>CM057468.1:97112477-97791644 GCA_030035585.1 Dugong dugon | reverse complement strand
GGCTAGGCCATGAGCCCCGGTATTGTGTGGTTGTCCTCCATTTTGTGATCTGACGTATTCATCCTCCATATTGTGATGTGTTGTAAATCCTAGCCTCTGTGCCTGTGGTTATGGTCCCATTTGGGAGTGAGTTGTTTGTTACGTTAATGAGGCAGGATTAGGGTGGGATGTATCTTGAGTCACTGACTTCCTAGAGGGTATCACTCGTCACCACCCTTACCACCTTTATTCAAGTCATGCCCTTATTTGAGTCACACTTTTTATCTTACAAGAGGTAAAAGGAAAGAGAAGCAAGCAGAGACAGGGATGTCAATCCCACCAAGAAGAAGAAACGAGAGCGGAGCATGTCCTTTGGACCTGGGGTCCCTACATTGAGAACCTCCTAGAACCAGGAGACAGAGAGAGAGAGCAGTAACACTGCAGATGGCACAAGACGGTGAAAAGCAGTGGCAGAGAAACAGCAGCAGCAGAACCAGGAGACTGGTGCAAGACGTGGGAGACAACCCACAGAGTGAGAAAGAACTGAGTGCCTTTGGGCAGGAGGCCTGCTGGTGGTGTAGGGTGCCTCTGGGAACTTACCGGCAGAGCTAAAGAGCTTTGAAACACTTGACCAAGCAGGGTGAGGCTCTTCCAAGGGGCCAAGGACCAGAGGGTCAGAGAGAGGCCTGCCTGCCTGTGAACACGTCTGAGAAGGGGTGGTCCTAATCAACACGGACCTTCCTCCAGAGCTGACAGAGAGAGAAAGACTTCCCTGTGAGCTGGCACTCTAAATTTGGACTTCAAGCCTCCTAAACTGTGAGAAAATAAATTTCTGTTTGTTAAAGTCATCCACTTGTGGTATTTCTGTTACAGCAGCAATAGATAACTAAGATACTGATCATATCTCAAAATTATAAGAAGGTATGTTTAAATATAATTACTAGTTAGACTAGTATAGATAGATGTGCATGCCGTTTTTCTTCCTCCTTTGAATTCTCATATTTCCTAGCCTACTATGTCCGTTGAAGCCCAATGAGTCATTTTTCAATCAGACATTACTATTCAGTCTTAACCATGGACGGCAGTTAGGCTTGGGCAGAGGGCAGAGAACTATATGGCCTGAGGGTCCAGTCTAAGAAAGCAACTGAGCAGTTCACTGAGCCAGTAGGCAGGCAGGGGTCACACAGATTAGGAATCACCTAGCAGAAAGAAAGACAGTGTAGTGAAGGTCGGAGGCCTGGGCCAGGGTCTGAGGACAAGTTAGAAAGGGTATCTTAGCAACAGAAACAAGCTTCCAAAGAGGAAGGAGAGGCAGCTAAGGTGTTGCAACCCCTGCCTTCGAAAGTGCTGGCTTCTTAGGTGTAACTGTGGCCAGGACTAGAATAGAACCACATTCAGAGACATGACTGGAGAAAAAGGGTAAGTGCCATTCCTCATGGTCACTCTTGAGCCCACTCAACATTTTGTTACCTATTTATTTACGGCAATTTTTTTCTCTTTTTCTTTTTTGAGTGGAGAAGCTATAGATTGAGCTTTGCTAATAATTTTACTAATTATTAACTTAAATGTCCTTTGAATAACTAGTAATAATCCTCTTCCATCCTTTAGTATTTCAATCTTCAGGTTTATCACAGTGATAATACTTTTTCTGAAATGTTGATGAACTACCCAGTGGAGAAAGAAGAAGTGTAGAAATTTTTCTCCAGCTGTTGTTCTTAGAGCCTGAAGTGGGGAATGCACTTTCCAACAGAGGGAGGTGCTGGCAGAGTTTCACCTTCCTCTAGCCACACCGTCTCTCCAATATCACTATGTTTGGCTTGAAAAGCCCCTTCTCTTCTGTGGTGCTAACATCCTCCAGTGTGTGTCCAAGACAACCGGAACCTCATGGGTCTCTGCAGGGATTTATATACTCAGTTCTGGAGGCATAGCTCATTGGAAAGATAATTCTGCATGAGGAACCATTTGACATTTCTTGGGTATATCTAGATTGCATATTGCAAAGACTACAAATAGCACGGTTTGACCATTTACTTGGTGTGCCCTCATGTCACGCATGTGTGCCGGTTGATGTCCCTTTGATAGTTTCTTCAAAATGAAGTATTTTAAAATGTCTTCAAGACAGACAAGCTCTTATAATGGTTTAAAAAGGTAAAAGGAGAGAATGGGTGATTTAAAAGTCAAAATAACGGAATGATTCTAAAATATTCTGTCTTTAAGGCAAAGATATATACATTTTAAAAATCCAAATATTGAAATATATCATATAGAATTCTTTTTAAATACAATCGTAAAACATTTTCACAAAGAAATCTATGGTTTTAAAGATTTTAGTGTGCTGGTTTGCTTCTTTCTCTAATGACCCATTTTTTTTTGTTTCCTTTTACTGCAGATTACCACTTCATTGATTCTTCTTTTAGTAATGATTTGTATAAATCTAATTTCTCTTTGAAATGAGTTGTTTTTTTCTGGATTACTTTACCCCACTACCATAAAGACCATGATGCATTTGAATTAAAATACTAAATACAAAATGATTAATTTGTTTAGCCATTAATGGGTTTAATATTCTCTAATGTGATATAGTTCCCTCTTGCTAAACACTATGAAATTGGTACAACAGAGAGACACTTATTTGTCAGAGGATCGTTTGGTACATTTGGCACTGTATAGAGTTTCCTATCCATGATGTGTTTCTTAGAATTCTTTCTCAACTATATTCTGTCATCTGTCCTTTGATACAGTGTTAAGCACATGTGCTGCTGCATTTTGGTGGGAAACAGACAAAGAAACCAAAAACCCATTAGGAGAACCAAAGTTCAGGGGACTCACCAAACTCAGAAGCTGGTTACTAATTTAGGCCCCAGAGCTAGAGAAGCAACTGTTCAGAAGGGGAAAACTAGACTGTAAAATTTCTCCCTCTCCTTTCTCCACAGGCTACTGGTATTTGTTATTGATAGTTACCACTATTCTTGTCACCTACTGTGCTTAGGATATATTCAATCATGAGTCTTCTTAAAATAATAAAACCTAAAGTTAAAAGGGGCCCCTGGTAGCACAGTGGTTAAGAGCTTGGCTGCTAATCAAAAGGTCTGCAGTTCGAATCCACCAGCTGCTCCTTGGAAACCCTATGGGACAGTTTCTACTCTGCCCTATACGGTCGCTGTGAGTCACAGTCCACTAAACGGCAACGAGTTTAAAGTTAACAATAACTAAGGAGTTTCAGTATATAACTGCTTTGAAGATTTTATTTTATTTTTTTTAATATATATTTTATTGTACTTCAGGTGAAAGCTTACAGAGCTAATAGTTTCTCATGAAATAGTAGTACACATGTTGTTTTTTGACATTGGTTAACAACCCCACAACGTATTAAGCCTCTAAATTCTCAACCTTTTTTTTTGATGAAAATTACAGATGGCCAAAGATACACCGTTTCAAAAATTTCTACATTCACAGTTCAGTGACATTGACTACGCTCTTCCAACTGTGCTGTTATTCTCACTTAAGATGAAGGCTTACAGAAAAAATAGTTTTTCATTTAATAATTACTACACATGTTGCCCTATGACAATGGTTAACAATCTCACAGCACATCAAGAATATCCTTACTCCACCTTGTATTCCCTATCACCAGGGGGCTTCCTTGTCCCCTTCTGTCTTCTGGACCTTGTCATTGGACTATTGTACCTCTTTAGTCTCATTTGTTTATTTATTTATTTATTTATTTATTTATTTTTATTTTATTTAAACACCATTTCAAAACTTTTTACTTACACATTTAAGTGATATTGACTATGCTCTTCCAATTGTGCTGCCATTCTCGCCCAAGATGAAGGCTTACAGGACAAAACAGCCTCCCATTTAATAGTTACTACAAATGTTGCCCTATAGCAGTGGTCAACAATCTCACAATACATCGACAGTGTCCTTATTCAATTTGTGTTCCTTATCATCAGTTTCCTACTCTCCCTCTGCCTTCTGGCCCTTGTCACCGGACTCCTGTACATCGTTAGTCCCATTTAGTTTTACTGGGGTGTCCATTCCCAGGCTTAACATCGAACCTTGAAGGTAACTTCCCCTCTGAGCTGAAAGGGTGTCTGGGGGCCACACTCTCGAGGTTTCTCTAGTATTCTTTAGGCCAGTATATCTGGTCTTTTTTTTTTTTTTTTTTTTGGGAGTTAAAATTATACTCTACATCCTACTCCAGCTCTGCCCAGAACCCTCTGTTGTGATCCTGGTCAGAGGAGTCATTGGTGGTAGCCGGGCACCATCCAGCTGTACTGGGCTCAGTCCCGTGGAGGCCTTGGTAGCTGTGGACCATTAGTCCTTCGGACTAATCTTTTCCTTGTATCCTGTTCTCTTCGTTCTCCCTTGTTCCCGAAGGGATGAGATCAGTGGAGTATCTTAGATGGCCGCTCATAGGCTTTTAAGACCCCAGACACTACTCACCAAGGTAGAATGTAGAGCATTATCTTTATAAGTAGTGTCATGCCAGTTGAGCTAGATGTTCCCCGAGATCATGGTCCCCAGAGCCCTCCGTCCAACAACTCAGTCCCTCGGGGGGTTTGGATGTGTCTATAGGGCCTCCATGACCTTTCCTTGTGCAGGTTGTGTTAGTTTCCCCTGTACTATGTACTATCTCATCTCTCACCCAAGTTACCACTTACCTATTATATATATATATATATATATATATATATATATTCCTAGGAGTGGGATTGCTGGATCGAATGGTACGTCTATTTCCAGCTTTCTGAGGAAACGCCATATCATTTTCCAAAATGGCTGTATCATTTTGCATTCCCACCAGCAGTGTATAAGAGTTCCCGTCTCCCCGCAGCCCCTCCAACATTTGTTATTTCCAGTGTTTTTGATTCGTGCCAGTAATGCCGGGGTGAGATGGTATCTCATTGTGGTTTTAATTTGCATTTCTCTAATGGCTAGTGATCGCGAGCATTTCCTCATGTGTCTGTTGGCCATTTGAATGTCTTCCTTGGTGAAGTGTCTGTTCATTTCCTTTGCCCATTTTTTGATAGGATTGGTTGTCTTTTTGTTGTAGAGGTGTTGGATTTTCTTGTAGATTATGGAGATTAGACCTTTGTCTGACTTGTACTGTCCAAAAATTTTTTCCCAGTCTGTAGGTTCTCTTTTAACTCTTTTGGTGAAATCTTTTGAAGAGCATAGATGTTTGATTTTTAGAAGATCCCAATTATCTAGTTTATCTGTTGGGTTTTTTGTGTTGATGTTTATGGTTTGTATCCTGTTAATGCCATGTATTAAGGTCTGAAGTGTTGGTCCTATTTTTTCTTCTATGAATTTTATAGTTTGAGGCTTTATATTCAGGTCTTTGATCCATTTTGAAGTAGTTTTTGTATATGGTGTGAGGTATGGGTCCTGTTTCATTTTTCTACAAATGGATATCCAGTTTTGCCAGCACCATTTGTTAAAAAGACTGTCTTTTCCCCATTTGATGTATTTTGGGCCCTTGTCAAAAATCAGGTGACCGTAGGTGGATGGATTTACATCTGAGTTCTCAATTCTGTTCCATTGGTCAATGTCTCTGTTGTTGTACCAGTACCAGGCTGTTTTGAGTACTGTAGCTGTATAGTAGGTTCTCAAGTCAGGTAGTGTGAGTCCTCCAACTTTATTCTTCTTCTTCAGTAGTGCTTTACTTATTCGGGGTTTCTTCCCTTTCCATATAAAGTTAATAATTAGTTTTTCCATCTCTTTGAAGAATGTTGTTGGTATTTGTATCGGAATTGCATTGTATTTGTAAATTGCTTTAGGTAGAATTGCCATTTTCACAATGTTGAGTCTGCCTATCCATGAGCATGGTATGTTTTTCCATTTATGTAGATCCCTTTGGGTTTCATGCAGCAGTGTTTTGTAGTTTTCTTTGTATAGGTCTTTTATATTCCTGGTCAGATTTATTCCTAAGTATTTTATCTATTTAGGGGCTATTGAAAATGGTATTGATTTCCTGATCTCCTTTTCATCGTTCTCTTTACTGGTGTATAGGAATCCAACTGATTTTTGAATGTTTATCTTGTATCCTGCTACTCTGCTGAATCTTTCTATTAGTTCCAGTAAATTTCTCGTGGAGTCTTTAGGGTTTTCTATGTATAGTATCATATCATCTGCAAACAGGGAGAGTTTAACTTCTTCATTACCAATTTGGATGCCCTTTATTTCTTTCTCTTGCCTTACTGCTCTAGCGAGAACTTCCAGCACAATGTTAAATAGGAGTGGTGATAAAGGGCATCCTTGTCTTGTTCCTGTTTTCAGGGGGAATGTTTTCAGCCTTTCTCCATTAAGAATGATGTTGGCTGTTGGTTTTGCATAGATGCCCTTTATGATGTTGAGAAATTTCCCTTCTATACCTATTTTATTGAGAGCTTTTATCAGGAATGGGTGTTGGACTTTGTCAAATGCCTTTTCTGCATCAATTGAGATAATCATGTGATTTTTTTCTTTCCTTTTATTTATGTGGTGGATTACGTTGATGGATTTTCTAATGTTAAACCATCCTTGCATACCTGGTATGAATCCTACTTGGTCGTGGTGTATTATTTTTTTGATATGATACTGAATTCTATTGGCTAAAATTTTGTTCAGAATTTTTGCATCTATATTCATGAGAGATATTGGTCTGTAATTTTCTTTTTTTGTGATGTCTTTGCCTGGTTTTGGTATCAGCGTTATGCTGGCTTCATAGAATGAATTTGGAAGTGTTGCTTCCTCTTCTATGCTCTGAAATAACTTGAGTAGAACTGGTACGAGCTCTTCTGTAAATGTTTTGTAGAATTCTCCAGTGAAGCCATCTGGGCCAGGGCTTTTTTTGGTTGGGAGTTTTTTTATTACCTTTTCAATCTCTTCTCTTGTTATGGGTCTGTTCAGATTTTCAATATCACTTTGTTGTAGTTTGGGTAGGCCGTATGTTTCTAGAAATTTATCCATTTCCTCTAGGTTTTCAAATTTGTTGGAATATAGTTTTTCATAATATTCTGTTATAATCCTTTTTATTTCAGTTGGGTCTGTTGTAATGTCCCCCATTTCATTTCTTATTTGGGTTATTTGTGCCCTCTGCTGTTTTTCTTTTGTCAGTCTGGCCAGTGGTTTGTCGATTTTGTTGATTCTTTCAAAGAACCAACTTTTGGTTTTGTTGATTCTTTCTATTGTTTTTCTGTTCTCTATTTCATTGATTTCTGCTCTGATCTTTACTATTTCCTTTCTTCCAGTGGTTGTAGGCTTTTTTTGTTGTTCTCTTTCTATTTGTTTGAGTTCTGTAGTTAATGTTTTGATTTTGTCCCTTTCTTCTTTTTTGATATGTGCATCTATTGCTATAAATTGTCCTCTGAGGACTGCCTTTGCTGTGTCCCAAAGGTTTTGGTATGATGTGTTTTCATTTTCATTTGAGTCTAGGAATTTTTTAATTCCATCTCTGATTTCTTCTATTACCCATTGATGTGTAAGCAGATTATTATTCAGTTTCCATGTGTTTGATTTTTTTTCCTTGCTCTTTCTAGTGTTAATTTCTACCTTGATGGCATTGTGGTCAGAGAAGATACTGTGAATTATCTCAGCATTTTGGATCTTGTTGAGGATTGCTCTGTGGCCTAAGATGTGGTCTATTCTGGAGAACGTTCCATGTGCATTGGAAAAGAATGTGTACTTTGCAGCGTTTGGATGGAGTGTTCTATATATGTCTATGAGGTCCAGTTGGCTGATTGTGTCCGTTAGGTCTTCTGTATCTTTGCTAAGTTTCTTTTTAGTTGTTCTGTCCTTTACTGAGAGTGGTGTGTTGAAGTCTCCTACTATTATTGTGGAACTGTCAATTTCTCTTTTCAGTGCTGTTAGAGTTTTTTTTATGTATTTTGGAGCCCTGTCATTGGGTGCATAGATATTTATTATGGTTATGTCTTCATGATGGATCATCCCCTTAATCATTATATAGTGTCCTTCTTTGTCTTTTATGGTAGATTTTGTTTTAAAGTCTATTTTATCTGAGATTAGAATTGCCACTCCTGCTCTTTTTTGATAGTTGTTAGCTTGATATATTTTTTTCCAACCTTTGATTTTTAATAAATTGACATCTTTGTTTCTAAGATGTGTCTCTTGTAGACAGCAAATAGATGGATCCTGTTTTCTTATCCATTCTGCCACTCTCCGTCGCTTTATGGGTGCATTGAGTCCATTTACGTTCAGTGTAATTATTGATAGATGTGAGTTTGTTGCTGTCATTTTGTAGTGCTTTTTTTTGTGATGCTGAAGTTTTCTTTGTTCTTCTTACTCTCTTGTTCTGAGTTCCTTTTGTTTGTGGATTTTGTGTTCATTTCTTTTGTTTTTGTAGGTTTTGTTTTTGTTGAGACTTTATGTTTTTCGTCTTTATTTTTATGAGTTGGTTTGTTAACTTTTTTTGTGGTTACCATGAATTTTACCCTTATCTTTATAATTTTGAAGCAGTCTACCGTTACTTGGTATCGCCTTGCCTTCTTCTCCTTTAGAAGGTTCTATACCTATGCCGTTTGTTCCCTCTTTCATTGTTTTGATGTTGTTGTCATCCTTTGATTGATTTCTCTGATTCCCTGTTGTATATCTTTTGTTTTTGGAAAGTCGTCTGTAGTTCAGTTCCTAGAATGGTATCTGGTTCATGTTAACCTGCATCCTAGGTCCTAGGTCCTGCCTGAGGGCTTAAGCTGTTTGTCCTCAGATCGAAGAACTCCCTTTAATAATTCTTGTAAGTTTGGTTTGACTTTTGCATATTCCTTTAGTTTCTGTTTATCTGGAAATGACCTAATTTCACCATCAAATCTGAATGAGAGTTTTGCAGGATATATTATTCTTGGCTGACAATTTTTTTCTTTCAAGATTTTATATATGTCATCCCATTGCCTTCTTGCCTGCATGGTTTCTGCTGAATAATCTGAGCTTAGTCTTATTGTTTCTCCTCTGTATGTGACTTCTTGTTTTTCCCGAGCTGCTCTCAGGATTCTTTGTTTGTCTTTAGTTTTAGCGAGTGTGAATATGATATGTCTTGGTGATTTTCTTTTGGGGTCTATTCTATATGGGGTTCGTTGAGCTTCTTGGATGACCAGCTTTTCATCTTTCATGATATTGGGAAAGTTTTCTGTCAGCAGTTCCTCAATGATCCTCTCTGTGTTTTCTGTTTTCTTCCCCTGTTCTGGTATGCCAATCACTCGTAAGTTTTTGCTTTTAATTGTGTCCCACATAACTCTCAGGGTCTCTTCATTTTTCTTTGTTCTTTTTTCTGAGTTTTCCTGAAACAGAGTTGTATCCAAGTGTTTGTCTTCAGTTCCACTGATCCTGTCTTCCATGGTTTCAAATCTACTTCTCAGCCCTTCTATGACACCGTCCATTTCTGAAATCTTGTTGTTTATCTTTTGGATTTCTAATTGTTGTTTTTGTATAATTTCGAGTTGTGAATTTATTTTGGCATTTTGTTCTTGCATCATCTTCCTGAATTCTTCCAATTTTTTGTCTGTATTTTCCATAAATTTGTCTATTTTTTCCTCATGTTTGTCAGCTTTTTGCCTCAGTTCTTGGAAAATTCCGAGTATTAGTGATTTGAGTTCCGTATCAGGTACTTCTAGTGCATTTTCTTCCACAGGAGAGTTATCTGGTGTTTTATTTTGGACGCCTATTGGAGCCATCTTGTCTTGTTTTTGTAAATGTTTTGATATCGTTTGCTGTTTTCGGGGCATTCAGTAGATATTTCTCTCGTTTATTGATTGTAGATTTTTTTTTTTTTTTTTCGTTCTTGTGGTACAGCTGGGCAGATCTAGTTGAGGAGGAGCCACTGGGATGGGTTGCTTGTGGCACTCACCGCAGCCACCAGGACGGTCGGTAGTCAGTGCTGGGCAGGTTCCAATAGGGCGTGCCTGCACCGCTTGGTGATGTGATGTCTAGTGCACGGTGCAGGTAGGTAGGGTGCAGCGGGAAGATGGTTATGTGTGAAGCTAAGCTGGATATGGGAGAGAGGAGAGAGGAGGAGGAGCAAAAAGCGTACAAACATAAAAGAATGCTAGGGGAGTTTGTCGTTGGAATGTACAGATGAGAGACTATGGGATGGAGGAAACCAGAAGGGGGAAGAGAAAGAAAAGGAAAGAATGACCAAATGAAAATCAGAAAAGTTAAAAAACTGCAAAGTTCCCAGGGATCGCACTGATGCAGCTATGAGGTCTGGGGGAGTCGGTCTCAATTTTCACAGCTCAGCCTGGCCAGAAGGTACAGAGGCATACATCGCCTGGTATTCAGGGATCAGAAAGAGAAGGAAGAGATAGAGGGACAAGAAATTAAGCAATGAAGAAAGACAAAAGAGAAAAAGAGGTAAAATATGACAAAACTAATCAAAAAAGGAAGAAAAATAAAATTGAGAAAAAAAAAAAAAAAAAAGGGCAACACCAGCAGTCAGTGCCTACAAATGGGACCCAGAGAGCCCCCACTCAGGGGCGCGAATTCCAAGAAGCCGATAGTCTCGGGGTTAAGTGACCGTGGCCACGGGAAGCAGAGGGGCCAATGAACAAAGGCCCCAGGATCCCACCCGCGCGGGAGCCCAGACCTGGAAACAGCCACACGCCCAAACGCAGCCCTACAGCCCCGCAGGAGAGAGCAGAGACGGCCCTCGGAACCAGGCACCCAGGCAAAAGGAGGGGGAGGCGGCAGAAAAAGGTCCGCTAGGTGCCAGCAAACGGCTCCCAGAAAGCCCCCAGCCCGGGCGCGCGGAACCCAAGCACCGGCGCCCCCCCCGCCCAGGGACCCCGGCCACGGAAAGCAGAGGGGTGAACGAACAAAGGCCCCGGGATCCCACCCACGCGGGAGCCCAGACCCAGAAACAGCCACACGCCCGCACGCAGCTCCACAGCCCCGCAGGAGAGAGCAGAGACAGCACCCGGACCCAGGCACCCAGGCAAAAGGAGGGGGAGGCGGCAGAAAAAGGTCCGCTAGGTGCCAGCAAACGGCTCCCAGAAAGCCCCCAGCCCGGGCGCGCGGAACCCAAGCACCGGCGCCCCCCCGCCCAGGGACCCCGGCCACGGAAAGCAGAGGGGTGAACGAACAAAGGCCCCGGGATCCCACCCACGCGGGAGCCCAGACCCAGAAACAGCCACACGCCCGCACGCAGCTCCACAGCCCCGCAGGAGAGAGCAGAAACAGCACCCGGACCCAGGCACCCAGGCAAAAGGAGGGGGAGGCGGCAGAAAAAGGTCCGCTAGGTGCCAGCAAACGGCTCCCAGAAAGCCCCCAGCCCGGGCGCGCGGAACCCAAGCACCGGCGCCCCCCCGCCCAGGGACCCCGGCCACGGAAAGCAGAGGGGCGAACGAACAAAGGCCCTGGGATCCCACCCACGTGGGAGCCCAGACCCAGAAACAGCCACACGCCCGCACGCAGCCCTACAGCCCCGCAGGAGAGAGCAGAGACGGCACTCGGAACCAGGCACCCAGGCAAAAGGAGGGGGAGGCGGCAGAGAAAGTTTCGCTAGCTGCCAGCAAACGGCTCCCAGAAAGCCGCCAGCCCAGGCGCGCGGAATCCAAGCACCAGCACCCCCCAGCCCAGAGACCCTGGCCACGGAAAGCAGGGGATCCCCAGCTGAGGCGGAGAGGGGTGGGTGGTGGGAGAGCGCGCACCGCAGTTTACCGGTCGTTCTGTCTCCGACCAGATGCTCTGCAAGGCTGCTCTCCCGTTTGCTGGTCTCCGATAGGAATCCAAGATGGTGGATCTGCGCTGCGTTAGCTGGTAAGGAATCTCTGCCTGAGTCTCTCCTCGCTCTCCGTTCTCTTTTAGTATTCTCACTCCGTTTGGTGTTTGGCTGAGTTCTTTATCTCTTCATTTGGTGTTCTAGGGTTTCAGGATTGTTGATTCTCTGTTAGGCTTAGTTTTTCGGATCTTTGCTGTGGAGGGACGGCGTGGTGTTTCTGCCTAGAGCGCCATCTTGCCCCTCTCTCCTGAAGATTTTTTTTAATGTGCTTTCTGTGATTAACTATAATCAGAGTGAACCAATTTTTCTTGTTATAGCTACCTTATAACTTGAAAGGCAGACATTTCTCAAATATTTTTTTCCAGAAGATTTTCAAGTAGGAAAGCTGAGCTATAGTGAATCTCTGGGAATTTTTATACTGACAAAAGCAGCCTTGTATTTATAGAGAAATTTTTGTTAAAGGGCTTCAAAACACTTTGGAAATATTTTCTGATGCTAACAAGAATAGACATGACTCTTCAGAAGGCACGGAACCGAGACTGATTCTCAAGTCTCTTTGTCCCATGTTCTATCCACTAGATGCATTTATTCAGGAAGCTTCCCTGGAGGCTTTCCCAGGCTCCCCAGGGAAAATACTCAGTGGTCTTTGAAACAAAATAACTTAGCGATGTAAGAGAGAGAGAATAAAAAAAAAGCTTTAGTAAAAGCGCTGCATAACAAGCATTCATGTACTAGCCTCTCTTTGCCTTTGTTTTTGGAGTGGGGGAGATACGGAAAAATACTTAGGCCATTCAATATCCCACATTCTCCTTATGGAGGATGCTGAATATTGTTGCTTTTATCCATTGTTTTCCAGTAACTCTTAAGTCAGCTTTCTCGTTTGTTAATTTCTTTTCCTGTAATCAGCTAACTCAGCTTTCGAGAAGGTTTTCGAGACAAGAGGCGTGATACATGAAGCAACTTGAGTGTATCCTGTGCTTTTCGACTAACTCAGTTCTGATTTCTTCTATAGAGAGCACGTGGATACCACAGATGAGTGTTTTTAGGGAAAAAAAAGTTACTTTTCAAAAGGATATGGTACATACAGGGCTTTGAACGGTTCAGTCACGTTCAAACCCCTGCTGAGAATTTGCATTTCCACCCCAGATATACTGAATCAGAATCTACGTTTTAACAAGATCCCCAGGTGATTCTTACGTATAATAAATTTTGAGACCCACTGCTCTAGTAGAGGTTCTCAGAATTGGTCCCTAACCAGCAGCATTAGCATCACCTGCGAACTTGTTAGAAATGAAAATTCTCAGCAGGGATTCGAAGCCCTGGGTGCATATCAGGCATGAATGTAGTTGAACCAAAAGAGTATATTTTCTGGTCTTGCATAAATAGGTAGGCAGTAATTAGGCTAAACACTGAGTCATCTACAAAATTGAGACTTAAGCTACTAAAATCCACACACAGTAGATAATTCAAATATCTGATAAAATCTCTGTAAAAAGACTGGCAGTCTGCCAGGCAAAGAGCAGAAAAAGAGGTTTTACTTTAGACTAGACTGTATAATACTAACATACCTACTATGTAATGTAACATACCTTTCAATAGAAAGGAAATGAGAGAGGATGGACTAACATATTTTCAGTACACGTTGGTATTTTGTGGACACATTTGTTTTCTTTATTCTATACAAGTAGGTTTTATTATCCCTGTTTTGCAGATGGGATAACTGACTTCATTGAGGTTAATATAATTTCCCCCGAAGATTCAGAAGCAGGAAGTGTCAGGGTTGCAATTTGAAATCTGGTGAATCTGGCTCAAAAATCTGTAAGGTTCTTCCCTCTACCGTACTGCCTGCAGCAGCATCAATTTCCATGCAATGAAAGCTTTTGAAGGAAGTGGAAAAGGTCTTTGTGAGTGGGCAAGGCAGGATTATTCAACAAGCACTTATTGAATGCCTATTACATACTTCATTCCTAGAGAGGAAACTGTTGGAGCACAAGCAGCTTACTTTACTTTAATTGCACTGTTAGAATGAAGTGAATTTCAGAATTTGAGAAATTCTCACCCCTAAATCATCCTCACACATGGTCCAGCGGAAACTTGAAACTCAAACCTTTGACCAAGGAGAGATTGAGTTACTTGACAGTGCTCTTCAGCCAACCTCTGTTTCTTAGATTTCTTAGGTATGGATCAGACACCAGTCCCCTGTGCCCCTAAATGGCATATCCCAGTGGTTCCGTTAACCCACTAGCCTTCCCTCATGGGACGGGGTGAGACTCACAGCACATCAGTAAATTCTCCCTTAGTAGGTAGTCTTTCCAATTTCTACTTTAATCCCATTATGCCCTCAAAGTGAGTGTTTAACACAAAACTATTTTTTGACTACTTCCTGTGTAAGTCCTGCAAAAATGGTCTAGCATTTTGTTTTGGAAGTATTTGCCAAGTATTTTTTTGTTTTTAACTTTTTGGAGCTTCAGATAAACTGGGACAAAGAGACTCAACTTAATATCCTGTTGTTAGACACTATTTCCTGAAGAAGGAAAATTGACTAAGTAAATTAGAATTTAGGTGGATCAAAGGGAGGAGATGTTCTAAGACAATGATGAAATTCTTACTAGCAGTGATCAGTTATCTGGACTTTTAAAGGAACCAAAAAGTCACCTTGAATCCCAAGGTGGTGCAAACGATTAACACGCTCAGCTGCTAACTGAAAGGTTGGGGGTTCAAGTCTACCCAGAAGTGCCTTGGAAGCAAGACCTGGTGATCAACTTCCGAAAAATCAGCCATTGAAAACCCTATGGGGCACAGTTCTACTCTAACACACACAGAATTGCCTTGAGTCAGAATCAACTTCATGGCAACTGGTTGGGAAAAGTCACTTTAACATGGGCTGAAATATTAGTATACCCTAACACTATTTACAGGTATCGTAAAAATCAATGTCCTAAGCTTTAAGCAGAGCAAATTCCTTAGCACTGTAATTTTAAAAGACACTCTGGAAGTACTTGGCTATGAGGTGTAACACTGTATATTTAAGTTGGTCTCCACTAGTGTCTGAGAACATGCCAGTGTTAAGAACTCTGGGTCCACTTAACACCAACAACAAAATCTGTTGCCACTGAGTCAATTTGGACTCATAGTGACCCTATGGGACAGAGTAGAACTGCCCCATAGGGTTTGGGTTCGCTGAACAATGTTTCTTATATTTCAAGCTGATGTATATAGTATTTGGATATATCAGACTTTCTTTTGAGGGTAGGGATCAACCGTGTGTCTCTGCAGTACTTTAGGATAGTACTTTGCAGAAGGCAGATGCTCAGGAAATATTGACTGTTTAAATGAATGTATTTATGGTCACTGCTTCCTAATGTCCTGCTATAAGCAAGTTGTTCTCGCATAGTCTTTGACAGTGGTGGTGTGCATGCCAAAAGAAAAGCACCTAACAATAACAAGAGTTACTGTGTAAATTACAATAATGGAGGTACTGTCTGCACTTTAGTGGGAAAACAGAAAGGAAGGGACTAGACTGATGGTGGACGTCAGGAAAGGCTTTATAATGAAGTTGATAGTTGAATCAGTTCTAGAAGGACAAGAAGCAAGAACATTCCCAGCAGAGTTCATGCCATGTTTTCTGCACAGAGGTCGGAAGGGACAATGGCTTTCATGTAAGGAAATTGTTCTCTACCACTCAGTAGCTGACTAGCTGTGTGGTCTTGAGCTCTAACCTCCTCGAGCCTCAGTTTTCTCATCTTTAACATAATACTTACCTCATAAGTACTTGGAGGATTATCTTATGATACGTGTTAAGCACTTGGCCCAATGCCTATCCCCTAGTCAGTGCTCAATAAGTGGAGGTAATGAGTGTAAAGTACCCAATACCAGGCTCGGCATGTAGAAAACACCCTGAGATATAAGTTATTGTTATTGTCATTTCATCCCTTTCTCCCTTTTCACAGTCTATATAGACTTCGTTTCATTATGAAGGTAAAATAGACAGAAACCAGTAAGATATAACAAAACCCCCACCCCAAGTTTGGGGCATTTGACAACAAATTATTTGCAATAGAATGTTGAGGACAGCAAAAACTTGAGTTGTTCAATGAACTTGACAAACTGCCTGTGACTCAGTTTCCTCTTGGGTTAGAAATCACATGATAACTATAGTGTTCAAAGTCATTGGAATCTTTACCATGAATCAACATAAAAAGCAGTAGCCATATCCATGGTGGAAGGAAATATTTTGTTTTGTAGAATTAAAAAGGATTGTGAGAAGACTTAAATGTCCCAATAATGACTGTCAACAACATGGAGGCAATGACCAGCTGTTCTGCAGAAGAATGGGTCAGTTCATGGTATCAGTTCAGAGGTAGCAGCAGCATTTTTAGCTAGTGCTAATTATGGTTGATTAAATCAATAAGTCTTGTCAATTATATTTTCAATAAAATAACTAACAAACTTCAAAACATATCTCTACCCAATTGACTCTGTTTCTCAGGATTACCATGGTCATTAAAAAAAATGTATATATCCTTTTTTCACACATGGTGAAATAGAAGAGGTGGGAGTTTCAACTCTGAGTGAGACCGAGAAGATACAGTCATTGGGGCAATAGACTATGGGGAAGCTGAGTGTAAGTTTAAATAGGAGTTAGAACTATGCTCCTAGATTGTGGGGTTTGGGAGTTGGGGAGCATGAGTTAATCTTCAAACCCACGCACTCTCAGAAGTTGGTGAAGGAGTTTTGCCCAGTATTATCCCAACTCCTGCTGTGTCTCATGGTTTCCTCAAACAAGGAAAGGAATCTTTGATGATTTATTAGTAGAGGATCAGTCACTTAGCCCACACAATGCTGTCACTATAGATAGTATTCATTGTTTTCATAAGTGAAATGACCAAATAACTTACAAATACGCCTGCAATTCATTTCCCTGTTCCTTTTGTCAACATCTCTGTTGGCTATCTTCTCCTTGGCTCCTCTATTTTTCCTTGAATGGACATTGATATCTGAATCCCACTGGCACATAGCTAAAGAAATACCACTAGGAACAAGCAAAATATTCATCAGATGCATCTCATGTCCCAGCTCTTTAACTTGAATGAAGAACAGTTCTTGTACATGATATAATGAAATTCTGAACATGTCTGTATTCCCAAAGCTGACCGACTGTCAGGAATATTTAGAATAACTCTTCATAAGAAGGCTGTTATCCATCTTTCAGACTGAAATGTCATAAAAACATTTCTCTATGGCATTCAAGAGTGGTAGTGTGGTTTTTGTCCCCTACTATTGCTCTGCAACCTTGTATTTACCATTACTATCTCTAAGGAGGTTATAAAAGGGTAGTGGGCCTCTGGTGAATTATGAACTTTGTGATTAGTGGTTGGAAATTTTCACCAGGATTTAGGCCATTTAAAGAAGTGGATCTCAACTCTGAATCCACACTAGGTTTACAGTAGTTAGTGTATTTTTCAGCATATTGGAATCCCCTGAGGAGCTTCAAGAAATGCTGATACCTGGGCCCCACCCCCAGAGATGGTGATTTAATTGGTCTGAAGTGTCACCTGGGTTTGGATTTTTAAAAGATCCACAGGTAATTCCAATGTGCAGGCAGTTTTGGAAGCCACTGCATTAGATTCATCTAAGGGGCTTTTAAAAATACTTCTGCTTAAACCCCAGCTTACACGAATCAGAGTGAACTCTTTGGGGTTGGGGTTCAGGCATAAGTATTAAAACAATGCCAGTGTGCAGCCAGGATTGCCAGCTACTACTTCAGAGAAATACGGTGTTTGGTATCATTCTTAAAAATGGAGGCTTCAATAAAACTGATAATTATTTATTAGCCCTTCAGTCAATTATTAGTTGAGTAGTTTCTAAATAATTGGTCTATGACTTGGTTCACTAAGCATTCTAATTAAACCTGCAGTTAATTATAAATGCGTATTATCCATCCTATCTCTAAGTAAACTATAGAAAAGGAGTGTGAGTTGTTGGCTCACCAGCACTTCCTCATACAGACAGGTATGAGGAATGAGGAATAAATGATTAGATCTGGAGTTCCTTGCTGCCAGCTGTATTGCTCCACAATCGTTCTAACCATCTCTGATACTGAATTCCGGGTGTTCTTTTGAAGTGCCCCCAACCTGTGGCTATAGATGTTACTAGAGGTTTATAGATTCCTACTGGAATTAGCTCATGAGTCGTTTATAGTTAGATATTTTGTAGTCTACAAACCCATGCCAAGGCTTTGCTAGCTATGTAGATGTTCCATTCTTTTTGTTGATTAAATCTGCAAGCATCATTATTAGCCCTTTCTGTGTACCAGGCATTGTGGTAGGTATTGGGGATACAATTTGTAAGACCTAGTCACTGACCTTAAGGAACTCACAGGCTTTTACAATCCATTGGGATGACTGCTAAGATAGTGGTAAATATAGGGTGCCGGTTATCTAATTTTTTATATATACTGCCACTAGGAAAAGTGGCTCACCAGAAGGTGTCCACTTGCTCTGTTGCTCTTCCTCCTTTTCTGAAACAGGATTCACTAGATTTCTTCACTGTCCTCAGGCTGAGCTATTTATCACCCTCCTGCATCCTTTTCCTCCAAAGCTGATAAGCAGTCAGCTGAGCAGAGATTCCTCTCAACACTCATAACATATTGCTGTCCGTTAATATGTTGGTTCACACACATTTTCGAAATACCTCTTAAATGACAAAGTAAATTCTCTGAAGAGCTAGGCTCACTTAGTTCATGATTCTCATTTAATTTATTTTACAGTACTTTCTCTGAGGTAGATATCTCCATTTTATTTTCTAGCTAAGAATAGTAGGGCATAAAAATATTGTAGCAAATATGAAAGAATTTGGGGAAAAGCTAAGTTTCCTTATTTACAGTCCAGTGTCTTTTCTACTAACTAACATAGACTGAAAATCTGTTAACATATGTCTGACATGAAGGGCTTCCCGGCCATTCTCTGAGTGAGTTCTTGTAAGACTCCTTCATACTGTTCAAATATTATCTGAGTAGAAAAAGCACCTGGAGACTATGTCTTGCCCCCTGAAGGGTTTTAGAACCACTCCTAATGGAGGATGTTGAGCCTCCATTGCTAACCCTAAGTGTTGTGGCCCAGCATGAATGCATGCAGAGCCAAGAATCTCACCTGTAAATGGAACAATTCTTCAGTACCCCCAGATTATAAAAAGTACAATTAATAGCTATCCCATTTAAATGTACCACATTTTTTGCTATATAAACTGTAAGCCTAGGATTTTCAGGCCAGTGATTTTCCACACTTAGACACTATTTTCTTCCTGATAAAGACCTTATTGTTGTTTGCTGTCGAGTCAGCTCTGACTCATAGTGACTTCATGTGTGCAGAGTAGAACTTCCTCATAGGGTATCCTAGGCTGTAACCTTTGTGGGAGCAGATCACCAGGTCTCCGGTGGAGAGGCTCATAGGTTCCAACCACTGACGTTTCAGTTAGCAACCGGGTGCTTAAACATGAACTACCCCCATTTTAATATCTACTAGAATTTTTGATACATCTTTTTAATACCAAATTGTTCTGTTTGCTTTTTTTTAATACACTTGCTCCTTGCTTATCAACTATCTCCTTATCTGATATTTTGCATTTATGACAACTTTGAAAAAATTCTTAGGCGGTTCCTCTGATGGTCCGGTCACCACTAGGCTGTGCCTGGGCGGTGTGCCCTCCGTGGACCACTCCAAACAATATACCAGAGGTCCCAGTGATGACTGGGCCATGCAAGGGACATTGGTCGACTGGCCATAGGATGAATTGTCCTGTTTGTCTGCAGTGTCACAGTATGGCCATATAGGGCACAGCGACGGCAGGATGATGCAAAGTTACAAGTGGGCAGAAGGAGGCCTGGTGAGGGCCCAAAGGTGCTGGGCAGATTGGTGGGAAAAGTAGAAAGGAGAGGAGAGAGAAGGGGGGCCACCCGGGGCTATGGGACCAGGGCAGATGGAGAATGAGCCGGTCCCCACCAGGGGGTGGGGGGGTAGTGGACAGTGGGAGGCAGTGGATGGAGAGTGAGCAGGGTCCCCATCCAGGGAGAGCAGTGGGTGGCAGGTAACCCCTGACCACCACCACCATCATGCCCAACCTCCATGGGCTTCGCAGTAGTGAGGAAGGTGTGGTGGAGAAGGCAGACCCACCACACCACTAGCATCCTGAGACAGGCGGGGCACCCTGCAGGTGGTGAGTGGCGGGGGCCGGGGCAGGGGAGGGGGGGCGACACCAGCGCCCAAAGATGGAGTGTGGGTCCCTACTCTCACATAACGCCGATTTCGTAGAACGACCTGGTCTTTGGAAGCTAACCATGTCAGTTAGTGAGGAGTGGGTGCACTGTATTATCAGTTGAGTTTCCCAAAACATTTACTAATTTCTGTCTTCCATTCCACTCCTTCCTCTGGGTACACTTTTCTTTTTAGTGGAGCCACGGACAGATTCAGGTTTTGCAGGGCCTGAAGCTAATACAATTTTGTTATCTTCTTTTAAAAAATGTAAAGTTAGGAATGGAATAAATTGTTGTTTTAGTTTGAATAGGTTAATTATCAAGCCAAATAGGTGTACTTCTACAAAGAAATCAGTTTTGTTTTACCTTATAGCTGTTGTGATCTTTGTATTTGAAAGTAAGGAATGAGCTGTTTTTAGTAATTTCTTCTAGAAGGATTTCATTGCTTGCAATTTTTTTTATTAGTCTCACTATTATCTCCTTATTACGTTCCTACCTTTGTTTGATTTCGACCTTATCTTTCTTTTAAATTATTTTTCTTATTATATTATTCACATCTTTGTAAGCTGCCTTAAATCAAAAAGGCCATAAATAAATTATAAACACAAATAAATTATAACAGACAGCATCCTGAGTTGTCAGTTACTCATTGTTCACATATGTAACATTTAAAGAGATTGTTACTCCTTCCGTTTTAAAAACACACATATACCTTAGCTTGTCGATGGTATAAAAGGATGTTCATGGTTTTGTTGGTCATGCTTTTTTGTATCAGAGTTGTCTGAGTTTTGTTGTTATTGTCACTACATTATCAACCAATTTTGAACAGTTGAAGAAATAAGATGATAATACTTTGATAAATAGTTTACCTGGTTTGTTCATAAAAACATCCAGAAGTACAGAGTTGTACAGTATTTTAAGTCTCTAAAGGTCAAAGACAATGTTGATTTAATTCTCTGTATTTGGCATTGATTCTTACTCCATGCTATGTGAAGATGAGGCCTTAATGTAGCTTTTAATGCTGACGGTGAGGTAACTTCCAAATAGATCAGGAGGCATCCAGGGAACAGTAGTTCACTCTACTAAAAATAGTTCAGAGAACACAATTGCTTGACATAATTATCTTTTGATTGACACTGAAATGACAAGAATTAACTTGCTAAATGCCTCGATGTTTTCTTATTTTTGTTAAAGGATCAGTACCTCTTGAATCATGAACTTTCTTACACGTCTCTATCAAGTGCTTTCATTGATAAAAGAGCTGACAATAGTTTTAGAGATTCTCTCATATTTCCAGATAGAGTGATTATCTCTATTTAATATCCCTGTCCACAACTGTATTTTGCCCCATATCTAGTAATTAAAAGTATTGTCTTCTGTGCTGCTTCCTTGCCTGGTACATATTAACTAAGACTTCTTCACTATACCTCTGCAGAGATGGCAGGGAGAAGGCCACAGATCTAATTATATCTGTTTTTAGACTAAAAAAACTATTATATCAAAGCTCTAACAATAACACTGGCATTTTTCAGTATTGAAACACAGCGTTTTACTATCCTGTTTGTTCCCTTTTTTTACATCTAATTTTTAACACTTAGTATCTAGAAAAGAATAAGTTCATTTCTAAAGAAAAACTTCAAATTCAGCTAAGACGGAGAAAAAATTCTGCAAGACAGAACTGGCGGATGTCAAATTTGCGTCTCATTTAATGTTTATGTATTTTCCTACAGGCATTTTTGGGTACTGTATAAATAAACTGTTAAGATGTTAATGTTGACAGGAGGAGGGGCGGGAGGGTAGAGCATTAAGTAACCATGAAATTCCAGCCTTCTTGGTTGAGTTCATTGTAATACCTCATCATTGTACTATATTAATACTTCTTGTCAATTTCTTGCCACTTTTTAAAAATCAAATTGTAGGATGTGTTTAATTCAAGAGAGCCTTTTAAGAAAAGATATTATATAAGTATTTGTTTTCCTTTCCATATTTTGAAAATTAAGGGAGGGTAAGACAGGGTATATACAGAGCGAGGATGGTGAGTCTTCATCTCACTTACTTTGGACATTTTATCAGGAAGGAGCAGTCCCTGGAGAAGGACATCATGTTTGGTAAAGTAGAGGGTCAGTGGAAAAAGAGGAAGGCCCTCAACAAGATGGACTGACACAGTGGCTGCAACAACAGGCTGAAATATAGCAACGATTGTGAGGATGGTACAGGACCGGGTAGTGTTTCGTTCTGTTGTACTGAGTCGCTCTGACTTGGAACCGACTCAATGGCACCTAAGAACAACAAGGGAGAGTATAATAGGACACCCTTGGAATTTAACCATTGTGTGCCCTCGAGTCAATTCCAATTCATAGTGACCCCACGTGACAGTAGAACTGCCTCATAGGGTTTTCTTGGCTGTAATCTTTTCTCCTGCAGAGCGGCTGTGGTGGGTACGAACCACCAACATTTCAGTTAGTAGGCAAGCTTCTTAACCATTGAGCCACCATGGCTCTTTGTGGCACTTACTACCGGTAGGGAAATCAACAGCTTCCCTTAGGAAAGGTAGGAATGTGTGTGGAGAGGTAGGGGGAGGCAGGCATCTGGTATATGGCTGTGCTTTGAGGCAGGTAAAGTCAACAGCATCAGCCATAGCAGTAGGAATTTTACTTCTTTTGTCTCATTCACTTTGTCATTTATTCTCTTATTCAAGAAATAAGTATTAAACTCCATTTATATACCAGGCAGTCTGCTAGGTGTTGGAGTACAGTGATCAAGATGTGTTCTCTGCCCTTTCCAAACTTATATAGCCACTTTCACTTTATTGTTTCTCCCCGTGTCAGAATACCATAGAATGGGAAGAAATAAGATTATCATGGATTAAAGGGAAGGGGAAAAGGTTGGGATTTGTACATTTCTTTTAAATCCTGAAATCTCAGTTTAAATGTTGGCTATCTGTTTTGACAGGACAACCCAGATGTTGCTCAGGGGGTCGGTGGCCATCACTAGGATCCCAGGTGCAGTATTAACTAAATCAGCTCTAACTTGGCCTGCCCTACTTCGCCTCTTCTCAATGCCTAGCCAGAGACCTTTTGACCCCTGATACTATATAGCATTCGGCTTGAATTTATTATTTCCCCAAGTACCTCAAGCTCTGGTACTAACAGTGGGTTATCTCTTTGTTAGGCTGATGTTAGGTGTCATCAAATTTGTTCCAACTCATGGAGACCCTATGCACAACAATATGAAACACTGCCTGGTCCTGCATCATCCTCACAATCATTGCTATTTTTGAGCCCATTGTTGCAGCCACTGTGTCAATCCTTCTTGTTGAGGATCTTCCTCTTTTTTTGCTGACCCTCTGCTTTACCAAGCATGATGTTCTTCCCCAGGGACTGGTTCCTCCTGAAAACACGTCCAAAGTAAGTGAGACAAAGTCTCACCATCATTGCTTCTAAGGAGCACTCTGGCTGTACTTCTTCCAGTACAGATTTGTTCATTCTTCTGGCAGTCCATGGTACATTCAATATTCTTCACCAACACCGTAATTCAGATGCATAATTGCATTCCTTACTCATTGTCCAGAAGATTTTAAAGGGCAGCTTGAGAAGACAAAGTAAAGTATTATAAGGAAATGTGCAAAGATCTGAAGTTAGAAAACCAAAAGGGAAGAAAACACTTGACATTTTTCAAGCTGAAAGAACTGAAGAAAAAATCAAGCCTCGAGTTGCAATTTTGAAGGATTCTATGGACAAAATATTGAACACAGGAGTCATCAAAAGAAAATGGAAGGAATACACAGAGTTACTGTACCAAAAAGAATTGGATGACATTCAACCATTTCAGGAAGTAGAATATGATCAAGAACCAATGGTATTGAAAGAAGAAGTCCAAGCTACATTGAAGGCATTGACGAAAAACAAGTCTTCAGGAATTGATGGAATACCAATTGAGATGTTTCAACGGATGCAGTGCTGGAAGAACACACATGTCTATGCCAACAAATCTGGAAGACAGCTACCTGGCCAGCTGACTAGAAGAGATCCATATTTGTGGCTATTTCAAAGAAAGGTGATCAACTGGAAAGTGGAAATTATCAAACAATATCATTGATATCACATGCAGGTAAAATTATGCTGAAGATAATTCAAAAATGGTTGAAGCAGTACATCTACAGGGAATTGTCAGAAATTCAAGCCTGATTCAGAAGAGGACATGGAATGAGGGATGTCACTGCTGATGTCACATGGATACTGGCTGAAAACAGAGAATACCAGAGAGATGTTTACCTGTGTTTGATTTACTGTGCAAGGGCATTTGACTGTGTGGGTCATAACAAATTATGGATAACATTGCGAAGAATGGGAATTCCAGAATGCTTAATTGTGCTCATGTGGAACCTGTACATAGACCAAGAGGCAGAAGTTTGAAGAGAATAAGGGGATACTACATGGTTTAAAATCAGCAAAGGTGTACATCAGGTTTATCTCTTACAGGTGATTAAATCTGTAAACAGTATGTGTGGTGGACATATTAAAAGTTAACACATGTAATTTTACAAACACAAGTGTACATAAGCAGTTTATAAGGAATATTTTAAGAATCATAAATTATGTTGTTGTTAGGTGCCACTGAGTTGGTTCCAACTCATACTGACCCTATATACAGCAGAACAAATCACTTGCCATTCCTGTGCCATCCTCACAGTCGTTTTTGTGCTTGAGCCCATTGTTGCAGCCACTGTGTCAATCCATCTCTTTGAGAGTCTTCCTCTTTTTCGCTGACCCTCTACTTTACCAAGCATGATGTCCTTCTTCAGGGACTGGTACTTCCTGATAACATGTCCAAAGTATGTGAGACAAAGTCTCACCATCCTTGCTTCTAATAAACATTCTGGCTCTACTTCTTCCAAGACAGATTTGTTCGTTCTTCTGGAAGTCCATAGTATATTCAATAATCTTCGCCAACACCATAATTCAGAGACATCAATTCTTCTTCGGTCTTCCTTATTCATTGTCCAGCTTTCTCATGCATGGTTTGGCTCTTGAAAACACCATGGCTTGGGTCAGGCACACCTTAGTCCTTAAAGTGACATCTTTGCTTAAATTATAGTTATAGTATTATATATGTTATATATATAATTATATATAAATAAATTATAATATATATAAATAAATTATAGTTACTTATTTTATTTAACAAATATTGTTGTTGTGTGCCATCAAGCCGATTCCGACTCACAGCAACCCTATAGGACAATGTAGAACTGCCACATAGGATTGCTAGGCTGTAATCTTACATGATCTGCTGGTCTTTCTCCCAAGAAGACACTGGTGGGTTCGAACTACCGATCTTTCAATTGCCAGCAGAATGCTTAACTATTGCACCACCAGGTCTCCTCATGTAACAGATACTTTAATGCTTATTATATAAAAACAAGAGTTTTACTTTTCCATATGACCCTGAGAGATTATGAGAATGCAGACTAGAAAAAGCCACTGTATTTGGCAGTTAAATGGCCATTGCTGGCCTTTGCTAGAGTTGCATGTTTATAGTGAAGATAGGATGAGCTGCCACAAAGATACACCTTAAAGAAGCATAGATGTGTGCTTAGCCTTTTTATCTATACTACTAATTTCATGAAACAAATTCAGTGGACTTTGAAGTTTTCTCCCCCCTATAAACATGTTTTTTACCACAAATGTAAGACATCACAGCTTAGTTTAGTATATTTTACTTTGTAGGGACTTGCTTTTTTTTTTTTTTTCAATAAAGACATATCAAAAATTTATGAGCCCCAGGAAAACAGTAATTTACATTTCCTTAGGTGGTACATGGCCATCAGAATTAGCCACTAATCCCTAAGCAGGATTATCTTCTTGAAGATTTATCATACTAAAATACTAGCTGTGAATCATAATTCAGGACAACCAGAATTATATGAAGACATTGTACATTGCTAATTGAATGCATACTAAAGTGATCCATTTGAATATTTCCCTTCAGTGCAATATTTGCGCAAAGTAAAAGCATCAGTATGAATTTATGCTATTTCCTGAAATAACTAATACTTGATTTATCATAAAATATTCTATTGCTGTAGTCAAGGTCTTATTATATGTCTTTGTTATGTATCAGTCTTGAAGAGTATACCCTCAAAAGTGGAAGTAGTCATAGATTCTTTAAATATTGAGGAGAAAGTTGTAGACTATAAAGTATTTCCAAATATATAACCAAATGCTAGAAAAATCTGGTTAAGCGCTCCCTTTGCTGTAATTGTTCGTTGAAACACGATTCCTTAAGCTAATCTGACTGTGTGCTTCATAAGAATGAAAACTCAAGTTGTTTGAATTAAGCTTTCACAGTCACTATTGCTGTCACTCCATGTATCTTGATGTTTTCCAACTTGTAAAATGTGCTGGTCAATCTGGTAACTCCCGGAACTATTTTGCAGATTTACTTATGGAGCCCTGGTGGCACAGTGGTTAAGAGATCAGCTTCTAACCAAAAGCTGGGCAGTTCAAATCCACCAGCTGCTCCTTGGAAACCCTATGGGGCAGTTCTACTCTGTCCTATAGGGTCGCTGTGAGTTGGAATCGACTTGACGCCAGTGGGTTTAACAGAAATGTAATTTTTTTTGAAATAAATAATTTTGGGAAAGTTGGTTTAAATTCTCATTAATGAAAATAAATACCTACTCTGTGATGGCCAGACCAATTTATAGGTGCACCTGGACATATAAAACTGAACTAACATGCTGCAGGTGTGGAATGGTAACCAACATATGTAGAGAAATGGAAAAATACTCATTGTGTAAAATTTGCACATAATTAAGGGAGGAATAGAGATACTAGAATTACCTCATAAATTCATTTTTTAGATTTTTTTTGTAGATTTTTGTTTAAGCAGTAAAAATTGGTAGATTTTGTTGCCTTTTTTTTTTCTTTTTGTCATTACCATGTTTACACTTTATTATATGGCCAAAAAATTAAGTACCCAATACAAGTTGAAGAGATCACTGACTTGAATTAGCATGAATTTCTTTGAACTGAGCCATCTATACTTGATGCCAAATTTGATGTTCTACTTTCCAGATGACGCCTACCTACTAATGTGTGTTAACAAACATAGCATCTAAACATATCTTCCTAAAAGTGCTATAGGAGTGTGTCACATTTATGTGAATCATAAGGATTAATAGATTTCCATATGATGTGTTTAGAGAAATGTAGAAATGTATTTTGTTTGTATTAAAAATAAACTAAAAAAAAAAACCAACCCCGTTGCCATCAAGTCGATTCCGAATCACAGCAACTCTATGGGACAGAGTAGAACTGCCCCATAGCCATCCTAGTGGGAGTGAAAAGATATTTCATTGTAGTTTTGATTTGTATGTATCTGAAGCTGAGCATCTTTTCATGTGTTTGATGGTCATTTGAATGAAATGTCTATTCAAGTCGGTTGCTCATTTTATGATTGGATTGTCTTTTTGTTGTTAAGTTGTCAAAGTTTTATACAGTCATATATCACTTAACATCCATGATACGTTCTGTGAGATAGGATGTTATGTGATTTCGACGTTGTACAAACACCATATTATATACTTAGCAAAGCTGTGTGGGATACTGGCAGTACAATCTCTTTGTATACAACAGACATATGAGATACGCATGTTGCATGGTTGAACCTGTTGAGTTTGCTACATCCCATTCTCCAATCAGGATTTCTGAACTGTATTATAACCTTATGGGACCATGGACATATATGCAGCCAGGCATTGCCTGAACAGACATTATGTGGTGCATGACTGTATATATTTTTGTTATTAGATTATTATTATTGTTTTTTAGTGTCCATAAGTAAGGTTTTATTGCTTTCATAGTACAAGAGCAGAGCTGAATAGGTGCAACAGAGACCCTGTGGTCAGCAAAGCCTAGAACATTTATTATCTGGCCCTCATGGAAAAAGTTTGCTGACCCCTGCTCTAAATTAAAGCCTAATGTAGTAATCTGTATAAACAAAATTGATATTAGCATAAAAAATATGGAACGTTTCATGAATTTGCATGTCATCCTTGTGCAAGGGCCATGCTAATCTTCTCTGTATCTTTCCAATTTTAGTATATGTGCCGCTGAAGTGAGCACTGGTTATTAGATTCTTGTTAGATACATGATTTCCAAAGATATTCTCCTGGTCAGTAACTTGTATTTTTACTTTTATGGTAAAGTCTTTTGATGAACAAATTTTTATGAGGTTGACTTTTTTTGGTTGGCAGGTTTTTGATGACTGATTCGATCTCTTCATTTGTTATGGGTTTATTGAGACTTTCTATTTTCTCTTGAGTCAGTTTGTGTTGGTTATGTGCTTCTAAGAATGTGTACATTTCATCTATGTTATCCAGTTTGTTGCCATACAGTTGTTCATAGTATTCCATCATAATTCTCTTTATTTATATCAGGTAAATTGCAATGTCCCCTCTTTCACTTCTTTTTTGGTTTTTTGCATCTTTTCTATTTTCTTTGTTTGCCAGTCTAGCTAAAGGTTTGTCAATTTTATTGCTCTTTTCAAAGAACCAACTTTTGGTTTTATTGATTCGCTCCATTGCTTTTCTGTTTTTGCTTTTATTTATTTCTGCTCTGATCTTTGTTATTTCCTTTCTTCTGGTAGATTTAGGCTTAGTTTGCTCTTCACTTTCTAATTCCTGGAGTTGTCAAGTTAATCTGTTAATTTGAGATCTTTCTTCTTTCATGTAGGCATTTATTGCTATAAGTTTCCCTCTGGTACTGCCTTCAAACAAGCTCTTCTGTTAATATAGAATATGGTGCCATACCTATCACTTATTATGAAAAAAAATTTTAACATCAAATTAAGGTTCTTCATTTCAACATTTGTAGCAATGGTGTGGTTGATGTTTTATGAGTTTTTGAACAATCTCACACTGACCTATGGGAGATAGTTTTCCTATGATGGATAGACTTTTAGGCACAGATATTAGGTAGAGTGAGCACATTAGCATATCATTACAGCCTTTTTACTTCTTAAGAAAATGCAGTGCAGGAAGTAGATGTGTAAACTTTAACATCTCTGTATTTTATTTTCTGCAAATGATTAATTTCTCACTGTTCATTACTCCTCTTATTACATTATATAAAATAATACAAAATTAATTACCCTAAATTATTTTAGTAAAGTTTACTTTCTGTTAAATATTGAAAGACCAAGATTCTTTCGTGTAAATCTCAATACATGAGAGAACCCAGAGAAATACTTGAATAGTATCTATCTGCTTTGAAGACAACTGAATTTATTTATATTGTAAATAATATTTCACACCACAGTCAGTTACCTTGCTGAGTAATAAAAGATCCTGAAATGAAAATGACTCTTTTTCACAAAATATAGTTGTAGGATTCATTTACTACCAAGCTGCCTTGGTTTATAGTACTCCTGAAATAGACAATGATATCCTACTAATGCATCTTAAGTGGGTTTTAAGACCATCCAAGGCACTCTTGTGAAATTAATAATTTCTGCTTTTGGCCCCAATTGTATCTTGTGATTCTCCTAAACTATGCTTAGTTTTCCTCTGCTTTTTTCTCAGACTTTATAATATGTATTATTGGTTGCTTTCCAGATTTTTTAGAAATCTCCACTTCAGAAAGAGTATGTGTTTACAGCTGCCTTGAAAACATTTAGACCTTTACAAATTTGAAAACATAAATCTGAAGATTAATCTTCCGTACTATGTCTCGTAGTTTAAGGACATCAGAGCCTTTTAAATATTAAAGCACCTAACAACTTGATCAAGAAAATCAGCTTACAGCCAAACAGAAACAGCGTAATGACGACAAAATGCTAATTAAATTTTTCCTTGTAAAAAATTTCATCTTCAGTCTGAGTGAGCCTATACAGCAGTGTTATTAGCTAAGTGCGAGACATCTGCTTAGCAGTTCTGACTGCTCATTATTGGTCCTTGACATTTAGTTCATATGCATATTTATTCTGTTGCGAAACATTGTATCACTTGAAAGCATTAATAAACAAAAATGTTTCCTTTTAATTGTAAAACTTTCACATGGTGATTTCTTATGATATCATGGAGAAGTTTATAATCTTAATGGATGCATTAGAAAATTAAGTGACAGCAATTTTGAATGTGATAAACTCCTTATTCACCTATTCAAAATTTCAGAAACTGTAAAGTTATTCTGGTTTGTAAAATATCCTTAAAAAATGCCCTTTTACTAGAGTGCATGATGGAATTAAACAGCTTTTTAATCAAGTAGTAGTATTAATAAAAGAGATGTGCAACATCAGTAAAATTTGTGATTGCTTCCAGAAGTACTGAGGGCTTTACTTTTTATTCTGTGGGCATTTTTAACTGAGGAAAGTGCTATGTTGGAAAGAAAGAAAAAGAAGAATACGGATCCTGCTTTAGAGGATCCTGATGCTTATAATCCAATTAAATGTCTGAAGATAAATTTTAAAGTGTCAAAAAGCCAAATTCATAATGTCATATAACTACATTAAAGAACACTAAGGGATTTATTGGATCAGAATAAATTAAAAGGGACCTTTGCTTTCCTCAAGTCCAAATACTTGATTTTAGGAATGAGTAAGTTGAGGCCACCAAAGGGGAGGTGACTGACCTGGGTCTTACAGGCTGGCCTAGGTAGCTCTGGACCAGAAATTAATTCACAGTGGTCACTCACTGTGTCATTATGGGGCCTGGCTCAGGCAGAAGAAGGCGTCTAGGAAAATATAAATCTTGACCCTAGAGGAAATAGTGTTACAAACAGCAGTGAACTAGAACCTTCTTTCAGCTCTAAGGTTTTTCTAGTTCTAAAATTCCGTATTTCTTGATTCAAACTGGTAGCAAATAGGGAATAATATGAGCAATAATAATGAAAATAATGACTAGAAGTTAAAAAAACTTAGTATGTGCTAGGCTCTGTTTTCATTAGTTCATGACATCCTCATAATAGCCTAATGAGATAGGTATTATTATCATTCCCATTTTATCGATGAGGAAACTGAGGCACAGAGAAGTTAAGTAATTTCCCTAAGATCAAAATGGAATGTTTTGAGAGGATAGATAGATAGATAGATGATAGAGATAGAGAGACAGATAGACGGACTGACTGACCAGCCCAGTCCAGTCAATGTCAGGTGACTATTTAGGAGCGGAGGTACTATGTTGAGTATTAGAGACAATTAAGAAGGGGATCTTGAATGTGAATTTTTCAAAAAACAACTACTACAACAAAAACTCTAATAACTCCTATGTTATCTAACATAATGATGTCTAACATTTCTGTAGCTTCCTAATTGGTAGGGAGAATAATCAATATAATTTGAAAGAGCATCCAGCTATAGTCTGTGTCCACAATTCTCAAAGTATGATTGCTATCATACGTCAGCATGTATATGACTGAGGCAGGTCAAGATCATGGCTGCACGATCATTTTCAGGATTCTGTCATCTTTCATGTTTGCAGAAGCAGTCACTGTTTACTGCTGTGTTCTAACCAAGCAAGCCATCTCTGAATACTTCGTTAACTACTAACTCATGTTGCTCCATCTTTTGTTTTAGACTGTGTATTACCTCCTATTTCTTGCTTGCTGTAGAAAATTTTATTTAGCTTTTTTACTTTAGTTTATAAAACATTAGGATGATGGGAACAGGGTGAACAGATTATACTTTATTTGTTCCTATCCTTCTCTTCGCATTTTAAACACGTACTAGTGATAGTGGTCACAGTGGTGCTGAAGATGCAGAATGTGGAATAGAGTAGTTCTAAGTAAAACTGCCCGTTTTTGTAGGCTTGAAGAAGCTAATGCCTTTTTGAAGCAGGGCTATATTTGATCCTCTCTCAAAGGAATATTGGATTCCTTAATGGTTTCTGGATTCTTTTAACATTCTATTATTGACTTCACTAAAAAATGGTAAAAAAAAAAAAAAAATACTGTATCAGTACAGCATGTGTAATGCAGCGCAGTTTAGATGGACATTTTCTTCTACATAGTTCGATATACTTTAATTATCAATCTGTCTGTTTTGTTTTCGTTCAATCATATTTACTGAACTCCTACTAAGCTTTAAGTACTCTTGTAGGTGCTGGTACTTGTGTCTGGCATTATGGTCATTAGCTTGTCATTACTCTAGCTTAAAGTAGATAAGCTTTTCAGAGGATCAGATTTTAGTTTTTGCAGCTCAGATCAAGTAAATGTGCAGTGTTACACAGCCAAAATTTATTTTAACAGTTCTGCAGAAGTTATAAGACATAAAAGACAAAATAATCAATTTGTATGATATAAACTAAGTCCTAAGTATTGCTATTCTACAATACAGAATTTTTTCTGTAGCTCCTTCCTTCCTTCCTTCCTCCTTCCCTCTGTCCCTCCGTCCCTCCTTCCCTCCTTCCCTCCATAGAATCATTATAAACACGTTTTAAATTAGGTGTATGAGTTTAACAGATTTTAAATGTATATGGAATTGTCAAAATGTTGCACAAAGTGGCTGTACCATTCTGCATTCCCACCGACAACATGGGAGAATTCATATTGCTCTACATCCTCACCAACACTTCATCAGTTCTTTGTAATTATAGCCATTCTGGTATGTGTGTGGTAGTATCTCATTGTGGTTTTATTTTGTATTTCCCTAATGACTAGTGATTTTAAGCATCTTTTTAGTGTGCTTGGAGTCCCTGGGTGGTTCAAACAGTTAATGCACTCACTGCTAACCAAAAAGTTCAAACTCTTGAGTCCACCCACAGGAACCTCGGGAGAAAGGCCTGGTGATCTACTTACAAAAAATCAACCATTGAAAGCCCTATGGAGTACAGTTTTACTCTGACACACATAGGGTTGCCATGAGTCAGAATTGACTTGACAGCAACTTTTTTTTTCTTCTTTTTAATGTGCTTTTTTTTTTTGTCATTCATACATCTTATTTGCTGAAGTATCTATTAAAATCCTTAGCCCATTTTTAAGAATCAGTTCATCTTCTTGTTATTGAGTTATAAGAACTGTTTATATTTTCTGAATGCAAATCTTTATTTGATATATACCTTGCAATTATTTGCTACTGTTCTTCACTTTTTATTTTCATAACAGAAGCTTTTAAAGAGTAAAAATTTTTAATTTTCATGAAGTATAATTTACCAATTTTTCTTTCATGGTTCATGCTTTTTTATGTCCTCTCCACAGCATAGTTGCCTAACATAAGGTAATGGAGATTTTCTGTTATGCTTTCTTCTAGATGTTTTATAGTTTTAGGTTTTACATTTAAGTCTGTGATCCATTTTGAGTTAATTTTTGTATATGGTTGAGATAAGGTCCATGGTTCCTTTTTTCCCAGATGTGTACCCAATTGTTCTAGCACTCTTTGTTAAAAAAGACTATCTTTTCCCTACTTAATTACCTGGCATCTGTGTCAAAAATAAATTGATCATAAATGTATGGATCTATTTCTGGACTCTATTTTATTATACTAATCTTTATGTTTATCCTTATGTCACTACCCTACAGCCTGTGTTGAAGTAACCTTATAATAAGTCTTGAAATCAGGTAGGGTAAGTCAGTCAACTTCATCTTTTTTAAAAAAATGTTGAGTCTTCTAGGTCTTTTGCACATCCATATAAATGCAAAACTCAACTTGTCAATTTATGCTAGGATTTTGATGTCTGGCATCTTTCATTATTTTGTAATGATCCAAATTTCCATGTGGGGTCATTTTTCATTCTGCCTAAGAATTTCTTTTAACATTTCTTGTAGTATAGGTCTGGTGGCAACAAGGAAGTTCCCCCAAAATAAAATAAGACCAATATCCTTTATAAAGATGCAAAAATTCTTGACAAAATTTTAGCAAATCAAGTCTGTTAATATATAAAAAGGATAATACATCATGACTGAATAGGGTTTATTGCAGGAATGCAAAGTTGGTTTAACATTAACACATGAATCAAAGTACTCTACTATATCAATAACTGAAAAAAAAAAATAAAGATGCAGCTAAAGCATTTGACAAAATTCAACACCCATTCATGATAAAAGTACCAGAACACTATGAGCAGAAGGGAAATTCTTCAGCATAATAAAGAGAAATCTATTAAAAATCGACATCTTAACAGTGAAATACTGAGTATGTCCTTCTTAAGATTAGAAGCAGAGCAAGGATGTCCACTCAGCCCTTCTATTCAACATGATACTGGAGGCCCTAGCCAGTAATATATTTATAAGTAAATTCTAGGGTAAATAAATCTTAATTCACTCTTTTATTCAATATATTTCAAAAGGAAAAGTATTTACTGAGTACTCTGCTAAACTGCAGAGGGTTACACTGTACTGGTGAATACGCTCTTAGTTTTACTCTACTGTCTTCTCAGGAAGATTTCCATTGTCAGTCAACATTCATGTACCTGATAGATAATTCACAGTCAATCTAATGAAATAGGGTATGTTATAGAAATTAATATATAAAATAATAGGTTAGTTTTTATTATTTAGACTACATGGTTACTCTCTGCAACAGAGGAAATATGCATAGTCATAAAGCTATTGACGTACATAGTCTCATGAAAAAATACAACTTTCTTAATCATTTTTGTAACATAACACAAATTGCTATATTAAGATTGAAAAACTTTCCATTTCTTAAAATAGTTGTAGTAACATAGAAAAATTCACATTTATCAAAATAGCATGCTGTAAATGACTTCAGAGCACTTTGGAGCTGTATTGAAAGAAATGCAATTAAATTTTGTTTCATGCAAATTGCATATCAATGATTAATACTTAGTGGTTTCTTTTCTTATCCAAGTACTACTCATGTATCAGAGCTTAGCTCAAATTTCTCCCCTTTGAAGTTATTTATTATCAGCCTCATTTGAAATTATCTCTACCTCCTCTAAATTTTCCTATCATTTAGAATCTCTACCACTCAATGTATTAGAGGTTGCACTGTACTGTCCCTTAGCTTTTATTGTCATACATGGAATATTTTAATAACTAAACTGAAAAACTGATGTATCTGTTATTTTGTTCTTCATCACATAGAGCACTTTGAGCATAGTATATACTCAGAGAACACCTTTACTGACTGGATTCACTGGCAAATTTAGCCAGCCGAAGGACCATTTCTATGAGCCCCCTGACCTAGAAAGTGGGCCCATGACTGCAGCCACAGTTACAAGTCACTTCCTTTCTCTATAGCTTCAGGCAGTTAATGATCTGTGTTTTGCGCATTTCAAATATACCTCTGAGAACACTTCAGGCTGTGTCATAAGACCATGCCTGCCCTCTAAGACCATGAGCTCTCTAAGTGGGGCATGTCTTTCTGTTTAGAGCACTATCCACTGTGGCTGGCACATGGAGGTGGGCCTTGGGCAGTGTGTGGTGATTCACTGTGCATGAAGATTCACTGGGTACGCCACATTCCTTTCACAGATTTTCATCAGTGATCAGTGGAGATTTTTTATTTTTCAAAAATCCATCATATATCCCAGAAGTGTACTCCTTCGATTGAGTTTCCTTAAGCATGAGGGTTAGGGCAGCTGTTTTTTCGTAAGATGTGACTCTCTAGCAGGTGTCAGCGAACTTTTTTCTATAAAGATCAGACAGTAAATATTTTAGTCTTTGTGGGCCATGCAATCTACTTCTAAACTATGTAAATCAATCAGTGTGGCTGAGTTCTAATAAAACTACTTGTAAAAACAGATGGTGGGCCAAATTTGCCAACCCTTGCTCTATAGAAATATTATCTTGACTTATATACTGCATACTTGTTTGCTTTTTGTATGAAAATGTACATTTTTGCTTCTGTAATTTAAGACAGACTTTATATGATTTCATGAGAATCTGCCATTTCTCTAAGGAGTCCTAGTTCCTTTTATTGGAGAAATGGTATTAGAAACCAAGATCTGGGTGCTAGGTGTGCTCACTGCTACTGGAATATTTGCTTCTAGTCCCTCTTACCTGATAGAGCAATGAAATATAGGTGTATATACTAACCTGTATATATACGCATGTCTATATTGCTCTATATAGATACCCATCTGTGTCCATAATAGGCTAAATATGAGTTTATCCTGATGTCTTCCACTGTAATCTATTACCACATGGATCGTTCTAATCTCTTGCTGTCAGTAAACTCCCACTGCAACAGTGAGAAAAATAGCTCCCACCATCTACCATCCATTTGCTTAATTGTTCAGTTTCAGTATACATGTATATACGGCTTCATTTTTACCTTTATTTGAGCACATTTTTCCCCTCTGAAATACTTTAGCCTTTTGTAAATTTGTGCATTCGTTTCTCAGTCTTACTTGCAGTTTAGCCATAAAAATATTCAAATGAAGAGTCCCAATTTATGTAGGGCAAATAAGAAATGTACAAGAATATGCTTTTTCAGCTGGAAAGTACTGTAAAGATATAAGGTAGTTATCCAGTTGTCACTAATGCTATCAGTGTTTTTATGGTGATATTTTATCAGCTTAGTAATTCAGCCGGAGAGCCATTTTATAATGTCAGAATAGTATCACTGATGGGTTTAGCTTTAATTTTTGTTCTAACTGTATGTTTTTGCTGGGCAGTACTATAAATACGGTGCGTAATGATGTAATTAAGCATTGTTTACTAATGTAAATAAAATCAATACATTTTCATCAGCCTCTCCTAGTTGATAATCTCAATAGCCCATCCCCCATTCCCAAGGAATTTGTGGGCTTGAGTCTTGGTGACAGCAAGTCAATTTCTTTAGAAGATTTTCTTACGAGCTTCACAGCTAAAACTAACCAGAGTCAACGGTGGCGTCTTCTCTGACTTTCTATGTTTGTTGTTTAGACCCTTCCATCTGTACAAAGGCCCTGTGAAGGTGAGAGAAAAGAAACAGGCATTTCGTAATAAAGCTAATAATATAATTCTCTGGCATTCATTATATGATCATATATTTTGACATTTAATGGGAAAAAAAGAAAAATAAGAGTTTGTCCAATGAAAGGAAAACTTTTTTAAAGTAGCATCAATTTTCAGCACTTTTTGTAGGTTTTATTTCTCTTAGTTTTAGATGATGGAGAAAGTGCAGAAAGAGACTGAATTTTGAAATTGCCTCAATGTTCTAATTTTCTTTCAGTGATTAGGTGCAATAGATACAGTCCCAAATTCTGCACTTCCTTCTTGCTGCTATCTGGCTCTTTCAGATAGAATCTCACCTGGCAGGATTCAAGCTTCCTTTGGTGGTAATCAGCTGGAATGTACTAGAGTCTGGCTTCCTAGAGGGGATTCAACTTGGGAGAAAAAGCAATCCTGGCAATCTGGGTTTGGAATTTGTAACTAGTGATTCTGTCACTGCCCCATTAGAGTGAATGTCTTTTTGTTCCCTTTAAACACGATCTGGAATCCTACCAGAAACCACTCTTCCGCTATCAATATTTTTAAAAGATATTCTTCTCTTTGGCTAAAAATGATTTGCCTACAAACCAGGAATATCAGGTTCACTCCATCAGTTGGTTTAGAAGTGTGTTGCTAAATTGAAGTGGCTGAAATTATAGCTGGTGTGGAAAATGATGAACAGTGTATTGAAATACCCAAATGCCTTATTTTCTAAGTATCATAGTCATTTTATTTTCTTCTAACATGATAGACTTAAATTTACATGAGTTTTTAGATACATAGCAAAAGAGTCAGAAGGCATTTGACCATTGCTTGTAAACTCTAAGATTTGATAGGGTAATTTAAGTGTTTGTCTCTCTGCTGAGGGTAAGTGACTTTAATTGAAACCTTTGGTGCTTAGGACAAAACAAGTCTTTGAATGGAGTTTATTCCTGCCTGGCCGGAGGGACCCAATACAGAGATAGGTACCTGTTATCTGTTCATCTGATTACTAGTAGTTTGATCTGAAGAGACCACTCTACCTCTCTACGGTTCCAATTTTTCACCTCTGTAATGGAGAGACTCCTTCCTCAGAGAACCCCACTGCTGAGAACAACACTCTGGGAAGTGTAAAGGCATTGCTGCTCTTATCTCCTTTGTCCCCTAGCAAGCAGTGAGCTGAAACCAGATCTTTCCCTGATGTAATTTTCTCTTGACCTTCTTGGAACTATATACTATATCCCATGGAAGCTGTTAAACTCTGTCGTAACACCCAAGTTATGCCACTGGTTTATGGAAATGTAATCAATATCCATGAGTTTTAAATCCTTTGAGAACTCATGTAATAAGTGGCTGATTTATCATGACAGCTAGTCAACTGTATCTACTTAGAAGAAGAATCATAATGGTTCCTTTTACCATTACCCCTTCTCCTTGAGTTGATTCCAACCCATAGCGACCCTACAGGACAGAGTAGAACTGCCCACAGGGTTTCCAAAGCTGTCACTATGAATCAGAATCGACTTGACGGTAATAGGTTTGGTTATTTTTTTTTTTTTTTTTTTTTTTTGAATCTTTACGGAAGCAGACTGCCACATCTTTCTCCTGCAGAATGACTTATGGGTTTGAACACCAACCTTTCAGTTAGCAGCTGAGTGCTTTAACCACTGTGCCATCAGGGCTCCTTTACCATTACTGTATCTCAGCTATTTCTTCAATCTCATTTAGAGTGATTTTTCAAATGATTGTTTAATAATAGCTGTTTACTGGAATTTATTATATAAAATAGCTTGAAAACTTATTTTAAACATTCCCCTTGAATACTAACTAAAGAGTTGTAGGTATTTTATGTAAAATTGATAAAATTTTAACCGATGCACTGTATATCCTAATCTAGTCCTATCTAATCCTAATTAGATCCTAATGCCTAATCCTAGGTGTAACTCACATTTCCTTAAGAGGAAGATTCAGATTCTAGTGATGTTTCAAGAAAATTATATTTTAGAACTTAGTTCTCACAATACTACTCATAAGATTTTTTAATCTTTCCAATCCTAATCATTTTAGATTGCAGGTGTCTGCTGTTTATTCTTTTTTAATACACAGTATCTTTCTTAACAACATACTGTGATATTAAAAGAAAAGAAAAGAGACAAAACGGGAAACCACAGAATGCTAGTATATTAGCAGCATCTAGTAACTATTAGAGAAATGAGTTCGAAAATGATGAGGCCCATATTGAAGCACAACATAGTTTATATTTTTTTCCTCAGGGAACCTCTTTGTGATGGTATATTTAATAAGCAGTTTCACAGACAGCTGTACCATCTTCATTACAAATAAATTACATAAAAATTTCATCATAGCCTTTTGCTGTTTCTTTGTTTAGAAAGAAGATGATTATTAAGTATATACAGCAGTAATGGCAGATATAGAGATTTCCCTATGCTGATTACAAAATCTAATTTGTTTAATTTATAGACCAAAGAGAGTGCAAGTAAGAATGTGGTAGAGTAAAAGAAAAAAGGTGCATGGCAAGCAATATATTTGCAGTTTATTACTGATCCCTGTGTTCAGTATGAGTGTGTTTAATGACAGAGTGGAGCCCTGATGGCGCAGTGGTTAAGCACTTGGCTGCTGACCAAGATCGGCAGTTTGAACCCACCAGCTGCTCCTCAGAGGAAAGATTTAACAGTCTGCTCCAATAAAGATTTACAGCCTTAGAAACCCTATGAGGCAGCTCTACTCTGTCATACAGAGTCGCTATGAGTTGGAATCAACTCAATGGCAGTGGGTTTTTTGGTTTAATGACAGAGCTACCAAGTGTATGATTACTAGACTTAACAATGCAAATTCGTTTTAACGAGCTTTGGCTAAGGTTACAAAAGTCTCATTTTCAATGCTGCATTTGCTGACTTATTTGCAAACAATAATAAAGATTGGTTTTATCCCTTGGGTGGTTCATATGTTTGTCAAGAGAAAGAAATGACAGATTGATTACTAACAATTGTTGCACTATTATTCTTTTTAAAAAAACGTATGTTTAAATTTTTGCCTGATATTTATTTTAACTTTTAGTTATATGAATCTTTAAACTATAATCTTTAAAAAACTAAGTTTCTAGAATATACACAATTTATTTTTGCCACATGTATGCAAACCTTTTTACCAAATATCTGTTTCATTTTGTTTTTGCCTTTTACTTTTAAGAAACTGTTTCTCCTAGCCTGTCTTTCTAAATTGTCAAGCCTTTGTGATTAAAAATAATAGTACTGCTTAGGCTGTGAATTTAGATTTCTTCCTGTCCTGAGACCATTCTACCACATGGAAATATAAAAGTTAGGTTTGTTTCTTTTTCTTCCTGTAGGTATATCAACTTTAATGTCGAAATACTGCACAACACATAGAGAAACAGTATTACACTTCCTTGCACATGGAAAATGCTCAGTAATATCTGTGGTTTATCAACTGAAGATAAACTTACTGTAAAAGTCATTTTTACCAAAAGGTTGGCAGTTCGAATCCACTAGCCACTCCGTGGAAACCTTATGGGGCAGTTCTACTCCGTCTTTTGGGTCACTATGAGTCCAAATTGACTCGACGGCAATGGGATTTTTTGGTATGGCTATGTTTGAAGACCAGAAGTATTTCTACCACGTACACTGTTCAGATTCTCGCCTTAGATGAAACACTTCCCACCAAATGCCCCCAGCCCCCCCAATTATCAGATACTGTGTAGCTTCATCATACAAAATTAGCGTTCTCTCTTTATATATATATTTGGAGCCCTCGTGGTGTAGTGGTTAAGAGCTCAGCTGCTAACCAAAAGGTCGGCAGTTCAAATCCACCAGCTGTCCTTGGAAACCCTATGGGGCAGTTCTACTCAGTCCTATAGGGTTGCTATGAGTCGGAACTGACTCGACGGCACCTAACAACAACAGCAACGTGTAGCTTCATCATACAAAATTAGTGTTCTTTCTCTCTCTACATGTAATGTGTGTGTGTGTGTGTGTGTGTATATATATATGTATGTATGTATATATAATACACGCATACATACACCCATTTTTAGGAGGAGATATTTTAGCCAATTTAGCATATTAGCTTGTGGAATTTTATCTGCAGGATTTAGTTAATATTTTCAGATATTCACATGGAACAAATAATTGTGATACATGTTTTAAATATAAAACACCACCATTATTATTTCGGTGTATGAGTGGTTAGCAAAACAGGCCTTCTTTTCTCCGTGTATCTATCTGGACCCACGAGTAAATTTAACAAATCAGAATTCAGCACATACTGATCATATACAGAGTTGTTTGTTTTAGACCATATGGAGTTGTTTGTTTACACCATCTATCAAACCCAGTTGTTAAACTGCAGTGGAAGTTCAAGTGGCTCTTTATAGGCAATAGATCAATAAATGGAGTGGTTAATCTGTGGTGAGTTAGTGGTTAAACTCATTGCCATAGAGTTGATTCTAACTCATAGTGACCCCATGTAACACGGTAGAACTGTCCCATAGGGTTTCCAAGACTGTAAGTCTTTTTTTTTTTTTTTTTTTTTTAATTGTACTTCAGGTGAAGGCTTACAGAACAAATAGTTTCTCATGAAACATTAGTACACACATTGTTTTATGACATTGGTTAACAACCCTACAACATATCAACCCTCTCCCTTCTTGACCTTTTTTTTTTTTGGTGAAAATATACATAGCCAAAGATACACCATTTCAAAAATTTCTACATGCACAGTTCAGTGACATCGACTACGCCCTTCCAATTGTGCTGCTATTCTCACTTGAGATGAAAGATTACAGAACAAAATAGTTTCTCATTTAACGGTTAGTACACATGTTGCCCTATGACAGTGGTTAACAACCTCACAACACATCAACACTATCCTTACTCAACCTTAGGTTCCCTATCACCAGCTTCCTTGTCCCCTTCTGCCTTCTGGCCCTTGTCCCTGGACTGCTGTGCCTCATTAGTCCCATTTGGTTTCATGGGGCTGTCCACTCCCAGGCTGAATGGTGAACCTCAGAGATGAATTCACCACTGAGCTAAAAGGGTGTCTGGGGGCCATACTCGAGGCTTGTCCAGTCTCCTTTAGGCCAGTAAATCTGGTCTTTTTTTTTTTTGGGAGTTAGAATTATGTTCTACATTCTTCTCCCGCTCTATCCAGAACCCTCTGTTGTGATCCTGGTCAGAGCAGTCAGTGGTGGTAGCCGGGCACCATCTAGCTGTACTGGACTCAGTCCGGTGGAGGCCATGGTAGCTGTGGTACATTAGTCGTTCGGACTAATCTTTTCCTTGTATCCTGTTCTCTTCATTGTCCCTTGCTCCCAAAAGGATGAGACCAGTAGAGTATATTAGATGGCTGCTCACAGGCTTTTAAGACCCCAGACACTACTCACCAAGGTAGAATGTAGAACGTTGTCTTTATAAACTGTGTTATGCCAACTGAGCTAGATGTTCCCCAGGACCGTGGTCCCAACAGCCCTCCACCCAGCAGTTCAGTCCCTCAGGGAATTTGGATGTGTCTATGGAGCTTCCATGACCTTTCCTTGTACAAGTTGTGCTGGTTTCCCCTGTATTGTGTACTGTCTCACCTTCACCCAAGATACCACTTATCTATTGCCTATTTAGTATTTCCCCCCCATCCCTCCCATCCCTGGTAACCAACAAAGATTGTTACATTTTGTTTGTGAACTTTGTCATGGGTTTTTACAATAGAGGTCTCATACAATATTTGTCCTTTTGTGATTGACTTATTTCACTCAGCATAATGTCCTCCAGTTTCATCCGTGTTATGAGATGCTTCACAGATTCATCATTGTTCTTTATCGTTGCATAGTACACCATTGTGTGATGTACCATAGTTTATCCATTCATCTGTTGTTTCCATCATTTTGCTATTGTGAACAATGCTGCCATGAACATAGGTGTGCATATGTCTATTTGAGTGACGACTCTTATTTCTCTAGGGTATATTCCTAGGAGTGGGATTGCTAGATCGAATGGTATGTCTATTTCTAGCTTTCTGAGGAAGTGCCATATCATTTTCCAAAATGGTTGTATCATTTTGCATTCCCACCAGCAGTGCATAAGAGTTCCCGTCTCCCCGCAGCCCCTCCAATGTTTGTTATTTCCAGTGTTTTTGATTCGTGCCAGTAATACCGGGGTGAGATGGTATCTCATTGTGGTTTTAATTTGCATTTCTCTAATAACTAGTGATCACGAGCATTTCCTCATGTGTCTGTTGGCCATTTGAATGTCTTCTTTGGTGAAGTGTCTATTCATTTCCTTTACCCATTTTTTAATAGGATTATTTGTCTTTTTGTTGTAGAGGTGTTGAATTTTCTTGTGGATTATGGAGATTAGACCTTTGTCTGACTTGAACTGTCCAAAAATTTTTTCCCAGTCTGTAGGTTCTCTTTGTACTGTTTTAGTGAAGTCTTTTGAAGAGCATAGGCATTTGATTTTTAGAAGATCCCAGTTATCTAGCTTATCTTTTGGAGTTTGTGTGTTGATGGTTGTGGTTTGTATCCTGTTAATGCCGTGTATTAAGGCCTGTAGCATTGGTTCTATTGTTTCTTCTATGAACTTCATAGTTTTACGCTTTATATTCAGGTCTTTGATCTATTTTGAAGTAATTTTGGTATACAGCATGAAGTATGGGTCCTGTTTCACTTTTTTGCAGATGGATATCCAGTTTTGCCAGCACCATTTGTTAAAAAGACTGTCTTTTCCCCATCTGATGGACTTTGGGCCCTTGTCGAAGATCAGGTGACTGTAGGTGGATGTATTTACGTCCGGGTTCTCAATTCAGTTCCATTGGTCAATGTATCTGTCGTTGTACCAATACCAGGCTGTTTTGACGACTGTAGCTGTATAGTAGGTTCTGAAGTCAGGTAGTGTGAGTCCTCCAACTTTATTCTTCTTCTTCAGTAGTGGTTTACTTATTCAGGGCTTCGTCCCTTTCCATATAAAGTTAATGATTAGTTTTTCCATCTCTTTGAAGAATGTTGTTTGTATTTGGATCAGGATTGCGTTGTATTTGTAAATTGCTTTGGGTAGAATTGTCATTTTCACAATGTTGAGTCTACCTATCCATGAGCATGGTATGTTTTTCCACTTATGTAGATCCCTTTGGGTTTCTTGCAGGAGTGTTTTGTAGTTTTCCTTGTATACGTCTTTTACATCCCTGGTTAGATTTATTCCTAAGTATTTTATCGTTTTAGTGGCTATTGTAAATGGTATTGTTTTCCTGATTTCCTTTTCATCGTTCTCCTTATTGGTATACAGGAATCCAACTGATTTTTGTATGTTTATCTTGTATCCTGCTACTCTGCTGAATCTTTCTCTTAGTTCCAGTAGATTTCTAATGGAGTCTTTAGGGTTTTCTATGTATAGTATCATATCATCTGCAAACAGGGACAGTTTAACTTCTTCATTACCAATTTGGATGCACTTTATTTCTTTTTCTTGCCTTACTGCTCTAGCTAGAACTTCCAGCACAATGTTAAATAGGAGTGGTGATAAAAGGCATCTTTGTCTTGTTCCTGTTTTCAAGAGGAATGTTTTCAGCCTCTCTCCATTAAGAATGACGTGGGCCATTTGTTTTGCATAAATATCTTTTATTATGTTGAGAAATTTCCCTTCTATACCTATTTTATTGAGAGTTTTTATCAGGAATGAGTGTTGGACTTTGTCAAATGCCTTTTTCTGTGTCAATTGAGATGATCGTGTGATTCTTTTCTTTCCTTTTATTTATGTGGTGGATTACGTTGTTGATTTTCTAATGTTGAACCATCCTTGCATACCTGGTATGAATCCTACTTGGTCATGGCGTATTTTTTTTTGGATATGATGCTGAATTCTATTGGCTAGAATTTTGTTGAGAATTTTTGCATCTATTTTCATGAGAGATATTAGTCTGTAATTTTGTTTTTTTGTGACGTCTTTTACTAGTTTCAGTATCAGCGTTATGCTGGCTTCATAGAATGAATTTGGAAGTTGTGCTTCCTTTTCTATGCTCCGAAATAGCTTGAGTAGTACTGGTACAAGCTCTTCTGTAAATGCTTTGTAGAATTCTCCAGTGAAGCCATCTGGGCCAGGGCTTTTTTTGGTTGGGAGTTTTTTTGTTACTTTTTCAATGTCTTCTCTTGTTATGGGTCTGTTCAGATTTTCAACATCACTTTGTTGTAGTTTGGGTAGGCCGTGTGTTTCTGGAAATTTATTCATTTCCTCTAGGTTTTCAAATTTGTTGGAGTATAGTTTTTCATAATATTCTGTTATAATCCTTTTTTTTCCGTTGGGTCTGTTGTAATGTCCCCCATTTCATTTCTCATTTGGGTTATTTGCATCCTCTCCTGTTTTTCTTTTGTCAGTATAGCCAGTGGTTTGTCGATTTTGTTGATTCTTTCATAGAACCAACTTTTGGTTTTGTTGATTCTTTCTATTGTTTTTCTGTTCTCTATTTCTTTTATTTCTGCTCTGATCTTTACTATTTCCTTTCTTCCGGTGGCTGTGGGCTTTTTTTGCTGTTCTCTTTCTATTTGTTTGAGTTCTGTAGTTAATGTTTTGATTTTGTCCCTTTCTTCTTTTTTGATGTGTGCATCTATTGCTATAAATTGTCCTCTGAGGACTGCCTTTGCTGTGTCCCAAAGGTTTTGGTATGATGTGTTTTCATTCTCATTTGATTCTAGGAAATTTTTGATTCCATCTCTGATTTCTTCTATTACCCAGTGATGTGTAAGCAGGGTATTATTCAGTTTCCATGTAGTTGATTATTTTTCCTTGCTCTTTCTATTGTTAATTTCTACCTTGATGGCACTGTGGTCAGAGAAGATACTTTGAATTATCTCAACGTTTTGGATCTTGCTGACGATTGCTCTGTGGCCTAAGATGTGGTCTATTCCTGAGAACGTTCCATGTACATTGGTAAAGAATGTGTACTTTGCAGCGTTTGGATGGAGTGTTCTGTATATGTCTATGAGGTCAAATTGGCTTATTGTGCCATTTAGGCCTTCTGTATCTTTGCTGAGTTTCTTCTTAGTTGTTCTGTCCTTTACTGAGAGTGGTGGGTTGAAGTCTCCTACTATTATTGTGGAACTGTCAATTTCTCTTTTCAGTGTTGTTAGAGTTTGTTTTATGTATTTCTGAGCCCTGTCATTGGGTGCATAGATGTTTATTATGGTTATGTCTTCATGATGGATTGTCCCCTTAATTGTTATATAGTGTCCTTCTTTGGCTTTTATGGTGGATTTTGTTTTAAGGTCTATTTTATCTGAGATTTGTATTGCCACTCCTGCTCTTTTTTGGTAGTTGTTAGCTTGATGTATTTTTTTCCAACCTTTGACTGTTAATAAATTCACATCTTTGTTTCTAAGGTGTGTCTCTTGTAGACAGCATATTGATGGATCCTGTTTTCTTATCAATTCTGCCACTCTCCGTCTCTTTATGGGTGCATTGAGTCCATTTACATTCAGTGTAATTATTGATAAATGTGAGGTTGTTGCTGTCATTTTGTAGTGCTTTTTTTTGTGGTGCTGACATTTTCTTTGTTCTTCTTACTCTCCTGTGGTGAGTTACTTTTCTTTGTGGATTTTTTTTTTTCATTTCTTTTGTTTTTGTAGGTTTTGTTTTTGCTGAGACTTTATGTTTTTCGGCTTTAGTTTTATGAGTTGTTTTGTTAACTTTCTTTGTGTTTACCATAAATTTTACCCTTATCTTTCTAAGTTTGAAGCAGTCTACCATTACTTGGTATTGCCTTGCCTTCCTCTCCATTAGAAGGTTGTATACCTATGCCATTTATTCCCTCTTTTATCGTTTTGATGTTGTTGTCATTTACTGATTAACTGCCCTGATTCCCTGTTGTATTTCTTTTGGTTTTGGATAGTCCTTGAGAGTTCATTTCCGAGATTGTTATCTGGCTGGTACGATCCTGCATCCTAGATTCTGCCTGTGAGCTGAAGTCGTTTGTTCTCAGATCAAAGAACTCCCTTTAATAATTTTTGTAAGTTTGGTTTGGCTTTTACATATTCCTTTAATTTCTGTTTATCTGGAAATGACCTAATTTCACCATCATATTTGAATGAGAGTTTTGCAGGATATATTATTCTTGGCTGGTAATTTTTTTTTCTTCAAGATTTTATATATGTCATCCCATTGCCTTCTTGCCTGCATGGTTTCTGCTGAATAATCTGAGCTTAGTCTTATTGTTTCTCCTCTGTATGTGACTTCTTTTTTTTGACAAGATGCTCTCAGGATTCTTTGTTTGTTTTTGTTTTTGGCGAGTGTGATTATGATATGCCTTGGTGATTTTCTTTTGGGGTATCTCCTGTATGGGGTTCGTTGAACTTCTTGGATGGCCAGCTTTTCATCTTTATGATATTGGAGAAGTTTTCTGTCAGCAGTTCTTCAATGATCCTCTCTGTGTTTTCTGTTTTCTCCCTTGTTCTGGAACTCCAATCACTCGAAAATTTTTGCTTTTGATTGTATCCCACGTCACTGTCAGGGTCTCTTCATTTTTCTTTGTTCTTTTTTCTGAGTTTTCCTCAAACAGAGTTGTATCCAAGTGTTTGTCTTCAATTGCACTGATCCTGTCTTCAACCATTTCAAATCTGCTTCATAACCCTTCTTTGACACCATCCATTTCTGAAATCTTGCTGTTTATCTTTTTGGATTTCTAATTGTTGTCTTTGTATAATTTCTAGTTGTGAATTTTTTCTGGCATTTTGTTCCTGGATTATTTTCCTGAATTCTTCCAATTTTTGTCTGTATTTTCCATGAATTTGTCTATTTTTTCCTCATTTTTTTTTGCTTTTTGCTTCAGCTCTTGGAGAATCCTTAGTATTAGAGATTTGAATTCCCTATCAGGTAGTTCTAGTGCCTTTTCTTCCACTGGAAAGTCATCCGGTGTTTCATTTTGGACGCCTACTGGAAGCATCCTGTCCTGTTTTTGTAAATGTTTTGATATTGTCTGCTGTTTTCAGGGCGTTCAGTAGTTATTTTTCTCGTTTATTGATTGTAGATTTGATTGTTTTGTTCTTTTTTTTTTAATTTGGCTATGTCTGAGCAGGCAGGCTGTGCGTTCTTTGTTGTTTGATCGTCTGTGGGCACAATACTTTTCGCCTCCTTCTCTAATTGGCAGGGTCAGTCACTCAGATATGGTACAGCAGGGCCGTTTTAGCTGAAGAGGAGTTGCTGAGACGGGTTGTTTGTGGCACATACTACAGCCACCAGAGTGGGTTGGTAATCAGTGCAGGGCAGGTTCCAGTAGGCTGTGCCTGTGCTGCTTGTTGGTGTGATGTTAAGCGCACGGTGCAGGTAAGCAGGATGTCACGGGAAGATTGTTGTGCGTGGAGCTAAGATGGGTATGGGAGAGAGGAGAGAGGAACAGGAGCCAAAAACTTACAAACAAACCAAAGAGAATGCTAGGGGAGGTTGCCATTGGAGTGGAGAAATGAGAGACTATGAAATGGAGAAAAAGCAAAAAGGGGAAGAGGAAGAAGAAAAAAAAAATGAAGAAATAAATATTGGAAAGGTTAAAGAACAGCAAAGCTCCTAGGGATCCCACCGGTGTGGCTATGAGGTCTGAGGAAGTTGTTCTCAGATGTTGCAGTACAGCCTGGCTAGAAGGCGTAGAGGTATACAATGCCAGGTTTTCGGGGAACAGAAAGAGAAGGAAGATATAGAGAGACGAGAAACTGAGTGATGAAGAAAGACAAAAATGGAAAAAGAGGGAAAAGAAAAGAAAACAAATAAAAAAAAAAAAGAACAAGAAAATTCCCCAAAAAAACAGAAAAAAAAAAAAAACAGCATAAAAAGAAATGCCTTCAGGGATCCCCCTGCATGTCTGTGCAAGCCGAGGGGGTAGTTTCCAAGCCACGCAGCACCGCCTGGCCAGTACGGGCTCCCAACTCAAGAAAAGGAAAAGAAAACAAGCAAACAATTCAAAACAAACAAATGAACAAAAGCCCCAGGATCCCACCAGCATGGCAGCCCAGACCGGGAAGTAGCTCCAGACTGGAATGGAGCTCTGCAGCCCCTCAGGAAGAAGCAGAGATGGCGCACGGAGCAAAGTATTTGAGCGAAATGATGGGGAGGTGGTAAGAGGTAAGGAAGAAATCAAAAGAAGCAGAAAAAAAAGCAACACTAGCAGCCAACAAATGGCACTCAGAGAGCCGGCCAATTCGGGTGGGTGGAATCCACGCAGCCGGTGCATCCCAGACAAGAGATTGTGGCCGTGGGAAGCAGAGGAGGCCGAGTGGGGGTGAGGAAGGGTGTGGGTTGGGAAAGCTTATATCACAAATTACCGATTGTTTTGTCTCCCTCTGGAAGCTCCGTAAAGCTGCTTTGCTGTACCCCCTGTTTGCTGGTCTCTGATAGGCGTCCAAGATGGCAGATCCGCATTGCATTAGCTGATAGGGGACCTCTGCATGAATCTCGCTCTCCATTCTCTGTTAGTTTTCTCAGTCCATTTGGTGCTTGGCTGAGTTCTTTGTCTCTTCATTTGATGTTTTAGGGTTTCAGGATTGTTGTTTTCTCTGTTCGGCTTAGTTTTTCGAATCTTTGCTGTGGAGGGACGGTGTGGTGCTTCTCCCTAGAGCGCCATTTTGCCGGAAGTCCCAAGACTGTAAGTCTTTAGCGAAGTACGCTATCACGTCTTTCTCCCACGGAGTGGCTGGTGGGTTTGAACCACCAACCTTTTGGTTAGCAGCCAAGCGCTTAAATAGTGTGTCACCAGAGCTCCTGAGTTAGTGGTTATACCCTGCTAAGTCATTATACTCATTGCAAAGTGTCGTCCAGTGGGAGAGAAAATATAAACCAGATTATCCAGAAAGAGAAGAGCAAGTTACATTGGAAAAATATATCTTGCTTCATTTACTTCATCTTTTACAAAACTCTTACTAGCTGAAGAACCATCTCTGATGTAGACGGAGAAAACCTAAGAGGAAAAGAAAAACAGCATTCTATATCCCAAGCATCACACAATTTTATGGAACAACTTAGCCCTTTTTTTTTCTTTTTCAAGAAAAAAATAATAATGGCATGCTAAAAGAAATTTTGACTGAAAGGTTTAAGAGCAGTATGGGAATAATTTCAAAAGATGTTGCTTTCTGTAATGAAGTGCTACTATATTGATCCCATTTCATTTACTTATTTGAATGCAGGCTTGTTGTAAACACCTTAAAATTAAATTGTAATGTACCTAATCCATGTTTTTCAAAACTGCTGGATTTGGTGTTTTCAAGTACATTCATGTTGGAATTTCTAAGCTATTTATATGTAAATAGAAAGTCTTCTGTAATTGGCACAGGGAGAGCCTGCTAGAAGCCCAGTAATCTAATCTAAGTTGCGCATTTTTCCTGTCTGTTATACATTCATAATGGCATTTGAGGGCAAACACTTTGATCCTTATGTCAACATCACTCTCCTCTGCAATAAGGGAAAAACAGGGAAGCTTTGTTTTAAGGATTAAATGGTGAAATTTTTCTGTGACAGACCGTCTTAGACAGAGCTGCCAGGTTTTATAGGGCGCAAAAAGATATCATTAGCTTCTAACTACTTGGAATAGGAATTTAAATTATTTGCTTCAAGTAGTAGAATGAGGGTAAAATTGCGCTGTGGTTCTGTCTGTGATAGACATAGTATTTTTTCAATTTTCTTTTACTTTTTAAAAATATGTGCTACATAAAACTTTGGTAACAATGGTACCCAAACCATTTTTCTGTTTTTGCCTTTCACCTAATTTGCTTCTTTTGGAAAATATTAGCAAAAAAAACCTAACCATCAGGTACACAAGAACATTTAACATACCAAGTGCCCTTACTTTTTTGCCTAGTATAAACCATGAGATATTTAAACTTCAAAGGATCTTAGAAAAAAGACGTGAATCCCAAAATGAGATTTGTTGTTAATGGAGTCATCTAGCATTAATTTACACATCTATCTAGTCATCCATTCCTTCAATAAATATCATGCCCATCTATGCTTAAGCACTGGACTGAATGTCAAGAGTACAAGAATAAGCAAGGAACTCATAGTCCTCGCCCTCATGGGAAGGACTGTCCAGTATTTAGATCTGTAAAGCCAGAGTACATTGTTGAAAACTATGTTAAAAACTTAGCTATTTGCCATTGTCAAGGACTGCATTGTTTTGAATATTTGCCTTTTTTTGATAGTTAAGAGTTGACCATTTAAGCACAACCTGTTTTAGATGGAAATTTTTCTAATATATGATTCCTAAATAGAAAATAAGACGAGCACTTGGTTAAGCACTCAGTTGCTAACCAAAAGGTTGGCAGTTTGAACCTGAGTGTTTATCAGCATATGAATGATATAGCTACACAGTTAAATACTACTCAGCAATAAAAAGGAATGAGCTATTGATGCATGCTACAACATGGATAAATCTCAAAATAATTATGCTGAGTGAAGCCAGACAAAAAAGAGTATAAACGGTATGATTTCATTTACATGAATTTCTAGGAAGTACAGATATCTATACTGACAGGGGATGGAGACAGGAAGGGTGGAACAGGGGGTTGGATTATGAGGGGTCAGGAAGAAAATTTTGGGATGATGGACATGTTCATTATGTTGATTGTGGTGATGGCTTTATGTTAAACTTCTTAAATTGTACACTTTAAGTATGTTCTGTTTATTGTATACCAATTACATCTTAAGAAAACTTTTTTTTTTTAAAGGATAAGGGATGTCTTGTTGAAATTTTGACTGAGAATTTTACTTTTCTCTGGTACTATCTGAAATATATATTTCAGTTTTCTCCAGATAATAAATTCTTGATTCATAATCTAATGGTATTTGGATCTATTTGGATCTGATATTTTGGATCTATTCAGATAAGTGTTTAATGTGGCACTCTACAAATTTCTGATAATTTCTGCTTTCTCATACTTGTGTAATGAGACTGCACTTGAGTATTGTATAGTAAAGAGTTTAATTTTTCCCCAAAAATATGTTTAGCCTTTGTCATGGGTTTATAGGAGGTAATCTGAAAACTTTTGAGATAAAGTGCTTGATAGGAGTGTCTTTGTTTGCCTGGAGCCTTGGATCATCCTGTAATTTAGCAATATGATTTAGTGTGGTGGCTGGCCACACATCAGGGTGGGGACTGGCCATGCCAGAAAGACCAACAATGTGATTTAGGTTGGGTTTTTTTGGGTCATGCTTATCAGTAGACCTGGATGGAGACTGAGATCGACCATGTGGATAATCAATCAAGCAATCATGCCTGTGTAATGAAGCCCCACTTAAAATCTCTTACCTGAGGCATGAGCGAGCTTCACTGGTTGACAGTCCTCCATTTGTGTTGTCACATATTGATACAGAGAAGATAACGAGTCCTGATTCCACCAGGAGAGGACAACAGAAGCTCTGCGTTTGGTACTTTTCCTGGATTCTGCCCTATGTGTCTCTTCCTTTGCCTGATCTTAATCTTTAATCTTTCCTTGTAATAAACTGTAATAGCTTTCAGTGAGTTTTATGAGTCTTTCTAGTGAATTAGAGAACCTGAGGGTAGTTGTAGGTATGCCTAAACTTGCAATTGGTGTCAGAAATGAGGGTGGTCTTATTGTGACTGTGCGTTCTAACTTTGCAGTTTGCTAGACTCTCATAAGTATACCCAACACTATTTAATGGTCTCTCTAAATCATTGGTTCTTAACTTTTATGACGTTATTTACCCATTTGAAGATTGGATGAGAGTCATGGACTCTTGGCCCATAGAAATACACATATATACAAAATTAGGTGTGTGATTCTAGATGGTTTCATAACCTTCTAAAGCCCCTACATTGACCAGCCCTGCCTCCAAGGATCATAGACCTCAGGTAAAGAGCCCATTATCTAAATAAAGTTACAAATTTATATTTATTTAAAAAGGAGCATTTTGAGCCACAGTAATCTAGATGGTTTGTTTATGTATGTTTGCCAAGTCCATGCACCCTTGTATTTGTAAGTATCAGTTTCACAAGAAAATGATGTCATTTTGTGTGAGCATATGTTTACTTGATACAGAAAATGTGTGAAATCAAAGATTACTTTCAATAAGACTTTCGATTACTGCAGATGCAAAGCAAACACCAGACCTTGCCTTCAGGACACTGTTGAGAGCGATGGGAAATCTCATCAGCCCTGCTTCACACATCACATCCTCATGTCCAGAGCAGCAAATTCACAGGGTCTTCTGTGACCATGTACCCTGTCAACAGCTTCACTGCTACATTATGTATGACTCTTTTCTATTGAGGGCATAAGCGGTTGTTATAAAGCTGTGAAGGTGATTTTATATTGTGTCTGGTTTATAGCTCAGAAATGAGTTGCATCTGCTTTGTATTTGCTGTCTTCGTCATTCAATTTTCCCGTTAAAACAAAGAAAAAAGGTCAGCATTAAAAATGGATGAAATTTATTTCTGATCAGAGTTCCAGGATGTTTTTTGAAGGCCATCTAAGATCTGCTGTACAGGGAACTGGGGAAAGGGTCAGCAGATCCAGCAGTTGGATGTTATGAAACGAGATGGTGACCTCTCTGCTTCTGTTTTTAGTCCTAAAGCTAAAGAACATAGATCATCCTTAAGGAGAGCCAAAATTTTTACTGAGTGCAGATTTATGTTTCTCAAAAAAGAGATTTTTACCCCAATACTCACTCTGTCAATTACAAGTTACTATCAATAGCAGCAGCTAAGCCCTAAGATTCTTCTTTATTTACTTGAGATGAAGGTTTACAGAACAAACTAGCTTCTCATTAAACAGTTAGTACACATATTGTTTTGTGACTTTGGTTAATAACCCCATGACATGTCAACACTCTCCCTTCTTGACTTTGGGTTCCTATTACCAGCTATCCTGTCCCCTCCTCCCTTCTTGTCCTTGTCCCTGGGCTGGTGTGCCCCTTTAGTCTCATTTTGTTTTATGGGCCTGTCTAATCTTTGGCTAAAGGGTGGACCTCAGGACTGACTTCATTACTGGGCTAAAAGGGTGTCCAGGGGCCGTACTCTTGGGGTTTCCCAGTCTCTGTCAGGCCGATAAATCTAGTCTTTTTTTGTGAGTTAGAATTTTGTTCTACATTTTTCTTCAGCTCTGTCCTGGACCCTCTGTTGTGATCCCTGTCAGAGTAGTCAGTGGTGGTAGCCAGGCACCATCTAGTTGTACTGGACTCGGTCTGGTGGAAGCCATGGTAGTTGTGGTCCATTCATTAGTCCTTTGGACTAATCTTTCCCTTGTATCTTTAGTTTTCTTCATTCTCCCTTGCTCCGAAGGGGTGAGACCAGTGGACTATCTTAGATGGCTGCTCATAGGCTTTTAAAACCCCAGACGCTACTTACCAAAGTAGAATGTAGAACTTTTCTTTATAAACTGTATTATGCCAGTTGAGCTAGATGTTCCCCACAGCCCTCTGTCCAGCAATTCAGTCCCTCAAGGAGTTTGGATGTGTCTGTGGAGCTTCCATGACCTTGCCTTGTACAAGTTGTGCTGGCTTCCCCAGTATTTTGTACTGTCTTACCCTTCACCAAAGTTACCACTTATCTATTGTCTATTTAGTATTTTTCCATCTCCACCCCACCCCTCCCTTGTAACCATCAAAGATTGTTTCTTTTTGTGTGTAAAACTTTTCATGAGTTTTTATAGCAGTGGTCTCATACTATATTTGTCCTTTTGTGATTGACTTATTTCACTCAGCATAATGCCCTCCAGATTCATCTACATTGTGAGATGTTTCACAGATTCATCATTGTTCTTTATTGTTGCGTAGTGCTCCATTGTGTGTATGTACCATAGTTTCTTTATCCATTCATCTGTTTATGGGCATCTAGGTTGTTTCCATCTTTTTACTATTGTGAACAATGCTGAAATGAACATGGGTGTGCATATGTCTATTCATGTGAAGGCTCTTATTTCTCTAGGATATATTCCTAAGATTGGGATTGCTAGATTATATGGTATATCTATTTCTAGCTTTCTAAGGAAGTGCTATATCATTTTCCAAAATGGTTGTATCATTTTGTGTTCCCACTGGCAGTGCATAAAAATTCGAACCTCCCTGCAGCCCCTCCAACATTTGTTATTTTCTGGTTTTTTGATTCCTGCTGGTAATGCTGGGATGAGATGGCATCTCATTGTGGTTTACATTTGCATTTCTCTAATGGCTAGTGATTGTGAGCATTTCCTCAGGTGTCCAGCTGCTTGAATGTCTTATTTGGTGACGTGTCTGTTCATTTCCTTTGCCCATTTTTTAATTGGATTATTTGTCTTTTTGTTGTAGAGGTATTGGATTTTCTTACAGATTTTAGAGATTAGACCTTTGTCAGGTTTGTAATAGCTAATTTTTTTTTCCCAGTTCTAGGTTCTCTTTTTACTCTCTCAGTGATGTCTTTTGATGAACATAGTGTTTAATTTTTAGAAGATTCCAGTTATCAAGCTTATCTTCTGGAGTTTGTATGTTGTTAGTTATGATTTGTATCCTGTTAATGCTTGTGTATTAGGGCCTCTAGCATTGATTGATCCTATTTTTTTTTTCTATGAAAAAATAGGCTTTATATTTAGGTTGTTGGTTCATTTTGAATTCATTTTTGTGTATGGTGTGAGGTATGGATCCTGTTTAATTTTTTTTTGCAGCTGGACATCCAGTTTTGCCAGCATCATTTGTTAAAAGACTGTCTTTTCCCCATTTGATGAACTTTGAGCCCTTGTTGAAGATCAGGTGACTGTAGGTGGATGGATTTATATCTGGGTTGTCAATTCTTTTCCATTGGTCAATGTACCTGTCATTGTACCAGTACCAGGCTGTTTTGACTACCATAGCTATATAGTAGGTTCTGAGGTCAGGTAGTATGAGTCCTTGTACTTTATTCTTCTTCAATAGTGCTTTACTTAGCCTGGGCTTCTTCTCTTTCCATATAAATTTAATGATTAGTTTTTCCATCTCTTTAAAGAATGTTGTTGGTATTTGGATGGGGATTGCATTGTATTTGTAAATTGCTTTGGATAGAATTGTCTTTCACAATGTTGAGTCTACCTATCCATGAGTATGGTATGTTTTTTCATTTATGTAGATCTCTTTTGGTTTCTTGCAGTAGAGTTTGGTAGTTTTCTTTGTATAGATCTTTTACATCCCTGGTTAGATTTATTCCTAAGTATTTTATTTTTTGTAGGGTAAGCGCTAAGAGTCTTAAGACCACAGGGTATCTCAGAATGTCTGAGGAGGGCTGGTGTTTAAAAAGTCCTGCCCCTTTCCAACACCTCCAGCACTCCTATTCATCTCCAGGCCCCCAGGTTGAAAATCATTTGTATAGACTGACATGTGGTATTGAGTCTGTTGGAAAACATGCCAACATAAAGTTAGGTTTTGCTTCCTTTGTTAGGTTGATGGGAGCTTTCATCCTAAGGATGGTACTTGAGATCCTGAAATTATGATGCCAGACAGCTGCATTTCTGCTATGCACAACTTATCTTTATCCTTATTACCCTGGACTCTACATGGAGGCCTGGTAGTACAACGGTTAAGTGCTTGGATGCTCAAAGGTTAGCAGCTCTGGGGGACAAAGACCTGGAAATCTGCTCTTATAAAGAGTACAGCCTAGAAAACCCTATGGAGCAGTTCTGCTCTGTCACATGGTGTCACTATGAGTTAAAATTGACTCTACAGTACCTAACCATAATAACCCTAATCTCCTTAGGAGTTTTTAAAGCTAAACTTATATCTCACCTATACTTAGCCAGGTAGAATGAGATTTAGAAAATTGCTCCAGCTTCAAACTAGTGCTTTTTGCCAGGACAGGGCTGGTTTTAGCTCCCTGGGAGGGAGGGGTAGTAGCATAAATCTCAGCACAGGTCACTCTATTTGAGAAATGCTGTTGATTGATTAAGACAAGTGAGCAATTAAATTGTGAAGTATATTTATTATTTATGCTCTTCTTACTTTCAGATAGGATTTTCTGAGGCTTATGAAAAAGAAAATATTTGCTAAATAAAAGAGAAAAGGAAATGAGAAGAGGGAGAAGGAAGAAAGATGGTTTGACCACTGAAAGAGCTTCCTCTCCCCTGAGAAAGTGGCTAACCTGTAATTTTAAAGTGTTTTTTTTTGTTTTGTTTCCGGGTACACAAAATAGTGTATTGTAGACCCATTATCTATATTTAAGAGTATTGTTCTCAATAGTGTGGTCACTATTAACTGATTTATTAATTATGTTGTGATGTCTATCAGTTCATTTGATTGCTTTGGAAATCAAAGTCAGATGAGGAAGTACTTGATCTAGTTATTACAGAATGTCACACTTTCTCAAAATGACCAGGAGTTTAAGAAATACCTCATGACACACTTTTTAGATAACTTTGAAGTTAACTGGAATTATGCCAGTCACTGATTTTAAAATTATTTCTTCCCTTAATCCCTCTCCCCGATTAACTTCTTTTAATAAATGCCCCCTTGGGAAATAGAAGCTTCACAATATTGCCTGTAAGAATTTTGGTTATATGATATTTTGTTGTTGTTTTTAGTTGCTTTCGATTCAGCTCTGACTCATGGTGACCCCATGTCCAACAGAATAAAATGTTGCCCAGTTCTATGCCACCTTCACAGTCGTTGGTTGTTTGAATCCATGGTCATGGCTGCTGTGTGTTTTGAATGCCTTCCAACCTAGGAGGCTTATCTTCCAGCACTGTATCAGACAATATTTTATTGTGATCCATAGGATTGTCACTGGCTAATTTTCAGAAGTAGATCATCAGTCCTTTCTTCCTAATCTGTCTAGTCAAAAAGCTCCACTGAAACCTGTCTACCATTGGTGACCCTGCTGATACTTGATATATTGGTGGCATAGCTTCCAGCATCGTAGCAACATGCAAGCCACCACAGTATAACAAATTGACAGATGGGTGGTGAGTATGATATTTAGTATACTGGAAATAAAAATGGAATTCTTCATTTCTTCAGCCCACGCGTATGTATGTTTTCACCTCTTCATGTCTAGAATATATGTTAGAATATGAGAAATGATGCCAAATACAAAGGTGAAATTCTCTCCTGAAAGTCTATTAAAGGTAAGATAGTCTACTATATATGAAAATACAGATTTCCTGTTGATTTCAAAAGGTTGGACTGGGTTGTATTTTTTTTTCATGTTTATAGTGTTTATTATTATGTATCTGATACTGCGTTTTGCAAATGGAAGTACCTTAATATAGTTTAGCTAGTCAAACAACCGTAAAATATTACAGCTGCATAATATGAATTATTCATGTTAATGTTAAGTAATAAAAGGACAGATTCTGCAGCCATTTTCTGTCACAAGAAGCTTTACTTATGTAATTCAAGAAGGATTCTGGAGCTCAGAAGTTGGAAGGGAGAGTCAAGCAATGGAAGACTGTGGAGGGGGAAGCAAGTAGGTTATGGGCAGAGTTCTAAATTCTTAACATTGGCTTCTTCCTTTCTCGGTTTCCTACTGTGAAGAAGGTATGTACCCTCGGGATCCAAGCTGAAGTCCTTCAGGTACACAGTGCTGAGAGGCCTTGCAATATAGACTCACAGAGCACTAGAATGCGAAACATGGTTAGGAATGTACAGTTTTTATATCTGGCAAAAAGATAAGAGGTGTGGAATTTTCCAAGCTCTAGAACAATACATGATTTTAGGGTTTTGATACATCAAAAATTAAAGTAAAATGGATTCATTGTACAGTATATCTTTTAAAAGTTTTATTTACTTCTTCTAGTATCCCTTTTTTTTGTAACTCGCCATTTACCCCCATCTCTCATCCCCTTGTAACCACTGAATTATATTTTAAAAGAGCAGTGCCTGTTCTGTACAAGACACTCTGCAAAGCAAGGTTATAAAAATATGTGATATGTAGGATAATAACTATAATTTAATATACAGTATACCATAACAGATTGAGTTGGAATCGATGGCAAAGCGTTTTTTGTTTGTTGTTTGGCACCAAAATGTAATCTGCCTAAATGCAAGGATTGTACCTGTTTCGTTCATCATTGTATCCCCAGTGCCCAGAAGGATATCTGGCACATGACAAGCAAGCAATAACTTTGTTAAATAAATGAATGGGATACACAAGTGACACCAAAGATCCCTGTAGTCAAAGCATCATTCCAGTGATCAGGAAAGGCTTCATGGAAGAGATGGCAGTTTGGCCATGGAATGTGGACATGTAGAGACAGTATTCCAGAAAAAGGTAAAGGTATAAATCAGGAAAGCAAGGGGAAGGGAGGTCATTGAGTTTCCTTTCAATTTATGCTTTTATTTCCCACAATTTTCTCTGGGGATAATTAAAAAGTGTCAACAGACCAAGTGTCTCCGGAGCCTCGTGTTAGCATGTTTCTTCCAAACTCAGTAGCCTCCACTGCTGATTTCCACTGGCTCTTGCAGCATGTTATAACTCTCTAGGCATGCATCTGACTTTCTTTTGTGTTTCCTTTCAACCCTTCCTTTTCTTTTCTAAAGTCATTTTCAAAGGAAGATAGAGACCCTGAGTAAGAGGAGGCTAACATCTTTTTTCTTTCAGCTTGACTTCTAGGTTCTTTGAAAAGTAGGCAGAGGCCCCTTGCCGCCCGCATCCCCCTCTGGTCCCTCACTGGATGCCTCACTCCTGCCAGCGCTCCAGGGAAGATGGGGGTGTGACTGAGCCAATGCTGCTTCCCTGCTGCGGGGGCCCTCTCTGATTTCTGACTTCTGTCTTTGCTCTCTCTGACCCTTGCCCTGCTGCCTAAATTCCATTTAAGCATAGCAAGGATGCAGAGCCTGGCCGAGTCACTTTGCAAAGCCTCGGAAAGCCTGGAGCAAAGGCATCCAAGAGCTCACACTCACCGTTATTTCTCCTTCCTCCTACATCTTTATTTCTTGAGGTAGTGTTGATTTATTTACCTTAAGAGCTGGCTGCTAACCAAAAGATCGGCAGGTTGAATCCACCAGCCGTTCCTTGGAAACCTTATGTTGGGGTGGTTCTACTCTGTCCTGTTGGGTCACTGTGAGTCGGAATTGGCTCCACAGCAATGGGTTTGGTTTTTCGGTATCTTCATTTAACTCCTTTATTGTGCATTTGCACTCTGCTAGTCGCTCCAAATACAAAGACAGTCTCTGCTTTCAAAGAACAGAATTATCTGTACCATATCTAGACACTGAATAGCTAGTCAAGACAGTGAACTTTGTCGTTTAGATGCTGTCTGCATACCCAGCTGCTTTGAACTTGTTGACTTACTCAGTTGACAACTTATCTTAATTAACTGAGCATCTTTATTAGAAAGATTGAACCATTGTATGTGTAGGTGTAGCCTACATAGACTTCTTTATTATTGCCCCTGTGAAATGGATACTTATAAACACTGATGCTTGTAAAAAGAAAAAACAAAACTATTTTCTAAAATAATTTATTTTATTTTTTTGTGGTTGTTGAGAATATACACAGAAGAAACATACAGCAATCCAACTTTCTACCGGTACAATCCAGTGACATGGATTATGTTGTTAGAGTTGTACAACCATTCTCACTATCCTTTTCTAAATTGTTCCTGCTTCATTTACATAAACTCATTGCCCCCTGAGGCTTCTAGCTAATCTTGAGTTTCTGTTGCCAAATTGATCTAATATACATAGATCTTAAAAGAGCATAATACTCAAGGCAGTTCTTTACTAGTTAGTCTAAACTATTGTTTGGTTTTAAGAAGATTTCTAGAGATACTACTGGCTTAAGGTTTAAAGATTATCTCAGGGCAATAGTTTCTTGGTTTCAGCCAGCCTCCATGCTCCAGAAATCTGGATTCCATGAGAATTTGAAATTCTACTCCGTATTTTCCCCCATTTGATTAGAAGTCTTCTATAGAACCTTTGATCAAAATGTTCAGTAATGGTAGCTGGTCACCAACCAGTTCTTCTGGTCTCATGGCAAAGGAGGCAGTTGCTCATGGAGGCAATTAGCCGCACGTTCCATTTCTTCCTCCTATTCCTGACTCTCATTCTTCCTCTGTTGCTCCAGGCAAATGGAGACCAATTATTGTGCCTTTTATTGGCTAAGAATGTGGATTCTGAAGCCAAACGAAGTGGTTCAAATATTAGTTCCTTCGTTTACTAGCTGTGTGCTATTAGACAAGTTACTTAACTTCTCTGAGCCTCGGCTTCTCTGTAAGTGAAATGCGATCAGTGTTACCCACTGTGATGCCTCGTGCTATTAATGAACACCCAGGGTGTCTCTACAGCAATGGAAATTGTCTTGCTGCCTTTCAGAATAATGTGTTTGTAGAAAATTATTAGATTTTCCTACTTCTGAGAAATGACCTGAGTTCAAATAATAGTAGAATAATGATGCTGCCTTAGAATTGAAAAAGTAGAAAAGCAAACAAAGACAGTTTAAGAATAGCTGTAACTTTCATGTGATTGATGCCCTGTATGAGAGGCTAAATACACTAAAGGTTCCCATCATTTTCATTTTCCAAGCCATTTGTCCAAAAAGGTATTGTTAAGTAGGTTTGTTGCTTTGGATAAATAAGCCTCTTGTATAATTCTGATGACATCTTTTTGTAGAATCAAGAGCTTTTCTTTCTACTCAATGGGTGTTTTCTGTGACATTGTTTCTGTAGGCTCTGTCCTCCTGGTGGTTCCTACTATGCCTATCCACCTTAGGGGGGCTCATTGAAAGCTAGGTGAGTCATGGCTACAGGGGTAATGTGGAGTCCTGAGCAGGTCTCGTAGGAGGACAGAATGACAGTGAGCACAAGCTCAAAAAGTCAAAACCCAGGGAAGCCTCCACGTGTCAGGTATGACTGGGGAAGAAGGGAGTGTATCAAAGACAAAAAGAAGTTGAAAGTATACTGAATGGGGAGTAAAAAGCAAGGACAATCAAAGAAGGAGGATCTAAAACAAAGACTGAAGTATTTAAAGCTCCTGTTTTTATCACATGATGCATTGATGGTTCAATGGTAGAGTTCTCATCTTCCATGTGGGAGACCATGGTTCGATTCTCGGCGAATGCACGTCATGCATAGCTACCACCTGTTAGTGAAGGTTTGGGTGTTGTTATGTTGCTGAACAGGTTTCAGCAGAGCTTCCAGACTAAGACAGAGTAGGAAGAAAGGCCTGGTGATCTACATCCAAAAATCAGCCAGTGAAACCCTTGTGGATTACAGTCCGATCTGTAACCAATCATGGGGATGGCACAGGACTGGGCAGGATCTTGTTCTCTTGTGCACCGGGTGGCCATGAGTTGTGGGCTGGCTCAATGGCAGCTAACAACAATGACAATTTTTGACCCTAATCCTGTGGTCTTTGGATTTAGAGGCACAGGACTAGGATATACACAACCCTCTTTCCATCTTACCCACATAATAATTTCTGTTAAAAGCAAGAGATATTATATTATCCTAGACTTTTGAGATTACTGGAGAATAAATATAATGAAAAGTAGAGTTAAAAATAAGCAAATATATTTAGAAAATACAATTTGAAGTTCTGTTGATTATAATCATTACAAAATGTCTGTTGAGATGAAGTGAATGCTGTCATCTCAATGAAATTTCTTCTCATTTTTTATGCTCAGAATTTCATCGAAGTATACACATATCTTCAAAACAGTTACCATATTATTGCAAGATATTTACCAATTACTGAAATTTTTTTTCCTCAGATTTGAGGGGAAAGGAAGACAACATTCAAATAAGCATTTTTGTAGCTAATTTTCTTCATACTAAATTCTTATCTGAGTATAACCTAGATGAAACACAAGGCTTTTAGTGCAAATTGAAGATGTAGTTTTAATTTTAGATGTTGAGATAAGATGTCAAAACATCTTATTCAGGCTGACTGATCCATATAGTTTTTTTTTTGCAATGCATGCTAAATCTCAGCGAGGGAATTTCATAATTTTATCCTTTAAATTCTCTGGCATGATGCCATTGTTCTTAGCATAACATTGTTAATGCTGTATTTTAGTCTGTTGCCTTAGGATTCGTAGGGAGTTGAATGCAGTAGCTCAAAGAAAATAATTACTAAGATATCTGAAAGAGCTACTATATAATATTTTCTAGTGATAGAAGGGCGTTCTGAATAGTTTGGAATTACTTAAGAGTCTTTGGCAGCTGAGAGAGGCTGTATAAGAGGGAACACAGACCTGTCAATCACTAGGCATCCAAAAGCCTTTTATAAATGCATATACATAGTCAACTTCTGATTATAAGAACTAACAAAGGTCAATAATTCAAACAAAGATTAATCCAGGGTTCATTTATATTTTCATTTAAGATGCAATTTGTACTTATATCTGTGCCTGCCGTTCTGAAAGTTAATTCCCAGTAAAATAATGAAGTTTTGCTATGAATATTTGACTCAAATGAAGCTATGAATATGTTCAGTTTTCCTGGCTTGACCCCTCAGGTCAAGACCTCCCTGATGTGAAAGAACATTTTACATTTCTGCCTTTCAAAGAATGTCCTTGCTAGGATGCAGGGTATATGAAAATCAGAGCAAAGAAGGAAATGAGATTTTTTTTTAGGGGAGAGAAAACATATGCAGGCTACTTTATGTTTAATCTGTTGTGATACGCCACAAATAACCTAAACATGAATAAAATGTATGCATAATTAAGATTTGACTCTATAATAATACCAGTTACAGAGATTTATTCTACTTTGCTATAAAATGAATTGTTTTTCCCCCTTGTATACAGGGCATATGTGTGAGTTTGTATGTATGAGGGGTTAGTTTGGAGCAATGTGTATGACATATCCTACATGCACTCAAGATTCCTCTTTCTCTTCCTCCTCCCATGCTCTGTGTGTGTGTGTGTGTCTGTGTGTGTGTGTGTGTGTGTGTGTGTGTGTGTGTGTGTGTGTGTATGAATGACTTCCTTTTCATCCAATTGCTCAAACAGGAACTGTCCACCACCCTCCAGACTTTATCTCCCTCACACTTTATATCTAATCAGTCACCAAAGTCTATTAGTTTCACCTCTGAAGTGTGTACAGGAAGAACTGCTTCTGTCCATCCCCACTGCTACTTTCCTTGTGCAGGAAATCATGTCTGCCTGGGAGTACTTTTCCGTGGTCTCTCTGTCTCAGTTTACCCTCTTCCATCAAAAGTTGTCCTTCTAGAATATAATTTTCTCATGTCTGTCTCTTCCTTAAAACCCTTCAATGATTCTCAGTTGCTCTTAGGTCTAATACTAAACTTTGTATCTAGGCTCAGAAGGCCTTTTGCAGTCTGGTGCATGCTTACCACACCAACCTCGTCTGTTCTCATTTACTTGCCCTCTCATAGCTTTTATCTCAGGGGGATCTTCTAATTGCCTCTTTACTTGTCTGTATCCCTCAGTGGATTGTGCAGTTCATGAGATCAGGAATCCTGTTGGTCTTGCTTACTATTATATTCCTGGTATGCAGGGCAGTGTGCATACATTAGGCATTGTCATAAAAATATGTTGAATGAATGAAAGCTGCATACAGTTCATGTAAGTTATCTGGAATGCCCCATCCTCTTCCTACTTGCAAATATTCTTTTAATAATGTGGTGCATTCATTATTTTCTGCCTTCTGTGGAAGCTTGAACTAGTTCTGACGAAATTAGACACAGTGAACTTTCTGAGTTTCCATTTCCCCTGTCTTTACCTATAAGCTAAAGAAGTTAGATTACTTAGGTTATCGTCGTAATTCTGTTTTGTGGTCTTATATACATATATCCACCCTAACTTACCTAAAACTGCAGAGTAGCTATATATATATATGTATATATATATATGCATATCTGGGGCTCTGGTGATGCAGTGGTTAAGTGTTTGGCTGCTAACCAGAAGGATGGCAATTCTAATCCACCAGCCACTGCTTGGAAACCCTATGGGGGCAGTTCTACTCTGTCCTATAGGGTCACTATGAATCAGAATTGACTTGATGACAACGGGTTTTTTTGCCATATATATATATATATACAGCAAATATATATATATGTAAATATATATATATAAAAGGAGCCCCGATGGTGCAAACTGTTAAGCGCTTGACTACTAAGCGAAAGGTTGGCGGTTCAAACCCACCCAGCAGCTCCATAGGAGAAAGACCTGGCGATCTACTTCCATAAAAATTGTAGCCAAGATAACCCTATGGAGCAGTTCTAACTGTCCAATGGGTCGCTATGAGCTGGGATCCACTTGATGGCACCTAACAACAATAATATATATGTATATATTTAAATGCCTTTACTAAACTTGTATTTATTTGCTTTTGAAAGCTTAATGTCTATTAAGGTTTACTTTAAAAAAAAAATTAGCGTCAAGTGTGTGTCTCTTTCGATTTATGTTTGATTTGCCTTTATGTTAGTATCGTATATAAGCATTACTTTATGTGATTACCTTCATTGTAAGCTGAAAAGCTATAAAAGTAGAGGAAATGAATGCATTCATGTTTATTTGCCTACATGAAATTTATTTTGGTTTTTATTTTACTAGCTGCATTATTATAAAGTATCATTTCCACTGTAGTGAGGTGTTTCTGAGTGTAATTGTCATATTATATGAGGTGCTGAAGCTCTTTAGAAGAAGAACGCAATGTAAATTCAAAATAATAATAATGGAAATAATTGCATTGTTTACTCTGAAAACTCATACTTGAACATCTCATCAGAAATGGTGCAAATGAGAATTGGCTAGATCAAATTTTAACTGAAACAACAATAGAAATTTCTTTTATTTGTGTACCTTTGATCTACATTACATTTGGGCTCTTCTGATAATAAAATTCTCTCTCCCTATACATCTTTCTCAACTGTAACTCACTACATTCCTTTGTTACACAGCATAGGCAGAGGGACTGAGAACTGACGTTCTTGTCCCTTCTTGCTGTCCCCCAACATGACTAGAAATGGCTCCGGAAAAGTGAGCTCCAGTCATATGCTTCCCAGGCTACAAAATCCCAGAGGGAAACAAGACATGGCAGGAAGTGGCAGTGCCCTGACTCCCTATCAAGGTCTTAGCAATACCCGTACTCTTGCAAGACGGTGGGAATTGATCCAGACAACCTGCCAAAATTACACAAATGAGTGAATAGTTTCTCCTTTTGTTGATGTGTGCATTCACTAGTCATCCTTCAAGGGGGAAATAGCCACTTGACACTATTTTTCGGTTGTTTCGGTCTCCAGTACAACATGCTGCCAGAATTCATTCCTTGCCCCGCGGCAAGTTACAAACTATCAAATCAGGCCAAAGAGACATCTTGGCTAGGAGTATAATTACTCAGCTATAGGAAATGATCTTGGTCCAGAGAAGAGGGCTTTTGTATCTCACAGATTCTCCATTTATTACCCCTCTCACCCCAGGCTTTATTTCAGGGTGTTGACATAGTTGTTGGGTGCCATTGAGTCAATTCCAGATCATAGCAACCCTATATGACAGAGTAGAACTGCCTCATGGGGTTTCTTAGGCTGCAGTCTTCTATGGGAAGGAGCCCTGGTGGTGCAGTGCTTAAGTGCTCAGCTGCTGACCGAAAGGTCAGCAGTTCAAACCCAGCGGCTGCTCCTCAGGAGAAGGATGTGGCAGTCTGTTCCTGTAAAAGTTACAGCCTTGGAAACCCTATGGGACAATTTTCCTCTGTCCTACTGGGTCACTATGAGTCATAATTGACTTGATGGCAATGGGTTTGGTTTTTTTGGTTTGGAATCTTCATGGGAGCAGATCACCAGGATGACATAGTATGGAACCTCTTTTTTTTCAGTCACGTGTTTTTCTAATGTACTGCTTCCCTAAAGGAAAAACTTTCCTTGAGCATGCATCTTTGTGTTTATTTTATTCTTTAATGGTAACCTCAATACCTGTCCATTTTGGGTGCAGATGGCTTTAGGAAAAGGACAAGAGGTGTATTTTTCCAGGTCAACTTTCTGGCCAACACTTAGCTATCAGAGTTACTGAATTAGATATCAGTGAACACTGTTTTCAGCACATGGAAGTTCATTTAAAATTTTGTCTTAATAACTCAACACAATTAATAGCCATGCTGTTTTTCCAATGTTTTGGTCACTGTTTTCTCTCTTTACATGGGTGACTGGAACCACATACTTGAAAACACTCTGTAGTGGATATTTTTCTTTCTCTCTGCAGTCATTGCCTGTCCTCAAATTCCTACCCACCACTAGTGTCCTTCACATCTACAGTCCTTTCCTAATTGTCACTGTTACCTTCTGATCTCGGGAGCATTCTTGTGCCTTCCAAAATGATGTGGCACCTGTCACATCTCATTCTAGGGACACTTTCAACACCTGGGCCTGTTCCTTGACTTTTTTCTGATGGCCTCATTAAGTTGTCAACTTTGAGACCAGAACCCAAACCCTGCGTTGAATGTAGCACAGTTGAAATTGTTCTACATTTATAGTCTTGAGCCTTGAACTCCCTTTCTCTGGCCAAAATATCGCCTATACTTACAACTCTCTTCTTCCCTTATGCTTACTAAACATGTCCTTTACGCTCAGCATCAGCTTTAGTTGTCTTATTCCTCTCTATGTCTCTGGCTCTGTGACCTTAAGAAACCCATCCAATGTCCACACATCTCACTTTCCTCCTATGTAAAATAGTTGGTTGGCCTGGTCTATAAGCCCTCTTCCAGCTCTGAAATTGTATGATCTATAGTCTGCAGTCAGTCTTTTTGAGAGAAGCATGTTGATAAATGGAACTATACAATCGCCATAGCTCTGATATAAAGTATCCTTACATTTGTGAAGATGTGATACTTGCTTACTCTGTCTTCCCTAATCTGAAGGCATCTAAGTGAATATACTACCATATGTTTTCTGGAGGAACTGATTAAAATGATTAAACATGATTATTGATGCTGGAAGGAAAAAGAACCCAGATAACAGGAAGGAGGTTTAAGATCTATCTCCATATACATAATTGTTAAACCGAAATTGCTGTTACTAAGGACACGAGGCTAAGATTTCTCTAAACCTGTGATTTTGTGTTAATGAAAACATTTATATTTTTAATAGCAGGTCTTTGAAAATATGTATTAGAAATGAGATATAACTGAGAACAATAAGCAGAGCCATATGCTAAATATTCTGCAGAGTCTTGTCTCCTTTAGGACTCTCTTTACTCTTTAGTTGGCCTGTAAGATCTATGGGAAATGCTGGGAATATTTATCTAAGGAACCTGCAGATATGCTGATATAGTTAGAACCATAACTGTTCAATTAGGACTCAACTGTAAATCAGCCGATGGCTAGGTTGTTTTAGTAGCAGGGACACTGACATGAGGAGTTCGTTTCTTAATTTCCTGAGTAAATGAGGGCGCACATTTAAAAATAAAAATGTTGCCTTGAAGCACTGTTACAGAACACAAGTAAGGTTGAGAGCCTTTGTTTAATTTCTCTTCCGCACTTTTGCAATACTCTCAAAACCACAGCATTTATTTTTCAGCTTCTACTCAGGGTGCGCGCCAAGAATCCTAAATCCGTTTTCTAGAGTGGAATATGCATATGAATGGGAGGGACTTTGGGAGTCTTTGTACTGTGCTTCCAGTGTTGCCAGAAGTAGATTTTCTCGTTTTATTCACTTTGGAGACAGACTGAAAACAAAAACAAGATATAGATATATGGTTCAAGTCATACATAACATGTAAATTTTCAGGATGTTAAAATTTGTCATAAGTTAATAACTTAAATTGGAAGCATTTCATCTGTAGGATGCTCTTCTATACCTGTGCTTCATGCCGTGGCTCATCATAATTGAAGTTTATTAAGTGCTTGTTATGTGACCAGGCAGTGTTGTACACGGGGTCGCTATGAGTCAGAACGGACTTGACGGCACCTAACAAAAACATGTGTGATGTACTTTGCTAGGTGCTATGAGGAACACATAGTCTATGCCCTCATGGAATTTATTAAGACCAAAACTAAAATAAAAAAAAATAATAATAATAACAGACTGAGAAATAGAAATACTCTGAATTAAATCTGCAAGTAATTTGACTTGCTAATATAGTGTTAATAAACTGATTACAGTTATAGCTCTTTACCAAATAACAAGAACATCCTTTTTTGGCTAAGCTAAAGAAATGATTTCCAACAGTAAAGTTATTTGTGGACAGAATTCTCTTATCTAGAATAATCTGATAGGACCAGATAACAGAGCTTTTCACTGTTTTTAGAGAAAAGATGTACTGGCAGATTGCTATGGCGGGCCGTAGTAGATATACAATAAATACTTACTGATTACATTAAAAGAATAGCCAGAGGAAACAAAGTGATATTGAAACAAATGCCAGACTATGTATTATGGGCTGTACATGCCAAAGAAATTTAGATATGAAAGTGACCAGTGTAAGCTGAGACTAGTCAAGGGGGTCTTTAGGAAAAGCTGGTGCTGAGATAAGCCAAAGTGGCAGGAGGGCAGCACAATGTCCTGTTTTGCTTTGGATGTCCTTTTCTAGTTCTGGAAATCTCCAGCTCATCCTTTATAACTCAAGAGAGGTCAATAGTGTATCTTTTCATTGTAACTTTGCTGGACTTTCCCACATGATTACTTCCTCCTTACAACTCCCGTGACATCTTATTTGTTCTTTTCATTCATACAACAGATGTTTTTGTTTGCCAATTATGTGCCAGGCATCTTCGTTCTAGGCATGAGGATACAGCAGTAAGCCCACCATACCAAAGTCCCTGTCAACATGCAAGTTACATTGTTCTGTGGGGGCGAGTGGGAAGAGACAGAAAAGTAAACAATAACAGCAACATAGTGTGTGTATGTATGTGTGCACGTGTGTGCATGTGTGTGTGTAGCTTTGTGTGTGTGTATGTGTGTGTGTGTGTAATGGAAAAAAGTAAAGTTTAAGAGGGATAGGAAATGCCTAGGACTAGTTTCTTTTACATAATTGTCCAGGAAAGATTTTTTTTCACATGATGACATTTGACCAGAGACTTGAATGAAATAAGGGAAATGAATGAACCATGCTGATATCACGGGGAAGTATTCTAGGCAGAGGAACCGTTAGTGCAAAGTCCCTGAGCTGGTAACATTGTTAGTGTGCTCAAGGAAGAGCAAGATGTGGCCAATATGGTGAAGATCATAGTGGATGAGGGTGACTGGTGGGAGATGTCCTCAGAGATGTAGTAGAGAAAGCATACCTTGTAGGGCTTAGAGACCATTGTAAGGGCCTTGGCTTTTATTCTGAGGGAGATGGGAAGCCATTGGTGGATGTAATCAGAGGAACATTAGTGATCTGACATGTTAACGGTTGCATACTGGCTTTGTGTTGAGAACAGAGAGTAGAGAGGGGAAAGGGAAGGGGGTGGGGGGGGGAGGTTAAGAGACCATTGCAGTAGTTCAGAAGTGAGATGATTATGGTTTAGGTCAATGATGGTGGAGGTGGTGAGAAGTAGTTTGATTCTGGATATATTTTGAAGGGATGCTAATAAGATTTACTAATAAATTGAATGTGGGTTAGAGATAAAGAAAAGAATCAATAATGTCTTAAGGTTTTTAGCTTGGAATACTGTAAGGATAGAATTGTTCTTAACTGCAATTGAGAAGAATGTTTGAGAAACAGGGTAGAAAGGGAGGAGTCACTTTGGAGCATGTTCAAGTTTTAGATGCCTATGATACATCCAAGTAGAGATAACAATTTGGCATACTTGGTTATGTATATCCATTGCTGTCGAGTCGATTCTGACTCATAGTGACCCTACAAGACACAGTAGAACTGCCCCGTAGGGTTTCCAAGGCTGTAAATCTTTACAGAAGTAGACTGTTACATTTTTTTTTCCATGGAGTGGCTGGTGAATTTGAACCTAGTCCTCTGGATTATCATCCGAGCTCTTAACCATTGTACCACCAGGGCTCCTATATATATAATAGCTCCTACGTATATAATATGTATGTGTGTATATATACGTAAATATACACACACACAAATACATATATAAATATATGTATACATGTGTATGTGCATATTGATGGTATTTTAACTCATGAGACTGCATGATATCAGCTGGGAGTGGGTATAGATGAAGAAAGGTATGAGACTGAGCCCTGGGGAATTCCAACATCTAGAGGTCAGGGAGAGGAGGAAAATCAACAAGAGAAACTGAGAAGATGTAGCCAATGAAGCTGAAGGAGAATTAGGAAATAATTGTATTTCAGAAGCCCAATGAAGAAAGTGTTTCAAAGAGAGAGTCATCAGTGTGTCAAAAGGTGCTGACCCTGGCAAAAGCTGTTTTAATAGCATGGTTGAGACAAAAGCCAATTGGAGTGGGTTTAAGAGAAAAGGAGAGGACAGAAAGTGGGGAAATCAGAAATATGGTAAGACGTGGGATCAAAAGAGATGTTGTTGGTGATGACACTGGAGCTACTCAAACATATTTGCATTGGCTAGGAGTGATCCAGCAGAGGAGAGAAACTGATGAAGCAAGACATAGAGGGGAGAATTCCTAGAGTGATTTCTTTGACCAGAAGAGAGGAAATGAAACTCTAAGAGCTTACATGAGCGAGATGAGGCTTTAGAAAGAGAGAGAAAAGTAAACTCAAAGAATGAGAGCCTGGTAGCTGGGGTTCAAATAAGGATGTGGCGGAAACAATCTGATGCTGAGATTTTGGAGGAGTCTGGAGAGAGTGTCCTGATGAGACGGAGGACTTTGGAATCTGGGACTTTGTATAAAATGTTTGCTATTGAAAGAAATAGGAAAGCAGAGAAATGTATCTCCCCTAGTACAGTGTCAGGTTTCTGCTTAATAAATGTCTCATGAATGAATGAATATTAACATAAATAGCTGTTGTTGCAAAATATACTTTTGCTTGAGGAGATTAAATTGGTTGTTTTCTGGAATCACTTCTAGTGTTAAAAGTCTATGAGTCTTTTAAAAAAAAAGCTGAAAAATATGTTCTAGAATACAGAGGCCAAATATGATACAAATGCTGTCATTTTCTTCCATATCCTTTTCAGTTGTTGAAATCAATCCTTGTACTCTTTTTTTTCTTACTGAGTCAAGAGTTGTTCTCAGAATTTTTTTTTTTTTTTTTCCCTACACAGCTCTTACATCAGCCAGCCACTACCTTTGGATTAGCTTTAGCATTCAATGTCAAATCTATATGTTGTCACTAATATATATTTGTAAGGTGACAGCTACAATCAAGTCTTTCCTAAACCATGTATGAGGTGTAGGATGAGTCACCCTAAAACGTGAGAATGCTTCCTAGGCCCAGACCCAGATAAACCCCTTGAGAGTCAGCAGTGGGGAGGGGTATGCGTGGAGGGACTAGAGCAGCTCTGCCTTCATCTAGTACATACGCTGGACCAAAGGATCCATGGCTTTAAGAAACTGGAAAACCACTGGCCTGGCTGAAATGAGTTTCCATTATCTGCCTTGTTTTCTTTTGTTCACCGAACAGTGTTCCAGCCACTAATTCAGTTTCCATGCATTCTAAAGCTAGAAAGAATTATCCTGGAGAGCAGTTTTAAGCATTTAGTCACTGTAAAAGAAGACCCCTTTTTCAAGAATGCGCTTGCATTTCTTACCCTCTCTTGAATGGTTAATTGGCTCCAAAATCAAACTCAAATAAAAGAATCAGATTCCATCCGTAACTGTTTAATTACAAGAGACTAGACTCCCCCAGAACAGAAACTAATCTGGTCATTCACAATTCTGACTCTCTTTGCCAGAACATCGGTAAGTGATGAACCATGTACACTAATTATCTGCTTAATTGAGGCAGCTGCAAATTCAGGACTCTGATTACATTCGGTCAACAGATGCTGGTAGTTGTTAGGTAGACTGGTGATGTATGTGCTGGATTTAGGTTGTTTCCAAAAAGTATGTTTTTGCAACATACACACGTGTTTGCTCTCTCTGTATGATTGGACCTTAGCTTTACGTATAGGTCAAAACAAACTCCTTATTTCCAAGAACTACTTTATGTAACCTTAGGAGAAGTATTATTGCTAACAAGAAACATGCTATCTGGTTTTGTTCTCTTTTAGCCTGAGGGAGAGATAGCATGATGGTGAAACAATTCTGACTGGGTGTGTGTCAACCAGACATTCTGGGGTGAGCATTTGCACACCTAGAACGAGGCAGGTGGGATTCTAAATGTAACCACCAACTTGGACGGTAACAGAGTGAAGCAATGAAGTAATGATCATAAAATTATGAAAATAGGTGCAATTTCTTTGAATTTGGAAATATTAAATTCACATAGTCCAGCTCTTCTGATAATAAGACTAACTGTCCTTAAGTGGACTCCCAAGTTGTTCATGACTTAGTAGCTATATCATATATTGGATCTTATACACCATGGGACTGTTTGAATTAGATTTAGCTACATTTATGTAATAGCATAGATGTGATAAATGAGAATATTTTTGTCTTCCTTTGCACATCTACCCTGAGATTTCAAAATCCAACTTTTATTTGTATTCCCAAAGGTCCAGTTGTTTTATTAATGGATGCATTTTTAGAAGGTAATGAAATAACCTGGCCACATGGCATACCCTGAGGAATAACCATGCACAAATATGGCAGGTCACTGAGTACAGAACTAAAAATGCATGCTTCATGCAGAATCTATACAACTTTGCACACCTCAAAAGGAATGGGTGGCTGAGAATGCTTTTGTTGTATTCAACTCTGGTCAGATTTTATGGGCGGTGGTATTGATTTTATTCTGGAGATAATGACTTATTTCTCAGAAGATCTAAGAATCCCCTTTGCAAAAAGGTAGAAGACTTGGGGTTTTAACAACAATCATATTAACTAATATTTATCAAGTCTTTACGCAGTGACAAGCAATGAGCTAAGTGCTTCTTGAGAATTATTTAAGCCTCATACAGCCCTAGGAAGTAGGGATGTTATTATGTTCTCTCTTACAGGTGGAGAGATTGAGGATTAGCGAGTTTAGGTGACTTGCACTGATGTAATACGTGGTGTAACCATGCATTCAAACCTAGCCAGTCTGTCTTCAGAACTCACAGTCTCCACTGAGCTGTATGTGATCCACCATTCCCACTGTTCCGCCTGTCCTTTTCATTCAGGGGATCCATGAGCTTTGGCAGTGATTCATTGATTCTCTCTAAAATGTCTCAGTATGTGCCAGCTGAGAAAATACAAGTGGTATCTCTCAATTTGTTAAATAAATATGTTTTTTTCTGAAAATTTGTGTTAAGTGAAATTTCAGATTATAAAATGAGAGGTACATTCAATGGGAAATTCAAAGGGAAAGAGCACTGGATTTGGAGTTAATGATATTAAATCACTCAAACATTTTTTTTTTCTTATTTTACCAAATTTACTTTTTATTTTGACATTTTATAGCCAACTTTAATCTATAGGAAATTAAAAAAAAAAACTAAGAATGCTGACAAATTAATGGTAATAAACAATTTTTGTTTGCATACTACTTTGCAGTTTATAAGATCGAAAGATTTTGGTTTGAGTCCTGACTTTATCTAACAGGGATATTTTGATGATGGAAAGTAAGTATGTGAGTGAATGTGTAAGCAAGTAAAAAATAGTTTTACAGTTTATGTACTATTTCATAGAGTGTATTATTCGACCATTGCATCACATAAGTCTCTAAAATGGAGAAGATATGGATCAGTATGATCCCTACTTACAGTTAAGTTAGGCAAAAAAAAAAAAAAAAAATTACAAAAGATTTAGAGCCAGACTAAGCTGAGCTTTTTTCTGATTCAGTGTACGATAAAGTGCTAATATAAGCTAAGAATAACAACAATAGTAACAATAATGACATGGTACGCAAAAAATCCTCCTCCCAAAAGGTCAGTGGTAATGTCTGTGTCACCAAGCGAATGGTCTGAATGCTCAGAGAACACATGGAGAGGCAATATCTGCATGGCGTCATTACCATAGTCCTGGGATGTGCAACTCAGGATGCCCCAAGATATATGGTCTCCTGTACACTGGCTTGCCTTCACCAAACTCACAAAAACTGATTAAAATAAAACAGAAACCAAGTTTGTTATTTCCAAAAGGGATCTTCCTTTCTAGTAACCTAAATCCTTTCTAACATCCTGCTCTCGGGGACAATTTTCAGAGTCAGGATGCATGGAAACTGAAATAATATCTGGAACACTAATTGGTGAACCTGCAATCAGAATAGTAGAAACACGTTTCAACGAAGCCAGTAGTTTTTCCTTTTTTTTTTTTTTTTTTAAGACATGGACTCCTTGGTCAAGTGCATAACAGATAAGGCAGAACTGCTCAAGAACCTTCACCCTACTCCCCCCACCTGCCCATACTCCCATTGCAGCCTCTAAAGGGGCTTCAAGAACTTAAGGTATAAGATTGAAAATCACTAATCTAGGCCATGGAGAAGTCTGAGGAAGCATCTCTGCATTAAAAACAGACATGCATCTTTCATGAAGATAGCTTATGTCCCCAAAATTAATCATCTCTTTCCCCAAGTACTCTGCCGGGTATAACTTGGGCAAATTTGGTTGCTCACTGACTTTTTTCAGACCATCTCTATTAGTTAGCACGTTCCTTCTCCTGGGATATTTGACTGGGTAACAACCAGTCTTGCTCCTTCCTCTTTGGGCCTGAAAGCTTTCTGTCACTTTAGAATGGCTTCTGCTGCACCTCACCTCCCCTCTGTGCTGATTTTATTAAACTTATTATCAGTCCTGTGATACCTCACAGAGTCTCTTCATTTATTCTCCCTGCACTCGATTCTCATAAAATCACGAAGATCAGTTAATTATGTCAAATAAAAGAGAAAAGGCCATAGTTATAGTAACATTATTGATGTTTGATGTATCAGTGGATGCTAAAGTTCAATTTTAGTTTGCTCAGTTCTCTTGTAATTCCATGACCACATATTTAGATTTACATGTTGGAGGAATTTGGGCATGATACAATTTGCAGCCTTTATCTCTAGTAAGTTCTCTACCTCTGATGGTTTACTAAGGAACACTGGTGGCATAATGATTTAGTGCTCAGCTGCTAACCAAAAGGTCGGCAGTTCCAACCCACCAGCAGCTAGGAGGAGGGAGAGGACCTGTTGATCTGCTTTTGTGAAGTCTACAGCTTAGAAAACCCTATGGGGTAGTTTTCTTCTGTCATATAGGGTCACTATGAGTAGGAATTAACTAGACAGCTCAACAACGACAATTGTTTACTTCTATCCCACAAATAATGCAATGGATTGTATGTCTGTTTTTCTTGGTGACTGGTTTTAGGGGTGGTGTCTGGCTGAAAACTTTTGGTGAGGAAAGAGTCTGAGTTGTAAGTTGGGAATAGTAGTTTGACCTTAGTGTACCACTAATGCATACTGTTAACTGTTCATATTTGAACTTTGTCTGACACTTTTAATATCATTTTAATCATATTTTGACAATGAAGGATTTTGACAGATCAGTAATTGTGAGATTCCAATAAATGTTTCTTTAATTGATTTATGTAAGATATTTACTACCTTCCAGATTTCATAACAATAGTGATTCAAACACTTAGCTTAGTTATAATGGAACAAGATCACCATTTTGATATAAAAGCAGATAATTTTAACCTGTCTCTCAAGTTTTCTTTGATCTATTTAAAACTAATCTTTAAAAGCATTGTTTAAGGATACACTGTATTCATTAGTTTATATTTTAACCTATTTTCATACATGATTGAATATAATATTATAAAGTATGAAAAAGATATAAGTTGAAGTTATGCTTTGATGGTTTTTAATTACATTGGGTCTCTCATACAGGGCTGGCTTAAAAAGATGTTTGAAATAATTAAACATTACGTTATTATATTTTATAGGAGCAAAATAATGTTTTGTAAAGTAACAACTGACAGGTGTTTTGGCATGTGTGTTAGAAATTTAAAAATGATATCTTTAAGAATTCTCTGTGACACTGGAGTCCTTACAGTGTGATTCTGCACGCAGACATTTGTGTTTTTTGATAATGCCGTGTCCATGAGTACCACATGTGTCTGAATTGGCCAATCAATGTAATTGTCTATATAAAATGTCTATGAGCAGTCCTGGCTCAGTGTTCTTGCTACAAACTTTGGCTTTTCTAGCTTTTTTATTATCTTTTTAGTACATTTGCAAAACAAACAACAGAAATGTCAAAATATTGGTGAGAAGTTCCATATTTTCAGCCTACCACCAAGGGAATCATCTATCTGTTTTTTAATGCACATAATAACAAATAAGTTGTAAATGGTGTTTAACAAAAGGTTTTTACAAAAGAAAACCTCCCTCATCCAAATATATTATCACTTTAATTGTAGTTTCTGTTACATCATATTGTCATCTTACGATCTCTTGTCATTTGTACCTGTAAAAGGCAAGAATTATTACTATGGCTAAGTTGAGTCTGAATGTAAATTATTATTAAAGACTTTCAGTTAGAGGCTGCAGAGGAGTATGTGCTTGCCTTCTGTCCCCCGTAAGAATATTTTAAAAGGGACAAACCTATACTAGAGGAGAGAAATTCTGGTCTCAGAGTCAACAGGGTCCACAGAGGTGTTGGTGAAGAATGTAGTTGTAAACAGGGATTAATTGTGGGTACGTCCATCCCTCTCCCCAATTTCTGTTCCCAGAGCAGAGTCATCTGACAGATGTTCAGTTAAAAAACAAAACAGATGGTTCTTCTGTAAAGAAATTCAGTGGATTTGCTTGGGAAAGCTAAGGCTTTTAATATGGATATTGATGTTCCAGAATAAAGAGACTAAAGCTCCTCCTGTTCTGTCAGTTGAAGGCGTTGAACTTAAACCTGGCAAATGGCTTCCCGCTCTCGTACTTTAACCTGCAGGTTGATAAGTTTCACTCATTGTCTTTTGTCTTTGGTGCCCCACTCCACACAAATATCCCAGTCAGAGTTATCACTCAAGGAAAGACTCAGTCAGGGCAAGTTCTTCTTACCCAACAACACAAGAAAACTTATCAGCAATTCTGTCTTTCTTAACTATGAATGGACAACCAGTGATTGCTAGGCCTATGAGGAGACCCAATAGCATGAAAGTGAAAGATCAAATAAATAAAAAAGAAATGTGATTCCAAGAGAAAGAGTAACAATTCAGGGAGCATAAGTACATTATTTTAATCATATAATACATTAAGAGAGGTTTGAGAGCATATTATATCTATAAAATATTGTATCTATCATATTATATCTATAAAATAAGAATGAAGGATACCAAAAAAAGGAACCATCAGAAAACTGGAAAGTACTCTTGGAGATTAAAAAAAAAAAATTGTTGCTGATATTAAATTAATAAAGTTAGAAAACAATGTTGAAAAAATCTTGCAGAAGATAGAGCAAGAGGACAAATCGAAGAAAATATAAAAAACAAACCTAAAATACATAGATGCCAATAAAGGAGATATAATACTTGGCAAATAGGTATCTCAGAAAAAGAAAATATAGAAAATAAAATATAAGATATTAACAAAATAAAAGAAGACAATAACCCAGACCTGAAGAAGGATATTAGTCATTTGATTGCTTGCATGCAATAATCCACACTTAGATACATCATATTTAAATTTTAGAACACAAGGGATAAGGATGAGATCATAAAGACTTTCAAGAGAAGACAAAATTGTCTTGCAAAAGAGCATGGACCATATTTATATCTGACTTCTCAGGCACAGCACAGGATGCTAGAAGACAGGGCATTGTTTTCAAAGTTGTGAGGATAAATCTCTATTTCAACTTAAAATTATATCTGCCCTCCGTTTTGTAATGGCAGATTGAAGATGTTTTCTGATGTTTCAGGGGCTCAGAAAATTTCGCTCCTAAACCACCACCAAATCCTGTGGTGGATTGAAAATTGTCTTAGTCATCTAGTGCTGCTCTAACAGAAATATCATGAGTGGATGGCTTTAACAAAGAGAAGTTTATTCTCTTAGTCTAGTAGGCTACAAGTCCAAATTCAGGGTGTCAGCTCCAAGGGAATGCTTTCTCTGTTGGCTGTGGAGAAAGGTCTGTGTCATCAATCTTTCCTTGGTCTGGAAGGTCCTTGTGATACATCTGTCTTCCTTTGGTCTGGGAGCATGTCAGCGCAGGAACCTTAGGTCCAAAGGATGCGCTCTGCTCCTGGCACTGCTTTCTTGGTGGTATGAGGTTCCCGTGTGTCTCTGCTCACTTCTCTCTTTTATATCTCAAAAGAAATTGGATTAAGACACTATCTATTCTTGTAAACCTCATCACTATAACCTCATCACAGTGATAGAATTTAAAACATATAAGGAAATCACATATAGCCTCATCATAGTGATAGAGTTTACAACACATAAGGAAATCACATCAGATTACACAAGCATACAGTACTGCAAATCATGACCCAGCCACGTTGACAGATATTTTGGAGGGACACAGTTCAATCCATGACATTGCTGTAAGTTCTTTAACATTCTTCCCACTGAGAGATGTAATCTATATCCCTTTCCCTTGAATCTAAGTGGACTCTGTTACTGCTTTGGCCAATAGAATGCAGTGGAAGTGACACTATGCCAGTTTTCTAGCCCAGACATTAAGAAACTATCAGCTTCCACTTCCTATCTCTTGGAACACTCTTTTCGGGAGTCCTTAGCCACCATGTAAAAAGTCTGTTGTTGTTAGGTGCTGTCGAGTCAGTTCTGACTCATAGTGACCCTATGTACAATAGAACGAAACACTGCCCGGTCCTACGCCATCCTCACAATCGTTGTTATGCATGACCCCTTGTTGCAGCTACTGTGTCAATCCATCTTGTTGAGGGTCTTCCTCTTTTTCGCTGACCGTATACTTTACCAAGCATGATGTTCTTCTCCAGGGACTGATCCTTCCTGATAACATGTCCAAAGTATGTGAGATGTAGTCTCACCATCCTCGCTTCTAAGGAGCATTCTGGTCGTACTTCTTCCAAGATAGATTTGTTCATTCTTTTGGCAGTCCATGGTATAGTCAATATTCTTTGCAAACACCACAATTCAGAGGCATCAATTCTTCTTAGGTCTTCCTTATTCATAGTCCAGCTTTCACATGTATATAAGTCAACTGAAAACACCATGGTCAGGTGCACCTTAGTCTTCAAAGCATCTTTGCTTTTCAACACTTTAAAGAGGTCTTTTGCAGCAGATTTGACCAATGCAATGCATCTTTTGATTTCTTGACTGCTGCTTCCATGAGTGTTGATTGTAGATCCAAGTAAAATGAAATCCTTGACAACTTCAGTCTTTTCTCTGTTTATCATGATGTTGCTTACTGGTCCAGTTGTGAGGATTTTTGTTTTCTTTATGTTGAGATGTAATGTGTACTGAAGGCTGTGGTCTTTAATCTTCATCAGTAAGTGCTTCAAGTCCTCTTCACTTTCAGCAAGCAAGGTTGTGTCATCTGCATAATGCAGGTTGTTAATAAGTCTTCCTTCAATTCTGATGCCCTGTTCTTTAAGAAGTGTAGCTGCCCTGAATTGGCCATCTTGAAGTGGCCTCACTTAAGCATTCAGTCAACAGTCTCAGATGAACCCAACTTTCCAGTCCATCCAGCCAAGGGGATGTCAGTGATGCCGTCTTTGAAATAAAAATGAATTTCATGAGAAATAATTTAAATGTGTGATATATGAAAGAGCATAGCACACATTTCCAAGTAAGATAAATTTGGTTTACTTAGATAAAATATTTACTACTTTATAATGATTAACTCATAATTACTATAAAAAGTACATATGGTGGAGACATTCTGTTTCATATGAGGAGAATCACGGACCTTGTGATATAGAACTCTGCAAAGTTTTTATTCTAATAGCCCAAACTAGGAGAACAGGGCAAAATAAGCTTTTGGAAGACAAACTGTAGAATATAAATACTGGTAGAAATTTTAGGACAGAAGAGGTAAGACTAAAAAGGCCATTGGGGTCACACTGTGGCAACCTTGAAGTGGTTGGTTGAAGAATCCAGACTTTTAAAGTTAACAAACATACTCTTTAAACAAAGAGGAAAAACATAAAGTCTCAGCAAAAATAAAACCTACAAAAACAAAAGAAATGAAAAAAAAAAATCCACAAGCAAAAGTAACTCAGCACAAGAGAGTAAGAAGAACAAAGAAAACTTCAGCACCACAAAAAAGCACTACAAAATGACAGCAACAAACTCACATCTATCAATAATTACACTGAATGTAAATGGACTCAATGCACCCATAAAGAGACAGACAGTGACAGAATGGATAAGAAAACAGGATCCATCAATATGCTGTCTACAAGAGACACACCATAGAAACAAAGATGTGAATTTATTAAAAGTCAAAGGTTGGAAAAAAATATGTCAAGCTAACAACTACCAAAAAAGAGCAGGAGTGACAATTCTAATCTCAGATAAAATAGAAGTTAAAACAAAATCTACCATAAGAGACAGAGATTAAGGGGGCGATCCATCATGAAGACATAACCATAATAAACATCTATGCACCCAATGACAGGGCTCCGAAATACATAAAACAAACTCTAACAACACTGAAAAGAGAAATTGACAGTTCCACAATAATAGTAGGAGACTTCAACCCACCATTCTCAGTAAAGGACAGAACAACTAAGAAGAAACTCAGCAAAGATACAGAAGGCCTAAAGGGCACAATAAGCCAAATTGACCTCATAGACATATACAGAACACTCCATCCAAACGCTGCAAAGTACACATTCTTTTCCAATGCACATGGAACGTTCTCAGGAATAGACCACATCTTAGGCCACAGAGCAATCGTCAGCAAGATCCAAAACGTTGAGATAATTCAAAGTATCTTCTCTGACCACAATGCCATCAAGGTAGAAATTAACAACAGAAAGAGCGAGGAAAAAAATCAATTACATGGAAACTGAATAATACCCTGCTTACACATCACTGGGTAATAGAAGAAATCAGAGATGGAATCAAAAATTTCCTAGAATCAAATGAGAATGAAAACACATCATACCAAAACCCTTGGGACACCACAAAGGCAGTCCTCAGAGGTCAATTTATAGCAATAGATGCACATATCCAAAAAGAAGAAAGGGACAAAATCAAAACATTAACTACAGAACTCAAACAAATAGAAAGAGAACAGCAAAAAAAGCCCACAACCACCAGAAGAAAGGAAATAGTAAAGTTAAGCGCAGAAATAAATGAAATAGAGAACAGAAAAACTGTAGAAAGAATCAACAAAACCAAAAGTTGGTTCTTTGAAAGAATCAACAAAATCGACAAACCACTGGCCAGACTGACAAAAGAAAAACAGGAGAGGACACAAATAACCCAAATAAGAAATGAAATGGGGGACCTTACAACAGACCCAACTGAAATAAAAAGGATTATAACAGAATATTATGAAAAACTATACTCCAACAAATTTGAAAACCTAGAGGAAATGGATAAATTTCTAGAAACACATGGCCTACCCAAACTACAACAAAATGATGTTGAAAATCTGAACAGACCCATAACAAGAGAAGACATTGAAAAGGTAATAAAAAAAAAAAACTCCCAACCAAAAAAAGCCCTGGCCCAGATGGCTTCACTGGGGAATTCTACAAAACATTTACAGAAGAGCTTGTACCAGTACTACTCAAGCTATTTCAGAGCATAGACGAGGAAGCAACCCTTCCAAATTCATTCTATGAAGCCAACGTAATGCTGATACAAAAACCAGGCAAAGACGTCACAAAAAAAGAAAATTACAGACCAATATCTCTCATGAACATAGATGTGAAAATTCTGAACAAAATTCTAGCCAATAGAATTCAGCATCATATCAAAAAAATAATACACCACGACCAAGTAGGATTCATACCAGGTATGCAAGGATGGTTCAACATTAGAAAATCAATCAACGTAATCCACCACATAAATAAAAGGAAAGAAAAGAATCACATGATTATCTCAATTGACGCAGAAAAGGCATTTGACAAAATCCAACACCCATTCCTGATAAAAACTCTCAATGAAATAGGTATAGAAGGGAAATTTCTCAACATAATAAAGGACATCCATGTAAAACCAATGGCCAACATCATTCTTAATGGAGAGAGGTGGAAAACATTTACCTTGAAAACAGGAACAAGGCAAGGATGCCCTTTATCACCACTCCTATTTAACATTCTGCTGGAAGTTCTAGCAAGAGCAATAAGGCAAGAAAAAGAGATAAAGGGCATCCAAACTGGTAATGAAGAAGTTAAACTGTCCCTGTTTGCAGATGATATGATACTATACATAGAAAACCCTAAAGACTCCACGAGAAATCTACTGAAACTAATAGATTCAGTAGAGTAGCAGGATACAAGATAAACATTTCAAAAATCAGTTGGATTCCTATACACCAATAAGGAGAACGATGAAAAGGAAATCAGGAAAACAATACCATTTATAATAGCCCCTAAAAAGATAAAATACTTAGGAATAAATCTGACCAGGGATGTAAAAGACCTATACAAAGAAAACGACAAAACACTACTGCATGAAACCCAAAGGGATCTACATAAATGGAAAAACATACCATGCTCATGGATAGACAGACTCAACATTGTGAAAATGGCAATTCTACCCAAAGCAATTTACAAATACAACGCAATCCCGAGCCACATACCAACAACATTCTTCAAAGAGATGGAAAAACTAATCATTAACTTTATATGGAAAGGGAAGAAGCCCCGAATAAGTAAAGCACTACTGAAGAAGAAGAATAAAGTTGGAGGACTCACACTACCTGACTTAAGAACCTACTATACAGCTACCGTAGTCAAAACAGCCTGGTACTGGTACAACGACAGATACATCGACCAATGGAACAGAATTGAGAACCTAGATGGAAATCCATCCACCTACGGTCACCTGATCTTCGACAAGGGCCCAAAGTCCATCAAATGGGGAAAAGACATTCTTTTTAACAAATGGTGCTGGCAAAACTGGATAACCATCTGCAAAAAAATGAAACAGGACCCATACTTCACACCGTATACAAAAACTACTTCAAAATGGATCAAAGATCTGAATATAAAGCCTAAAACTATAAAGTTCATAGAAGAAAAAATAGGACCAACACCACAGGCCTTAATACACGGCATTAACAGGGTACAAACCATAACCATCAATGCACAAACCCCAATAGATAAGCTAGATAACTGGGATCTTCTAAAAATCAAACACCTATGCTCTTCAAGACTTCACCAAAAGAGTCAAAAGAGAACCTACAGACTGGGAAAAAAATTTTGGACAGTACAAGTCAGACAAAGGTCTAATCTCCATAATTTACAAGAAAATCCAACACCTCTACAACAAAAAGACAAATAATCCTATTAAAAAATGAGCAAAGGAAATGAGCAGACACTTCACCAAAGAAGACATTCAAATGGCCAACAGACACATGAGAAAATGCTCGTGATCACTAGTCATTAGAGAAATGCAAATTAAAACCACAATGAGATACCATCTCACCCCGGCATTGCTGGCACAAATCAAAAACAGTGGAAATAAGAAATGTTGGAGGGGCTGCAGGGAGATTGGAACTCTTATGCACTGCTGGTGGGAATGCAAAATGATACAACCATTTTGGAAAATGATAACGGTGCTTCCTCAGAAAGCTAGAAATAGACATAGCATTCGATCCAGCAATCCCACTCCTAGGAATATATCCTAGAGAAAGAAGAGTCGTCACTCGAATAGACGTATGCACACCTATGTTCACGGCAGCATTGTTCACAATAGCAAAATGATGGAAACAACCTAGATGCCCATCAACCGATGAATGGATAAACAAACTATGGTACATACACACAATGGAGTACTATGCAACAAGAAAGAACAATGAATCTGTGAAGCATCTCATAACATGGATGACATTATGCTGAGTGAAATAAGTCAATCACAAAAGGACAAATATTGTATGAGACCTCTATTATAAAAGCCCATGAAGAAGTTCACACACAAAATGTAACAATCTTTGTTGGTTACCAGGGATAGGAGGGGTGGGGGTGGGGGAATACTAAATAGGCAATAGATAAGTGGTATCTTGGGTGAAGGATGAGACAGATGAGACAGTACACAATACAGGGGAAACTAGCACAACCTGTACAAGGAAAGGTCATGGAAGCCCCATAGACACATCCAAACAACCTGAGGGACTGAACTGCTGGCAGAGGGCTGTGGGGACCATGGTCTCGGGGAACATCTAGCTCGGTTGGCATAACACAGTTTATAAAGACAATGTTCTACGTTCTACCTTGGTGAGTAGTGTCTGGGGTCTTAAAAGCCTGTGAGCGGCTGTCTAAGATACTCCACTGGTCTCATCCCTTTGGGAGCAAGGGAGAGTAAAGAGAACAGGATACAAGGAAAAGATTAGTCCCAAGGCCTAATGGACCACAGCTACCAAGGCCTCCACCAGACTGAGTCCAGTACAGCTAGATGGTGCCTGGCTACCACCATTGACTGCTCTAACCAGGATCACAACAGAGGGTTCTGGACAGAGCTGAAGAAGGATGTAGAAAATAATTCTAACTCACAAAAAAAAAAAAAAAAAAAAAAAGACCATATTTACTGGCCTAAAGGAGACTGGAGAAACCCCGAGAGTATGGCCCCCAGACACCCTTTTAGCTCAGTGGTGAAGTTTTCTCCGAGGTTCACCGTTCAGCCTGGGAGTGGACAGCCCCGTAAAACCAAATGGGAGTAACGAGGTACAGTAGTCCAGTGGCAAGGGCCAGAAGGCAGAAGGGGACAAGGAAGCTGGTGATAGGGAACCCAAGGTTGAGTAAGGATATTGTTGATGTGTTGTGAGATTGTTAACCGTTGTCATAGGGCAACATGAGTAGTAACTGTTAAATGAGAAACAATTTTGTTCTGTAAGCCTTCATCTAAAGTGAGAATAACAGCACAATTGGAAGAGCGTAGTCAATGTCACTGAACTGTGCATGTAGAAATTTTTTAAATGGTGTATCTTTGGCGATGTGTATTTTCACCAAAAAAACAGGTTGAGAAGTTAGAGGGTTGACATGTTGTGGGGTTGTTAACCAATGTAATAAAACAATATGTGTACTACTGTTTCAAGAGAAACTATTCGTTCTGTAAGCCTTCAACTGAAGTATGATAAAAAAAAAAAAAAAAAAGAATCCATACTTTTTTGTAGACTGGGAAGAAATGAATATTTTTGGGTTATCAAGTGGGAGGAAAGGCCACTTTTAGGTCATACTGGCATAGGGCAAATCCTAGTGATCTGGGACCCATCTAGCCAGATATTCTGAGAAAAGTCAAGTTTTGGTAAGGAGATGTACAGTTATCTGTATCTGTACTGGTTATCAATTAAAAATGATTGTATATTATGTGAAGAAAAGAGTTCACATAAACAATGGATGGATGTGGGAGGGGGAAACAGAGTTTGAAGTATATAAGAGCCCCCATTTTCCATTTCTGGAGTATGTGAGAAACTATAGTTTTATTGACCAGGGTCCAGTATTAAAAAATCATTGCATTCTCTGAGACTTCCACTTAATTCCTTGCTTATTCATATTGATTATTATTTATAATCACTATTAAGACCAGCTACAGACGGGGAGAAAATATTTGCAAACCACACATCTGATAAATGGTTTGTGTATAGAATTTATAAAGAGCTCTTAAAACTCGAAAGTAATAAACAAACAATCCAATTAGAAAATGAACAAAAATTCACTGAAGAAGATAAATACATGGCAGATATCAGCACAGGAAAAGATGTTAAATATGATTATTCATTGTTGTTGTTATTAGGTGCCATCATTGATTGAACTGTGCCCCCCCCAAAATATGTGTGAACTTGGGTAGGCCATGATTCCCAGTATTGTATGATTGTCACCATTTTGTCATCTAATATGGTTTTCCTATGTGTCGTGGATCCTACCTCTTATGACATTAATGAGGCAGGATTAGAGGTAGTTATGTTAATGAAGCAGGACTCAATCTACAAGATTAGGTTATGTCTTAAACCAATCTCTTTTGAGATATAAGAGAGAAGCAAGCAGAGAGACAGGGGGCCTCATACCACCAAGAAGCAAGAGCCAGGAGAATAACATGTCCTCGGGACCCAGGATACCCATGCTGGGAGGCTCCTGAACCAGGGGAAGATTGATGTCAAGGACCGTCCTCCAGAGACAACAGAGAGAGAAAGCCCTCTCCTGGAGCTGATGCCCTGAATTCGGACTTCTAGCCTACTAGACTGTGAGAGAATAAATTTCTCTTTGTTAAAGCCATCTGCTTGTGGTATTTCTGTGATAGTTGCACTAGATAACTAAGGCAAGTACCACTGAGTTGATTTTCAACTCATAGTGGCCCCATGTGACAGCGTAGAACTGCCCCATAGGCTTTCCTAGGCTGTAACCTTTAAGGAAGCAGATTGCCATGTCATTCTTCTGCAGAGCTTCTCAGTGGGTTGGAACAGCCAACCTTTTGCTTAGCATTGCATCACAAGGGCCCCTTTATTAGTCATTAGGGAATGCAAATTAAAACCACAATGAGCTATTACTGCACAACCTTGCCTAGAAAGCTCTTTGCTGACCCCTGGTTAACCCTTTTTATCCTTCAGATCTTAGCTGCAATTCAAACTTGGTGGTATATTTTGACCTGTTATAGCACTTACCATAGTAGCAATTGTATGCTTGTCTGTATTGTTATTTGATCCTAATTTTGCAGTAGAATAGACTGGAGCTTAGAAGATATATTTTTGTTTTTTGTTAACTTGCACAAAGTTAATGCTTCTAATAAAATGGTAAAGCTGGGATTTAACCCCAGGTCTGTCTGACACTAATGCCTGTGCTTTTACCACTGTTCTCTTATGCCTCCTATCTGTGTTAGAACACAAAAGGATACGCTGAAAAGGACCTAACCTGAAGAGTTATATTTCCTTACTACCGCAGGTGGTAGGAGGTAGGTAGGAGGGGAACGCACACACTGGACTTGTGATTCATTTGAGGAGGGACACAAAAACCAGCAGAAACTGAGGGGAGTGTGGGCAGTGAGAAGGGCAAAGATAGGACAGGCATGGGAGACATTAGGGAGGTGGACTCCCCTGAAGTGGGCAGAGAGGGACTGGAAGAAGTCAAATATGATCCTAAAGTGGCAAGCATGTTTCTCAAGAAGGAGAGTGCCTTTATTAAGAGAAATAAGAAAGTCAAGAGGAGCTGTTTTTGTTTTGTGACTTACTTGGTTTGTTTTGGGTTTGTGGCAGTGGGGGAGAAGATGCAGAGATGTATTTGGGTTTTGACAGCCTGAGTTTGATGTGTCAATGCAGCATCTAGGGGGCTATGTTCACAAGAAAACCAAACTGTTGACCAGAATTTAGGAGAGCTGTAGAACTTTGAGGGAAAGAATTTTATATGTTGGTGTCGTGTAATGGATATTATAGTTGAAGGCATGAGAGTGCTGAGGCAAGGAGAGAAAAGGGTCCGCTTCAGGGAGAACCTATTTTTATTGGGAAAAAGCAAAAAGGAGCTAGAAAAACAATTCCAATGACACAGAGTCTTCATTGATGTAGGCAGAGAGTATTAGTTAAAGTGAACAGACTCCAAATGATAAGATCTTCAAAAAGGAGAGGAGCAGTCACCAGGATAAAATTTCTAGAGAAAACAAGGACGAGAAGATAAGCCCACTTGAGTTACTCATTGGGAGACCACTATAACTTTAAGAGGACAGTCTCAGTAGAGTGATAAGGACAGGAGCCACAGTTGCAGTTAACTTATGTGCTGAATGGGTGGCAGGGTGCTATGATTATGTTTCCTCTTTCGTTTTCATTTCAGTCATTAAAATGACATGTCTGTCTATTATTGTGAGGTGTAAGGAGCTGGCACAGGCTGAAAGGTTCAAAGTCTTAGAGAAAACTGGAATTTTTCTTTAATTTCTTTGATATAGTACTGATATTACTTTTTTTCTCAGTTGGTTGCATTAGTTTCCCTGTGATGTTAAAATAAGTATACCCTCTTGCTTTTTAACAAGATTAAATTGAGAACTCAGTAAGTATAAGTAGGTTACACCTATTCCTCACTTAGTGACTATCTCGTTATCCAACACTGTGCACTTATGACAATAGTAAAAAGTCTACTACCAACTATTTTATGCATTAATGATGAACGTCTGGCAATAATGAATGCTGAGGTGTGAGGTGAGAATAATGCTGGCTGTGATGGTTAAGGTTATGTGTCAGCTTGGCTGGGCCGTGATCCTCAGTGGTTTGGCAGTTACATAAAGATGTAATTTGGCAGTTATGTAATGTTGTAATTTGGCAATTGAATAAGCATTAATTACGGCATTATTTCTGAATATATTCTTAATCATACCTATATTGATATTGGCTTAAAGTTTTGATACATTTGGATGAAACTTCCATATGAACAAATGCTTGAGTGATCTGCTTAAGCATTGTAATGGTTCAGTTGTATATTACGAAGCTCTTGCCAAGACATTTAGGAGCTCAGTTAAGTTAAAAAAAAAGTAATACATCTTTATTTGAATTTCAAATACGGCTTAGATTCTGTTGGGAAAATAAAACTAGATTGTGATTATGATTTATCTTTTGAGGATTGATAGCATTATTGATGCATTATCATCGTACTTCTTTCTTTGTTTAATATTTATGAACTACATACTTTATGCTTGGTATGAGTGAAATTGGTAGTGAATCTATAACCATTATGCATGTTATTTAATAACGCAGCTGTTAAATACATGGTTGGGTGTTTAAGTTACTGAAACCACAGGAAATATTTCCTTCAGTAAGCATGTTGCCAAAATCTGTGGCTACTGTAATTTCTAAATAATAAATATTTATCAAATGTTTGCCCTGGGTAATACATTAAGCTAGGAGTCACAGGGAATACAGAGATGAATGTAAGATTTTCCTTGTCCTCAACAGACAAAGTCTCTTGGGAAAATAAAAGAAATGCATATATGATTGTAGCATATATTTTAATTATGTAATGACAAATATATGAAATATAGTCAACGTTCAAAAAAGAAAAGGAAAAAAATATCAGGAACAGGGACAGTTTCATAAAAATAGAGGCTTGGCCAGTGGACAGGATTTTGGTGGCAGAAATGGGAAGGTATTCCAGGCAGAAGGAACACCCTAAGCAAAATCAAAGAGAAGGATTGTTGTTAGCTGCTGTGGAGTGAGTCCCAGACTCATGGTAATCCCATGCACCATGGAATTAAACACTGCCTAGTCCTGTGCCATCTCATGATCAGTTGCAGATGCCACTGTTGTATCCAGTGAGTTTTATTGGCTGGTTTTCTAAAGTTGATCATCAGGCCTTTCTTCCTAGTCCCTCATAGTCTGGAAGCTCCACTGAATCTTGTTCAGCATCATAGCAATGTGCAACCTTCCACTGACAATGGGTGGTGGCTGTACATGAGGTGCATTGATCAGGAATCAAACCCAGTCTTCCACATAGAAGGTGAGAATTCTACCACTAAACCACCATTGCCCCATTAAAGAGAAGGATGTTGTTGTTGATGGTTGCCCTCTAGTTGACTGCATGATCTAAACTGAGATTTGAATATACAGACAAGGTGGAGAAAGTAAGCCTGGAGGGGTAATTAAGGGAAGGGTATTGTGGAAGCATGTAGAAGGTATTTACGTGTGTTTGGATTGTTAGATGATAGGAAGCCATTGTATTATTGTTAGAACCATCTACAGCGAAACCTGTGAGAGCCAGAACTCCAAGGGACTGCCTTGTTTTTGTGGGTCTGGCAACTTTTCCATCTGTGACAGGGTGCAGTCACCACTTTCCTATCACTCTCTATTAGTAGAAAATATTTGAGTTTCCCTTCTCTGACTGGTTTCTGCCTTATACAAATTCCGACTTTCTCAGGTTTTACTGTATATGCTATGTGGTTAGCAGAGTCTGGCATAGTGGTTAAGAGCTTGACTGCTATCCAAAAGGTCAGCAGTTCAAATCCACCAGCAGCTCCTTGGAAACCCTATGGGTCAGTTCTACTCTGTCCTATAGGGTCCCTGTGAGTCAGAATCAACCTTGATGGGTTTGTTTTTTTTTAAGTAGTAGCCTGGTGGCATACTGGTTAAGAGCTATGGCTGCTAACCAAAAGGTCAGCAGTTCAAATCTACCAGCCCCTCCTTGGAAACCCTATGGGGCAGTTCTACTCTGTCCTGTAGAGTTGCTGTCTATGAGTTGGAATCAACTCAACGGCAATGGGTTTGGTTTGGGCTTTTTTAGTAGCAGAATGTCTTTCAAAAATTAGGAGATTAGTCAGTCTGTGTCTGGAGTTACAGCCAGGACCTTCAAAGAGAAGGCTAGAAAAGCCCTGTGGACCTGGTCTTCCCATTTAGAAAAGGCCGAAAATAAGGCCTTTTGATATTATTATATAGCGACAAAGACACACTGACAAGGCTGAAAAAAAGCAGTGATTAAAAAACTTTAAGCTTTTTTGCTATTACTGGACCACACAACCTTTAGTAAATTGTGAAATATTCATTATGATGGCAATGAATCCTAATTATCTTGTTAGTAGTGCAATTCTATTGCATTGCATTTTTTAATGTTGAACATGTTAATCTGTTAAACATAAACATTTAGAACAAGCCACAATGTACGTAATCTTGTTTTGGTCCTTCTTCATTTAGTAATATGCTGGCAGCCTCAAAAAATAGAAATGGCCTGGGCCTTTCTTGACCTCTGAGAGGCTTTGCCAGGGCCATAACATTTTCTTATATGTACAGAGTATAATCATTTATTAATCTTCTGTAGACTTTGCATTGATCATCCTAAATGATACGGTTTGAAATACCGGTACTATGTAAACAGTTCATAGGATTTGTCCTAATCCAATGTAACTCATGAAATTTACTTTTAATTATGAAACACACATTTTCATCTTGTTGCATGAAATTAGAAAAATTTCCTAAGAGAGGAAAAAGAAAGAGCATAAAAATGTGCTATTAATAAAATGGGCCACATATGAATATGAGGTTCTTCTTCTCCAGCAACACTTCAGAATTTGCCATTGTTAAGCGCATATAGTTTAGGATAGTAGGGTCAAGTCTAATAGGAAGATTAATTTTCTATATATTACACAATTGGAGAACCAGCAAAGGTTTTTAAGTAGGAGATAATGTTCCCAGGCTTGTATTTTAGAAAGCCAGTCTTGGAAGTGAAGTAGCTAAGAGCAGATTGTCGCTGGTGTTGGTGAGCTTAGTTAGGAAGTTTATTCAGTAGTCTAACTACGAGATAATAAAAGTTTAGATTTGGAAAGTGACAAGGAAAAGGAGCCTTTCAGAGGTAAAAATCAAAACCATCTGCCACTAATGCCTATATGATCTTTCCACTTTTCCAGATTGCTTATGAGAGTATGACAAAGGTCCTGCTCTCTAGGTGCTTATAGTCTAATTAGAATATAGCTAATACGATTGAGATTTAGTGTTAGACAAACGGTGCTAGCTCAGAGTGCAGCAGGATGATAAATGTAGGTGTAAGAATGTATTTCTATGGTCTTAAATGTGGGCCTAGTTAGGCTTCTTATCAAACTACTGTATCAGAACATTTACATTTGAGTTTTTGGCTAGATTATTTGTGGAAGAAATGGCCACGTATTTGAAAGTGTTCTTAAAGAAATTCACAAAGATACCTAATAAGTGCTATTTAATGTTTTCATGATTATGGGAGGAAAGTATGAATTCATTTATAGTTGCACAGCATTAAGGATATTGTTGCTGTTTATATTATTAAAATTATTTATTCATGGCTATGCAGTCATATAGATTTATTTGACTTATTGATTTATAATCCCTTGTTTGTTACTGACTTCTTTATGATTCTTATTAGGATTAATAAACAGAAAATAATGTATGGGTTTTTATTGAACAAGTCTCTTGTTGGAAAGTAATTGCTGGTGCATCAGTCAACATAGATAATTGGTGGCACAAAATAGCAGTGGCCTATATCTACATAGATTCATAGTGCTCAGAGGTATTTGTTGATGTTTGTTGAAATTATGAAATAAAAAAAATGAAGATTCCAATAAAAGTAGAAGCTGTGAACTTTTTGACTACAGAGGGTCACTTTTACATCTTTTTTCCTAATGTCTTCAAAGATTTTCCCCATCAAATGTGTGTGGGGAAAGAGATAAAGTGTATGTTTTTTTAAAATTTTGTTTTCATTTTTTACTATAAAATAGCTTCAGAATTTTGTCATTGGTATATATTTAGTTACGTATTAACATTTTTATTTTAAAATTTTATTTTTATATATACAATAAATATTTTTCAAAAGTGAGAAACTGTAGTTACAAATTAAAAAATTAAAAATCTGTGATCCCAACACTAAATATAGCTACCCAGAAATAACATCTTAATACATATCTTTCTAGACATTTTTCCCATATGCTCATGAGCATATATATTTTATACAAATGAAATCATATTGAATATGCTATATTTATACCTCTTAAAATATTGTGAAAATCCTTCCAAATTATTAGACATTGTTTTACAACATCATGTTTATTGAGTATATACTATTCCATTTTAGGAATACTATAATTTGTTTAACTCCTCCCCTATTTTGGAGTTTGGGTTATTTTAATTATTTTTAAAAATTGGTCTTTTTTTTTAAATGGTGCCAACAATTCTAACACTGGGCAATTATATGGATCAAATTTGTTTTTGTTGTCCTCCCTGCTTTGTTACTTTTCCATACTGTTATGACCATTGTTACCTCTTTTCCCTGTAAATAGTTGGCAAATATCTGCTGCTGTCTATTTGCTAAAATCTACGCTTTCCTCTTTTCCTGTGTACCAGCTAAACCACATTTCCCAGTTTCCCTTGCAGTCATTGTGGACGTGACTGAGTTCTAGCCAAAGAAATAATAGTGAATGTGATGTGGGCCAATGATGGGCCTGGCCCAAAAATATCTCCCATGTTTGCATCTCTGTTCTCTGATCCCTTCCCCACTGACTCCCTTTGCCAAGGTTACCTTGGAGGTCGTGTGCTGAAGACGGAAGAGCCACTGACAAGAGAGCTGTTCATTTCCTATGGCTGTTACCAGAGTGAAACTACTTTGAGTTGTTACCTGAGCCAGAAATGACCTTTGATTGGGGGTTTGAGCCATTATACATTTTGGGATCTCTTTGTTAGAGTCCCTGGGTAGTACAAACAGTTAGCGCCCTCGGCTGTTAACCGAAAGGTTGATGGTTCAAGTGCACCCAGAGAAAGGAAGTCCTGATGATCTACTTCTCAAAAATCGGTCACTGAAAACCTTATGGAGCACAGTTCTACTCTGACACATATGAAGCCACAGTGAGTCAGAATCAACTGCTTTTCTCTTTGTTTGTTAGAGCAGTTATCTTTTACAAGCCTCCAAAAGCTGAGAACCGAGACTCTACTTTGCTGCCCCGTATTCAGCTTCCCATACTTAAATATCTCTTCTTCCTTTCTCCCATTTATTTTTCTGGCATTCTCAGTTAAGCTGATCTAGAATCAAGCTATTAGAGGTTGATGATGGGAGAATACGGCATCAATCTTAAGAGTATTTCCACTTTAGTAGACTGTTTCAGATCAGGGCCTTAGCTGAAAGATCGACTATAATTTTTAATGTATAATATCTTTAAATTAATGTAATGCTTCTTATCTAAATCATACAGCAGTGATAGCCATACCATCTATAAGATGTTAACATGTTTTACAAAAAAAAGAGATTCTATTCTTAAAGACGTTTTGGATACTTGTACATAGGGACAGATTACCCAGTAAGCAAGTTAAGCACGTGCTTAGGGCATCAACAAAACAAGGGTACCGGTTGTCCAAAGCAAAGACCTATAGGTGCCAAGCAGACAGGACACAAGTAAAATGAGCACTGTAGTGGAAGGGAACTGGCAGGGCACAAAATGAAATTGATACCAGCTCCTGGGCTTGAGAATGGGCCAGCCAGAAATAAAGTTCATGCAGGGGCAGAAGGGTGCCCATGCACAAAGTTGTTTAAGTTATGAGGCCCCCACCACGTCAACACCTTTGTTGACATTTGTCTCCTACGGTCCCCTCCCATGTCATTAAAACTCCTTACCTTGGCATGTCTCTTGGGAGTATATTATTTGTTTCTAATAAACAAGAGGTGGGGGTGGGCTGTCAAGTCTAACTCTTGTTAAATCCACCCAATAAGCAACTGAATCCAACATGAGCAGTTACTGGGCAAGGACAGATTATATTAATAAATAACAGGTCTCTGATCCATTTTGAGAGAACCGTCTTGTATAACCACATCTGCTGATCCAGCAGCTCCAACCAGGAGGGCCAGCAATGCTCTTTGCCATGATACAAACATAAGGGTATGCTCTTGTGCATGTCCTGGTAAACAATCAGTGGGAACTCCAGTCTCAGATGACACGCAAACGAGAGGGAATTCGAGTAAATTGACCATTGCAATGAATTAAATCAGGTTACTTTTTAACTTTATAGCACTTAGGTACAGAGTTACATCCTAAGTTTTGTAAACAATTATATTTATAACTTTAAAATATGTTTAATATACATGTAGATGCAATCTAGCATACGTTTAATATAATACTAACATGGATAATAATTTAATATAATACTAATATAGCGAACGCCCAAAAAATACTGGAAAGTTTCTTTGTTGTAGAATATGTGGAATATTCTTTTTGTAGAAAATGTGGTATATGGTAAAAATCTTAGTACCCCACATCCACTAAAAATTTTATAATCCAGTTCATCTCATTCCACTAAAATGGTATATGCCACTTTTGTGTTCAATAGCTAGTATTACAGTCACGTTTCAAAAGAAATTACATCATGGATAGCTAAGACACACACACACACACACACACACACAGACACAAACACACACACACACAAACACACACATACACACATATATCTACCAAAAAAAAAAAAAAAAATCCCACTGCTGTCAAGGTGATTCTGACTCATAGCAACCCTATAGGACAAAGTAGAACTGCCCCATAGGGTTTCCAAGGCTTTAAATCTTTACCGAAGCAGACAACCACTTCTTTCTCCAGCAGAGCAGCTGGTTGGTTAGAACTGCTGACCTTTCAGTTAGCAGCCAAGTGCTTTAACCACTCCGCCACCAGGGCTCCCTTAAATAGATGCATATATATATATATATATAAGTCACATATCCCATTCAAATGTGTGAATAGCAGAGAAGGGGCACCACAGATTATCAGTGTTTAGGGCGCTCACATGCCTTAATCTGACCTGTTTGTACACTATGCACATATGTTGGCTATTTACACTTCATATTAGCATATTAAAGGCTCTGAGAAATCTTGTAGTAAAGAAACCCATCTCCCTTACTTTAACCCAGTATTTCCAAAACTTATTTTCACAGAGAATCCTTGTCTTAAGGTTCTACTGTTAACATCTTGGAAAAGTAGCATTCCCTGAAACTAGTGTTCCATGGAACAAAGTTTAGGAAATGCTGTCCCTGGATATTAAAGTCCAAAGAAGCTTCAAAATGGTAGACTGAGAGATGAAAATGGAAATGACTATTTTAATTATTGTATGTAGTTCTAAAGGGATAACAACAGTTCAAATAGAGTTGTCATCATGTTTTCGAAAACAGGTTTTCTGAATGGAGTATAGTACATTGTGAATACCTGTCAACTTTGCTTATCCTTTCCTCAATCACGAGTTTAAAAATAACAAGAACGCTTTTTTCTTGATGAGAATTCAATTATTTTTTTTCCTTGACATCTTTATGAATATTGCAGATTATTTAATTGAGCTAGGTAATTTGTTCAACCTGTCCTTTTCTTGAATTATAGCTGGTTACCTACCCATACACTCTAGGTGAATACAAGAGTGCTAGAATGAACTTAAGGAAGGAGCATCTATGGTAGTTTTAAGTTTTCACCTTCCCCACTCACTAGTTTGAGGTATATTTGTCTCACTCTGCTATTGTCTTTTGGAGTAAGAATGACTGTTTCAGTGAGTTAACTGGTGGTACTAATCATAGCATTATACAGCTCTTTATCTCCCTTCAGAAAATAGGTGCTCCAAGGGAAAAATGATTGAAAGATAAGTCTTAAAGGGTTTTCATGAAGGGGATAGTGTGTTGTTTGTTTCTTACCAACTGTGAAGACGTATTTCAGCCCACCCTAGTCATGGTGTCATAGCACTAGAGGGTGTGTTGAAGATTGCTGTTTTTAAATAAGCTGCCTGAGGACCACAGGGGCTCCGTAGTTTGACCAAGAATGCAAACTAAGTTTCCCATCCCTGAAGTTTGTAGTCTCTCCTCTACATGTTGCCTCTCATTTTATCTTTTAAAAATTTTGTTATCTGGCAAAGACTTCACACTGGGGATAGTAGATGACAATCTCAGTGGTAGAATTTGCAAGAGACCTAGGAAGCCTCATAACCAAGGTTATTTTCCCCACAATATGTCATTTTTGTTGTGGTAGAGATAGATTGCTTCATATGTTAAGAGTTCATCAGTCTTAAAAGCTCTTATTAAAATGTAAATATACCTGGAGGAGTGTCTCCTAAACTCATACTGGGCTAAAATTGTATCTCAGAGATTAGCTGGTCAAACTAGTTTCCAACCAAGAGAGCTGAGAACAACACCCCGAGGGGCAGAGAGACACCACAGGCTGGGGGCAGAGGTCAGTGTAACAGGGTTCTAAAACTTGGTTTATCTTACAGCTTTAAGAACAGCTCTATTTTTTTTCTTTTTAGATCTGTATATTTTAAATGAAATGGATAGTTAATGAAATGAATTCCAAGTGGATAGATGGAGTCACCGATATTGCAAGGCCTAAATTTGAATCAGGTGGCAACAATTTGAGTTTGCCAATGCACAGTCTATGATGAAAGCTTAAATTTCCCTCAAATAGTTAACAAATTACTTTAATCTGGTACATTTTTAATGTTTAAGGGTTCTGCCTTCGACCTAATATGATGGATGGTTATAATTGTAATAATTTGGTTTTATATTTAAAGGAAACACTTCCAGTGTGCTTGCTAAAGCTTTCACTTTCAAAAGTCATGTTCTAATAATCCTTATCCTTTTAAGGATGGTATAGTTTTTGGTTTCATTTGTGACATTCAATGTTTGTCTTATGGATAGCAAGTAAAATACAGATTTGTTGATTTTGAGAGGAAATATTTTCTACTTACTTTGATTTTGATGCTCTAGCATGAGGGGAAAAAAACTTTGCAGAACCGTAATATGTCATGCTACTAATGATTTTGTTATTACATTGGTAACAAGCATGGAGTTTACATTCCAAAAATATGAAAACGCACATACCTACACACTTTTAAAAGTAATTTTAAGTGTTACTAACTATCTTATTTATATTGTCAGAGTAATATTACCAATCATGAATATGCTAAACACAAAGAGGTTGAACGTGAAAATCTACGTCTTTGTACTTGACTTGTTACACCAACTTACTTTTTTTTTTTAAGAGTTACTAATCTTTTAAAACAATGGCTAAATTTCACAAAAATAGGTGGGGATGTTTTGTTAAAATATGGATTCCTGAGAGCTAGTAGTCTGGTGGGGAGCCAGAGAATCTGCATTTTAACAAGTAAGCCATAGAAAACAATTTGAGAAAAGCTAACTGTTAGTTTTCTGCTGTTGCTGTAAAAAGTTAGTAGACTTAGTGGCTTAACCTTTTCAGGACCATTGGTATATATAGCTACCACTTACTTTTTGTACTTCTGGGGTTCATTGGGAAGCTGCTGACCCACTGAGAGTACATGCTGCCAGCAGACAGGGTCCTATATGATAGTTTGAAATGGAAAAAACAGGTGTGTGCCACAAATTACTGTTTTTTACAGGGTATTGTATGAGATGGTGCTGAGTCATTGAATTTTGGGTACAAAAAGCAGGAATTTTGAAAGTTTTTATTTGGTACACATATGTACCTCTGGACTTTGAGGGAACGTTTTGTGGAATGAAGCATAAAACAAAAATCATATTACCTACTAAAAATTCAGACACACTCAATGATTCAGCATGCCCTCCGTTACTGAAAACACATAATATCAACAAAAAGTTAAAAGGAAAACAAAATTGGGCCACAAAATTAAAACAACAAAAATTTATTATCTTATAGTTTTGTGGTTTAGAATTCCAAGTCTCACTGGGCTAAAATCAAAGTGTCAGCACGGCTGTCTTTCTTTAAGGGTCTAAGAAAGAATTTGTTTCCTTGCCTTTTCTAGCTTCTACAGGCTACCAACATTCCTTGGCTTGTGGCCACCTTTCTCTACTTCAAAGCCAGCAACATTGTATCTCTCTAACCCTACTTTGCTCATCTCATGTCTCTCTCTCTTTTTCCTCCTTCTGTTACTTTTAAGGACTCTAGTGATTACATTGTTGTTTTGTAGTTGTTAGCTGCCCTCAAGTCAGCTCTGACTGATAGTGACCCCATGTATAAAAGAACAAAACATTGCCTGGTCCTGCACCATCTTCACAGTTGTTGATATGCTCAGGTCCATTGTTGGAGCCATTGTGTATCTTGAGTGCCTTCCAAGCTAAGGTGCTCAACTTCTAGCACTATTTTGGACAATATTCTGTTGTGATCCATAATCTGTTTTAGTCTCGAAGCTCCGCTAAAACCTGTCCACCATGGGTGACCCTGCTGGTATTTGGAATAGAAGTGACATAGCTTCCAGCATCATAACAACACACAAGCCACCACAGTACCACAAACTAACATACAGATGGTGGTGTGATTACACTGGGCCTGCCTGAATAATCCAGAATAATCTCCATATTTTAAGGTCAGCTGATTAATAACTTTAATTATGTCTTCAGTGTTAATTACCCATTGCCATGTAACTTAACATATTCACAGGTTTGTGGATTAGGATGTAGACATCTTTGAGGGGCCATTATTCTGTCTACCACACTGGATTTAAAAGTTTGAGATACAAGATCAGCCCTGATGATACTAATGATTTGTTGTTTCCTAGGCATTTTTATTACAATTAAATTAAACCACTAGTAATCAGTTTGGAGGAGGGAAGGACATAGTAGTATTTTTTTTCCAACAAAAATATTTTTAAGGTAGCCAAGCATAAACATTGACTATTACTAACCACTAACATTAAAAAGATAAAATATCACTAGAATAAGATTTAAAGGAACATTGATACCTAAATAAAATTATTACTAATTTTTTTTCCAAATATTGTCACTAGTACTTAATACAACTCTAGTTTTAATGCGGCTTAAGTACTGTTTCACTCCTTATGCAACCCAAGTCATTAGTTCTTCTGAGGTATGTACTCACAGTTCTAGTGTTTTAAGATCAAATCTAAAACATTGTATTTAAAACCTGCATTGGTTTACTTCAGTAATCCTAATTCTGTTCTTAAATTTGATCTAAAGACAGGTAGGGGTCTGCTTTTACTGGTGTTCCTTCTTCTTTAAGAATCCAGATTCTTTTGGTGATACATAACATAAAACCTGTCAACTAGGTTAAGCAAAAAGTGAATATTTAAAACTAATCTAATATCTGATATAACCCATTTCTCTCTCTCTCTGTCTGTCCACAAACTAGGTTTCACTGTACCAGAGTATATGCTACCATACATGGCTACCCCATATATATGCATTTGCATATCCTTTGTTGGACAGTCTAAGAGATTCCAAAACCAAAAGCCATTGCTGTCGAGTTGATTCTGTCTCATAGCAACCCTATGGGAAAGAGTAGAACTGCCCCATGAGGTTTCCAAGGCTGTAATTTTTTACAGAAGCAGACTGCCACATCTTTCTCCCTCAGAGCGGCTGGTGGGTTTGAACCACTGACCTTTCGGTTAGCAGCCGAACGCTTAAACACTACATCACCAGGGCTCCTTTTCTAAAGACTGGAACATATGATTCCCTATGGGAAAGACCTGCTTGGTCTAGTTTGTATCAATTTTTTTTAACCTTTCTTCAATCATGCAATGACAAGTGGGGATAAGGTTATGAGCATAAATGTGGCATCTGGAGCTCATACATCTTTTTTGAGGGGGTGATTAAGAACTGGGAAGAAGAAAACCTGCAGAGTTAAATGCTAAAATATTATAAACTAAATAAATAGCAAGAGAAGAGTAGCTCTTTTCCCCATTTTCTGGCCTTGATACTACCAGAATGTATGTAGATATTAGGGTTCTTAGAAGGTCTGATGTTCAGCCTGTATCCATTAGTATACCAGACAGTAATTTACAGCCCGCTTGCTTCTGATCGGTCAGTGCTTGTGTCATAACACTTGTTAAATATTTTGAATTTCACCTCTAGTCCTTTGTACATTTTCAGAAAACCAGATAGAATCCAATAAATATTTAAGTATACGTGTAGGAACTAAGAGAGATTACAGCAGTTCTTAAAAGCGTGTCTTTTGTGACTCTTGGTACTGGTGTTACATTTCTAGATTTCAGAAACTAACTTTGTAAATGACAAAGTGAAGGGAAGAAATATATGAAGGCAGCAATTTCTGAAATCTACTTTGAGAAGATTCCCATTTCTCAATAGTTACTGCAAAGAAGCAATGTTTATTAATCTGTCAAATTAACAGAAGACTTCACTGAGGCTTAGTTTTAGAAAAGAGGACAAATCTTGTGTTTTATTTGTATATGTATTACCTTGACAATTAGGCTATTAGGTTTCCTTGAAGTCTGTGTTGAAATAATTTGCTTACTCTACTTCCTCTCTGTACTTAGTTTTAGCCCCACTCCCTAACCCCACATAGAATAACTGCCAATAACTTCTGTTTAATGGCAGAATCAACCAACTTATTTATATTTATCTGTAAAAATTATTTACATGGATTTCATCAGATGTTTGCATTTCAAGGGGGAATTATTTGTTGATAATTGCATGATTGTAAATAGAATCAAACTTATGTATATGTAATGTTTAATGTGATGAGCACAATTTTAAAGATAGAGGCCTGAATTGAGGGAGTGGCTATACTTAATGGTCTTTAATCTCTGGTTTTCTATCTTTGGGGATTAAGGGATCATAGTTAATGCTTCAATCATATGGTTTTTCCAATTAAATGAGAAAAATTACATATATGACATAAAGAAATCTACAAACCACCGTTTCCACGAGAGACTTCAATTGCAAAGATCCTATCTAAATAATCCTGGATTATTTAATTTCTGATACTTAGGAAAAACTTAAGTTATAAGGAAAGAAATAAATGTGTGGCTGGTATATATCGCTCATGTCTTTTCAAATATACATTAGTTCTCACAAAGTGTACTTGTACAGTCACAGTGGAGGCTTTTCAGGTAGTTCATGGATCCTGTTGTGTTAGCTCCTTCATGATACTTGACCAATTTGCTTCATTTTTGACCTAGTAGGACCACCTCTAGCGATCAGAGAGTAGCTAGGTCTTCATGCCTATTCAGACCCAGGGTTCTCTGCTGAGACTGCCAACAGAGGTGCAAATTTTGATGTTCTGTACATCTTTTTCCCCCTAATATAAGCACTTATGCTGTAAGGACTCAACTAAGACTACTTGACTTTGAGTAACTAGTGATCTAGCCAGGGTCAAAGCATTGCCCTAAGTAGGAAGCTCTGATTCAATGGCTTCTTCATGGAGGTGTGTACTTAGATATTTGACCCGATTTAGTTTTATACCTTTGCCTCAATGACGCAGCATGGTCTAGCTTTTGGAGGCCAGGAGCTCAAATATGTCTGTATTATCTTGAAAACATGAGAATTGCACAGGGCAAATCATTGTGTTGTTTCTGGTTTTCTAAGAGAACTTAAAATCAGATGCAGGTATTCATAAATGTACACAGTTAACACACAACTAATCCTCACTGACTGGAACTTTTAAAAAAGTCTTTGAAAAAGATTTTATGATGTAGGTTTCACCTTAAATATCCTACTGTCAGTTATTTTTCTTTTAAACTAATATCTTTACATTTAGGTTCCCATTCCTTTTTCCTAGAAATGAGAGAAGAAAGGTTAAGAGAAGGTAGTTATTATTGCAGGCATTGAATACAGTTGTCCCAGCTCTCCAAACCGAGAAAGCGGCAGGTGTTGCTTTTGTGTAGTGCCTGTCTCCATGGAGCAGAAATAAGGAAGACAACAGGCGGAGCGGAAGTGCACCAGATGCGGGTAAAGAGGTTCCATTTCCATTGCAGGAACGTGAACAACTTAGAAAAGGTTTCTACTTAAGTGGATTGAAAGAACACATATTTTTCCTCTTTTTTACAACACTCAGTCCTGGAAATGTAATTGAATCAGTGTTCTGATGATACATTTTTCAGACTTTTCAAAATCTTAAAAAGGAGTTCCTCCACCTCCCAAACACTTAAAAAAAAAAATGTATGTGTGTGTGTGTGTGTGTGTGTGTATACTTATATGTATATGTATATTAGAAAAATGCTTCCTTTTATCTTTAAATGAAAAGTTAGTGGTAGCCACTTAAGACAACAGTGAATTTTTATTTTAAACATTTTGTCATGCCACAGGAATGTAGTCAGGCCCACTCTTACTAGAAAGTGTAACAAGATTTTCCTAAATGCTATAGAAAGCATGACCAGTTGGTTTGATTTCCCAAATATAGACCTAACTGTAGGCAAGAATTGTTATTACTCACATAATTTTAACAGTGTGACTGCTGCCAAACCGAATAACTCAATTCTTTCAAAGCCATAATTTGGGTTAGTATCTCACTGACCATCAGTATTGATAGAATTAATCCGATAATCACAAACCTTTCACTTTTAATTTGTGGTAGTCATACCTGGATGTTCTCATTCTATTGGGAGTTAAGAATCAGAAAAATTTGTCATGACAGACTAGCAATTTTTTTAAAAAGCAAGTTACAAACCATCATATATTATTGCAGTTTTTAAATGTATATGTAAGTTACTATGAATCGGAATCAACTTGATGGCGCACAGCAATGAGAAAGATGAATACTGAAATGTTACCAGCTGTTATATCTGGATTATGAGATCAATGGTGATTTTTGGAATAAATAAATAGTAAGAAAACAAAAGTTCTATGAAAATCTTTGGATCAATTTGTAGTGATAAACCAAACAACATGGTAATTCTTCCTTAAAGAGAATTAACACATACTGTGTGGATTCACATGGATATTCATATTGTACATATATTCTAGAAAACTTGAACATAAATCAAATGAAGGGAAAGAACACCTTATTAGATCAGACATTTGCTCTAACTCTGATTATCTCTGACAGTAATACCAAGTGTTGACCTTAATTACCGCTAGAGACCTGTCCATTAATTAATATAAATTTCTATTAGGAATTATCATTTAAAAATTATAGTTACATATAGGTAATGATTTTTTATGTCATAAGTTTTCAAACAAAATGTTTGCGCTTCAGCAAAATTTTATTTTATTTTATTTTTTTTTTAAAAAGGGCTTTGTGTTTTTGGTATACACCTTAGATTTAGCAAAGAATTATGAGATCAAAAAATCAGAAAATTGCCTGCAGGATCTACAGGGACCTTGTGTCAGTCATTAATGATATTCAAATTAAGATTAAATATATTTTTTCCTTTCTCATATTAAAATACATGATGTTTAATGTAGATGATAATTTTAAGTATGATTTTCCCAGTTAAGCAATATTTAATGGTTTGATAGGTTTATCTCTTATGTCAAAATTTACTGTGGAAATACAGCCTTTCAGAAGTAATGAAAATAATTTTAGGCTGTCACTATCAATAATTTGCTCAATTTCTCTTTGGTGAAATTGATATATTTCTTTGTATTGATTTTTTTAATGAAACTCCTTTGCAACTAATAATAGTTACCGTGAAAAATTATAATGTGGTATTCTGAATAATAGCTGGAGAGTCTCACACACATAGTTCTGGTCTGATTCTAATAACCAGGCTTCTGCTTTTTGGAAAATATTCCATTGTCTATGGCATACTTTTCTTTTTGTAAAATACAGGTAACCATAATTTCATTCTTTTTAAAGATTATTTGAATTAAGTCAGAGTTTTTAAAGTACACAGAATAAAAGCCTAGAAAATATATTACCAAATGGCACAGTCCATTATCCTAAAAAGAAAATACTAAAACATCATATTTATTGTAAAACGAAAAAGTGGAATAATGTCTGTCATTTGTCAACTTTCTAATGGCCTATTCTGGAATGTATCTTAGGTCTTGGGATTATCCATTTGTGATTGTTTTCAGGAATGCTCTATGAACTATTTGCTATATTACCTGGGCAGTTTTCATCAAATATTATTGTTTTCATTTTCCCACCTAGTTTTTAAGTGAAGAACGATTAAAATACACAACAGACAGAACAAATAGATCCCCTTCAGTTTCCACGTGAAATTGGTTGATTAAACTTTTGCATCTCACTATAGCAATTAAATTGCCAAGTAAAAATACACTCAGCTACAAATTTACAGCTCATGAACTAACAAAAAAAAAAAAAAATCAACAAATTACTGAGCCTAAAAATGGCTTAACCTATCTGTAACTTCCTCAATTATTAGAAAAGTCTTATGAAGAAAACTCCAAGAAGGAAGGAAGGGAGAGAGGGAGGGAGGGAAAGAGGAATGGAGGAAAGAAGGAGAGAGAAAAATCAGTTGATATTTATCTGGAAGTAGAGTCCAGCTTTCTTCTTAGTGGCAGAATTGCTATTTGAACGTAACAGACCACATCACAAATCTCACAGAATGTTATACAGTGATCTTTGTAGCAAGAATTTCATTTTGTGGTCTTAGTTTCAGAGATTATGGCTTCTTTCTTACTTAAAGTAGGAATTGGACCATGAGGCTCTCCATTATACCATATAATGAGTCTCGTTCTGTGCAAGGCAGATGTCCACTCACTTATGTTCAGTAGCTCATTTGATCTCTACAGCAACATTGTGGAGTCAGCAGTACCAGTTGTCATCATCCCTTTTTACTCCTGAAAAAGTAGATGCTAAGAGAGGTGAATGCTCAAGGTGATACAGCTAGCATTTGGGCCTGAACCATAAAACTGTGTGCACTACAGATTGTAATAAGGTCTCTTCTATAAACTAGTGCCCATCACAGTGCCCGGCACCTGGTTGTCACTCAGCATTTATTTGTTGAATGAATTAATGACCATACAAACTAAATTTTTCTGTATCTAAAATCCATAGTCTTTCTGTTACATCATAGCTTCTCTATCATTCTGCCTATTCTGAGATTTTTAGATTCTAAAAAATTATTGAAAACAGAATGCCTTGTTTTTTCCTCCTTGAAATTCTGTTCCATACTAGTTGCAAATCCGATTCCAGGTTGATGTTAAATATGGACTTATTAGAAATTTTTTCCCCCGGTAGGAAATTTTGTCTTCCTACTAGTTTAGAATTTTGTACGTGTTTTAAGAAACTGCATCTTTTTTTTTTTTTTTAAATGCTGAAATCAGTATTATTTGCCATGTTCATTTTGAAAATCTTTTATGGCCTTCCTTTATGGTTTATATCTTCACTGAGCATGTGGGGACCCAAGATGCTGAATTTCATGGAATTTTCATGTGAAAGTTCCCAGTTGTGTTTGTCAAAGACTAGGGTAAGACCACCTGCATCAGAATCATGTAGGTGCTTCTTCAAATACAAATTCCAGATTCCAAGGGCCCAACCCTTGGCTTTAGAGTTTCAGAACCACTGACATACAGACTGAGATATGCAGACTATAGATTTATTTTTATGTCTATATAAATTCTCTTGGAAAGAATTGAGTTTTGAATTTTTTCAGTCTTAGTCATCCTTTTTATTACTGATACTAGTCATAATTTCATGAATATACAAATTGGTTTATTAACCTAGTAGCAATATCTTGGTATATTTCTTATGATCTAATCATCATTATCAAATACTTATTACTTATTTTTTTAAAATGCAAGTACCTGACTTGAGACTGGATATAATGAGAAGGTTAAGACAGGGCACTGCCTTTGCTCATATTATGGTCATATCTTGTGGAGACAAGAATAATATATAAATAGATAATAAAATAGGAAGCAAATTATATATAAATAGGTAGCACATATGTACCAAATGGGAGCTTCTAAGATGTTACATAGTAGGCCTTCACTGGCATCAGTTATTATGCACCCAGAATACATTTTGCTTGCTGAAAATGAAGACAACTGGAATCAATTACTGATGAAGGTCAAAGGCTACAGCCTTCCGTGTGGATTATGCCTGAACTTGAAGAAAACAAAAATCCTCACAGCTGGACTAGTAAACAACATCATGAGAAATGGATAAAAAATTAAAGTTGTCAATGATTTCATTGTGCTTAGACCAACAATCGATGTCAATGGAAGTAGCAGTTAAGAAATTAAACAACATATCTATTGCATTAGGCAAATCTGCTGCAAAATACCTTCCAGTTTTAAAAATCCAGGATGTTATTTTGATGACTAAGGTGCACCAGACTCAAGCCAAGATCTTTTCAGTCACTTCATATTCATGCAAAATTTGGGCAATGAAAAAGGAGGACAGAAGAATGTATACATTTGAACTGTGGTGTTGGTGAAGAATACTGAATATAGGTAGTCCCGGACTTATGACATATTCGAGTTATGATGAACTGCATTTATGACTGTCCTTTTTTTTGTACATCTTATCATTAGCAATATGTACTGTATATATTGTTGCAACATGTAATTTGCTGATGTTATCATTCTCAAATGTTCACTTGCAGATGTTCAATTTTATGATTTACTGTTCAAAATACTGCTGTATAGATTTAGTTTTCCAAACTACATTAGGAGCTTCAGTTGGTTGAAAACATGGACCCAAATGCTGATTGCTTTGCTAGGTCAATAAGCAAATTTGGGAAGCAGTGAGATGTTACTGTGAAATATGTGAAGAAAAAGAGAAAAGGACCATATAGACAACTTTCACTAATTTTCTGACTAGAAATGCTATCCCCATTCCCAAGGATAATCCAGATGATCCAGAACCTTCCCAAGTGGAGTTATTACCGTAACTGACAAAATGCTAACGTCACTCGACTCTTCTTCATCATTGGAGTAAATTTTTATGGTTTGTGTATTTTTTATGTATGTATTAAAATATATCTGTAAGTTTATATGTAATGTTTCTAACCCCCAAAGACAAATAAAGGTAGGATTTATAAAGATACTGATAATAAAAGGCTGATACTGATAATTAAAACAAAACAAACAAGAAATGAGGTATTCAGCCTATGTCAGAACAGACTTATGACAGAGTCATCAGAATGGAACCCCATTGTAAGATGGGGACTACCTGTATACCATGGACTGCTGGAAGAACTAACAAATCAGTCTTAGAAGAAATACAACCAGAACGCTCTTTAGAAGTGAGGGCGATGAGACTTCGACTTGCTTCCTTTGGATATGCTGTCAGAAAAGACCAATCTCTAGAAAAGGACAGCATGTTTCATAAAGCAGAATGTCAGCAAAAATGAGGGAAATCCTCGGTGAAATAGATTGGCACAATAGCCATAACAATGGACTCAAACATGCCAAAAATCATGAAGATGGCACGGGACTGGGCAACGTTTCATTCTGTTAAAAGTAGGGTCACCGTGAGTTGGAGCTGACATGACAACAGCTAACAACAACAAAAATTTTTACTGGAGCATTTTTTGTGGTTGGTAACAGTTCTAACAAATCCAGTTTTACCATGACTGTGACAGTGCAAGCCAGTTGCCATGTCTCTTGGCCCATATCAAAGGAACAGCTTAGGACCAAATATGCCACTCAAAATGAAGGGCCTATCTTTGAAGATGATGTGATACCAGGTCCATATGTTACTTCAGCTGACTCTAGCATAAGATGTCTAAGAGCTATGGTCCTGAAAATTAGCTTTCTGGATCAAGATGGTTTATTAGTTGGCAGTTAAGAAATTCTGTGTGCATTCTTCAAAGCTAAGGTTAAGGTGCTAAAGAAATTGAGCCTTTCAACATTTAAAGAAAGGTGGAGGTTAAATGAAGTAGCCATTCAAAACAGCAAATAATTGAGCCTCTCTGTTAACAGGCATGAGGTCAAGTACATATAGCCACAGCAATGATACAGTCTGCATTCTAAACAGCTGAGTTTTTTATTTGAAAGTGATGAGATTGGATTGTTGGGAACTAATTGAAATGAGATTTTCGTTTAGAAGGGTAGTAATATAGTTTGAAAGATACCATAAGAGTTTCAAATATTTCAAATATTTACCTTACTTTTTCAATCTTCTCATTAGTCCTGTACACTTACAGTCTCTGGGTTCTATTTCTTTTTACCTTTTTTTTTTTTAACTGAATCATATTATATATTTGTTTTAAATCTGTAACTAATCATTCTGAAGTAGGATATTGATTATATGATTAGGTAAGTATAACTGAATAAATAGACTTTTCTGTATTAAAATTTAATAAAAAGGAAATAATAACTTTTTCCTGAAATATTTGAATTAGCTACCGCTTCATCGTAGGAATCATCTGAATATTGTAGTTACATCTTTTAAGCCTGGAATTATGAAGATTTAGGGAATTGTAATTGTAAAAGATGAGGTGTTCAGAAAATGTTCCTCTATTTATAACACAACACAATATAACAGAAAATAGTTGTGTTTAAAACAGAGGGCCAAAAGCAAACTTGTATATTATCAAAGTGACAGATGGTAAGTGAGAAGGATAAATGTCCAAAATATACAGGGGGTGGTGTTGAAGAAAGTCTTTTGGAAGACGTATTGGAAAGGACCTGGAACATTTATTGGGTTGCTTTAAAGAATTAGAGAAAGGCGTTTGAGTGCCGATGAACAGCCTGGAAGGATGGGCATTGTGCTGGAAAAAGCAAGGCAAACAGATGGCAGTGTTGAGAAAGAACTGATAAAGGGTGAGAGGGACATGGTATGCATCAGCAAGGCTTTGGGGCTCTACATTTTAAAGTGAAGCTCAATTAGAGGATTTTTATAAGTATTTGTTTGATTTTGTTATATCTTTTCCAGAAAGTCATTTTATTTTAGGGAATAGGGTCAGTTTATCTGAAAGTTTTAAAGAGCATTTTTTAATGTTATTTAAATCAGAACATCTATCCATGTGGTCAATCCAAAACATGGTGCCATTGCCTGTTAACCCACTCCAGTGTGGATTACCCTTTGCCATCGAGTCTATTCTGACCCTATAGGAAGGAGTAGAACCACTCCATTGTGTTTCCAAGGCTGTAACTCTTTATGAAAGCAGACTGCCACGTCTTTCTCCTGTGGAGCAGTTAGTGGGTTCGAACTGCCAACCTTTCAGTTAGCAGCCAAGAGCTTAACCACTGTGCCACCAGGGCTCCTTCAATGTGTATTAGACCCTGGAAAACATATTTTATACTGGAGATCTTTCTTAATCACTGGTGTTTGTTCTCATGTCTCTTGGCAAAGCTCCCATGTTACAGTGAAATGAAACTCATAACTTTCTACCATTCAGATGAAGAGTTGTAAGTGGTGAGCATATGTTTCTAAGAATCAGATCGCATTTGAATCAAAGCCTCCTCCATACATTTAACCCACAGACACATAATACCAGTTGGAAATTATTTTCCTTAATTCTGTTTGGCCTTATTTTACCCCATCGTATATGTATTTGAAGATTGTGAATGGTTCTTATACCTGTGTCTGGAAGAGGCTTTAGCTGTGGGAACCGTGTGGCAATCAGGCCCCTTCTGAGTTTCCTCCACACATGAAGATGGAAGTTTGCTCCCATTTTGATTCAATAATCTCCTACTGCTGTTCTGGTTTTGAGGAAAGCTATTGATCATGTTTGAGCCATAGACTGGTTTCAGAATGTACAGCTCACAAAGTGCATCAACATGACAGCTGTAGAGATTAAAGTCCATTTTGTGTGTGTACAGAATCAGAGGATCAGTGCTCAGAAACATAGGCAAGCCTTCTCACATTAATCAATGTCTTTCCACCTAGAATCAAAGTGACTTCCTGTAAGGAACAACATATGTGGAGAGCTATTGTATGTTTCTATTAAGTGTATGCCCAATTATTTGGCATAAAATTTATAGACTAGAAAAAAATGTATCTACTGTATGCATATAGTAAAGCATGATAAACCAAAAGCCTGTTGCCATTGAGTTGATTGTGACTTATGGTGACCCCATGTGTTACAGAGTAGAACAGAGCTCCATAGGGTTTACAGAGGCAGATCACCAGGCCTTTCTTCTGCAGTGCTGCTGGGTAGATTTGAACTGCCAATAGGAAGGGGTAGATCATCGACAAGCTGTAGACTCAACATACTCACTATTTTTATAAAAGGAGACATACATGAACAAATTTTATAGTTATTTCTGACTGTACAGTCAACTAAAAATAAGTCAGAGTCTTGAAACTTGTGAAAGGATGCATCACAAGTTGAGATACGAATGCGATTTTTGGAAAGGTATTCCTTTAGTCTTCTATATCTAGAACACTAGCAACCAGGAATATTTTGACTTCTGACTTTTCCTACAAAGAGTAACACTTTTCCAGGACAGCCTGACAAGGGAAAGGACAATCACAGGATTGTAACAACAACATAATAACCAAAATTTCTCTGATTCTGAGTCTATCTCTTAAATCACCAGAACCCAAATTTAGAAACACCAAAGATTTTCTAGCAGAAGTGTAACTAGGGTATGGCAGGTATGGCGGGCATTGCACTGGCCTTGGGCTCGTGGTGCCACTGAGCAGTTTCTACCAAGTATGGCCAGTGGGCGTATCTGTGGAAAATGGTGCCTATGGCAAGCACTGAAATTGCGCCCCTGTCCAACTATCTGACACCCCTCTTTTAGATAACTTTACCATAAAATTAACTTAAAAATACAAGTTAAGCTCGTTAATCTTTTAAATTCACACATTACCGTGCTAAAGAAGGATGTTGGCCCATACCTGGTTAATAGAAACCGCTCAGTGGTGCCTTGCACCCAGGGCCAGTGCAATAGCCTAGATAAAAACGAAACCAAACTTGTTGCTGTCCAGTCAATTCCAACTCATAGTGACCCTATAGGACAGAGTAGAACTGCTCCATAGAGATTCCAAAGAGCGGCTGGTGAATCCAAACTGCCAACCTTTTGTTTAACAGCTGAGTTCTTAACCACTGCACCACCAGGGCTTGTTTTCTGCCTTCTCCAACTCCAAAGAGTCATAGGTGCTTCTGTGCTTTCTTTGCTGAGTCCTTTGGCACTGTGCTTTCTTCTTCCTTACATGGCTTCCTTACATGCTCTGTAGCTCTCTGGCTTAGCTTACCCTAATGAAGTAACTTTTATCAGTCCTTGGAAATATTTTCCCTCTTCTGTTTTCAAGATTCCTTTACAATCTCTCACAATTCTTTTTAACACCTTACCTAAGTTTTGCCATTCTCAACTTGTCTCCTGTCACCAAAGAATATTTATTCTCAGTTCCTACAAAATCCTTCTCTCTACTTTATCAGACAGTACCCTCTTCCCCCACCTCCATAGCTCCATGTCATCCATCTAGCAGAGTTAAGAGGAAAGGAATACTGGAAGACCTAGAAACAAGCACATACCATTAAGAAACAGGAGTCAGGCATTTAATTTAATGTTAGTATCATTTGGTTTAAAGCATGATAAACAAGCTATCATGGTGACAAGTTATTGCAGTATAAATAGCAGAAAATAAATTGTAGAGAAAAAGCTTCTTCTATAGCAGCTAGAGCTATGTAAGTGGCTGTTAAGCTGAGCAAGTAAACAACAATGCTGCCTTCAGAGGTGACCAGTTGCAATGGATTTTGTAAAATCCCAAATCTCTTGTATTCTTTTTTGAAGACAATTTTCTAATACTATTCGGTTACTATTGGGGGCATTAAGGGGACATATGCGGACTATTTAGTCTACATATTTGGGGACATTTTCAAGAGAGCAAACTGTGTGTAGTTATATTAGCCTGATAACTCTTCCATGAAACAATAGTAATATATTTTAAAAATTACTAAGTTCAACAGGGTTAGAACAGAAATGAGCCAGGGTGCTTCATATGCTACTTATATTCTAACCTTCACATTGTCAACATTCACCAGGAGAGTGAACATTTTAGAGAAATTAGGATAGTTTCAGTGATCATGATAATGTGGAATCTCACCTCTCACACACAACACTCAATTTTACTAGGAAATTTTGAATCCAGTAGCACAGTTGAAACATTAATAATGCATGTCACTGCAGTCGCTAAGAGTCTTTAATCCACACATATATGCAATGGAATAGAGAAAATGAGATGGGTACAAATTCTCAGGCCATAAAAATCAGCTGTGCAAAAAATACAACTTTATCTTGCCATTACTGGATTTAAATTTCAACACTACAAGCAGAACTTATTCCTTTCTATTCAAGGTAAACTTAAGGGTGAGGCAATTCAAGGCAAATTATGTTCATTTATGGTTCTCCGTTGTGTCAGAGTAGCATGTAAGCTTTGGGGAGTTTATAGCATAAAAACATCAAGGGAGGGACACCTGAACCTCAGTTGGCATTTCCCTATGCTGGCACCCATTGAGAGGTATGTTGGCCTGGCTGGTTCTCAGTTGGAACACCCCCCTCTCTGCCATTGCTTGCAACGGTTGAAATGTCCCTATTCCCATCTAGCTTTTACTATTTATTGCCTGATCGTGAAAAGTGCCATGTGGTCGCTGTAGGCATGTGGCAAAAGAGCTGGGGGTTGGCCCATCATTTTATGTTTCACTTTTTTATCTGACCATAGAAAGTTACACCGAAGATACTCCAGCCATGTTGTTTAGAGTGCACGCATCTAATACACGGACCACTGATCCTTACAAATAGAGGCGCGCATGTGAATTTCACAATTTATATCCATCCCAAGTACCAGTTGGGCACAATTAGGCTGACTTAGAAAGCTTAAATCACCATAGATAAAACATTCCTTTTTATGTTTATAAGGGTAAAAATTATGTCTTGTTTCTTGGATATTTGCATGTTTAGAACTCAATTATGGTTGGAAAAATGGTTAGTGGTTAAATAATGACTCCAGGTGAAATGATCAGACGCTTTTGTTCTCATTTTCTATTTTTACCGAAGATGCTCCTTGCCCTAAGTTTGGCACCTCACAACCTGAACTATGACTGAGATCATGGCAAGGCAGTGAGTGAGCTACGCTGGAGACAGGATGACCCTTGTGCTGTTCTTCCAGTAGCATTCTCCAGGTGACTGCAGATACTGCTAACACCTTGCATGGGCATCAGCTTAAACTTCCTGACATCAGCTCTTACATGCTAATGTGCGTATTGCACTTCAGTGGGTCTGCCTTCTCTGTGCCATATTGATAGATATGATTATGGCTTGATATGGAAAATACAAATAGCTTTCACCTGGTTTGTGATTTGTATATTCTTAAAGTCTGCCAAAAATATGTGACACTATTTCCCAACCTGACTGAAGCTAAAGTTCTAAAACCAGTTAGCATAATTGCAGTATTAGAGTTATAAGGCTAGACTGATGATTTTAATTCCTGTGAGATCAGTTAACTTAACTCTATTCCATGGCCTATTGCAAAGGAATATTTAGTGAGATAGAGGAGCAAATCCTATTTTTACTACAGTGAAAAAAACTCAAACACTTGTGAGTGCATGTTCTACTATAACTGGGAGCAGAGTAGTGGAACTTCTTCATGAAGGTCTTGGCATGTTGGGAGTCCATATTAAAAGAATAGTCAATATTTATACTTATTTTAAATATTCATCTCCATTTCTAAAGATATGTTCAACTTTAAGCATATCCAAAGTTTGAAAACCCAGGTTTACAAAATAAATAAATCAGAAAATGTGTATTTCATGACCAACATATTCTTTATAGGTCAGAAGTTATCTCTTTAAATAGTATTAATCCATAGTGTATGGTAGACTGTGTCTTTCTCCCTCCCTCTCTCTCTCTCTATGTAAGTATGTATATATAAATGTACACATATACACACGTACTATATATATGTTATATATGTGATATATATATTAATTTGCACACAGTCTATTCTAGACATTGAGGTATAATTGTAATTATGTTCAATACCTGAAGACTGCACTATAGTATGTTTTTGACTCTTTGAATTAATAAACAGTAGTGGAAATGAACTCATTGTTGTAACTGTACTAAATTCCTTAGATTTTTCATAGGTAAGAGAAGATGCCTGTTTCTCAGAATCACTCAATTACAATGCGGTTTCAGCTCTTTTCAACTACAGAAGTTAAAGTCATAATACACATTTAATTGATTTTACGTACTCAAGTCTGATGTACTAATAAGACCAGTTGTCACCGTTTGCTTACTAAATTTCTTCTAGTCATAGTCAGCGAAAATGAAACAAGTCTTAAATTTAACCGAGAAAAATTTTTTATCGATAGGCAACTGTTTAATTCTTGAAAGGTCATGCTTTTGCTGTTTCATCAGTATTCACTATTAAAATGCATTTGCTTGTGGAAGACATTGCAGAAAATAAATCTGAGACATAAACTCGTGGTCCCTGCTGCCACGTTCCTAGATCACTAAAAACCTGACTGGAGTCTCTGAGGTGTCCTGAAAAGTTTCCAATTTTGCTGCTCAATAGCCTGATTCAGGCAGAGGGTGCTTTGAGAGAACACCCAAGTAGATAAACCATCTAGCATATTATTCTGAATTTCCTTCCTTACCCTACCCCGCAAAACAAGCTTACCCATGAGCATTGGTCCTAGTGCACTGAAATTTTTCTCACTTGTTAAATTTTTCTAAACACCTATCAACACTCAGGTCTTGCTTCGTGGTGCCTTTCCCAGGATCTCCCCTTCTCTAAGATCTGTTCCCTTTCTAGAAAATAAGTTATTATAGAAGACAAATTTGAAAATCAACTTGGGCTGTCGCCTCATCTGTAAGTCACTTTACTAATACTAAAGACCTTGGATAGGAACATTTTTTGACACATCAGGGCAAAAATGTCTGTTAGGGACTAGGTATCCTTAAACCATTTTCTGCAAGTGCATCTGAAGCTATAAGCTTGTGAGGATTTCAAGAATGAACCCAAAAAGCAATAAAAGTCTCTTTTGCTTATGTTGAAAAGGTTCACCATCATATAAAGAGAAGCCTGCCAGGGGAAAACGTAGCTTGTAGCTGAAATACTGACCTTCGTAAAACATTTTGAAAGTACTGATTGATGAAACTGTATGGAATTTTCAAAGGGATCATTCCAAAAGGGGCCGAGCGCACAGAGCTCACACTACTGATAATGAAGCAAGGGGACAGAATCAAACACTGAAAATTACTCATTTGTATCTTAATTTTTCAGATAATACCCATTTCATTTAAAGCTAACCTGTGCCTTTTTAATATGAGTACCATTATATTTATTTTTAATGTGTCTTTAGTTAACTATGTAACAAAACTTCTTTTAAATGCTTTTTCTTGCCCTTCTGTGGAACAGAGTTTGAAAATTCTTTTATTAGAGGTTTTTTTTTTTAATAGACTATCTGTGTAAGAAAAGAAGGGACTGTAACATTGTGCTCAGGCCCAGTTAATTGATCTCTTTTATGAATTTACTCTAAGAAGGAATGACTAAAATTTACTGAGTATCTACTACGTGATGGAACACCTGCTAGCGCTTTTACACATGCCCTCTTACTAGTTGTGTGATACTCGAGGTGGAAGAAATCTTTAAGAGGTCTCGAAAGGCCGCGCTAGACATTTATGAAACAAGCTGGTGGGATTGTAGCCAAGTCCTCAGTATCGGCAACAGCAGCTTCTCAGATCCAATGGATTTCTTTTTCATGCAAGAATGTGGGCCCAGAGTTGCCAGATCTTTCTGTTTTTTCAAGAGGAACAAGAAATTCAAAATTTTATGTGAAGTTTCCTGTTTTCTTGACCAGTTCAAGATTTAAAAAATAGTAGTTAAAACAATAAGTAAAAAATTGAAACAACAAGGATAATGCCTGGGCCAAATCAAACACTTCTGCAAGCCAGATTTGATTGCCTGATGTAGCCTTGTTGTTAGTTGCTGTCAAGACAGCTCTGACTCACGGTAGCCTCAAGTGTGCAGAGGAGAACTGTCCCGCAGGGTTTTCGTGGTTGTGATCTTTTGGAAGCAGATTACCAAGCCTCTCTTCCAAGTCACCTCTGGGTCCGTTTGGACTGCCAACATTTGGTTTAGTAGTCAAGTGCTTAACCATTTGCACCATCCAGGGACTCCTTGATGTAGCCTTACCTCTCTGAAAATGAGACCCAAAGGGTTATGTAATTTCCCCATAGTCAGCAGCTGTCTTGTAGCAGAAGTGTAAGAGTGACAGCAGGTTCTGTTTTCATTGCCCTTGCAGGACACCACAAGGAGGACCCACCACATGGTCACAGAGAGGGGAGGCACTTAAGCCATGGAAAACAAGTGAGATTAAAAGTTGCAGAAAAAGTGCTAGATACACTTGTAGGCCCTTTCTAGCTCTAAGCATTTATGCAAACCTTGTCAAACCCAGGAAACGTTTTCCAAAAAGTGGGGGAGACTATCATTTGATATGACTTCTTATAGCTGTGTTGCGTGGACTATTCTAATTCATATTTTGATGATTAAAACAACAGCAGTTTATTCTCTGTTACGAAGATGTAAAGTTATATGGTTAATGCATGATTACCCTTTAAAAAAGTGAAAAATAGCCTATCTAATATTAGGCACCCCCATATTATTAGTTCTTACTTTTACCTTATTTACTTTAATGAAGAGTTCAAATTTAGACTCACTGGGATACCAGCACAGTACCAGTTGCCATCAAGTTGGTTCTGACTCATGGCGACCCCACGTGTGCAGAATAGAACTGTGCTTCATAAGGTTTTCAATAGCAGATTTTTTGGAACTAGATTGCCAGGCTTTTCTTCCAAGGTGCCTCTGGGTAGACTTGGGCCTTCAACCTTTCAGTTAGCAGCCAAATGTGTTAATTGTTTGTACCACCCGAGGTCTTCTTCACTGGGAGATATGGATTTAACTATGTATTTGAGAAATCAATGCTTATATTAGACTGTTGGTAAGGTAACTTTTATTCCTGAGTTTCGTTCTATGATAATCTAGACCAATGCTGAACCATGTAAATATAAAAATTTATACAACCCCCAGAGGAAAGTTTTAGAATTGTACTATAAATGCAAGAAGAGTGAAGAGTGCCTAGACCCAGGGTTAAGGTATATTAATGTGTGATTTCAGGATGGGGTGGGGGTCAAGAACAGAGAAGTCGGGACACAAGCTGATCCCCCCATCCCCACAAACACCAGGAGGGGATCTCTGAGGTACCTCAAAGTACATTCTCACTGCTCCAGACAGTCAAAATTATGACTTGTTGGAAATATAAAAGAACATGAGACCAGTAACAGAGATTATGAGACCTAAGGCTTGGCTCTGTTTGGTCCGGCACAGGGTAAAATGGCAACATTTCTATCAAGATAGGAAGTGAAATTCAAGAAGAACATTGTCATTTTAGGGAAATCTTATCATGGTTATGCCAGATGCTGTTCCCCACCCCACAACCATCCTGGATGGAGACACATTCTGCCACACCAAAGGGGTCCACGGAGATCTCTGCAGCATAGAGACAATTCTAGGCTCCTTGTCCGAGTCTGTGGAACAGCCTTGCCTAATTAAGTCACGGGCATAAAACAGAATTTTAAAAATCCAGGTCTCAGAAATAAATATTGTAAAACATTGCTTATTATGAAAATGCTAAAATTACAAATTTAGGTGCAAATTTTAGTATTCATTGGACAGCATACACTGTATTCCTCAAGTAAGGCCTAATACTTTGTTATTCTTCACACTTTCTAGCAGATAGGCATGTGGCCAAGAAAATTAAGACAAAGGGAAGTTTAATAACTTTCACACTGTAAATCCATAATAACTCTTGTTCCACTTCTACTTACATCCAAGTAATGTGTTCAACAGCCTAATGACTAAAATATAGATAGAGATTTTGAGCAGTAATGGGATTAATGCTAGTAATAGCATTTTTTCATTTTGAATCATTTGATTAGATTCATGAGTTTAATATTACATTAAAATTTATAGATATATTTGACGTAGTAATTCATGAGACTTTAATTATATAGATAGCTCACTTTGCATATTCTGTTTTGTCTCATGATCTTAAAATATAGATTATTTTAAAATATAAAATACTTCTCAAGTTTCTCAAAAGCTTAAAGGTTGTTGGCATAAAAATGTTTTTTATGTTTTTTAGGGGTTGCTTTACATATCATTTCATTAACATGAACCTGGCTTCAATATTAGGTGGGAGAATTAGTTCAGAGCTTACCCCTGTCTTAAAGCATTTTTGGTCAGGTAATGTCATGTGACACAAACAGGTGCCATTTGCCAATGGGCTTCCTGATAAACTGGGCCATAAATCCAGGCATGAGAGCTTTTAACACATATAGAACTTTCTTTTTTTTTCCTTTTGGTTACCACCCTTCCTGGTCCTTTCCCAGTACCAACGTGTGTGCATTTTTCCCCTGTGGTTACACCTAATAATTTACACACAAAAAAATTCATGTAGTATTTTATAAATTGCAATTTTCAGTTCACACATTCTCGTGATATTTCCAAACCATTGTATATTCTTCTGTAACATTTTTAATGACTGGGAAGTATTTCCTTATGTACATGGTCTGTAATTCATTTAACCAACTTCCTGTTAATTTTTTTCTCTTTTCTTTTTTATAAGTAACACTGCTTTGAACATCCATGTAGCTAAAATTTTACATACACCCATAATCATTTCATTAAGATAAATACCTAAAACGTAATTGTTATGTTAAAGAGAATATGAAATCTTGAGATTGCCTCATAGAAAGGCATTTATATAACCTCATACCTTATGTGTAGAGTACCCGTATCCCCAAACCCTCAAAACAATCTGTATTATTACGTTATTATTATTATTATTTTATAAGTGTCAATATAATAGGAAAGTGATATTGCATTGTTTTGTATGCAATTTTTGGTGGCCACTGAGGTTGAATATTGTTTTATACATTTCCGGTCACTTAAACAGGGGAACATGGGAAGGGCACTTTCTAAGTAGCCCTGCACAGATGACAAGAATTCTGTCAGCTTGATTATGCCCAGAACCCTCACTCTGGCTGTCCATAAATGACATTAAAATCATATAAATGTAAATGTTTAGTCAATTCAATGAAAGGGAGAGGTCAGTCAAAAACTCAGATCAAATTTCTTTTTAAAATAAGCAATATTTGTCATTAATTTAGGGAAAAACTGCGAAATTGTCGTAAGTAGATGCAACTGGCTTAGATGATTTCATTTTCTCTGCACAATATATTGTGAAATATAAATCTTTTTGAAACTACATTTTTAAAAGTACCATTTTCAATATATTGAATCTTTTCAGTTTTATGCATTTACCTTCCTTTAGAAAGTAATTTTATTCAAAATGTAATGTAACTTGAATTAAAATTATTTTTATCTATCCTAGATTTTCAAATATATATTAAATTATTATGTATGTAATCTGTTTTTTGAAATGTGTCTGTTTAAATCATAAGTTTTAAGATGTTATTGGCAGGAAACTGATTGAGTTATCCATTGCTGCGTAACAAATTAGTCCTAAATTTAATAACTTAATACAACAAACAATTATCTCACACATTTTCTGAGGACTCAGGTTCTCTCATGAGGTTGCAGTCAGGCCAGGGCTGTATTCTCTGAAGATTTGCCTGTAGCTGAAGGATCTGCTTCTAAACTCATGTGACTGTTGGCAGGCTCAGTTCCTCACCATGTGGGCCTCTCCTTACGACTTCTTACAACATAGCTTGCCCCCACCAGAGTAAGTGATCCATGAGAGAGAGAGTGTGAACTCAAGGTTATTTCTAACCCAATCTCAAAAGTGATATACCATAACTTTTACTATACTCTATTTAGCTCACAGACCAAACTTGTTACAGTGTGGGAGGGAGATGAACAAGGGTGTGAATGAATACCAGGAGGCAGAGATTTGTTTAGAGCAAATAAAATTACCACAAGTAAACATTTACCATAATGTTTTGTTATTAGGTGCCCTCGAGTCTGTTCTGACTCTTAGGGACCCCACGCACAACAGAACAAAACACCACCCAGTCCCGCACCATCTCCACAATTGCTATGTTGGAGCCCATTGTTGCAGTCACTGTGTCACTCCATCTCAAGGAACGTCTTGCACTTTCCTGGCAGTCCATGGAATATTTGGTATTCTTCATCAACGTCATAATTAAAATGCATCAATTCTTCTTTGGTTTCCCTTATTCATTCATTGTGCAGCTTTAATCATCAGTAAGTGCTTCAAGTCCTCTTCACGTTCAGCAAGCGAGATTGTGTCATCTGCATATTGCAGGTTTAGGCATTAGGATAAGGCATCTGACTGTGTGGATCATAACAAATTATGGATATCATTGGAAAGAATGGGAATTCCAGGACACTTAACTGTGCTCATGCAGAACCTGTACATAGACCAAGAGGCAGTCGTTTGAATAAAACAAGGGGATACTGCGTGGTTTAAAGTCAGAAAAGGTGTGAGCCAGGGTTGTATCCTTTCACCGTACTTTTTCAGTCTGTATGCTGAGCAGATAATCCAAGAAGCTGGACTAGATGAAGAAGAATGCTATGTTAGGATTACTGTCATAAAGTAGTTTAAATAAATAAAGTCTGCTTTAAGTATATCTGAACCTATCAATTTCTTTTAACTGTCAGTAGCTCTGTTTAAGCAATCTGTATTGCATAATCTTTGAATGGCTCTACCTAATAATGTACTTTAAAATAATCCTCTAATTCTTCATTAAAAAAAAAAAAAGTTTTCACCTTCAGTGGTTTCTTGAGAATTTAGATCAAACTTCTCTGTAAGAAAACTTACATACATTATCGTAAAGAAATGTGTGATCATTTTCTTGTGTCTGAATCCTCTTTCCTATAAGTATTTATTTTTAATAATAAAAATATCCATTGATTTTTCAAAAATTTTTTATAAAATTTCCACGTAGCTTCTTTTCTCCCAGAGATTTAAAATGAGAATTACTTCAACAGTAGCTTCATATCACTCGAACTAAGTAGGATTGATGCCATGCCATAAGTGCGAAGGAGTTTGTAATGACTTTAATATAGCTTATTTCATTGTACTGGAGAAAGATGTGACAGTCTGCTTCTGTAAAGATTTACAGCCTTGGAGAGCCTATGGGGCAGTTCTGCTCTATCCTACAGGGTTGCTATGAGTCAAAATTGACTCGATGGCAGTGGGTTGGTTTTGGTATATTGTTGTACAATTTCTTTTTATTTTCTTAAAATAACAGAGACATAATTGATTATATAACCTTATCTCACTCTTCTAGGTCCCCTAAAAACCCAGAACAGAAGATCATTAAGAGAGTGATTGCTCTTGAAGGAGACATTGTAAAGTAAGTACTTGAACTATTGTTTTGGGGTCAAGTTTGAAATATCTAGGCTTTGTTCAGTTTTAAATTACATTATGTGAAAAGTACATCTCAGTTCAAAGAGGACCAAAGCTTCAGAGACATTCCAAATGAGCTGGTACATCTTTAATAACCATTATCAATCTTTTCAGGACAGAAGGCATACATAAATTTACTGACCATATTATTATTCTATAATTGTGAGACACAGCAAAATATTAAACTGAAATTAACCACATTATCTAAAATAACCGTTAAATCATTATTTTTCAGATGTTAAAATTAGCATGATGTTTTAAAATTATGATATCAAGATTTGTTTGAGAAAAATTCAGGATGTTTCATCATTTTATAAGAAAATACAGAAACTATGGGGGTAGTCTTTTATAATCATAGAAAGTAGTAAAACTGGACAGGGTGTGGAATGTAGCATCTGGATCAGTGCCAAAATAGTAGCTTTAGGAAATAACATTGTAACAATCCGATGTTTTAACAACATAACATAACATGTGTTATTTATTCTACATGCTGTTAAGTCTAGAACAATGTTTGAGATTCAGCAAGTTAGTATTGGTGTGGCATAATATGTCTCATTTTGATCTCTTTTTAAAAATAAGTTATAACCAGGCTTATGCAGTGTGAGAGCCAAATGTTTTTGAACTCTATTCAGGAAGTTTTCTGCTTCTGTTTTCCCAAAAACCTTGATCTGAAAGTACTTTGTATTAATGATAGTAGAGATTAAGCAACCCCACTAAAATGAACCTCAGTCAGTTTTAGAGCAGAATTGAGGCTATTGGTTATCAAAGATGGCCTAAGGAACCCTGGAGAGTCCCCAAGACCCTTTCAGGGGTTCTGTGAGATCCAAACTATTTTCCTGATGGTACTGATGTTATTTGCCTTTTTCACTTCCATTCTCTTGGGAGTCTAAATGACAGATGCCTGAGATAAACGCAGGGTTGTTGCATTTCTTGGTAAATGTGAATACAGTATTGAGTTCACAGAGCAGTGGCAGAGCAAGGATTAATGGTGCTGGGTTGAGTTTAGGGGAAAGGCGGTTGGGTGATACATAGGTTCACACCCACCCTCTTTTCCCACTGCTGCAGCCACATGTGTAAAGCCTGGCTTCTGTGTCGCAAACACCTGGGACATATGTCCCCATCTGTCCCCCTTCATGACACTTTGAAAAGCATAAAGAACAGTGTCAGAGCTCAAGGCTTCCCCAAAACTTATTGGATAATTGATTTTAAAAAAAATCATTTTTCAGTGTTTGATGTTTTTAAAGAAAATTAAAAATATCTTTCCTCTGAAACTTTGGTACCTAGAGATCCTGTCCTTTAAGTAAGTATTTAAATATATTCCTATGATTTTTTTTTTTTTTCCTAATGGTGTTGGAAACTGTTGAAGAATATGTAGTAATAAAATATTATTTACTGGTATTATACTTCATTTCTCTGTGATCCATTTTTTAAAATGCCAGAATTTATAAAAAAGGATTGTAAAAATATGCTGTATGTGTAGCACTAGAAGTCATTCGTCTGTCATTCTCTAACTTGTATCAAGCAGGGTGCTTTGATTTTGTAATGGGGACTTGGTAAGTCCCTCCTATACCTTAGATAATACTGAATTACCTATTAATAAAACTAAGTGCAAATGTAGGTCACAAAAAAAAATTTTTTTTTGGAAACTATCTCATAAAATGTTCAAAGGAAAAAAATTTGACTTTTTAGTATACTTATTATAGGGTTTAAGGATTCGTGGTGGTGCAAGAGTTAAGCACTTGGCTTCTAAATAATAGGTTGGCGGTTCCAACCCACCCAGCAGCTCTGCAAAAGGAAGACCTAGAGATCTGTTCCTGTAAAGATCACAGACTAGAAAACCCTATGGGGCAGTTCTACTCTGTCACATGGGGTTGCTATGAGTCGAAAATGAACTCGACAGCCCCTATTAACAACAACAATTATGAGGTTAGGTTTGTATTTTTATTTTGAATTACACATAATTACAGGATAGAGAAGTAACTGGAATCTTGTTAGAGGTTGTTGTTGTTGTTGTCAGGGACTGTAGAGTCGATTCCAACTCATAGCAACCCTATGTACAACAGAATGAAACAGTGCCTGGTCCTGTGCCATCCTCACAATCTTTGCTATGTTAGAGCCCATTGTTGCAGCTACTGTGTCAATCCATCTCATTGAGGGTCTTCCTCTTTTTCGCTGACTGTATACTTTACCAAGCATGATGTTCTCCAGGGACTGCTCCCTCCTGATTACATGTCCAAAGTATGTGAGACAAAGTCTCACCATCATTGCTTCTAAGGAGCATTCTGGCTGTACTTCTTCCAAGACAGATTTGTTTGTTCTTCTGGCAGTCCATGGTATATTCAATATTCTTCACCATCACCATAATTCAAAGGCATCAATTCTTCTTTGGTCTTCTTTATTCATTGTCCAGCTTTCACATGCATATGAGATGATTAAAAATACCATGGCTTGGGTCAGGTGCACCTTATTCCTTAAAGTGACATCTTTGCTTTTTAATACTTTAAAGAGATCTTTTGCATCAGATTTACCTAATGCAATGCATCTTTTGATTTCTTACTGCTGCTTCCATGGGTGTTGATTGTGGATCCAAGTAAAATGAAATCCTTGACAACTTCGATTTCTTTTCTCCATTTATCATGATGTTGCTTATCGGTCCAGTTGTGAGGATTTTTGTTTCTTTTATGTTAAGGTATAATCCATACCAAAAGTTGTAGTCTTTGATCTTCATCAATAAGTTCTTCAAGTCCTCTTCACTTTCAGTAAGCAAGGTTGTGTCATCTGCATATCGCAGGTTGTTAATAAGTTTTTCTCCAATCTTAATGCCACATTCTTCTTCATATAATCCTGTTCCTCAGATTATTTGCTCAGCATTCTTTATTCTCAGGATTATTTATTGCTCAGGATTATTTATTCTTTAGGGGACATTAACTTTTTTTTTATTACAGAAATAAAACATGATGGTAAAAATCAAACAATTATAATGGTGTAATGAACATACTTGCGCGTGTACCCTTGTACACATGTGTATTTATTTTGTTTTTATTTTATTTATATGTTGCTAGAAGTGGAATGTTGTTGACATTATTTTTATTTTTACTTCTAATTTAACCCTTTCATGACCCATGAAACATACAGTATCCTACTCTTTCTGACTCTCAGGTTTCTTGGGACTCTACTTTTCCCACTAAAAATATTTGCTGCCCTCCAGTGGGGACTTGTGTAATGGTAAAAGGCAAAAGAAATGTTCATTGAAGCAAAATAGCCGGGGTGTCGGTCTTAAATGTAAGGTAGCGCATCCAGGAAGTGTTATTGGCTAAAAATTTTGTCTGTTTTTGATTTTTTACAGCTAGATAAGCCTTGTAAGCATGCTTATGATTTCTTTATGATAGTAAGGGAGCCCTAATGGGTTTGGTTTGTGTCTGTGTGTGTGTATGTGTGTGTGTTGCAATACATACTGCCACCCATGACCCGTGGGACAGATGGGCACTCACTAATCCTGACACCCACGAACCCCCTGAGATTTGTAGAAACCATGTATTTCCAAATAATATTTCTCAAAATCTATATTACCAGCCAAAAGTTTAAACACATTCCATGACTCAGCATGCTTCCATTAATGAGAACACATGGTATAAAAAATAAAAATTCAAAGCAGAAAATAATAGGATTTTCTGCTTTGCTACTAGGGTTATACTGCCAAATTTCCCTCCTAAGAGGTTTTGTATCTACACTCTTACCAAGTCTGCACTAAATACCCTTCTCAGAGGAAGTTGATTTAAAGGTCATGTGCAATGGGGAACTTGTGTAGTTCAGGTTCAGAAATCAAAACAATACAACCACATTTTGAAATTAGTTTTAGATGATCAGATTATATTTCATTTAATCAGTTCACTGACAGTGTAGGCGTTAATATCATTCATTTACTGATCACTAGTCTAAACACTGGAGAAGCAAGTGAACAAAAAAGACTAGGACCCTGTTCTCATGAAGCCTACATTCTAGTGATTGGAAGCAGACAGTAAATAAAACAAATATATAAGCCAACATATAATTCAGTGTCATGAGTGAGAAGTGGTATGAAGAAAAATAAAGTAGGAAAAGGGATTTAGGGTGATAGTGGGGTTCTGGGGGTGCTATTCACTGAAGACGTCTCTAATGAGAAGCTAGTGAGCACAATTCTTATTTGAGGGAGGGAGCCATACTAGTATTTGGGGAAGAGCATTCCAGAACAAAGGAATAACAAATACAAGCTGAGGCAGATATGTATTAGGTGAGTTCAAGGAATTGCAAGAAGCCAGAATAGTTGGACCTCACTATCCTTACATAGTTAAACTGAAGCAGGGAGACTGAGGTAGGAGATTACATCCAAGAGGCTTTTCAAGGCTTGTAAGTCATAGTTGGTGTCGTGGATTGAATTATGTCCCCCAAAAAATGTGTGTATCATTTTGGCTGGGCCATGATTCCTGGTATTGTGTGGTTTCCCTATATGTTGTAAATCCTGCCTCTATGATGTTAATGAGGGAGGATGGGTGGCAGTTGTGTTAGTAAGGCAGGACTCAGTCTACAAGATTGGATTGTATCCTGAGGCAATGTCTTGAGATATAAAAGACAGAAGTAAGCAGAAAGACAGGGGGACCTCATACCATCAAGAAAGTAGTGCTGGGAGCAGAGTGCGTCCTTTGGACCAGGGTCCCTGCGCGGAGAAGCTCCTAGTCTGGGGGAACACCGAAGAGAAGAAGGCCGACAGAGAGAAAAAGCCTTCCCCTGGAGCTGACGCCCTGAGTTTGGACTTTTAGCCTACTTTGACTGTGAGGAGATAAACTTCTCTTCGTTAAAACCATCCACTTGTGGTATTTCTGTTATAGCAGCACTAGATAACTAAGACAGTTGGAATTTTGAATTTTGTTTTAGTGGAATGGGTTTTGAGCCATGGAGTGATATGATACAATTGATGTTTTGAAAGTATCTATATGCTGTGTGGAGAATAGAGTAAAAGGGGGCAGCCTGACCCAAGGAACTGGTTAAAGTACTTTTCTCTTGAGAGAATAATATCTAGCGTCTTCCAAAAGTAGTTAAGTGTTCGTGTTTATGACATAAATGACTATTTTGATTTATTATTTCAGAATGACTAAGATAAATGCAGTCATGTTATTTGTAATCACAGTCATTATGATTATATTGACAAGATGAAAAGCAGAGTTGAAGTATTTGTTGAGAGAATTCAGCCAAAAACTTCTAAGACTGTAAATGAGGGAACTTCTGGTGGTCTGAACTTTCTATCTTGTGTCAACATTGGTTAAAATCACAAGGCAATTGCTTTATTCTCTGTATTGCTTAGCTAGGAAACAGTCAGTTTCATAATGTTAATCCAAATGGGCATGCTCATCTGTAACACCGAACAGCAAAAAGCTAATGAAAGTAATATTTAGACAGACCCATTAGTTCCACCAAAATATTTCTCATAGTTGTTTGCTTTTTCTTATTAATTTGTTATGACTCACACAGAAACACCATTTTAGGAAAGCATAAAATGAATATAAAGCACTAACCTGTGGCCATTCAGTGTGAATCAACCACAGTTGAAATTTCTAAGGCATCAACATTTTTTATTGGGGCACTTGTATTCCTGTTTCACAGATCTTCTCTGCCCAGTTGGAAATGAAGCTCACTGTCTTTTCTCTTCTTACTTGATGAAATATACTTTACAGATCTTTGGAATCTGTGGTACCATCTAGTTAGCAACCTCAGGGTAGTAACTGCATATAAGTCTTTTTAGTCTTCGGTGGAGAGGATGACCATATAACTTAGCACCGAAACTAGGACACTTTTGACAGTGAAAGAGGATGATATCAATTGTCGTTGTTGTTGTTAGTTGCCTTTGAGTCAGTTCTGACTGATGAAGACCCCACATGTGCAGAGTAGAACTGCTTCATGGGGTTTTCAAGGCTGTGACCTTTTGGAAACAGATCACCAGGCCTGTCTTCTGAGGCACCTCTGGGTGGGTTCAAACCACCAACCTTTCGGCTGGTAGTAGAGCACACTTAGCCATTTGCACCATCCAGTCACGGGGTATTAATTATTACATTGAGATAATCAGCATAAACTAGGACCACCAAGACTGATTGGAACAAATGATCATCATACCAGTGAACTGTAATCGACTTCATAATCCACTTTACATAATTTGATTTTGTTTATTGTGAGCCTCCTTGTTCAGGAGAACTCCAAGAAGAGTTCATAGACAACAGAATCACCTCCTGACCCCAGGGAGGAATTGGAGTAGGGCAGGATCAATGGTGTTGTGAAGAAGTGTGTCCTGCCCACAGCAGAGTCATTTTCGTGCTAATACATGCAGTATTTAACATGTGTTGATATTGCGAAGTAGGCTGAGGTGGACAATCATGAGACTTCTCTCATTGTAAAATATTTAACTGATAATTCTTCTTAAAGGCTAGAGACCATATTGTAAAATGTCAAAACACCCTAATTTATTAAAAATAACTTTTTTAAGCAGCATGTGTGCTACTGTTACATGAAAAACTATTTGTTCTGTAAGCCTTCACCTGAAGTACAATAAAATATTTAAAAAAAAAACCCATTAAATCACTAGAAATTAAGCATTTTAAAGCCTGTTGATTTTAAATATACTATTGAAGATACACAAATCAATATTAGCCTATTACAGATGGTTGAATCATATTATGCTCCAGCAAATGATGAAACTTTATAGGAAGAAAAACAGGACTAAATTTGAGTTTTTCCCAGTAAAACTACAAATGATGCTTGTTTAATAGCCTCCTTTTTTTTTATGGTTTGTTCTGTAGCTCTGAATAATAGAAGCCTAATGTGTCTATTTGGCTGTCTTTGAAGATCATGCGTTGATTTATGGCATTTGTGGTAGATTAGGAATTCGGCTAGCTTTCTGTCCTGAAATGAAAGAGATACGAAAAGACACTTGTGTCCAGGGACCCTGATAAAGGTGGGTGAATAGAATGTTTTAGAGCATGGAAGCAAATGGTTTTATTTTATAGATCTCAAATGGGAGCTGGGTAGGTGGTTGCTTTTGAGAACAGAAGGATATTTACACACTAGAACCTAGCACTATTGGTAACTTGAGCAGAGTTTTCAGAAATCTCCAAGGCTCTTTAGCCTGGTTTAATTACAACCCTGAATTTTTCCAAATCCATGTCTTTATTTACTACTTGGAGTATGACCAATGCTGCTATTTAATAGATAAGGGTTTGAAGAGTGAAATTAAGTGTCCCGGGGTCTGTCCAAGTGTTTAGTTACTACTAAACAATAAGAGGCATTTATAAAAATCATCAGTTTCCATCTGTATTTGCAAATTTAGAAATTACTAATATATTCAGGATATTCTTACCTACATCTTCTTGCTACAGAATTATAATTCTTCCTTACTCAAGAATTATAGACTGGTAGGTAACTCATGACTTTATGGAAATCTTTCTTTCTTTTATATAGTTGTAGGTGATTATTTGTCATGCTGCTGCTGTATCAGTGGATAAAAATAGAATAGGTAATAAAAACTGTATGTCTTGGCAGTATGTATTTTTTTCTAACCATCAGCAGAGTCACCTTTAAGTTTAAATTGGAAATACTGAGTGTGATTTTTTTTTCAAGTCCACATTATTTCTGTAATTAATTTCTCAATATTAGGAGATTTTCAATGGCATGCCACCAAATACAGTGTTTATATTTTCATCTAGGATGATGTGAGAGAAGCTGGTTGTCAGTAGATCATTTAGACTGAATGGTTTCTTCCAAAGATGGTGATACTTACTATTGTGGCACTATCTCCATCACCTAGTGGTTTTTCTGAATGGCTTTTTTTTCTGCCTTGGTTACTGCACTTGTCTCTTGAATAGGCTTCTACTTTAGATATGAAAATCTCCCATATTTATCCATTCATGCATGGTCCTTCATTTATTCGTTCAGTGTGGTGAGGAGGCCATAAGCACAAAGTCAGACCATCTGAATTCAGATCCCAGCTTTGCCGAAGTACTTATTCTTTGTCAAAGTACTTAATTCTCTAAGCCTCATTTTCTTCAACTGTAAAATATAAATTATAATAGCACATACATCATACAGTTGTCTTGAGGATTACCTGAAATAATGAATATAATCTGGTTAGCACAGTGGCTGGCACATAAATATATGTTCAGTAAGTATTAGATACTATTATTAATAGTAGTGATGTAATCATTATTTAATGAGTATCGAGTATTGACTATATTCTAGACCTGTGCCAGTTTCTGGAGATATAAATATTAAAATCCATAGATAGTTCTTGCCCTTATGAAGTTAATAGTCTGATGGAAAGATGGACAACAAACAAGATACATTACAAAAAGAGAATTTTGGTTATGGAGATGTGCCCAAAGCCCCTGGAGCTTAGAAGGAGGCGCACCAGGTCAGCCTGAGGAGCTGGGCAGTGATAGAGAGAGCTTTCAGGCTGAACCTTGGGAAGAGGAGAACATTTATAGCCTCCTTCTTAATAACAAATGTAATGCATGCTTAGCACAGAAAATCAAAACGATTCTGGAGCAAATGAAATAAAAAGGAATGGTCTCCTTATTTCTCACCTACACTTCTACGGTGTGTTTCCTTCTAATCTATGTCTCTTAGTAAAAGATTGATCTTATCTATCTGTCTATCTAACAGTAGTTTTTTTCTTTAAGTAGTCCACAAAAAATATACTTCAGCTGTATCTATAGAATTTGTATTAGTCAATATATATATTAGGATTTCCCTATGCTAGATGGTTATTTGAAAACATGACAATTGCAGAACTATTTACTTAGTAAGTTCTGTAATAGTCCTAGGAGTAGCATATCACAAAGATTGTTGTTGTTGGCTGCCATCGAGTCAGCTCTGACTCATGGTGACCTTATGTGTAACAGAACAAAATCATGTGTGAACCTGTGCCATCTTCATGACCAGTAGTATGTTTGAGTTCATTGTTGCAGCTATTGTGCCATTTCATCTCACTGAGGATTTCCCTCATTTTCTTTGGCCCTCCACAAGAGAATACACAAAGATAGCATGGCCATATTTCTGGGTAGCACTGAATGCAATCTAGACAGAAGCATTTATAGAAAAGGCAATAAAATTAAAATGAATATTGAATAATGCCCTCATTCATATTAAACTCACTGTATTAAAAGGAAGTATTAGAATCCTCTCTAGGTAGTCCGTGGTCTGAAGTAACTCAGGTGCTTCAGGTAGGAAACATATTACCAAACCTAAAAATCCCATTGCCATTGAGTCAATTCCAACTCGTAGTGACCCTATAGGACAAAGTAGAAATGCCCCATTGGGAGGAAACACATTAGCTTGGCTTCCTTAGGAAAAAGCTCGCCAACAGGGAGCCTGTTAGGATGCTCTGAGCTGGCTCCATCCTCAGCCATATTCTCTTTACTTCTCTCTAAGTGATTGTAATCAGTTTCTAAGTTCTGATTCTTTCCACTAAGCTCCTTTTCTTTCTCCTTGGACTGGATGTGGAACTTTAGTCCTCAGTTCCTCCATGAGGACCCTTTCCCCTGTACAGATAGATTATGTGTAGTGCTTCTTTGGAGTGTGATGTTTTCTAGTAGGAAGAGTATCACATCTGGAGCTGGTTAGTGTATTAGCCATATTTACTGCTGGTTCAATTCTATTTCTTATTGATATAACTTTCTGAAGTTGTGAACTCCAAGTAAAAATGTAGAGAACTACTTTTTAACACTCTTTTGAACCAAATACTGATTTTTATTTTTTTCTCTGCTCACAGTCTGTCAAATATTTTAAAAAGACATATAAGTGTAATTATCTCAATAGGAAGCTGAAAAGATTGCCTTTAAAAAAAATTTTTTTTAACTAAGCTTAAAAAACACACCAGAAAGATTCAAGAATATTTCAGCCTGAATAATTACTCAATAATTAAGGCACAGATAGCTCCTCTATTTTTATGCAATTTTTATTAACCTTCTTTAAACTTAACATTGACTGCTGTTGCCCTTCCAAACTGTTTGGAGGAAGAATTTCATGCAAGGAGCACCATGTTCAAGGTGTTTATTTAATTAGTTCTGGATGCTTTTACATTTGTGAATATTTTGTATGAAAGTGTTTTTTTTTTTTTTTTTTTTTTGGTATGTCTAAGGATGATGAGAGGGTCGCATGATATAGTGGAAGGAGTGCTGCAATTGGAGTAAGGTGATAGGGGATGCAATCCCAGCTCTTTTCCTTAGAAACTGTGTGACCTTGTGAAAGTTATTGACCTCTCTGAGCTTTATTTTTTTTTTTTCATCTTTAAATTTCCAGGGCCATTTTGAAAATCAAAGAAGAGAAAAAAATATATCTGCACAAATACTGTGTAAACTTCAACAAAAGTTAAAATTTAATGGATAAGTAACTGAATTTCTGTTTGGCTTCCATCTTTATTTACTCCCAAAGCTTAGCAGAATGCCTTGCACATTTTAGGTTGTCAAATTTTTTGTTGTCATTGTTGAAATAATTTGATGGTACTACTAGGTTCAGACATATATCTCCCTATTTTGTAAATCCTGAAGATGGAGGATACAAGAACACTTTCAAAACTTTCCATGCTAGTATTCAAGTGCTGTTCATTCTCTTTGGGCTCTTGAGTTGCTTCCTCTTGCATATTTGCTACCTGTTGGCAAGAAATTCCATTATGGTTCCTTCTTATGTTTGTTCCTTCTTGTGTCTATAGCAGGCATGAGCATACTTTTTCTGTAAAAGGCCAGATAGTAAATAGTTGAGGCCTTGCAGGCCATATAGCCACTATCACAACTACTCAACTCTGTCATTGTAGCATGAAAGTAGCCATAGATAATATGTAAATGAATATTTCAATAAAAACTTATTTACCAAAATACAGTGGACCAGATTTGGCCTGTGGGCCATGATTTGCTGAGCCTTGATCTATATTATATATTTTTATTCCCTTAACTTGGAAATCAGTAGAAAACACAAAACTTAATTTCTAGTCCTAGCCAAAAGTCTTAATCAAGAGGAAGAATTAGCCTAAAAGCCATGCATTTCTTGGTTATATATTGGTTGAGGCACAGGGCAATGAGGCAGAAAACATTAAGTTGCTACTCTAAGTGAGATCTTCGCTGAATTGCTAGAAGGCACACGTGTACACCTGGCCAATGAAGATATTTGTCTTGAGTTGAATGCGGAAGAGCTATTATGTTACAAGAACCCTGCAGAACATCTTAACTGGAGATAAGCTACAATGTTCATAAAACGGCATACTAAATTTCATTGCCCAAACAGTTTCTTCTTAATACAAAAAGATTAGCCTTGCAGTTGGGAAAATTCTGCATCAGGATCCTGCCCCATGCTATTTATATCTCCTCTTATAAACCCAACATTAGAACTCCAGTTATCTTATGCTGTTATGTTAGCTTAGTCTTCTTGTGTTGGACCAAACCAATAGCATAGAAAAGGAGCAGCTAATAAACTAAAACCAAACCAAACCCTTTGCTGTCAAGTCGATTCCAACTCATAGGGACCTTACAGGACAGACTAGAATTGCCCCATAGGGTTTCTAGGGGATCTTTTTTTTTTAAAGTGATGTCATTCCTTCATTCATTGTGTTATGGAAAATAATCAACCGGTATCTAGCTTATCATGAGGGATATCTGTGTGTATAGTAGTATCTTCGTCATGTGCAAGCAGTAATTATTCCCATATTTAAAATGTTGATTTTGAAACTAAAGTCTATGTTTGCTGTTCTGTAAGACTGGGAAATGTTTGTTGACAGAAATACTAATTGTGTTCATTTAAAAAAGTGTTCATTTAAAAAAAAAGTGTATCCCTCATTTTATCCTGCAAAATGACCCTACGTGAGAATCTGAATGGTTCACACTAGCAGAACTAATATTTCCAAACTGATCATCCTCATAGTTGAAATTCAAATAAGAATTTGAGTGAAAATGATTAATTTATTTTTTCATTGTGAGGGGGCTGACAGTTATTGATATTTTCTTTCGGAAGAGTAAACTGTGTGATGAAACTAGTATATTTTGGGTATGATGAGTAACAAGCCATTAACTTCAGGCTTCCTCAGGCTTCTGAAGCTGGACACCTGGGAACTAAGGGTGTTTTCTGTTTTGCTTATTGCACAGATAAATTCTCCTCCCTGACCATTATGCACTACCTGATTTTAATGTGCAGCCCAGAGCAGGCAGTGATAAACACTGCATCCTACACTGCTGCACCTTGAGGTGTACTGATACTTCCAAGGAACATTTCTGGAGTCTGGGTTTCAGTTTTACATACATCAAAAAGTCAGTGACTATTTAATCTTTTATTATAACATGAAGAGGAGCAAATAATACATACTGGAATGGAGTTTGGTAGGATGGAAAGCCAAAACTGAAAGATTTTCTATTTGAGATGAAAGTATAATAAGCAGTAAGCTTGACAAAAGCATGAAATATAATAGAAGAGAAGACGAATGAACAGATTAGAATTTGGTATGTGTATGGAAAAGTAAGTTGACCTTTAATGGATTTCTGGGGCTGTCTTTGGGGGATTATGTAAATCAAGCCTAAATTCTAAATCGAATATAACTATCACTAATATTAAGGGAAAGCTTACTGCGTGATAGAAATTGAAATGACTCCCAACTATGTTTCTGATCCCATAGCGACCCTATAGGACAGAGTAGAACTGCCGCATAAGGTTTCCTAGGCTGTAATCTTTACAGGAGCAGATTGCCAGATCTTTTCTCCCTCCAAGTGGCTGGTGGGTTGGAACTGGAGACTTTTCAGTTAGCAGCTCAGGGAGCACTTAACCATTGCACCACCAAGACTCTTCCCATAAAGATTGTAACCTTCATAACTCTATAGGGCAGTTCTGCTCTGTCACATGGGGTTGCTCTGAGACAAAATTGATGGACCTAACAAAAACAGACCTCTGTCTAAGGCTAAACCCATCGCCATGGAGTAGATTCTGACTCATAGTGAGCCTACAGGACAGAGCAGAACTACCCCATAGGGTTTCCAAGGAGCGGCTGGTGGATTCGAACTGCTGACCTTTTCGTTAGCAGCTGAGCTCTTAACCACTGTGCCATCAGAGTCCTTGTCTAAGGCTAGCAAGTATAAAATTATGCCACCTTCCCACTGGATAGATTGTAACATTTTAGATCACAAATCCCCCTTCTTCAAGCTGGTTGCCAGTGCCTCATCACTTAAGCTTAAAATCCAAATACTCTAATTTTGGTTGGGATTTTTGGTGGCAAAACATCCACAGTGGTATTGCATCCACCTGCTCCCTTGATACTCCAGCATGACATGTTATATCCTGATCACCATTCCCATCCCAATGATTTTTCTAGAAGTTCACTCCTGTGCTTCCCTATGATCTCAAGACTTCAGGAAAATGGAAGGCAACTCAAAATAAATTTGTGGACCCTTGAACTAAATGATTTTCAATCTGCCTTCCAGCTCTTAAATTCAATGATGGTTGCTTATTCTGGAGAAAATAAGGACGCAGTCAGTGCATAAGTTTTTACAGGAAGGTTAGCACCAGAAAGAATTTTTCCCTGTTCTACTCTACCCCAAGGATATTCAGGATGAAAGGTCATCAGGGGGTTATGCTCCAGCTAGTTCCTTCCCTGTGGCTGCTGCTTTGCAATGAGGCAACTTTAGACATTGGCACTGGAGGTTTCAGAGAGGAGAAAGTGCAAGAGGCAAGTGAGGGGAGCATTTTCTCTTAAATTACCCGGGAAAGCGTGTTAACTGGCCACATCATTATTTCCCCCATAGATGACCGTGGCTGCATCCTAAATGATTTCCCTTTCTTTCGCTTGCCGATCCATCCCTGATACTTCGACTAGAACAATCACTTAAAAACACTGATCTCATTATGCCTCCCACATTCAAAAACACGGTGTATACGGCCCCTCCTAATCTCACCCCTGAATATCTCTCTAGCTGCTTTCTTCCCACTATGTTCTAGCCAGAGAGTAGCTTGCAATTTTTGTCAGCTATGTACATTTTCACATCTGCCTGCCTTTGGGTGAAACACCCTTCATTTTGTTTTGTTTTGTTTTTGCCCAGCTAACTCCTACTCATTAATTCCACTTCTAGGAATTTACCGGGTAGATATACTTGCACATGAGTGCAAAGAAGTGTGTACAAGGAATTAACTACAACATTGCTCCTAAGAGCAAAAGGCTTAAAATTTAAATGTAAACCAGTTCAGTTAAAGACATTATGGTGCATTCATAAGATAGAATATTCTGGAAAAATTAGCAAGATAAGATATACATATATATATATTTATACACAAACAAATACACACTTAAATACTTAATGAGTAAACTATCTTTGGAATTAGTAGTAAACTAGTAATCTTTGCCTTTAGAAAAAAAAACTAGAGGGTTTGAGGGTCAAAAGTAAGACGGAGATTTTTTCATTCTATATCCTTTACATCTTAACTTGAGGAACCTCTCCCTCTCTATACACACACACACACACACACACACACACACACACATACACACACAGAAACACACACACTTGTGTATGTGTATATATATATACACACAAATATATATATACATACTCACACATCTATGTAAAATATGTTTGTGTATATATATTTATATGTATAAATATATATATACATACATATTCAAACACAAATACACGTATGTGTATATAAATATACATATAATGTGTGTGTGTATAAAACAAATACTCAAGGCATCTTTTTTTTATTGTGCTTTAAGTGCAAGTTTACAGATGAAGTCAATTTCTCATACAAAAATTTATATACACATTGCTATGTGGCCCTAGCTGCTCTCCCTATAATGTGACAGCACACTCCTCCTTTCCAACCCAGATTTCCTGTATCCATTCAACCAGCGCCTGTCCTGTTCTGCCTTCTCATCTCGCGTCCGGACAGGAGCTGCCCATTTAGTCTCATGTATCTACTTGAGCTAAGAAACACACTCTTCACGAGTATCATTTTATGTCCCATAATCCAGTCTGATCTTTGTCTGAAGAGTTGGCTTCAGGAATGGTTTCAGTTCTGGGCTAACGGAAAGTCCAGAGGCCATGTTTTCTGGGGTCCCTCCAGTGTCAGTGAGACCAATAAGTCTGGTCTTTTTACTAGAATTTGAGTTCTGAACCCTACTTTTCTCTTGCTCCATCAGGGATTCTCTGTTATGTTCCCTGTCAGGGTGGTCATTGGTGGTAGCCTGGCACCATCTAGTTCTTCTGGTCTCAGGCTGATGAAGTCTCTGGTTTATGTGGCCCTTTCTGTCTCTTGGGCTAATACTTTCCTTGTGTCTTTGGTGTTCTTCATTCTCCAGGTGGTTGGGACCAATTGATGCATCTTAGATGGCCACTTGCAAGCTTTTAAGACCCCAGATGCCACTCACCAATGTAGGATGCAGAACATTTTCTTAATAAAATTTGTTATGCCATTTGACCTAGATGTCCCCTGAAACCATGGTCCCCAGACTCTCGAAGTGCTTGGTTGTATTCAGGAAACTTCTTAGCTTTTGGTTTAGTCCAGTTACACTGACTTCCCCTGTATTGTGTGTTGTCCTTCCCTTCACCTAAGATAATTCTTATCTACTGTATGCTTAGTGAGTATCCATTTCCCTCCTTCCCTATGCTCGTAACCATCAAAGAATGTTTTCTTCTATGTTTAAGCCATTTTTTGAGTCCTTGTAATAGTGGTCTCGTGCAATATTTGTCCTTTTGCGACCGACTAATTTCGTTCAGCATAATGCCTTCCAGATTCATCCATGTTAAGAGATGTTTTGAAGATTCATCATTGTTCTTTATCATTTCATAATATTCAATTGTCTGAATGTACCATAATTTGTTTATCCATTCATCCATTGATGGGCACCTAGGTTGTTTCCATCTTTTTTGCTATTGTGAACAGTGCTGCAGTGAACATGGGTGTGCATATATCTATTTGTGTGACGGCTTTTATTTCTCTAGGATATATTCCAAGGAGCAGGATTGCTGGATCATATGGTACTTCTATTTCTCGCTTTTTAAGGAAGCACCAAATTGATTTCCAAAGTGGTGTACCATTTTACATTCCCACCAACAGTGTATAAGTGTTCCAACCTCTCCACAACCTCTCCAACATCTATTATTTTGTGTTTTTTGGATTAATGCTAGCCTTGTTGGGGTCAGATGGTATCTCGTTGTAGGTTTGATTTGCATTTCTCTAATAGCTAATGATCGTGAGCATTTCCTCATGTGTCTGTTAGCCACCTGAGTATCTTCTTTGGCGAAGGGCCTGTTCATATCTTTTGCCCATTTTTTAATTGGGTTATTTGTCTTTTTGTTGTTGAGGTTTTACAGTATCTTGTAGATTTTAGACATTAGACGCTGATCGGATTTGTCATAGCCAAAATTTTTTTCCCAGTCTGTAGGTTGTCTTTTGACTCTTTTGGTGAAATCTTTTGATGAGCATAAGTGTTTGATTTTTAGGAGCTCCCGGTTATCTAGTCTCTCTTCTGGTGCTTGTGCATTGTTGCTTATGGTTTGTATTCTGTTTATGCCATGTGTTAGGGCTCTGTGTTGTCCCTATTTTTTCTTCCATGATCTTTATTGTTTTTGATTTTATATGTACGTCTTTGATCCATTTTGAGTTAGTTTTTGTGCATGGTGTGAGGTATGGGTCTTGTTTCATTTTCTGACAGATGGATATCCAGTTATGCCAGCACCATTTATTAAAGAGACTGTCTTTTCCCCAATTAACGGACTTTGGGCCTTTGTGAAATATCAGGTGCTCATAGGTGGATGAATTCTTGTCTGGATTCTCAATTCTGTTCCATTGGCTCTCTTTCTATTTGTTCGAGTTTTAAGCGTAATGTTTTGATTTTGGCACTTTCTTCTTTTTGGATGTGTGCATTTATTGCTATAAACTGACCTCTGACCACTGCTTTTGCTGTGTCCCAAAGATTCTGGTAGGATGTGTTTTCATTCTCATTTGATTCTATGAATTTCTTTATTCCATCTAATTTCTTCTATAACCCAATAGTTTTTCAGCAAGGTGTTCAGTTTCCATGTTTGATTTTTTTTTCCTTGCTATTTTTGTTACTGATTTCCACTTTTATGGCTTTATGGTCAGAAAAGATGCTTTGTAATATTTTGATGCTTTGGATTCTGTTAAGGCTTGCTTTATGGCCCAATATGTGGTCTGTTTTGGAGAATGTTCCACGTGCGTTGGAAAAGAAAGCATACTTGTCTGCTGTTGGGTGGAGTGTTCTGTATATGTCAATGAGGTCAAGTTGGTTGATTGCGGCATTTAGATCTTCCATGTCTTTATTGAACTTCTTTCTGGATATTCTGTCCTTCACTGAAATTAATGTGTTGAAGTCTCCTACTGTTATTGTGGAGCTGTTTTTCTCTCTTTTCAATGCCATTAGAGTTGGTTTTTTGTATTTTGGAGCCCTGTCATTAGGTGCTTAAATATTTATTATAGTTACGTCCTCCTGGTGTATTGACCTTTTAATCATTATATAGTGTCCTTCCTCATCCTTTGTGATGGATTTTACTTTAAAGTCTATTTTGTCAGAGATTAATATTGCCACTTGTCATGGATTGAATTGTGTCCCCCAAAAATATCTGTCAACGTGGCTGGATCTTGATTCCCAGTATTGTATGATTATGTACCATTTTGTAATCTAACATTACTTCCTTATGTGTTGTAAACTCTATCACTATGATGTAATAAGATGGATTAGTGGCAGTTATACTGATGAGGTCTACAAGATTACATAGTGTCTTAATCCAGTCTCTTTTGAGATGTAAAAGAGAGAAGCAAGTAGAGACACATGGGAACCTCATACCACCAAGAAACAGTGCCGGGAGCAGAGCACATCTTTTAGACCTGAGGTTCCTGCACAGAGAAGTTCCCAGACCAAGGGAAGACTTGGGACATGGACCTTTCTCCAGAGTCAACAGAAAAAGCATTCCCCTGTAGCTGATGCTCTAAATTTGGACTTACAGCCTATTGGACTGAGAGAATAAACTCCTCTTTGTTAAAGCCATCCACTTGTGGTATTTCTGTTATAGCAGCACTAGATGACTAAGACACCAATCCTGCTCTGTTTTGATTGTTGTTTGCTTGATATATTTTCTTCCATCCTTTGACTTTTAGTTTGTTTATGTTTTTAGGTCTAAGGTGTGTCTCTTGTAGGCAGGATATAGACGGATTGTGTTTTTTAATCCAGTCTGCCACTCTCTGTCTCTTTATTGGTGCATTTAGTCCATTTACATTCAACGTAATTATTGATAGGTATGTGTTTAGTGCTGTCATTTTGATGTCTTTGTTGTGTGTTGTTGACAGTTTCATTGTTCCACTTAATTTTCTGTGCTGAGTCTTTTTTCTTAATGTGTTTTCTTTTCATGTCTGTCCTTGTTATTGATTTTGTGTTTGCTGATTCTCTATGTTTTTCTTGTTTTTGTTTTGATGTGTAGGATTGTTAGTTTCCTTTGTGGTTAGCTTAATATTTACCCCAATTTTTCTAAGTTTAAACCAGTCTTTTATTTCTTTATATCACCTTGACTTCCTCTCCATACGAAAGATCTATGACATTTTTTAGCTCCTCTTTTTTGTTTCAGTGTTGTCATCTTTTACATATTGACATCTGTTTCCCTATTTTCAGTGTTTTAGCTTTGATTTACTTTTGTGACTTCCCTGTCTGGGTTGGTATCTGGTTGCTCTGTCCTGTGTTCTAGTCTTGGTCTGTTACCTGAAGTTATTGATTTTCTAACCGGAGGAGTCCCTTTAGTATTTCTTGTAATTTTGGTTTGGCTTTTGCAACTCCCCTAAACTTCTGTTTATCTGGAAATGCCCTAATTTCGCTATCATATTTGAGAGACAGTTTTTCTGGATATATAATTCTTGGCTGACAATTTTTTTTCCTTCAAAGCTTTATATATGTCATCCCATTGTCTTCTTACCTACATGGTTTCTGCTGAGTAGTCCAAGCTTAGTCTTAGTGACTTTTCTTTGTAGATGACTTTTTGTTTATCCCTTGTCTCTCTTAAAATTCTCTCTTTATCTTTGGTTTTGGCAAGTTTGATTATTATATGTCTTGGTGACTTTCTTTTGGGGTCTACCTTATGTGAGGTTCCATGAGCATCTTGGATAGATATCTTTTCATCTTTCATGTTATAAGGGAAATTTTCTGCCAACAAATCTTCAACAATTCTCTCTGTATTTTCTGTTATCTCCCCCTGTTCTGGTACTCCAATCTCTCATAGGTTATTCCTCTTGATAGAGTCCTGCATCATTCTTAGGGTTTCTTCATTTTTTTAAATCCTTTTATCTGATTTTCCCAAATAAGTTGGTGGCAAGTGCTTTATCTTCATTCTCACTAATTCTGACTTCTGTTGCCTCAATTCTGTACCTATGACTTTCTATTGAGTTGTTTAATTATGAAATTTTATTGTTAATTTTCTAGATTTCTGTTTGCTGTTTCTCTATGGATTCTTGCAGCCTATTAAATTTGTCTTTGTGCTCTTCTGTAATCTTCTTAAGTTCCTCTATTACTTTGTCTGTGCTGTTCCTTGGCTTGTTCTGTGTTTTGCATGATCTCCTTCCTGATCTCTTGAACAGTTCTTTATATTAATCTTTTGTATTCTACCTCTGGTAATTCCAAGAAGTTTTCTTCCTCCAGAAAATTTCTTGAATCTTTGTTTTGGGAGCTTGCTGAAGCCATCATGGTCTGCCTCTTTATGTGATTTGATATTGACTGTTGTCTCTGAGTCTTCAATAAGTTGTAATATTTATTTATTTTATGTTTGCTTACTGTGTCCTAGCATCGTTTTGTTTTGTTTTGATACACCTAAATAGGCTGCTCGTGTATTCTAGTTTGATTATTGGCACCTTTGAAGCTCTACATCCTGTCACCAGGTGGTTAGATCTTTTCCTAGGTATGTGCACGTAGGAGTCCGTTTATTTTTCTTGTATGGATTCAGCTCAGTTGTCCAGATAGTCGGTCATCAACTGTGTGGTGCAGGCTCTCACCTATGGTCCTAGACTGGCAGGGGTGATTGGAGTAGGCACAGGTATCTGGCTGTAGTAGGTGTCACATGCTGAGCGAGGCAGGGGGCTAATGGCTGCCTCTGAGTGTCTAGGAGGCACATGTGTCCCTGTTCCCTAGAGTGTATAGGTGGGTGAGTTTTGCAGCTGGACTATGGGCACCCAGTGCTGTTGGCTGTAAGGACCGAGAGCCACCACTTATTCTTGGACCCCTGTTGCAGGTGGCTAGGTGGAGTGGGTGGAGTCACCAGTCCTCCGTCCAGTGATATGGGTAGGTGAGGACACTGCTTAATGGGCAGAGCAATATCAAATGTCACAAACCTGCCACTCCACCATATAGCTGATACAGTGAATTCAGGCTTCAGGTATACACCCTGTTGTACTGTGCTAATGAGGGCCTATGCTGTTGAAATGGGCCCACACAGGTCTATGCAGGGATGAAAGGCATTCAAAGTCCATGGACCCCTTATGCCTGTGCCTAGGCAAAGGAGCTGTGCCTGCCCTGAGTTCCTGGTTTAGGGGAGCGGGCAGATTATTTTTACCCTGTTTGTTAATTGTTCCCTCTCCAAGGCCAGGAGAATGGCTCAGGGTGCGTGATGGGTCCTACTTCCAGCCTAGGGGACGCAACAATAGCTGAAGCCACTTGGGACCCAGTCCAGAGTGGGGAGGGAGCAGGTAAATGGGAGAGAGGTTCTTCCCAAACAAGAAGTTTTTGACCCACGCGGTAGGTTAAATGCATGTACTTAACTTTTGCCAGTTGAGCACCACTTTTCACCAGCTCTGGAGGCCTGAGCAGACTCTGCTGCTCGATCTCTCCTGTTGTGGAGAATGCGTCCCGAATGCCACCGCTTACCTCATCGCGCATGCCAGCCATTCTGGCCCACAGGGTGCCGGCCCATAGGGCGCCTCTGGCATCTCCTCACTGCTTCTGAACCATCTCTCCCTCTTCCTGCCACTCAGTCTGATTGCTCAACTTTGCCTTTGATGTTCAGAGCTCCTAGATTGTCAGATATAATCAATTCACTTATTTCCTCCGGACTTTGTTGTAAGAGGGACCACCGAACACGTCTGACTACTCCACAGTCTTGGCCCTGCCTCTCAAGGCATCATTTTTTTTAAGAACTTTTTTTTAGATTGTTGTAAAAATATATATAAAACAGAAAATTTGCCAATTCAACATTTTTCACATGTACAGTTTAATGACACCTGTTACCTTAATCATATTGTTCAACCATCACCGACATTCACTGACAAATATTTCACCACCATAAACAGAAACTCAATGATTTCTAACCAATAACTCCCCCTATCCCCCTCCCTCTCATCCTTAGTAACCACTAATAAACTTTGGTTTCTGTGCATTTGCCTATTCTAGATCTTTCATATAAATGCTATCATGCAATATTTGTCCTTTTGTGATTGATTTCACTCAGCATAATGTTCCCAAGATTCTAATGCGTGTTATACAACGTAGGTGAACCTTCTGGCATCACACTTTATTAAAACCCCCTTCAGTTGGGATTAGATCACTCTGTACTCCTCTTGGAGCCCTGGTGGCACAGTGGTTAAGAGCTTGGCTGCTAACCAAAAGGTCAGCAGTTCGAATCCACCAGCTGCTCCTTGGAAACCCTGTGGGGCAGTTCTACTCTGTCTTATAGGGTTGCTATGAGTCAGAATCTACTCAACAGCAATGGGTTAGATTTTTTTTTTTTTTTTAGTACTCATATTGTATACTATGCTTACCCTATCACAATATCTAACACTCATTCAATGTTTCACTTCCATCGAGTTTCCCTTCCTCTCCCCCTTACACACATGCGCATGCTCATTGTGTACTAAAGCTATATTGCTCCAGATTAAAAAACACTGTCATTCCTTTTATTTTTATACATGTTTTATTTTGTGGGTGACAGACCGTTCTCCATCCCCAGCCACCCAACAAAGTCTGGTAGCTTTACCCTGGCAGACAATTTCCCTCTTCTGTGTTTCCATTGTACTGTTTGGATCCTGCAGGTGTAAAATGCACCTGATTGTTTTACAGCCACCTGTCCATGCATCTCTCCTCCTGTGAACTACTTGAGGTCAGGGACAATGACCCATTTATAGAGCCATGCATCTAGCATCATGCCTGCCTTATGAATCTAGCATATTGAGGGCGTTTGTCAGATTTAATAACAGCAGAAAATTCTCTGCAATGTTTATAAAACTTCAGTCCTGAATATTGCTCTGTGAAATGATTCCATTTATTTTGTAAATATTTCCGCTTAGTCAAATTAGTATCAATCCCAACTCTTTACCTTTAAAAATGTAAACTCTAATTTGCTAAACATTAGTTTTTCATGTTGCTGAAGATTGAGGAAAGCAAGTGGTAAAGAACATGAGTCTCAGCCATCTGTTTTCCTTTTCCTCTCTCTAGCAGCATAAATGCTGCGGGGATTGTCCCTGCATAGCAAAGGTAATGAGGATTTGCTTGTTTATTATCGAAAAGGCTTAAACAGGCCCTATGTCAGTCTATTTACGCTAAGTTACTCTGTGATAACAAACTACTCCAAAATGTTAATTTCTTACAATTGTTGAGGCTTCTTTTGACTCTGTTACATGTTCGCCATGGGTTGCATGAAGCTCTGCTCCATGTTTTCTTTCCTCAGGGACTAAGATGATTGAGTATTAATAGTCTCCTGAAAGAAGGAAAAGAAAGCATGGTGGGGCCATGTGATGGATCTTAAGGCTTCTATTTGGAAGTGGCACACATCATTTCCACTCACATTTCATTGGCCAAAACAAGTCACATGGCCAAGCTGATATTAACAGGGTAGGGATGTACAGCCTTCCCTCAGGATGAACAGCAGACATTTTTTAAAATAATACAATCTGCCGAAGTTATTTTTAGAGTTCTTTTCTTGAAAATGAAGTGGTTTTGTTCTTGTATACATGTGTTCACTTAACACTTCAACTGAGCACACACCAGGAGCAGAACACAGTGGCCAGGGGTGGGAAGCTTGCAAAAAGGCCTAAGAATACCTAAGATACTCAGTGGTTAGGTTATTACTGCTGGAGAGAGCCCTTGGAGAATACTGGAGTTGAGATAATGTGAAACCGTACATTGGCTATTAATCGCTGAATCAATTTTCTATTATTATTTTTTAATCTCAGATATGAATCTATATGGTTAAAGGTTTGTCATATCTATCTGCCCCTTAGCTCTTCTCATCATTTTAGAAATTTCATGGTAGATATGTGTCATTATTGAATAATTACATAAATAATAAATTATTGAATAAACAGATGTTTGCATACATGATAATAAAATAGTAACACTGACTTTACAAGTCACAGATCAAAAAAGGTAGCCTTACAGTTTTAGTTATGCTTCATAGGTGTTGAATTTGTGTAGCAGTATCCAGAAAACTTTTGCAAAAAAAGGAAGAACATTTACTATTTTAATTTAATAGCAGTTTTAGCTTTCTATCTGCTTAATTTTCTGTTTACTTATTTTTTATCAATTTATTCTTTATTGGAGAACAAACATTTGCTCGTGCCCCATGTGGATCTTGAATTTCCTGGTGGCATGGGAATCACTAAAAGCTGTGTGTATTGTTATGTGGGTAGATTATTCCTTGTCCAGTGCCTTTTAAATAGATATTCAGAAGGATCATAGTTTAAAGAAGGATTAAATATTTCAAGGGAGAAAAGTGATTCTGCTGTTTCTAAAGAGTACAGAGCTGTTAAACTTTAATTAAACAGGTTTGTAAGAAAGGAGCCTGGAAACCAAGTTCATAAAATCAGACAGATATGCTTTGTAAATGAAGAAAGTTAATTAAGCCAAACATACCAGCGTAATATTAATTTTTAAAACACTTCCAGTGTATTTGTTGTAAATCTTGACACTGTTAGTGTGTATTTCCTAATGAGTTATTCTACAACTTAAGTTCTGCATTTAGTTGTCAAGAATTCCTAGTCAATTGGAAAATTATAGCATCTTCTCACATTATGTTAATATTTACTGCATGAAAGTTAACACTTTGATGGAATCTAATTATTTGATGAAAATAAAATGGTGAATTTATAGTTTGAAAATAACCCATTACCATGGAGTTGATTCCAACTCATGGTGACCCCACGTTTCAAAGTAGAGCTGTGCTCCATAGGAATTTCTTGGCTGTAAATTTATGGAAGTAGATCACCATGCCTTTCTTCTGCAGTGCTGCTGGTTGTTTTCGAACCACCAACCTTTCAGTTAATAGTTGAGGGCAAACCATTTGTGCCACCCTCGACCTACTTTGGGAACAGAATTTGTTATTTAAGCAACAAAATACTCCAGAGCAACCAGATAATTTTTTAAAAAATAATTTGATTTCCAACAGATTCTGCACACAACAGTGATAAAACAGATTTAATACTCAGTTGCATTTTTTAAGCTTATTCTTAAGTTTTTCAACTGAGTTATAGTTTTAACAATTTGTTAAAGGATAGCTACCTCATTTTTTTGAAGCTATCATTTGAACAAAAGTTGATGGTGTCTCCACGATTTTCTCCATGTACTGATTGAGGTTAGCAGTGCACCCATAATTCTGAGAAGGGGAAAGAGCAAAAAAGCCTAATGAATTAGAATCTTTTTGCTACACTGTCAGAATCTAAGAAACTTACAGATGCATTCAATTACTAAATTGATTTTGTGATTTTTCTTTGTGTTCTATTGTGCATGGATCCTGTGAAGGAACCTTTTTAAGCATTAAATTTCACCTTTTCAATAGGGGAGGCACACAGGAAAAACTTGAAAAGAATAAAGGTGTTTAAATTAAGCCTGCTGGGAATGAATGCAGTAAGTAAAACCAAATTGTGATTTATTTAAATTATTCACAAGTATAAACCCCTTGTCTCTCATTCACCGATAAACCTCATGCTTTAGTCTCTAAATAGAATTATGAGGCATAAATTAAGCATTGACTATCTGCTTAAATTGCTTGTGTCTTTGGAAGGCCATTCTATGCTTCTATCAAGCCAGCTGGTTCAGGATGATGAGGGATATGGTAAGACCAGTGAATTTCATGAGCACAGGCTCATTGCCACACTTCATTGGCTATGAAGTGAGTACCTAGATTCAAGGCAATCTTTTGTGGAATACCATGACAGTGGGTAAGGCATTCTATAAGTCCACAGATGGTAGTTTTGGCAAAGCGTTACATGCAGGGAAGACACATTCATATCCAGAGTAAGTGTCTATCGCACTAAGAACAAAACGCTGCCCTTTCCTTGATGGAAGTGGTCCACTGTAATCAACCTGCCACCAAGTTGCTGGCTGATCACCCCTAGGAATGGTGCCGTATCGGGGACTCAGTGTTGGTCTCTGCTGCTGGCAGATTAGGCACTCGGCAGTAGCTGCAGCCGAGGTGGCCTTGTATAACCTCTGTCCTTACCACCATGGCCACTTTGTGCCTGAGCCCATTGGGCAGTGACAGGAGTGGCTGGGGAAAGAGACTGTCTGGTATCCACAGAATATGTCATCCTGTCCACTTGATTGTTAAAATCATCCTCTGCCGAGGTCACCCTTTGGTAAGCATTCACATGACACACAAATATCTTCACTTCTTTGGCCCATTCTGAGAAGTCTGTCTACATGCTCTTACCCGTAGCTCCTTGCCACCAATTTTCCAATCATGTTCCTTCCAAGTCCCTGACCATCCAGCCAAACCGTTGGCCACAGCCCATGAATTAGTATACAGTCATACATTAGGCCATTTCTCCTTCCATGCAAAATGAACAGCCAGATGCACTGCTCAGAGTTCTGCCCACTAGGAGTATTTCCCTTCACCACTGTCCTTCAGGGAGGTCCCAGAGAGGGGCTGCGGTGCTGCCATTGTCTACTTCCAAGTGATGTCTACATATCCTGCAGAACCATCTGTAAACCAGGCTCGAGTTTTCTCTTCCTCATTCAATTGATCATAAGGAGCCCCCCATGAGGCCATAGGTACAGACTTGGAGAAGGAAGGTAAAGTGACAGGAGTGGGGACCATGGGCATTTGGGCCACTTCCCCATGTGCCTTCTTGTGCCTTTAGGTCCTGCTCAAACCCAATCTGGTATATACCACTTCCTTTTAATAATGGAGTGCTACTGTGCACATCTGATTTTATGACTCTGTGAGTCAGACAACACTCAGTTTATGATGGGCAGCTCAGGTTGTGTGGTGCCTTGGTGGCCCATAGTTAAGCATTTAGTCTCTACTGAGGCCTAGTAACAAGCCAAAATTTGTTTCTCGAAAGGAGAGTAGTTATCTGCAGAGGATGACAGAGCTTTGCTCCAAAATCCTAAGGGTCTGTGCTGTGATTCACCAATAGAGGCCTGGACAATGAATAAGGAAGACCATAGAAGAATCGCTGCATTTGAATTATGGTGTTGGCAAAGAATATTGAATATACTATTTGCCAAAAGAACAAACATATTGTCTTGAAAGAAGTACAGCTACAATGCTCCTTAGAAGCAAGAATGGCGAGACTTTGTCTCGTGTACTTGGGACATGTTATCAGGAGGGACAAGTCCTTGGAGAAGAACATCATGCTTTGTATAGTAGAGTGTCAGCAAAAAAGAGGAAGATCCTTAACTAGATGGATCAACACAGTGGCTGCAACAATGGGCTCAAACATAGCAACGATTGTGAGGATGGTGCAGGACTGGGCAGTATTTGTTCTGTTGTGCATAGGGTCACTATGAGTTGGAACAGACTTGAGGATATTTAACAACAACATATGCTTAAATGCATTAATGTGATTATAAGATTTCCGAACTATTAAATCATAGCTGAAAAGACCTCTTTTTGCTCATGTTAAGCCAAGGGATCACAGGCACTTTTCATTCAAAAGACCATCAAAGAATACAAAGATATCTGAGGACATCGTTAGTTTTTCTAAATAATCACAATAGCTGGAAATAAATGAAGATTTAGAAGCAAATTATGCTTGACAACGTAAATCGTATGGCATGTTGTCTTCTGGTGCTTCAGTTGAAAGATTGTGTAGCCATAATGCTGTTATGAGCAGCATATTCCTGAAAATGGGATTTTTCTCCCTGTAGTTTTCTGCATTCAATGAGACGTTTTACTTTTGCTGGAGATGAGAAACACACAAACCACTGTTCTGAAGTATACATTCAAGCTAAAAGGATGCCTTTCCTCTAGGTCCTCATTTCCATTTTAAAGACAGTATTATCACCGATTAAGCTGAACATAACTCTCCATAGTAGCAATTCCCTCTGTCATGCTGAATGAGTGTCGACAGTGATGACTAGTCCTATGAGTGTTTTATGAGGCCAGCTTCCTTCATGGAGCATGTTGTCAGCACGTGATATGGTAATGATTAAAACACCACTTATAGGTATTAGTTATAAAGACTTTCTAAGTTCTTTCATTTTGTTTCCTGAGCCATCTAGTAATTAAAATATAAACTTGTGGGTTTTTTTTTTTCCTCCCCCCATGACACCTGAGATATTTACTGATAGGTGAGTTACTCCAGGATGCCAGGTTCTGTATGAAGGCTGCTGAGAGGGTCAACACATCTAAAGTCATTTATTGTGTTTATTTTATTACCAAAATAGAATAATATTCCTTTGTATAACTGGATCATAGAATTTCAAAGGTCAAGTTCAGTTTACTGATGCCATAGATGAGAAAATTGAGGCCTAGAAAATTATGTGACTTGCCTAGTTAACATAGCTAGTTGATGAACTAATACTCGGCTTCCTCAACCATTAGTCTAGCTTCATCAGATTAGAACTTCAGTGCAGTTGTATATCCTTCCTTCTGTTGGGTGGGTGGATAGTTGAATTAGAAGATTTCTAAAAACACTTTTATTTCTGAGATTCTGTAACTTCACGATTTCTGATGAATAAACACTAAGTATACATGTTTGAAATTTTATTTATATTTATTTATAAATACATGAGTCCCTGGGTGGCACAAATAGTTAAGTGCTTGACTACTAATCAAAAGGTTGGCAGTTTGAACCCACTCAGAGACAGTTTGGAACAAAGACTTGGAGATCTGTTTCTGAAAGGTCACATGTTTGAAAACCCTATGGAGTGTAGTTCTAGTCTTCATGCCATGGATCTGAATTGACTCAACAGCAATGGTTTGGTTTTGGTTTTGTATTACTACGTAACTACATTATTTTAACTCTTTTAGACTCGAGGCTCAAGAAAAGTGATTTGCATATAAAATGATCTAACATTCAGATCTTCATTCTGTCTCACACTGCTATCTCACCAGTAGAAACTGGATATTATATTTTAAGGATATTCTTCCTTTTAGGTGACCGTTAGAAAAAATTCAGTTTTCTTTTTAATCAAAACTCCATCAATGCTTACCTAATACAAATGTATACACATAATTGGTATACTTACGTGAATTAGTTTTTGAGAGATTGGATTTCTTGTTTCTTTTAGAGAAAGGTGTTTATTGGAAACATATTTTCAGTGAAAAAATGTGATTTATTATATCCAAATCAGTCTGGCTCAGAAAACATACATATCCTGTAATCCCTTATCAAGGCTCCCATAGTATTTCGTGTATCCCTTAACTGTATTACTTTTATTTTTAAATGCCTGCCTACTCAACTAAACTGACTTCTTCAGCCAGAAGACATTTTGAGGTCACTGTTTTATCCCCCTTTCTCCCTTCTAGCACGGCATTCATAGAATTCTTACCTCCTGACCAAAGCACCTCATGCATGGCTACCACCCACCTATCAATAGAGACTTGCTTTATGCTATGACGCTGAACAGGTTTCCGGAGAGCTTCCAGACTAAGAAGGAGTATTAAGAAAAGCCTGACTATCTACTTCTGAAAATCAGCCATTGAAAACCCTATCAATCACAAGGGTAGGGTCTATAACCAATCTTTGGGATAGTTCAGAACTGGGCAGTGTTTTTTTTCTGTTGTGCGTGAGGTCACTATGAGTTGGGGGCCAACTTGATGGCAGCTAACAACAACCTTTCTAGTACCTACTGTAATGCTATCCACAGATTTCAAAAAACCAAACCAATCCTGTTGCCATCGAGTTGATTCTGACTCATAGAGAACTTATATAACAGAGTAGAACTGCCCCATAGGGTTTCAAGGAGCAGCTGATGGATTCAAACTGAGGACCTTTTGGTTAGCAACCAAGCTTTTAACCACTATACCTCCAGGACTCCCTCCACAGATTGAAAAAAACCAAACCTGTTGCCATCAAGTTGATTCCGACTCACAGTGAACTTATAGGACAGAGTAGAACTGCCCCATAGGATTTCCAAGGAGGCACTGGTGGGTTCGAACTGCTGACCTTTTGGTTAGCAGCTGTAGCTCTTAACCAACTGTGTGCTGAGTCATGTATTGTTAATCCTAACTGTCTTTTAAGGAGGATTGTTGTTGTTAGTTGCTGTAGATTCAGCTCCAACTCATGGGGACCTTATGTATAACAGAAGGAAACCCTTACCTGTTCCTGCACCATCTGTATGATTTTGGTTGTTTGAGCCCGTTGTTGAGACTGTTGTTTCAGTCCATCTTGTTGATCTTGTTGAATTGTTTTACAATGTACCTGACAGATGATAATATGAAAATTGGAAGTTCAGAAGCCAGAAAGAGCTGAACTGATATGCAAAATAGAGGAAGAAGAATGCTGAGGGTGGAGTGAATCTAGAGGGAGTGTGTGAGGAGAGGCAGAGGGAAAGCTTCAAGAGGGCCCTTGAGATAAAGAGGGCACTCTGATGACAGAAGACAAAGCCATAGGACTCCCAAGTTTTTCGACAAGTCTTTTAAATTCAAATGCTTGGCATATGTGAATTTCTTGTAGAAACTAGTAGGACTTTGTTCGCATTCTTGTTGAAACTTAGGCATGATTCACAGAAGGATGACCCAGAGTCAGAGGTACCTTGAGAGCATAAAGTCTCCTTTACCAGCACATGGTATAAAGCATAAAATGAGCTTTATACCTTTGTTGCTGGGTGGAAACTCCAGGTTCTGCTCGGTGTGGCTTGTTTCATGCAATAAACAAGAGGCTGAGGTGGGAGAGAAGAAATGTACCTTTATTTTGTTGTGCAAGGAAAGGAGCAATTGGGGCTGCTGCCTCCAAGAATGCTCGGGGGCAGCTTGGGGAGGTGGGCTTTTACAGAGACAAGAAAATGCAAATTCATCATGAATATTCAGGACTGACCTTCACATAGGCGCTCAGAGCTTGGGGATGACTAGGCATTTTCTTAGACAAAGGTTCAATTCTGGATGGAGGAAGAGGTCCATTTTCCTTCATTAGCATGTTAAGTCTCCACCCATCGACAGGGTGCTTATATGTATTTTTCACTTAATGAGCTGATAGGTTACTTGAAGTGTTAAGATGGCATAGAAAACCTGCTAAAACCAGTTGGGGCCTGCTATGGCTGTTCTGTGGCTGTCCTTGTCAAAGATAATTTCAGAAGAATGTGCAGCCTGTTCTGCTCAGTGTAGGAGGGTAAGCCAGAGCAGGTATCTCTTAGATGGGTTAGGCTCTGAGGCTGCCTGCCTCAACTTTGCAAATGAGAAATTGGTGATCTGAGCCACACTGAACTAGCTTTGCAAATTAAGAGTCCAAAATTGAACTCCTTTTTCCCACCTACCATTCTTACCCCTGGTTCTATGTGGTTAAACCATATGAAATTTATTTTGTAGGTCAAAAATGGTTGAATATAAACACTTTTATAGTATCTGGATTAGAATGACTAGAATAATTCAACAGAGTCTTACCATTAAGGCTCAAAGCTTGTGAATCACTTCTAGAACTTAGAGCACCCTGAGCCTATCTTCAGATATGCAGACTCTTTCAACTGGAGTCACTTACACTGCCAGCTTCTTCATCCCCAAACTCTGCAGCCTAGGATGCACATAAGTGTGGCAGCCCACTTCTCTAATACCATGTTCAGAGCCTGAGCAGGGACCTTTATCTATAGCCACAAAGTACCCTATATCATTTCTGTCTTTGCTTTTTGTGTTGTTTCATCAATAATAAGGAAAAGAAATCTGAAGAGGGGGAATTTATACTTTCCCTTCTGGGGTCAAGGCTCACCTTACAAATAGTCAGGGTCCAAGGGCGTTGCCCATGGGTTAAGATTTGAATGAAGATTGGAAACATCTCCCAAAACAAGTCATACAGCCTGACATTTTAGCATCAAAGAAGAATAGTTTACAGGGAAGCTGAGGACTTTTTTTTTTTTTAATCTTTACTAGTCCTGTGTTAAAAGAGCACATACTTTTAATAAAAGCCTCTTATAATTACTCTCTACTAATATCACAGTAGAGCTTAATTCAATTCAAGAAATTTTCTACTATGTATCTACCGTATTCAGAGAAAGTGCCTGGGAGTGGAGAGAGGAATAAGCAGGGAGCAGGGAGAGTTTCTATAAAGGAGGTGGAAATTATCCAAAGACAAATCTCATGGACTTAACACCTTCCCTGGGGCTATCTGTCTGGAGCGCTTCTAAATATGCCATCCTTGTTCCACGTGGTGTATACCAGAGAACCCAATATTTAGTTCATGCCTCAAGACTGCCCTTCAGTCTATGGGCATCTGGTTATCCAGTTCAAATTCAGTGCAGCACTGTCCCCACTAGCCCCTTCCTCCTGGTCTATTTCTCTCTGTAGCATACTCTGAAAATGAAGGAGCGGTGCTTTCAAATGTGTTGAATACTTAACTGTACATGATAAAGTTAATACAGCTGCCATTTCCACACACTTTCTATTTGTGATTATGTTTCAAGTAAGCATAGTAACAGCAATCTGAAAAACCCTGTGGCAAGACTGAAGAAAGTTAGAGCTCTTCACTGATGTAATATTCTGAAATAACATTCTCGCTGGTTCGCCTTATTACTGAGGGTGTGTATAGTAATATATCATGCCAGAAAATTCTACTGTGTTAGCCAGAAAAGAAACACGTGACTTTTTATACTATTCTTTCAATTATCTTTTTCATCCTCCCAGCATAGTTCTGAGTTTAGATTCCCATGGAGAGGACTACAGTATTAAAAGTATGTGTATAAGGAAAATGCAAGTGACACATCTTCCTTTTTTTTGGTAAGGCAAAAATATTAAATATTTTTCTCAAATATCACCTGAATATATAAAAACTATTCAACACACTCAGAAAGTAGGTTCTTAAGCAGCAATTTCAGAAAGGGCTTAAGCACATAAGACTTCTAATGCGATTCATTCATTTATTCATTCATTCAGGAAATCATTATTAAGCCCTTACTTAATATGTAACTGGCATTGTTCTAGGCAATGTGGATAAATTGGTAAGAGTCCCTGTTCTCATGAGCCTATATCCAACTGTAGTGTAAGGAGGTGAGTGCCAAGAGTAAAACATAAAACATATCATACACAGTAAATAAATCAATGATAGTAGTAAGTACCAGGAAGAAGTTGAAGAGGGTTCTGTGAACCACTGACTAGGGTCAGTGGGGCAGGAGTATGTGAGGGTTTAGGTAGATAGAGAAGGTGGCCTAGACCTGAATGATAGACAGGAGTTATCCTGTGAAGATACCGGCTCTATTTATTCAAGTGAGAGGGAACAGCAAGGCTTTAAGATGCTAATGAACTTGACGCCTATGAGGAAGGGAAAGAAGAGCCTTGGTAGAATATAAAGTGGAGAGTCATGGGAGATGAGATCATTGAAGGAGGTAGGGTCAGACCATGTAAAACCTATGGGCCAAAGCAAAGCTTATATTTCGTTTTAAGTGAGTCAGAAGCAATTAAAGGGATCTGATCAACATGCTTAAATGATCATTCAGGCTGGTATGTATCCCACTGTAAGGGGAGAGGACAAGAACAGAAGCAGGGAGCTAGGGGGCTATAATAATCCAGACAAGACACAATGGTGACTTGGGCCAGGGTAATGGAATGGAAGTGGAAAGAAACTACAGTAGATGGATTCCAGATGTGTTTTGAAGATCCAGTCAAAGATTTGGGGAGGATTAGATGCAGGGGCTAAGGGAGAGAAAGGGATCAAAAGTGGCTTCATAGTTTTCTGTCTGAGCAACTAGATAAATGGTGGAGATGTTTACTGAGATGGGGAAGATGCGTCAGGGGAAACCAAGTTACGCAGAAATAAGGGTCAGCAGGAATGAGGTGTAAGTTACCTGAACATTACATTCAATAAGGGTTGCTTTTGCTGATACTCATGGTGTTCCTTTCTCAGGGATTAGTCTCATCCCTTCATTTCCATGAGAGTCCTATGTATTCAAGTCAGGAGTGTCCCTGATTTTCTTCTGTGTCCCCATGGAAACATTTGGAACTTTCCTGGACAACATATAGAACTTGGTAAAGTGTATCTCATTTGTGTCTCCAACTCAGGGCTCTTATTTTATCTACTTTCTATCATCCCCTTGCCTGGCTGTGTCCTCCCTAAGAAATGCTCCCCATCTCTTCTCCCCTTATCCCAGTCATTGTCTGGACCATTACAACCCTCATTCCTGTGCTCACTCCCCCTAAAATATTACGTTTTACATTTAGTAAATTTCAGGTACCTTATAAGTGTTCTAAGAGAATATTTTGAGCTTACACAATTTGGACCCTAGAAGGTATTTTGGGAGTACACAATTTATAGTTGATGCAACCATTGTATATTGATCATTTTTATGAATAACTCTATGCTGGACACTAAAGAAGAGCTTTTAAATTTGTATAAGCATAGCTGTTACTCTTCATGAACTTAGAGGATGATTAAAGATATAAAACACATTCTATGAAATAACTAAATAATAATATTAGGCAGTTACGCTCTGTGGAAGCCATCAAGTTTTATCATCCAGTATGGCATGATTACTTACTTCAGTATGATTATAGTGATATGCTGGTAAATTTAATCTCCTTTTAGGACTTTAAAGTTTACTGGTAATACAAATTATTAGTGTGAAGATTAAGCGCCTTGGCCTTTATATCAAAGTCGAACTCCTTACTGTGCCATTTCCTAGCTGTGTGACCCTCAGCGGGTTTCTTAACTATTCCAACCTCATTGTCCTCCTCAGTAAAATGGGAATAATAACAAAACCTATACCTAGACCAAGAGGCAGTCATTCAAACAAAACAAGGGGATACTGCATGGCTTAGTCAGGAAAGGTGTGCGTCGGGGTTGTTATCCTTTCACCATACTTATTCATTCTGTATGCTGAGCAGATAATCCAAGAAGCTGGAGTATATGAAGAAGAACGGGGCATCAGGGTTGGAGGAAGATTCATTAACAATCTGCAATATGGAGATGACACAAACTTGCTTGCTGAAAGTGAAGAGGACTTGAAGCACTTATTGATGAAGGTCAATGTCTATAGCCTTCAGTATGGTTTACACCTCAACATAAAGAAAACAAAAATCCTCACAACTGGACCAATAAGCATCATGATGAATGGAGAAAGATTGAAGTTGTCAAGGATTTCATTTTAGTTGGATCCACAGTCAATGCCCTTAGAAGCAACATTCAAGAAATCAAATGACACATCGCATTGGGCAAATATGCTGCAAAAGATCTCTTTAAAATGCTAAAAAGCAAAGATGTCACTTAAGGACTAAGGTGCACCTGACCCAAGTCATAGTGTTTCCAGTTGCCTCATGTGCGTGTGAAGCTGGGCAATGAATAAAGAAGACTGAAGAAGAATTGATGCCTTTGAATTGTGGTGTTGGCAAAGAGTATTGAATATACTATGAACCACCAGAAGAACTAACAAATCTGTCTTGGAAGAAGTACAGCCAGAATGTTCATTAGAAGCAAGGATGGTGAGACTTTGTCTCACATACTTTGGACATATTGTCAGGAGGAACCAGTCCCTGGAGAAGGACATCATGCTTGGTAAAGTAGAGGGTCAGCGAAAAAGAGTAAGATTCTCAACGAGATGGACTGACACAGTGGCTGCAATAATGGGCTTAAGCATAACAATGATTTTGAGTATGGTGCAGGACTGGGCAGTGTTTTGTTCTGTAGTACACAGATTGCTACGAGTCAGAATTGATTCGACAGCATCTAACAGCAACAACAACAAGGCCTATATGGTTTAGTTGCCATGAATTCCACTCCAGCATGGTGACCCAGAGTGTGTCAGAGTAGAAATAGACTCCATAGGATTTTCAATGTCTGATTCTTCGGAAACATATCATCAGGCCTGTCTTCCAAGATGCCTCTGAGTGGACAAACCTCCAACATTCTGGTTAGCAGCCAAGTGTGAGGAGGGACCAATTCCTGGAGACTGACATCATGCTTGGTAAAGTAGAGGGTCAGAAAAAAAGAGGAATACCTTCAACAAGATGAAATGACACAGTGACTGCAAAAATGGGCTCAAACATACCTACTATTGTGAGGATGGCTCAGGACCAGGTAATGTTTCATTCTCTTATACATAGGGTTGATATGAGTCAGAGGCAACTCGATGGCACCTAACAAGAAAAACAACCTATATGGTTGGTGTGACTATTGCATGAAAAAATTGTCTAACACATGGCAAGAACTCAGTAAGCATGTTTTCCTCCTCCACATCTTCCTCCTCCTCTTTTCTATTATTATCATTTGCTGGCATGACTGGTGTAAGTGATGAGTTTCCCAGTAAAGGCTGCCTTCAGCATGGCCCAATCCCTGAAACAGCTCAAGTTGGGAAAGAAGATGATAACCAGTGTTTTACTATTGTCCAAAACCATGCCACAAGGAAGGAGGATGACCTTGATAGAATAAGGTAAAAGAAGCAGGAAATGTGGGAGGAATCTGGTTGGTTGGGGAGCAGGTTACCATTTTTCTAAATAATTGTCCCACAAAGGAAGTAAAGATGTCAGCATAATGATGAAGTTTATTGTTGTGCCATGTGGAAGCACCTTGTAACTATGTACCGACTTAGCAGGGTTTCTGATTTACACTTCTCAGTCTTAAGCATAATGAAATGATTAAGAGTGGTATACTCATTAGCTGCAGAACTGATTACTTCTCCTGAGCTAAAACTAAATCTGCCACCAAGGCTCTGATGAATTTGTCTCCTGACAGACAGCTATTTAATAGCAGTTATCTTTTCCCATTTACCACCTCCTTTTGTGGACATTTTCTTATTATTGGAAACTAGAAGAAATTCACAATTCAATCATTTCATGACATTTCTCTTTGTAAATGGCACCTTCTCTGTCACTTCTTGATCAGTGAAGAAACAGACAGTAAGTGACTCATTCCTCATTTGTTAATGCAGAACCTTTTTGTTATTTAACCATTTGGAGATAGTCATGGGTAGTTATTTAGCCTTGCAGATTCTTATAGGTCATGAGCCTGCTTTAGGCAGAAGATGTTGAGTAGCTTTTTGAATTATGCAAAGTTAGGTTCAAAAAGTCAACCTTGATTTATAGCTGTTGGGTGAACAATTCAGTGCAGGCTCCGTGCAGCACATTATCTGCACATAATACTCTCTCTCTTCTTGTATAGAAACAACCTAAACAGAAAGGGACTTCATTCTGTATGATTAATACACCCTACTGATATAAAATGAACTTGATGTGCAACATTCACATAAACATGGATGGACCTGTTGTGAGGAAGTTGAGGAGTTCCTGTTGATGCCCTAGATTGTAAGGGATCTTACCGTCTCAACCACCACCCGTGTGTCAGTTTGTCTTATTGCCCTGGCTTGTGTGTTGCTTTGATGCTGTATGCTATGCCACTGGTATTTCCAATACCAGTAGGGTCACCCATGATGGACAGGTTTCCAGGGAGCTTCCAAACTAAGAAAGACTAGGAAGAAAGATTTGTTGATCTGCTTCTGAAAATCAGCCAATGAAAACCTTATGCATCACAACAGAGCATTGTCTGATTCGCTTGGCTTGGACACATCATCAAGAGGGATCAGTCACTGGAGGGAGATAACATGTTTGTTGAAGTAGAGGGCCAGTGAGGGTTAGGGAGACCCTCAGTAAGATATATTAGCAAAGTAGCCGCAACAATGGACTTGAACATGCTGACAACTGTGAGGATAATGCAGGAGTGGGCAAGGTTTTATTCTGTTGTATGTAAGGTTGCCATGAGTTGGAGTCGACTTGATGGCAGCAATCTCTTTATCTATCTTTACCTTCTCAAAATGGAGGTGAAGTATCTTATTGTTACTTCACCCTGTGCATTTCTTCATAGGTTTCCATATTTTTTCGATTATGATGAGAGTAACTTCATTAACCATTAAATTTCGTGAGCATTAAATGCTAGCCATCCTAGATACAAAGAACTACAAGATACAGTCTTTAAGAAGAATTCGCAAGGCTTTGTTCTCCTTCCGCTTTCACTCCTTATAGACAAATAGCTTTGCTAAGTCAGGAGACTCTGTATAGATGAGGCAATAGATATACTTAAACCTGATTTTTATTCTGCCTTTTTCTGACTTCCTGTGTACAAGCAGAGTAACTTTGCTTCTGCCCCCAGGTGAGGTTAACTTTCTGCCATTTCTTTTAAAAGCAAACTGACAGGAAAGGAGACAATGCTGGGCTAGTAATCTGAATAAGGTGTCCAAAAGTACAAACTATACTATTGAAAGGGAGTATAAAATTATGGATTGATCCAAAATATCTGTGTATTCAAAATGTCTGATATAGCCGAAGGACAGCAGCAGAAGTCTATGGCTAGGTCACTATGTATTGTAGCTTTGCTTGCTACATGTTTCAGAGCAGAATCCAGCCGGTGGCTTTAGTACAAAGGAGAGACAGGTGTCTCTTAATAGGTTATCTAGCTCACAGGTGGGCTAGGGATTTGGGCAAGTGATCATACCCAGCAAGGGAACTATGACATAAACCCAGTTATGTGGATGGGGCTCACACAGTTACAACCAGATGGCAGGTATGGGGTGGGGGGAGGGCAGGCAGGCACACTAGAGTCACCTGAAGCACACAGGAAGAATCTCAGTTCTCAGGTGATGGCCTCTACTGTGTGCTTTTTGCCCCAGCTACCTCTGTCTCAGGAACCAGGGGAGCCAAGCTGCCTTCAGGGGGCTTGAATTCTGAGGCTGAGAAAACCTGAAGAAGGCAGCCTATAGAGCAATTGCTAAGGGATAGTGTCCTGTTAATGATTTAGAATGTTAAAATCCAACGTAATATCAGACATCTTCAGTAAGAATAGCTCCCAAAGGCACATGATGGGAGTGTAGGTTATGCCATGAGGGTACCTATTTCTCTATGCATTTTGTGTGCATTTCCTTCTGATTCTCTGTCTCCCTGTGTGTCTCTGCAAGGATTCATCTGGCAGTGTGGATGTGCATGTGTGTATTCAGGATTTATTTTTTTATCACCTTCATTTTCCTTGTTTCTGTATCTTTCTTTGTCAACCTCTGATTTTCTTTTGTTCTCATCCTTTTTACTTTATTCCTTAATTAACCAGGCACTGTACAAAGATGAAAGATTATATATGTAGATGTAGCTATAAATATAAGCTCACACATATGTGTATGGATATATAATATATATTTATACATATATATACCATCCTTTATACATATACACACACACACATATACATATATCCACACATACACTTACATAGAGAGCTCTGGTGGCACGTGGTTAAGAGCTCAGCTTCTACCAAAATGTCGGCAGTTTGAATCTACCAGCTGCTTCTTGGGAACCCTATGGGGCAGTTGTACTCAGTCGTATAGGGTCACTATGAGTGGGAATCGACTCGACGGCAGTGGGCTTGGCTTTTTGTTTTTTACACTTAATATATATGTGTGCATGTGAGTATTACACACATACAAACGTTTTTTAAATATATTTTGGATAAGAAGTGTTTGTTCCTTTTTCTTAAATTGGAAAACAGAAGAGTATTTTATTTCCCTGTTTTTCAAAAATATTAAAATACATTAAAAGGAATTTTGTGGTTACATTGAATTCACCTGTATAATCCAGGATAATCTCCCTATCTTGAAGTCAGTTGATTAAAAACCTTAATTCCCCTTTATCATGCAATCTAACATATTCAGAGTTTCCAAGGATTAGGACATAGACATATTTGGGGGCCATTGTCCTGCCTACCACCCAAGAGTAACTACATTTATTCTAGCTATGGATTTGTAATTGGGGCAGATCTTGTTGCGGACGGCTCACCTCTGCACCACCTGGCGTCAGTTGGTGTGGCTTGAAGGCTAGGGGCTGAATCTGTCTGAAGGTCTGTGCACTCGAATGTTTGGCAACTGATGCTGAGAAGAATCAAAGGTCTGGGCCTAGAACAGCTAGAACTCATTGAGCATTTCCAAAGAAAGGAAGTTTTAGATAGTGGACAGATTTCTAAATACTTGTGTAAACTGTTACCCTGTCACACGTTAGACTCAATTAGATAAACTTGCTATCAAATGACGAAGTGAGCAGAATGTTACTTCAAAGACCAAACGGGAGTGGACTTTTAATTCTGTATATCCATGGGGGACTATTGCTGGGCAAGTGTGAATGTGGGTTTCTGTTGCCAATCACTGGAAATAAGGCTACAGTGTGAAAAAAATCTATGATGCATTGGAATATAGCACTCTCATTAACCTAAGTCCTGGGAAATCAGTTTCAGTCTGTCGCAAAGGAATATTTAAATGAAGACTGTAAGGATGTTGTGATAAGAAGTAATATTCTTAATTTAAAAATGAGATCTTTTGATTCCCAATTTAGATCAAATTAGGAATGTGCTGACAATATATTTCCGTTATTGAACAATAATGAACTATGACCAAAATATTTAAGATTTATTTCATGGAGTGTACTTTAGGAAAAAGTAATGCTTAAATATAGCAAGCTTAGTGAACTATTTTAAAATTCCCTATTAATAAAAGGGTAGACTCTCCTGGACAACATATATGTTAATATAAGAACATATATAAAGCACAGACACTGTGTTTCTCTGTTAAAGCTTCCTTTCAGGTAAAATCTGCTATATTCCAAAGTTCATCTTTTATGATAATTTCTTTGTTTCTTTTTATTTTCATATTAATGACACTGAAAGCATATGTACTTTGTCTTTAAAGAGAAAGGAAATTTGCTGGGTAAGTGACCTTATCAAATCCTTTAATTAATCATCAAAACAGTGCTTTTTAACAAGAAATTAGGGTCAAGCAATGGAAGTTTTCTCTAATAAGAGCTACTTATTCTTGAGAATAAAATTAAGAATAATAATAGTTATATTTACTATTTCTTTATCCTTGAAAGTTGATTGGAGATCAACAAATAACTCACTCTTTGTTTTCTTTTCCTTTATTATAGTCAAAACCAAAAACCAAACCTGCTGCCGTCAAGTCGATTCCAACTCAAAGTGACCCTATAGGACAGAGTAGAACTGTCCCATAAGGTTTCCAAGGAGCGCCTGGTAGATTCGAGCTGCCCAACTTCTGGTTAGCAGTCAAACTCTTAACCACTACACCACCAGGGTTTCCTTATTATAGACAAGGAACTAAAATTCAAAAAAGCTGATTACTGATTGGGTGGAGTGGTACAGGAGCCCATGAGCTTGTGCCTGGGGCCTCAACCACTGACATAGTCACCATAACAACGTCCTCAGGCTAGCTTCTTCACAGGCGGAGATTTGGAATGGTGAATGGCCTTGAAACAACTAATTGTTGACTGTGCCATGCAGTGGGGCAAATCAGAAAATCAATTAGATGTAACCAGTTTCCAATTTCTATCATGTTATGCATAAAATGAAGGTCTTGACAATCAATCTAATGAGAAAACATTACATCCATAATTTAGTGAGAAACCAAACAGGGTTTGCCTCTATTAGACATCTGAAGGAAAGGGGCAGGCTCCTATTTTCACAATGGGTGGTTGAAGAATTCTTCATAATTCTTCTTCTTTAAATTTTTTATTGTACTTTATATGAAGGTTTACAGAACAAATAGTTTCTCATTAAAAAGTTAGTACACATATTGTTTTATGACGATGGTTAACAACCCCACGACATGTCAACACTGTCCCTTCTCAACCTTGAGTTCCCTATTATAAGCTTTCCTGTCCCCTCCTGCCTTCTAGTCCTTGTCCCTGGACTATTGTGCCCCATTAGTCTCGTTTTGTTTTATGGGGCTATCTAATCTTTGGCTGAACAGTGAACTTCAGGAGTGAGGTTCATTACTGAGCTAAAGGGTGTCTGGGGGCCATACTCTTGAGGTTTCTCTAGTCTCTGTCAGGCCAGTAAGTCTGGGCTTTTTTTATGAGTTAGAATTTTGTTCTACATTTTTCTCCAGGTCTGTCTGGGACCCTCTGTTGTGTTCCCTGTCAGAGTAGTCACTGGTGTTAGCCGGGCACCATCTAGTTGTACTAGACTCAGTCTGATGGAGGCTGTGGTAGTTGTGCTCCATTAGTCCTTTGGACTCATCTTTCCCTTGTATCTTGTTTTATTCATTCTCCCTTGCTCCCAAAGGGGCGAGACCAGCAGAGTATCTTAGATGGCTGCTCACAGGCTTTTAAGACCCTACACGCTACTCACTAAGGTAGAATGTAGAACATTTTTTTTATAAACTGTGTTATGCCAGGTGAGCTAGATGTTCTCGGAGACCATGGTCCCCACAGCCCTCTGCCCAGTAATTCAGTCCCTCAGGGAGTTTGGATGTGTCTATGAAGCTTCCATGACCTTTCCTTATACAAGTTGTTCTGGCTTCCCCAGTATTGTGTACTGTCTTACCCTTCACCAAAGTTGCCACTTATCTATTGTCCATTTAGTATTTCCCCCCGCCCACCCTCCCGTCCCTCATAACCAACAAAGATTGTTTCTTTTTGTGTGTAAACTTTTTCATGAGTTTTTATAGTAGAGGTCTCATACAATATTTGTCCTTTTGTGATTGACTTATTTTACTCAGCATAATGTCCTCCAGTTTCATCCATGTTATGAGATGCTTCACAGATTCATCATTGTTTTTTATCGTTGCATTGTGTTTTATCGTTCCATTGTGTGTATGTACCATGGTTTGTTTATCCATTCATCTGTTGATGGGCATCTAGGTTGTTTCCATCTTTTTGTCATTGTGAACACTGCCGCAATGAACATGAGTGTGCATATGTCTATTTATGTGATGGCTCTTATTTCTCTCGGATACAGTCCTAGGAGTGGGATTACTGGATTGTATAGTATTCCTATTTCTAGCTTTCTAAGGAAGCGCCATATCATTCTCCAAAATGGTTGTATCATTTTGCATTCCCACCAGCAGTGCATAAGAGTTCCGATCTCCCCGCAGCCCCTCCGACACTTGTTATTTCCAGTGTTTTTGATTCGTTCCAGTAATGCTGGGGTGAGATGGTATCTCATTTTGGTTTTAATTTGCATTTCGCTAATGGCTAGTGATCGTGAGCATTTCCTCATGTGTCTGTTGGCTGCTTGAATGTCTTCTTTGGTAAAGTGTCTGTTCATTTCCTTTGCTCATTTTTTAATTGGATTATTTTTATTTTTGTTGTAGAGGTGTTGGCTTTTCTTGTAGATTTTAGAGATTAGACCTTTGTCTGACTTGTAATGTCCAAAAAATTTTTTCCTAGTCTGTAGGTTGTCTTTTTACTCTTTTGGTGAAGTCTTTTGATGAGCATTAAGTGCTTAATTTTTAGAAGATCCCAGTTATCTGGCTTATCTTCTGGAGTTTGTGTGTTTTTAGTTATGGTTTGTATCCTGTTAATGCCATGTTAGGGCCTCTAGCATTGTTACTATCTTTTCTTCTATGAACTCTATAGTTTTTGGCTTTATATGTAGGTCTTTGATCCATTTTGAATTAGTTTTTGTATATGGTGTGAGGTATGGGTCCTGTTTCATTTTTTTGCAGCTGGACATCCAGTTTTGCCAGCAACATTTGTTAAAAAGACGGTCTTTTCCCCATTTGATGGACTTTGGACCCTTGTTGAAGATCAGGTGACCATAGGTGGATGGATTTACATCTGGGTTCTCAATTCTGTTCCAGTGGTCAATGTATCTGTCATTGTAGCAGTACCAGGCTGTTTTGACTACCGTAGCTGTATAGTAGGTTCTGAGGTCAGGTAGTGCAAATCCTCCTACTTCCTTCTTCTTCAACAGTGCTTTACTTATCTGGGGCTTCTTCTCTTTCCATATAAAGTTAATGATTAGTTTTTCTATCTCTTTAAAGAATGTTGTTGGTATTTGGATCAGGATTGCGTTGTATTTGTAAGTTGCTTTGGGTAGAATTGTGAATTCTTCATAATTCTAAATTCTCTTGGAAGTACGTGAAACAGAACATTATTGGACCAGGATCTTTTGGATTTCTGTGGTACCCTCAGATTAACTGAAGAGAAGAAAAAACATTTTTAACCTTCAAACATTTGTAATGGGTTTTGAGGAATTAAATTTCAAATCTTCTCTTGGGAAAATGGACATAGGAAGTGGTTTCAGATAGTTCAAGTAAATTAGACAAAAGTAAAATTTCTTAAATATTATATCAAATTAAAGTGAGCCCCAAATTGATGGGGGTTATATATCTTGTATATGTGTTTTCTAGTGTTGTTGTTGTTGTTGTTAGGTGCCATTGATTCAATTCCAACTCATGGTGACCCTATGTAAAACAGAACAAAACACTGCCCGGTCCTGCACTGTCCTCATAATTGTTGCTATATTTGAGCCCACTGTTGCAGCCACTGTGTCAGTCCGTCTCATTGAGGGTCTTTCTCTTTTTCGCTGGCCTTCTTCTTTACCAAGCATGATGTCCTTCTCCAGGGACATGCATGAGATGATGTCTCACCATCATCGCTTCCAAAGAGCACTCTTTACTTCTTCCAAGACAAACTTGTTCATTCTTCTGGCAGTCCATGATATATATTCAGTATTCTTTGCCAACAGCATAATACAGAGGCATCAATTCTTCTTTGATCTTTCTTATTCATTTATCCAGCTTTCACATGCACATGAGGTGATTGAAAATACCATGGCTTGGATCAGGAGCACCTTAGTCCTCAAAGTGGTATCTTTGTTTTTCAGTGCTTTAAAGAGGTCTTTTGCAGCAGGTTTTCCCAATGCAACATGTCATTTGATTTCTTGACTGCTGCTTCCATGGGCGTTGGTTGTGGATCCAAGTAAAATGAAATCCTTGACAACTTCAATCTTATCTCCATTTATCATGACGTTGCTTATTGGCCCAGTTGTGAGGATTTTTGTTTTCTATATGTTCAGATGTAATCTGAATGGAATCTCTACAGAAGGCTGTAGTCTTTGATTTTCGTTAGTAAGTGCTTCAAGTCTTCTTGGCTTTCAGCAAGCAAGGTTGCGTCATCTGCATATCACAGGTTGCTAATGAGTCTTCCTCCAATCCTGAAGCCACTTTCTTCTTCAGGTAGTCCAGCTTCTCGGACTATTTACTCGGCATACAGATTGAATAGGTATGGTGAAAGAATACGACCCTTACACACACCTTTCCTTATTTTAAAGTATGTATTATCCGCTTGTTATATTCTAACGACTGCCTCTTGGTCTATGTACAGCTTCCAAGTGAGCACAGTTAAGTTTTCTGGAATTCCCGTTCTTCACAATGTTATGCATAATTTGTTCTGATCCACACAGTCAAATGCCTTTGCATAGTCAATAAAACACAGGTGAACATCTTTCTTGTATTCTTTCCTTTTGCTTTCAGCCAGGATCCATCTGACATCAGCAGCAATATCCCTTGTTTCACATCCTCTTCTGAATCCAGCTTGACTTTCTGACAGTTCTCTGTGGATGTACTGTTGCAATCATTTTTGAATTATCTTCAGAAAAATTTTACTTGCATGTGATATTAATGATACTGTTCAACAATTTCCACATTCTGTTGGATCACCTTTCTTTGAAATGGGCGCAGATGAAGATCTCTTCCAGTTGGTTGGTCAGGTGGTAAGTTATTTAAATATAATTAATGAGACCTTGTCATCTGTTTTTACCACCATGGTCCTTTGGATCTAATATAGTAGGCAATTTGCAAACATTTTATGATTTTTATGTACAAGGATCTGTGGAAGATGTAAAGAATTGCTTTTATGCCTAATGTTTGCATACTTCTTCCAGTTTACAAACATTATATATATTATCTCCTGAGCATTAGGTCTTCCAACAACCTCCTAAATAGGTAACAGTTATTCCACAATCTTATAAATGCTTCTGTTTTCAAAGCAAAGTAGAATTATTATTTTCATAGTAAATAGGCGCTGTGAATGTTGTATGAAAGTGGTGGGAATACTAATGGACTGAAGCTTATTCTTATTTAACTGAAGCAAATATTGAGGCTGTTCATTTTTTTTCCTAGCTAATGAACCAAATCTGTAGTAACTTGGTACTACAAATGGTATGATTACCTTGCAGTACACTAACACTAGAAATGACACTATGAGAAAACATCATTTTTGACTAATGCCAAGGACCCTGGAGAATTATTAAAAAGCAACTCCCTGACCAGTTGTGTTGGAGTAGTCTACTGATAACTTCTAGGAGAGATGGAGTATCCTGCTTGTGCAGAGCAATTTATGCTTCTAGTTTTCATATAAATGTCAAAATAATGTTCCTTGTTGTGTGCCATGGGCAGTTAAGCACATTTGTTATTCCAAGATCCAAGCTTCCACATTATCAGATAAATGAAAATATAATCTGATTCCAGCCAAGTGCTTCCAATCTGAAAAGGAGAGCAGAAGACGAAGCAAGCAGGGGCATGTCATTCCAGACATTTCTCTCTGGTGTGGTTTTCTAGCATTCTACAGCTTAACTGCCTCATGCAGTTTACAGTGAAGCCCTTCCAAGGGAGAATAGTCTGCAGAAGAGCATCCTGGCCTCTGTTGGCTAATTGGATAAGAGATAATGTTGAGAAGTAATGAGGTTGTGCAGAGGTGCTTGTGCCAAATTGCCTCTTGCTCTGATGTTAGACAGTAGAGGGACTCATTTTCCTAACAGATAAGGACCACACTGTGGAAGTCTGCAGCTACTATTCTCCCAGTAGGACAGGGTACCTATAGAGGCTACTCTGTTCTCAAACCTCACTAGATGGACTGAGTCTTCTACCTACAGGTTTGGAACTACCTCTGGTTTAAAATAATAGTGGAGAGTAAAGAGTGGAATTGTGAAAAATCTATTTTTGTGCATCTACTATGTGTCACAGTTCATCTGAGGTTATGTGATGAGTTATTGTTGCTGTTAATTTCAGTCGAGTCAGTTCTGACTCATACCAATCCCATGTGTGCAGAGTAGGATTGCTCCATAGGTTTTCAAGGCTGTGACCTTTTGGAAACAAGTAACCAGGCCTGTCTTCTGAGGCATCTATGAGTGAGTTTGAACCGCCCATCTTTTGGCTAGTAGTCAAGAGCTTAACCATTTGTGCCATCCAGGGACTCCTTATACAGTGAATAGCATGTAAGATAAAAACATATAAACTGACATTGAACAAAGCTTAGGCCACTTAAATATTTCAAAGCCTTCTGGTGCAGTTATAAAAAAAAAATAGTCTTAAGCAAGAATGTCTTATTTAAGAAGCTGTCAGTTCTAATTCCTATTCCTTTTTCTCTCTCAAATAACTGGTCTTTCAGTAAATTAAAAGCAAACCAAAAAACAGGCAATATCCCGTAAGAAATAAAGGACATTAGCGGAAATACTGGTGAACTCTGAGTAAAACCTATAGTTTAGTTAACAATATTAACTGAGCGATATTAATTTCTTGGCTTTAATAACTGTACTATGATTATGTAAGAAGTTACCATTAGGGAAAGCTGGGTGAAAGGTGTATGGGAACTCTCTCCACTATTTTTGTAACTTTTCTCTAAGTCTAAAATTATCTCAAAATATTTTTTTAAAACAAAATCAGACCAGTTTATGGGGGAAGGAGATCAGTGAAGTAGAAAGGGCATAAGTACCATGATAACTAGTTGAACATACCCTGTGATGATAATTGCTTTTTGAAGGCCTGCAAGTATAATGAGATATAGAAGCTTAGGAAAGTAAATTAAATAATACAAAAGTACTGTTGCAGAAGTGTGTTGTCATTGTTGTTAGGTGCCGTCAAGTGGGTTCTGACTCATAGCAATCCTATATACAACAGAACTGCCCAGTCCTGCCCAGTCCTGTACCATCATCACAGTTGTTGCTGTGCTTGAGACCAGTGTTGCAGCCACTGCGTCAGTCCATCTTGTTGAGGGTTGTGATGGTTAAGATTGTGTGTTAACTTGGCTGGGCCATGATTCTCAGTGTTTTAATGTGATCACTCCCATGATTGAATATATTGTGAGTAGCCAGTCAGATGAAAGGGAGTCTCCTTGGGCGTGTGGCTTGCATCTGAATATAAGCAGATGTTCTGGCTTTTTGCTCACTCTGGATCCTGCAGCTGCCTCCTGTCGTCTCATCTGTGGTTCTTGGGACTTGAGCTGTCAGCTCTCTGCCAAACTTGAGGATTCGTCGATCTTCACAGCCTGTGAGCGGAGCTCTGTAACCTGCTGATCTTGGGTTCATCAGCCCCTGCAGCTACGTGAATCAGGAAAAACCCTTGTGGTCTTGCCTGCCAAACCTGGAATTCATCAACTTTCACATCCTGTGAGCAGGAGCCCTGCTCTCTGACCTGTTGATCTTGGGCTTACCAGCTTTTGCAGATGCATGACTTGGGACGAGGCCTGTACCCTGACCCCCGGACTTGGGACGTTCTACCCTCTCCAGTTGCATGAGCTGTTTCCTTGATATAAATCTCTCTCTCTGTGTATATTTATATGCTTTACTTGTTTTGCTTCTCTAGAGAATCCAGCCTAAGACAAGGGTCTTCCTGTTTTTCGCTGACCTTCTACTTTATGAAGCATGATATCCTTCTTCAGAGACTGATCCCTCCTGATACCATGTCCAAAGTGTGTGAGACAAAGTCTCGCCATCCTTGCTTCTAGTGAGCATTCTGGTTGTACTTCTTCCAAGAAAGATTTGTTCATTCTTCTGGCAGTCCATAGTATAGTCAATATTCTCCACCAACACCTTAATTTAAAGGCACCAATTCTTCGATCTTCCTTATTCGTTATCCAGCTTTTGCATATTCCTTCTGAAAAAAGAAAAAAGCCAAATTACTTCCAAAAACTTAAAAGAAATATCTCTTCAATGGCCTTTCCATTTCAAATGTCATAAAACATTTCTTAATTCCCCAGAATAAACCAGCTACCCTCTCCTCTGTAGATTCCCTGGGCTCTGTACATCACCTGTTGCAGCACTTAGAACATTGCACTGTGTCCCTAACACAGGGCTACACCCTCAAAGGCAGGAACCTATTTTTGTTTATCTTCCCTAATGCCTTAGCTCATAGTAGGTACTCATAGAATCTTTTTCAAGGAATAAGTGAATTTGTGAAACAGAGTGTGTACATCATAAAACTTCTTTGTAAAAGCACCTTTGGTTCAGTTTCCTCTCCCGAGTAAAAATGAGGAACCATCTTGTAACAAGCCATGAGCAAAACACTTCCCTCATGCTTGAAAATATACCATCACTGCTCCATAGAATTAAATGTAAATGATCTTAAAAACAGGTGGAGTCTATATGAGAAAAGCCTTGGATAGCATGTTGTTATTGCTATTAGTTGAAGTGGAGTTAACCCCTAACTCATGGCAAACCCATGCACAATGGAATGAAACACTACCAGGTCTGTCACCATCCCCATGATCAGTTGTGAATCAGACCATTGTGATACGTAAGGTTTTTACTGACTACTGACTGATTTTTGGAAGTAGATCACCAGGCCTTTCTTCCTAGTCTGTCTTAGTCTAGATGCTCTGCTGAAACCTGTTTGGCATCACAGCAGTACATAGTCCACCGCTGAAAGATGGGTCATGGCTGGCACGAAGTGCTTTGGCTCAATATATTTGTTGGTTCTGCTCTTTCTAAATTCCACCTGTGATTTCTAATATTAAAATCCTGGTTACGTCAAGGTTTGGTCTAGTTGAATATATCTTAACCACAAGTTTGCACCCCAGCCAGTTTTTGTCTCTTACGGCTCATTTCCATGAGTCATAATAGGGCAAGTCAATCAAAAATGGATTACCAGTAAGCAGTTTGTCATTTTAATCTGTCTATTAAAGTAGTGCAATAAAAGTTACATTTGAAGGTAAATATACTGTAAAGGGAAAGTCATGCAAAAATCAGCGTATGGAGATGCATCATCCTCAGAAGGCCCTGAATTGGTTTTGGCTTCATCAAAACATCTTGTTCATGGTTGACATGCACTGTGGCTGCTGCTGTTTGAAGGTTATTAAGTCTGACCTAGATTTTATTGGTCTTAACTCTAATCTACTCAGTTATCTTTTGGGGTTTGTATGTGTTTCTTGGAAAGATGAACCACCAACTTCTATTGGCATATCGGGTAGTTTTAAAGATTTGATAACATGCTAATTGATAATAATGAAAACTCAATCACTATTTTGGTAAAAAAAAATTTTTTTTCTTGTTCTTTTGAAAGTTATTAAAGACAATCTTTTTTAATGAAAACAGGCATGAGTTAATACAGAAAAATTCTAGGAAGAGCAATGTAACAACAAGAATCCTATTTCTTTGGTATTTCTATAGCTGAACGTCTTAGATAAGGGGATTATGGTGAAAGGCACTAAATTTTAGAATTGTAGGCTTGGGAACAGCTATCAGAGGTTATAAGTACTTCCTTCTCTTAACTCTAAATCTAAATGCAAATAATCTAGGGAAGAAAATATCCTTCATTTTCTTAAATAACATCCAAATAATAAGAATTTATAACTGTTTCAGGAATGCTTTCGTAGTCTGCTTTTTGAGACACTTGATGTCTGCACCCTCTTAGGCTGTATTATAAAACATTAATAACTACAACAAACAGGAAGTGAGAAAAATGCCTGATGGAGAGACTTGTATGTTGAACATTGGGATGTATACTTACTTAAGAAAAAGTGCCCTAAACAAAGAGGAATATGTGCAGAGTATTAGGAGCAGGACATGCTGGTGTTTGCTGCAATTCATGCTTCAATTCTAAAAATAATTGTAGGGTGCACTTAACTTGGTAGCATAACTTAAAAAGCAAGCATAGGAGATGATTAAACTTTAGTATAGCAGACATACACTAATTTGATGACTGCAAGGTACCACAAATAAGCTTTGAAATCTAGTAACTGGCCCTCTGGGAAGAGATCTGAGAGAGGAAGGGTGGCAGAACTAGTAAAGAAGGCCTTGTTTCTTGATAAAGACTAAACTAGAAAGTCCTCTCCCCAGTCACAGATGACTAAAGTAAAAACAACTCAGATTCTATAGGAAGTTATTGCAAGATAAGGAAATGCCATCAATATCTTGAAAAGTCAGAGGAAGATCGTATCTCTGAAAATTATTTTTGGAAGAATTATCTTTGATAACAGGGCCTCGGTATGCTTTTAGCTACAAGTAGCAACAACACCAACAAAAATCTCAGCTCAACCTACTTAACTAGTAAGGAACTTTACATCTCACTCAGAAATAAATAAATAAACCAACATCTCCAAAATGGGTAATTCAATAGATTGACAGTGTTATCAAGGACCAACATTATTTCCATCCCTCTGCTCTGCCATTCTTGTATATGTCTCATCCTCTGGCTAAATCTCTTATGATCACAAGATGGTTGAAGCAGCTCTTTGTATCACATCCTCACAACAATGTCTATAGGAAGCAATAGGACCTTTTCTGTGTCTCTCTCAATTTTTTTTCCAAAAGATTGAAAAATCCTTTCCCAGAAGTCACTGTATACTTTTCTCATGTTTCATTGGCCAGTGTTGACCAAACAAAGTACATAGAACTATCCTGATGATGGCTGTGATCAATAATTATTTGCCTCTACTGACCTGCAATGAAATCTACCTCCATGCAGCACAGGGCTAGATGGAAGAGTATACATTCTGACAAATAAGGAATTTAATAGAAAGATATGCAAGCCCTATTTCCTCCCTTTGTCTTTCACACACACATAAACTTGTTTTATTTTCAACATGGCATTTATCACTTTCCACTATTTTCCTGTTTATTTATTGTCTAACCTAACTCTATGCTGCCAACAAGAAGCCCACTGTAAATATAAGGACATAGATGGATTAAAAGTAAAAGGATGGAAAAGGATTATACTAGGCAAATAGTAACCAAAAGAAAGCTGAGAAGCTATATTAATATCAGACAAATCATACTCTAGAGTAAGGAATATTATCAGGGATAAAGAGGGGCATTACATAATGTAAAGTAGTCAATCATTTAAGAAGACATAACAATCCTAAATATGTATGCACCTAATAACAGAATTAAAAATACCTAAAGGAAAACTGAAAGGTGGAAAAGACAAATCTATAATTATTATTGTAGGTTTAAATTGTCTTGTTTCAGTGTTTGATAGAGCAAGTAGACAGAGCATCAGTAAGGATATATAAAATCTAACAACACTATCAACCAACTTGACATAATTGCCATTTATAGACTACCCTACTGAATAACAGTGGAATACACCTACTTCTTAAGTGCTCATGGAACATTATCCAAGATAGACCATTTTTCTGGGCCATAAGACAATCCTTAATAAATTTAGAATAATAGAAATAATAAAATTCTATTCTTAGGCCATAATGGAATTAAGCAAGAAATCAATAACAGAAAGATATCTGGGAATCCCAACATATCTGGAAATTAACCAACTTACTTCTAAATTACATATAGTTCAAAAATAAAGTCTCCTGTGAAATTTAAAAATATTTCTAATTGAATAAAAAGAAAATACAACATATCACAATGTGGGGTCAAGCTACAGCAGTGCGTAGAGGGAAAACTGTAGCAGTAAATATGTATATTAGAAAAGAAGAAAGGCCTTAACTCAGTAATCTCAGCTTCCATTTCAAGAAAGTAGAGAAGAAAGAGCAAAGTTAATTCAAAGCAAGCAGAAGGAAGGAAATAATAAAGGTAAGAGCAAAATCAATACAATTGAAAAGAAGAAAAAATAGGAAAAAAAAAATCAGTGAAGAGAAAACCTAGTCCTCATTCGTGATGAGTGGAGCAGAAGTCTGGGAGAGTTAAGACATATTGTAGGAGTGGGTTGAGTTTTATTTAAATATCAAAAAGTCAGCAGATCTCCAGCAGTCACCTAATAATTTCTTGACACATTTCCTTATTTTCTATATCTGATAGGATTTTAGTTATATACTTAAAGTTGTTCCTTCTGCCCATATCTTTGTAGTATTTTCATTAATTGCTTACATGCTATCCATTTGTGGATTTTAAAGCTTTTTTTACTAGGCAACTGTTTGTTTTCTTTTAAGTTGTTTATGTTTTTAATAGATAATACATTAACATGGTTCAGAAATTTTTTAAAATGGTGTACTGTGCAAGGTATTTTCCCACAGTGCTTCCCATCTCCTTTTTCTCCCTCCTTCCAGAGACTTTTTAAATGTCTGATATAGATTGAATTGTGTCCTCCAAAATGTATATGTCAACTTGGCTAGGTCATGATTCCCAGTATTGTGTGATTGTCCACCATTTTGTCATCTGATGAGATTTTCTTACGTGTTGTAAATCCTGCCTCTATGATGTTAGTGAGGCAGGATTAGAGGCAGTTATGTTAATTAGGCCAGACTCAATCTACAAAATCAAGTTGGGTCTTAAGTCAATTTCTTTTGAGATATAAAAGAGAGAAGCAAGCAGAGAGACCTGGGGACCTCATACCACCAAGAAACAAGAGCCAGGAGAATAGTGTGTCCTTTGGACCTGGGGTCCCTGTGCTGAGAAGCTCCTCAACCGGGGAAGACTGATAACAAGGACCTTCCTCAGGAGCTGGCACTCTAGACTCTGGACTTCTAGACTCCTAGACAGTGAGAGAATAAATTTCTCTTTGTTAAAGCCATCCACTTGTGGTATTTCTGTTATAGCAGCACTAGATGACTAAGACAGTGTTTATGCAAGCAAAGAAGGATTAATTTACATTATACTCTTCCTTCTTCCCTAGTATTTTTAATGGGGAGCATGAACTGGATTCAGACTGACTTGGGTTTGAATTCTAGTTCTCAATTTCTTCATCTATAATGTAAGTTAATAATAATATCTTCACAAGGTTGTTAGGAAGATTAAGAAAAAGACTAAAAAATTATCACATAGATTGGGCTCAGTGAGAGTGATTGTTGTCATTATTTATAGCCTTTGGAAGAAAGGAAGGGGAATGAAAAGGAAAAAAAAATGTTTTATTAGTTCCCTAGGGCTGTTGTAGCAAATTACCACACCCTTGGTAACTTAAAACAGCAGAAATGTTATTCTCTCACAGTTCTGGAGGGGCTCTGGGGAGATTCTGTTCCTTGTCTCTTCCTTTCTGGTGGCCATCAGCATTCCTGGGCTTGTGGCTGCATCACTCTCTAATCTCTGTCTCTATGTGTCTTCTCATCCCCATGTGTCTCTGCTCTGTGTGTCTCTTTTAAGGACACTTGTCACTGGATTTAGGGTCCAATTTGACAATCCAGGATGATCTCATCTCAAGATCCTTAGTTTAATTACATTAGCAAAGACCTTTCTCAATATATCACATTCACAGATTCTAGGAATTAGGACATGGACATTTTCGGGGGTGGGGACCGTTGAATCCCCTACAAATGTGTCTTTGTGATTTATTTTGTGATGATCGGTTAACAGAAAATGTGTTTTTGAGAATGATAATAATGTATCACAAACCATAAGATTGAAAATATATGAGTTTTATTGGCATTTTATTTTATAGCAATGTCAGACATCATAAAAGCATACTAGGGACATATGAAATATAAAAGAGCCAAATTTATGGCAATAAAATAGCCACAAACTAAGAAGAAATGCATTATTTTTGTTAGTACAATTATTTGGTTTTCCTGCCGCACTTTGGTTCTATATATGTACTTGTGTGGAGAGCTAGACAGGACATAGTGTTAGAGTTAAAGAAAGAAAAAAAAGAAAAGAATGCATTGATGGGTTTTAATCTCTTTTGATAAAGGAACTTGAATTGGCTTGTCACATCTTCAATGCTTCACTTTTACACTCTGTTGTAAATTCCCTATCCCAATGATGTCCCACCTCTTTTATATAATAGTAGAATGGCTTATCCATTCTGTAATAGCACAAAAGAGTTGTAACAGTTGTATTTTTGGAACAGAAAATGTATCTTTTGGAACAGAAAAACTAGAGAAAATGTTAAATTTTTTGTTTGAAATCTATATGACTGTGCTTCAAAAAATCACCATCTCTAAGAGAAAAAAATTCTTGATTGCACTACAAGTATTCAGAGATACCCATTATTCCACAATTTGAGTATATTATAATTTTTGTCACTCACTTATTGTTGAATGCTCATGTTGTCTATAAATTTTATTTTATTTTATTTTTTGCTATTACATATAACACTTCCATGGTTATTCTCATACACAAGTCCTTATGCAGTTTTTCAGTTGTTTCTGTTGGAAACAATCCAAAATTTTCTGGGTCAAAAGATTCATATGTTTTAAAATCTATTAAGTACAGCCAAATTGACTACTTAAAAAAAAAGGAACTAGATGACTCAGTCTTATTTTATTTACAATGTGTTGGAGAGTTTTTGTCTTTGATTTGTTTTTCATTTTAAATGATACTGGAAAAGCATGTATAGGTAACAGCTAGACTGATGCCTTTGGAAAGTAGAAACCAAACCCATATTTTTAAATTGCATGTACTATAGGAAACCTTCCTTTTCTAAGAACTTCTACCTTCCAGAAGGAGAAATTTCACAATGGATTTACTGTGATTTCAGTAGAGGAAATTATTTTGATACATATTTACCATCCCATCAAATGCCTGAAATAAGTACATGAATTTTCCAGGAAATCTTGAATGGAAATTGAAGGATTAGACAGGGTAAAGTAGATAGCAGTAATAGTTATCTCTTTCTTCCTTGACAAATACGGGTAAAGCTGGAGAAAATATTTTGTGTTTGTGTCGCCAGAGGCAGAGAATAGGGGTATTGCTGTCAAGATGGGGGAGTAGAACATATGTAGTTCTGTTCAATAGCAGAATCCCAGAGGATTTTTCCAAACTCCCTTCTCAGTCTCTTTTAGCTAGCTGTCCATGGAGACAACTTGTTTGTTTAGGAATACTTAGAAGTTACATGTATGGGTGTGAATCAGTTTATTTGTACAGTTTCTGATGTACTGTTTATACTGTGACAAGTCATTTGTTCTTTATTCTTCTGTTTCCATGTCCATTAAGACAGAATAATTTCCATGACTGCTAAAATAAAGTTTAAGTGCTTAAAAACTCTTGAAGAAAAAGGCAATTTTAGCATAAATTAATGCTTTTTGATTTACACTCTATAATATATTTTTAATTTCACTTGTAAAACTGAATATGAGTTCGTGCATTTTTATAACTTCTATCTTTTAGATTTAAACTTATTACTATACAAGATACCGTAGGTAAATGGTTGTGAGAAAGCTTGCAATTCTTGGTTGAATCATTTCTTTTTCTGTGGATTTCTGTATATTCTAATTTAGTTTCTAGCTGTTCATATCTACCACCTGTCTTAAACAGTAAAAAGTATTCAAGGATACCTTTTCAATTTATATGTGGAATTATTGATAGTTTACTTGGACGCTGTCTTGAATAAATGTTTCCTTGGTCCCTTTTTCTGTCTGATTCCGAAAAGTTCAAATATCAACAGCTCAGTGGGGAGAAATGCACTCACATGCATGTGTATCTATATCTATAATGTATGTGTGTATATATGCACACAGACAGACACACATATCTATGTGATTATGTCCATTCATAAACACATAAGCATACCTCACATTTCTTTAAGAGTAATTTATAATATTCTCTCTCAAATACCTTTGATTTTCACACATCCTACAGTCCTCCCTTTAGGTATCTTGTATATTAAATCTCATTAACTTGAACATGCAGACAGAATATTGATATAAAAGCTTCTCCTGAATCAAAAATATCCTCTTCAGTAGCTAGGCATAATATTGTGTGTCCCAATTACTAGGGTTTTAGAATTATGTATTGTCAACCAAAAATAATGAGTGAGAAGAGTGAACGCACAGGTAAACTCCATCTGTCAATAGGACATCTCTACGTGGTGAAATATTCTATCACTTCAAGCTCAGCATTCCATAGATGAGTCATCATGTTTCTTCCAAATATGACCCAATATTCTACTTGGTACCAATAGTCTGCTCATCTCCCAGACTTCAAACAATTTCTACTCAGTGATTAATTTAGGACATTAACCTCAAAGTCTCTTTTGACTCCTTCCTTTCTTTTCACAGTGTGGCCACCCTGCATTAGACTTTCCAACTTTTATCTTAATGAATATCCCCCTTGCTTGTCTCCCTTCAGTTTATTGTCTACATTTCTAGCACCTAGCACTGTATTTGGGGCATTGTAGGAATTGACTAAATATTTGTAGAAGGAGTGGAAGAACACTCCAAGATTCATTTTAATCATTTTAGTAAAATACAACTCTCGTCATGTTACTTTGTCACATGCAGATTCCCCAGTGGATCTGAGATATCAACAGGGCAAAGTCCAGACCCCTCACCCTAGTGTTAGGTTCTCCTTGTTTTACTTTGATCACTACTCTCCCCATGAAAGTTTAAAAAAGCCATGCTAGTTTTTAAAACTTCCCCAAATATTCTATGCTTTATCCCTAGCACACATCATTCTTTCATGCTTTGTTTTCATGCTTGGTTTGCTCACTCTAGAATGATCTATCCTGTCCAGTCTTCCTCTCTAAGCCCAAGACTTAACTGAAATTCCCAGTATTAAAGTTCCCATTAGTTAACTTTAGCCCACACTAGTATCTCCTTCCTTAGGACTCCCATTGTTTTAATGCTACTTTTCTGTACTGTAAGGCTGCTTCTCCCAACTCATATGGGTAAGAATTCACCCTGCCGTTTTCTTGGAGAATTCATACACATTAGAGAACAGTCAGAATGGTAGGTGGAATTCATAAGCCAAGGATGGCAAAGAATAAAACGGCTAGATGAATGGGAGTGGGAGGGCGGTTGTTGGAGGGCTGAACCAGGATAGAGAAGTGTCCAGGAGAGCACAAAGGGCGGGGGGGATAGTTCTCGTTAGTCCCAGAGAGTAGCCCCTGAAAGAGAAGAAAGTTCAGGTATGGTGGGCACAGCTTACAAAATAGGTTCTAAAGCTGAACGTTTCCCTCTTTATGATTTTGCCTTAACGTAGCCCAGTCTGGTGTTTCTTGGGCAGCAGCTGTAGAATAATTTCATTACATTTTTCTCTGGCTTTCAGTGCATTACAAATTTTCTCAAGTATCTTTAAGTGAAAGTTGTGTAGACTCATTACACATCATCTTTCTACTTAGTCTTATCTCATAAGGTGTTTCTTTTAGGACCATCAGTAACTGAATTTCTGTGTAAAATGAACTCATTTTACTTGTAACTAAGTATACAATTATTTCATTTATATTTGGTCAACTATTTATTCAGGCACCTCACCAACTAAATAAAAAAATCATTGGACTAAAATCCTTAATTCTTTCAACAAAGTGCAGCATGATTTGTTCCCTGCTCACTTTTCCCACCTCATTTCACACTAGTCTCCTTCTCTCTCTGCCATCCTCCACTCTGGACTTCTTTCACTTTCTCAAAAAACTCCCAGGTTTCCTCTGACCATAGGACTTTTGCATATGCTCCCAATCTGCCTGACACTTTCCTTTCCTGCTTTACTCAGCCCCCTTCACTCTCCAGACTAGGTCATATTCCCCTATCACAAGTATTTGTGGCTTCAGATACCTCTCTTTCATGGCCTTGAGCACAGCTATGACATTACATCTTTGAATGACTACTTGGTGAATGTCCATCTCTCCCTTGAAGTTATATCTTTTTTTGCTCGCCTTAGTATGCCAGTGCATGGCACCTATGGGACACTCAATAAACATTTATTAAATTAAATGAACTCAGAATTTAAATTTCATTTGTGAATCCAGTCATTTTACCACTTCACAGATACAGTGGTATTCTATGAGATTCTTATCCTTTCCATCTAAACCTCCTTAAAACTTTGAGTACATGAAAAAACTTCTAAGCACAAATTGTTGAAAAGAGGGCTTCTATAGTTATATATTTAGCCAAAAATTAATTTTTGTCTTTACACAATAGAGATAACACGTTGACAATTTTTAAGGATGTGGTACCTTTTTCCCTCTGTGTGGTTTTTCGAAACTTTAAATACATTTTAAGAATCAGTATGTACCCAATTCGAGGCAGTGTTATACACACAAAAATCTAAAGTATCCTCAAAGCAAAGCTTTTCACGTTGCAGTAGAGGGAACATAATGATTTTACTAGTTGACTTTGTTGTACAGATATTTCTCAGTAAGTGGGCACTAAATCAGTTATCCACCAAGTTCCTATTAAAGGAAAGATGTTCAAAGAATTATTCCACAAGGCTTCTTATGCCTGGATCGTCAAAGAACACCTGCAGGGTTTAGTGATACTAAACTATAAATAATTTTGAGACAGAAGTTTGATGGCTTAATAAGAAAGGGGTCAGTTAATTCTGGATAGTGAGGTTGCAGGATACTGTTTATGAAGACAAGGCATTTTCTCCTTTTGTAGCTGATTTTGTTAATGTCTTGGAAACACTTGCTTTGACTTTGTTGCTACTTTCCTGAGTTTCCCCATAAACCAGAAGTCATGTAATATTTGAATGCGGCCTCATAAAAAAAGTACTCATGATGAATGTCTTCAACTCCTCCTTCTCGCTCATGATCCACAGTCAACTGTACAGTCAAGCAGGAAGTACTGTCAGTTCTGCCACATGAGAAAGTCTTGACTCCTACTTCTTCTCTACCTGTTCATTCTGGGAGTGTCAGTGCCGATGACATCCTAAGCATTTCCCCTCTGCCAGGCTAGGCCCCCACCCCAGCCCAATCCCTCCTTCTCACTGTTAGTGTGGTTTCTTCTGAAATGCAGTCTTATCACGCCTCCATTTAAAACCTTTAAATGGCTCTCAATTATAATGATAATAGTAATAACAAATAAGTAATACAGAATTTTTACCTCATGCCAGATGCCATTCATACTGCTTTACATATATTAATTCATGATTATACCTGGAATACAAAAAAAAAAAAAAAAAAAAACCTGTTGCTGTCGAGTCAATTCTGACGCATAGTGACCCTAGAGGACAAAACAGAACTTCCCCATAGGGTTTCCAAGGAGCGGCTGGTGGATTTGAACTGCTGACCTTTGGATTAGCAGCCGTATTACTTACCCACTGCACCACCAGGGCTCCAAATCCCTAAATAGGTGTTAAGTAACTAGCCCAAGGTCATATGTATGATTAGTAAGTGCAGAGACAATATTCAAACCCAGTCCCACTCCAGAGTTGAGGTTCTGACCACTGCTCTATACTGCCTTTTGAAATAGCCTCCCTGACTTTATAGTCGGACTCACAAAGTTCATTTATTTAACTCTTCTCTCCAACCTCAGTTCTGACTGAGGTTGCATTGTCCCATCTTACGTTCTATTCTACCATGCCAAACTGCACAGATGCTTTCTTAAATGGATCCTTCACCTCGCCTAGCGAGATTAACTCAAATTCTCTGTTCCCTCTGTAAAACATCTTAATGAGACCTATGACCTAGAATGCTCAGAGGTAAAAGGTTAGTCTCTACTATTACTATGTACTTTTGTTCACACCCATTGAAAAGCATGCTTAAAACAATCCATTCTGGTTATTCCCAAACCTGTTAATGCTGGTTGTATTTATTATTGTATCCATATAGTTTAATTAAATATTATGTAAATTGAAAAAAAAACATGAGTGAGGGGAAAAAAAGTCAAATGTTTTGAAAGACTAACTTATAGTGAGCTTTTTTTTTTTAATGGCTGTCAAATGTGGTTAGACAACTGTGAAAGCCTGGAAAAAATGTGTAAAACTCTGGAAGTTTTCTGTATTGCGATTTTGTCACATGTAACTTTAAGTTCTCACTCCAATGTAAAAAAACTAAACTGGAAATTGTAAACAGAAAAGTATGGGTGTGGTTTATAAAAGAAAGACTTCTCAGAACTTCAACGTGTGGACTCTAACTCAAAGAAAATAATTTATTATAATCTCAAAAGACCAGCAAACGAATGTGCACTTATGTTTATTATACATTGTTATGATTAAGAAATGAGTGTATGATTTTTGTATAATTCCATTCCTTTGCTACCTTTTTTTTTTTAAATTAACCTGACAATTATCAGTCTGAATTGTGTTAGATAAAAGGATTTCTTAAACTCTTTGAAGTGTGCTATCATGTGTACCATTACACTCACACTCCAGCCAAACCACAGAACTCAGGGTTCTTCTAATATTAACTCATGGTGTACTTTGCCATGGCACACTTTATCTCTGATCTTCTGTCTTTGAACATGTGAACCATCTTTCCCTACTAACTTCTATTCATTCCTTAGAGATATCTCCTTCTTTGCAGTGTCTTTCCAGACCTCAAGGCAGACTAGATGCTCCTCTAAATGTCTGTTAGAAACAATTACTCGGGGGAAAAAGAAGTATTGCCGACTTGGAATTTAAAAATTGGATTAAATAAAGAATATATTCATCTTTTTTACTGTATTTCTTTTATAGGAAAGACTTTATAGTTTTAAAAATTATAATTTTAAGGATAAATAATAAATTAAACTTTTCTAATCCTAATATTCTATTGTGAATGAATCTATAGGGCAACCACAGACTTGACCGTAATGTAGATTAATGGTTGTATCATGGTGGCGAGGATAGAACCCATGTGACAAGGGAATAATGCACAATTTTGATTTGAGAATGATCAGATTCAGAAACTTGTTATTTTTTAATTATTATGGTCAGGCTGATCATTTATAGATAGGAAGGAATGCTTGTTAGTAATAGATATGCAACTGCAAGGCAGGTTCCTAAATATGAATACACAACTAAATGAGCCAGTAAATGGCCAAATAGGACTTAGGTGGATGTAGATGTTTCCATAGTAAGCCTATTTTATCTAATCAAAGTGGTATTTTGCAATCATGAAGAGAATATAATTATAAGCATTTATTATCTAAGTGGGATGATTTTTGATAAGGGTGAAACAGGATTACTTTTGTTAGAATGAGATAGCTATCCAATCAGAAGATATAGGGATTGCATTAATTACGCGATTCTGGAGCAAGTAAGTGGGAACCCATGCCTCTCTCTGGCTCACTTTCACTGCAAATAGCTGTTTAACCTAAGATGTGCTAGAGCTATAAAGCTGAAGTACTTACATGCTTTGCTTCTATGGCAAGCCCAAAAACAATGCGATGAGGTGAATATAATTAGATCTCGTAAAAACTCTCACCCAAAAATGAAGTGGCCACACATCGTGTACACTGAGATAAAAAAAAAAAAAACTCATACCCGTTGCTGTCGGGTCAGTTCCGACTCATAGCAACCCTATTGGACAGAGTAGAAATGCCCCATAGGGAGTTTATGGGAGCAGACTGCCACATCTTTCTCCTGCAGAGCAGCTGGTGGATTTGAACCGTTGACCTTTCTGTTAGCAACCAAGTGCTCAACCAGTGCACCACCAGGGCTCCTTGTACACTGAGATAACCAAGCCAAACCTGTTGGCATCAGGTCGATTCCAACTCATAGCAACCCTACAGAACGGAGTAGAACTACCCCATAGGGTTTCCAAGGAACACCTGGTGGATTTCAACTGCTGACCTTTTGGTTAGCAGCCGTAGCTCTTAACCAGTGCACCACCAGGGTTTACTGTCCCTATAATCATTGGGACCTTGGTATGAGTAGAAAGCAAGGGTTCCACTCTGGGGCGCTTAGGTGAATGCATCTGCAGGAATGGTTTCTATTTGCAAAAGCTGAGCCCATTTGCCCACAGGCTACTAGTCTTAATGAACATAACCATATATAGCTGCCAGGAGAAAAGGAAGGGTCTGCCTCCGCCCCCCCCCCCCCCCCCCGTCTTGATGCCCACCCCATCCTGCTTCTCTGAAGAGTCTTGAGGCTAAGTCTGCTATTGGTCTTGTCACCCAGGTGACCGTCCTTTCCTTGTTTCTTCCCTACCTCCTGATGCTCCTGCCTTTGGCAAGCTCCACAAGGATCTGCCTCTACTTCTGTTGTGGACACTTGTCACTCCTGGTTATTACTCAATCTCCCTCGCCTCCCCACTAGGCTAGTTCAAGCCTGGACAGTTGTGCTTCACTGACTTGTCTGAGCCAGGCTGGCTGATACTAGGGCTGATATTTAAATAAAACGATGTCTTTCTCCAGGGACCAGTCCCTCCTGATAACATGTCCAAAGTACATGAGACAAAGTCTCACCATCCTTGCTTCTAACGAACATTCTGGATAAAAAGTGGATAGAAAGTGAAGGATATTTCTATTCTGGATAGAAAGTGATAGAAGGTACTATTTATTTTAGATAGAGAGGTGACATTTAAATAGAAGCATAAATTAGGTTAGAAAATGAGCCTGGAGGAAGAGCATCCCAGGCAGAGAACAGCAAGTGTAGCAAAGGCCCAGGAGTCAGGGGTGCTCTTGGTGTGTTGGAAGAACACTGACGAGACCAGTGTGGTTTTAGTGGAGTGAACAGAAAGGAAATGAGGCCGTAGATGTAGCTTGGGGTCAGATTATGTAAGGCAGTGGTGCTTACATGGTGGTGATTTTGCCCCTGAAGGTATATTTGGCAATGTGTTCAGACACTTTTGGAGTCCTAACCAAAAAGACCAAATCCGTTGCCACTGAGTCGATTCCGACTCAGAGTTACCCTATAGGACAGAGTAGAACTGCCCCACAGGGTTTCTAAGGAGTGCCTGGTAGATTCGAACTGCCAACCTTTTGGTTAGCAGCTGTAGCTCTTAACTACTATGCCAGCAAGGGTTTCCTGGTGTAAATGGTAAATGTGCTTGGCTGCTAACCGAAAGGTTTGTGGTTCAAGTCCACCCAGAGATGCCTTGGAAGAAAGGCCTGGCAATTTACTTCCAAAATATCAGCCATTGAAAACCCTGTGAAGCACAGTTCTACTCTGGCACACATGGGGTCCCCATGAGTCTGAATTGACTCAATGGCAACTGGTAGTCAGACACTTTTGGTTGTGACAACTGGGGGTGGGGAGTGGGGAGAAAGATGCTACTGGCATCTAGTGGGTGGAAGCCAGAGATGCTGCTAAACATCCTACAATTCACAGGACAGCCCCTCACAACAAAAGATTATCTAATTCAAAATGTCAATGGTGCTGAGGCTGGGAAACCCTGATGTAAGGCCTTACAGGCCACAGTATGAACCTTGGGTTTTATTCTAAGTATGATGGGAGGCCAGTGGAAAATTTTAAACAGAGTAGGAGGATGACATTATTGGACCTGTTGTGTGGAGAATAACAGAAGATGGAAGAGAGCAGAGACATGAAAACCAATGAGGAGGTGACTCCAGGAAGAAGGTGCTGGTGGCCTGGGCCAGGGTGGAGCTCATGAGGAAGGAAGTAGTCATTGAACTCCGGGTATCGAAAACAAGTGAATCTTGATTTTTTGTTTGTTTGCTTTAGCTCTGGCTTTTCTATCTGGTTTTGAAGTCCCACAAGGTGATTTATGTCATTAGAATTTTATTTCAGGAGAGTGATTGACTCACATGGTTGGATATCAAGGGGATGTTTCTGTGGAGGACTGACTCTAGATCTTCACAACAATATGAGAAATTACATCTTTTTAAGAGTCACCTTATTCACTTGAATCCAATTTCTTACAGGTCAGACATTCACCATACAAACTCAGTAGACACAGAAGTCAATTTTATGCTGTTTAATATTATCTTGAGTTACATTAGAAGTTAAAAAACCTCATTAAAAGTGATTTCCTGTTCTTCCTATCCGAATTGAACATTACCTGAATTTACTGTTGCTAGTGAAAAGCCAGGCTTACACTCAAGAGCAAATTTCTTGCAAGTTGAGAGAATTGTTCCTTGAAGCTTAGGGGACTGATAGCAAATAGTCGAAGATACATTTAAAAAAAAAAAAAAAAATATCCTAGGAAGCTTTAAGTAAACTTTATGTTACAGCAAAGCCACTTGGCAAATAGATACTCTGATCCATGACCCCATTTAGTGTTTTGTAGCTCAGAGAATTCAAAGATAAGGGCCCACCACCATGTAATAGTCCTTTATATGGCAGTTGCTGTTGAGTCAGCGCCAACTCATGGCAGCCCCATTGTGTCAGAGTAGAACTGTGCTCCATAGGGTTTTCAATGGCTGATTTTTTTTTTGTCAGTAGATTACCAGGCCTTTCTTATGAGGCACCTCTGGTGAACTCAAAGCTCCAACCTTTAGGTTAGCAGCTGAGCACATTAAACCTTTGTACCACCCAGGGACTCTAGTCCTATATGTGTTGCCATTAGATAATGTCGAGTCAGTGTTTGCTGATAGTGACCCCACATGACAGAGTAGAACAAGTCTATAGAGTTTCCTAGACTGTAATCTTTACAGGAGCAGATCACCAGCTCTTTCTCCCACTGAGCCACTGAGTACTCGAACTGCCAACTTTTCAGTCAGCAGCCAACCTCTTAAGAGTTGTGCTACCAGGGCTCCTCTCATTATCATGTTCAAAAGAAATTATTACACTAATAGGCTTCTTTCTACTGGAGATCGCATTTCACAAATCCTTTGTTTACTTCAGTGTGTGACTAGTTGAAGACTGTTGGATATGGCAAAATGAAGGAGAGTTCCGTGAACCAGATTTGCTCTTTGTAACCCCCCACTCACCCACCAATCACATTTATTTACTGATTCATTTAGTCTAAGAGGAAAGACCACCAGATGGGAGGGCCCCTGCAGTTATTATCTCCAAGTAACATGTCTAGCTTTTATAAAATAGTGTTTGTTTTATTCTTTTTTTTTTTTGGCTTGTTTCATTGCTATGAAACAATTATTATTAGCTTATCTTTAAATCTTTACACTTTGTATTTATATATGTATATATAAATGTATCTATATTTATACATTAGGTTTATTGTAATTGCTTTTTGATATGAATCTACATATAATTTCCATGAAGGCATAACTACAGTAAGTCATACAACTGCTATTTGAATTTCTCTCCTTTTCTTTTTCTTTGCTCTTCCTTCTTTGTTATTTTTGTGCCAGTTCTCTACCCTCCACTCGTGTCTACAACCTAGTATATATTCCTAATGTATTTTAGTACAATGCTTCCTATATTCACATTTACATATATGGTGGCTTTTTATCATTTGTTTACCATGAAAGTGGAAACATATCACCTACACTTTTCTGATTTCTCGTTCAACAGTACTTTTTTGAAAAATCGCTCCAGTTAATTGATAACTCTAATTTATTCTTTTTTGGGAGGTTGTATAGCATGCCGTGGTATGGATGTACCATAATTTACTCAAACCATTTCCCTTTTTATAGGTATTATCTTTGCTTTCAGATTTTTTTGCCACCGTGAGCAATGTTTTAATAAACACTGTTGTAGCTGTGTCCTTATATAGTTATTTTTATGGCATTGAATCTCAGGAGTGGAATTGCTAGGTCATAAGGCATGTGAATTTTTAATATTTTAATAGATGTTTCCAGATTGCTTTCCAAAAAGGTTATAAATCTTATCTCCCTATACCCTTACCAGCAATAGGTGTTATAGGTCTTTTTAATTTTTTTCAGCTGTTGGTTATAAAGAAGTATCTTATGTTTGCTCTAATTTGTATTTTCCTGATACCTAGTGAATTTGAGCGGTTTTTTATGCTTCATCTCTAACTTGTCCATTCATAACTTTTATTCATTTTTCTATTAAATTGTCTTTTTTTGTGAATGTCTTGTGAGAGCTTTTTATATACTGTAGGTATTATCCCTTTGTTTGTCTTCTGTGCAACCCTTCTTTTCCAAAGCTACTGTTAGTCTATTGCCTTCTAACTTTATGATGATATGTTTTGTTTTTCAAAAGTTTTGAATTTTAAATATTCAGGTATTTCTGTCTTTTATGTTTTACCTTTTAGTCTTATTTAAAAAGGCTTTCCTCAGTACTAGATTGTACACCTGGTTTCCACATTCTTTTATTGTTATTTAAAATAGTAACTTCTTTTAAAAATTGTATGCATTTTTCTTGCCTTAAAATTGATGGATGCAGATAATTTATGCCCATTATGTAATCTATGGTTGCTGATAATTTCAGAAACATGTGTGTAATGTATCAAAGGCGTCACCCTTCTCCTGAAAACTATCCCTATGCCCCTAGCTGAGTTGGGTGCCTTTTACTCAGTTCCCTATTGTATTCCACTGTGCACTTCTACCGTTGAATTTGGAGCTCTGGTGGCAAAGTGGTTAAGTGTTTCGCTACTAACCAAAAATTCGGTGGTTCAAATCCACCAGCTGCTCCTTGGAAACTCTATGGGGCAGTTCTACTCTGTCCTATAGGGTTGCTATGAGTCGGAATTAACTCAACAGCAACGAGTTTGTTTTTTGTTTTTTGTTTTTTATTTAGCATTGAATTTACTGCTTTGAGTTGAAATTATTTAAAATAATCTGTTTACCCAGTTTAACTACAGATTCTTCCAGGATCAGGTCTATGTCTTACTTATATTTGCATCTCTATTGCCTATCATGTCTTGATAATAGTGGGCACTTAATAAATATTGGTGAAACTAATTTGAACTAAATTCTTACAGAAGTTTTTTTTTTTTTTTCCCCTAGCTGTCTTAGTGTGTCATAAGAACTACTAAGCTTCTTCCCTAATTCCGATAATGCCTACACTTATTGGGGTCTGTGGTTAAGACCTCAGGCCACTAACCAAAAGGTTGGCAGTTCAAATCTACCTGCTGCTCCTTGGAAACGCTATAGGGCAGCTCTACTCTGTCCTATAGGATCGCTGTGAGTCGGAATCGACTCAACAGCAACGGGTTTCTTTGGTTTATGCTGCCAGGCACTGTTCTAAAAATGTACATGCATTATGTCATCCTATGTCACCATACCTGTAGGAAATAGATACTATAATTATCCTATTTTACAAGTGAGGAAGCTGAGGCTCCAAGGTCATGCAACTAGCAAGTGGCAGAACTGGAATTCAGTCCAAATCTATCTGGCTTGGAAGCTCAAGGTAGTTTTCCCTGTGTCACACTGCTTTCCTGCTTCAAAGTTATTCTACTGTTCATATTTCTAAAGAAATGTTTTAAAAGACGAGCTTGTTGCTTGGTGAGCTTTTTAGATCTGAGGCATTCATTTTTTGTTATACCAGTAATTAATCCAAAGGCTCATTAATTTTTTTTGTAGGAAGTAAAGAAAATTGTGCAAATTGTTTTTAACATAAAAAGTTAAGGTTGTAAGGCTGAGATCAGCACAAAAAGGTGGAAAATTGTTCACAGTTCCTCAAATATCTGAATGTTATTGGACCTTACGTAAAAAAATCACTGAAATGTGTTTTTTACCCTATATAAGTAGCATGTGGGAAAGACCCACAAAACCAAATAATGAATGCTGCAGATACCGTGGAAATTATTTTGAGAGGAGATTTTGTAAACAAGTGCAACAATGTCATTTATAATAAATACTGATTTTTTTAAATAAAATTATGCATTACCAGCTTACTATTTTATTTAAATTGCTTTGCTAGAAAGTTATGCATGGAATAATGATATGAATCACTGTTTCTACTTATAAGGTCTAGTTAAACAATAGGTAAACTGATTATAATATTTACATCTAACGTTTGATACAATTGATTATCACTAAGCAAAACTTAGTTGAAAATATATACGAGTCAGATATTCATTTTTAGTACTTGAAGTTATTTTTCTATATTCAGAAAATGTATATAACATTTGTAATTATAATTACAAAACTATATGGCCAACTTAAAAAAATGGACCTAATATGACTTAAGGTATGTTAATATTGGATATGTTATAATAGCATATAGACTATTTGAGAGAAATCAATAATAATTTAGAATTAAATAATTAAAATATATTTAAATTTTTTATACAGTGATAATGATTCTGAATAGCTTTATTAGAAAGCGAGGTGTAAAATATTTCCTTTAATTTGTGATGGTATTTCTCAAGGAAATGATGCATTATGAGAAAACAAGGTATCTTTTTGCTGTGAGTGAAAGTATTGGAATTCCACACTCCCTTCTTCTTTTACCTTGTTAACTTTTATCAGTTCTTCATATCTTGATTCAAACATTCTTGATGCCTTTCCTCGCTATTCCAGCCTAAACCAGTGTGTACCCTGAATACCTCTGTAGTTAGGAACATTTGAAATTCAATTATTTATCCCTCAAATCATCAATTACTTTATTGCAGATACTTCCAGTTTGTGACATTTAGTATATGGTAGTTTAGACTGTTTTGTAAATATTTCCTTGACCACCTTTTTTGCTTGTGTTTTGAATAGTAGAAATTATAATCTCAATAGAAGGGGCTGGATTTTGTGCCCTTGAGCAGCATAGTGTACATATGTGTTATAAACACGGCCTGATCTAGAATGGATGGGATCTGATGCTTGGTGAATGTCACTTCTCAAACTCTCACTGACAATTGCAGTGAATTTATCAACAGCCATTGGTATATTAAAAATAGGGTTGGAGTACCCAATAAGGAAGGTATGCATGAGTTTAATTGTGCTTACTTACTAATCTGTAGGACACAATTTCACCACTGAAAACCAGGTGAAATTGTGTCCTACAGATTAGTAAATAAACACAATTAAGTCTGTGCATACCTTGCTCACTGGAAGCTGGTGCATGCCTGTGCTTACTGGTTAATCTGCCCCTGATTAAAAATATATGTTCAACAGGACAAAGTGTTCTATATATTAAAGAAAATTGTCACATTTATGCTCCTTTAATTCAAATTTAGAAAAAAAAAAGCATCAAGAATATTCATCACTAAATATTTGTTAACTGTACTATGAGCATTCATGTCAAATTTATGTAATTAATTCTGTGACTTTACTGTGAAGATATATAAATCTAAATTTTAGTTTAAATGAACTAAATAGATTTGCTCTGATCACCTAGCAACAGTCTACAGTCTATTTGAAAAATGACATTTCTTTTTTTTTTTAATAAAAAGATTTTAAGATGTATTTTCCTGAATCTTGTGTAGTTATGGTCAATGGTGCAATGGAAAGGAAATGATGGAATCTGGTTTCTATAATTCTTGTCCTGCCACTAACTAGCTAGGTGGACATCATTTAAATGTCTTTGCCTCTGTTTCTTTATTTGTACAGAAAGAAGTCATTGCTAGGGTCTTTTCCAACTGATATTCTAAGAAATGTAATCACTTGCCAGTTGCTATAGGTGATTCAACTTCCTAGAAATATTATTGCCTAATTTGCTTAAATTCACTGCTTGTTAATTATATAAACGTTATTTCAGTTCAATTCAAGCTACAAAGAAAGGAATGTTGAGTCTACCTACTTTAGCATTTAATTATCAAGTAAACATAATAGTTGGCAGCATTTAGGCTTAGAATAGGGAGTGTGTATACTGAACAGCTGAGGAACCTGGTTGTACAATGGTTAAGCACTCAGCTGCTAACTGCAAGGTTGTCAGTTTGAATCCACCCAGTAGCTCTGTAGGAGAAAAAAACCTGGCAATTGCTCCTATATAGATTACAGTCTAGGAAACCCATGAGACAGTTCTGCTTCATCACATGGGGTCACTATGAGTTTTAACTGGCTTGAAGATATCTGACAACAACAACATATTTAGCAGCAGAAAAGACTTGTCATGTTGTGATAACAAAGATATTCTTAGGATTTTTTTTTTTTTTTTTTTTTTTAGAATATTGCCTCTGACTATGTGTTTTAGAAACAAAACTTTTTCTGCTTAAAATCCTTCTGTGGGATAAAATAGGCATCCATGACCTTTCATGATCAGCAGCTATTAAAACTCCAGCTTCATCTCAGAGACCTGATCTCATTTTGCCTCATTAATTTAACTTTTATTTTCTTGATTTATCATTTTATAATTGCAATTGTTGTTATTTTTATTTTCAATTTCTCTGTGTGCTTTTGTTTTATGTGTGACTCTCTCATCAGCAGCAATAAGCTATTTTTTCCCCAGTTGGATAGTCTTTTTCTTTTAATTAAATAGATTAATGTATTTACTTTTATTGGTTACTGATATATTTGGATGCCATCTTATTTTGTGCTTTCTATTGATAATGCTTTTTAAAATTATTTTCTAGGCCCTTTCCTGCATTCTTTTGGATTATTATTTTAATTCCATTTTCTCTCTACTTGTTTGGGAGTTACAGACTATATTCTCATTATTGAATAGTTATTCTTAAAATTTATAAATGCATACTTAACAAAGTCTAAAGGTAATAATTACTCTTCACTAGTACAATTCAAAGACCTTAGAAAAATTTAATTTCAATCATTCCCCTCCTTTCTTAAATGTTATTAATATATGCAGGGTAATTCTATTTTCTTATCTCCAAATTAAACATTATTATTTTTTGTTTACCCACATGTTTACCAGTTTCCAGGTTCACTGCTTCTTTTTGCATCTCAGACATTTCTTGTGAAAGCATTTTCTTTTTTCCTGAAGTCCATATTTTAGAACAATTTGGCTCAACCCTCATTGTACCTCAAAATCACCCCGGGGAAAATTTAAACATCGCCAAATCCAGGCTCTACCACAAATCAACTACTAAGATTCTCAGGGCCAAATTCTGCTTTTATTCATGAAGGAAAGTTCTATATGAGTTGTCATCTTGCAGTTAACAACTATAAAAAACAGGAACATATATATTAAACAACTATTTTCAGGCATTGGGCAAGAGGCAGCACAGGACTGTATCCCTAAGAGAAAGAAAATAGACAAGGTAGGCTTTATGATTGCCCCATCTTTCTGCCTGGAGGTGGCTTCTAGACTCCAGCAGAGGTAGAGAAAACACAGACAGCACCTAGTATCTCTCAGACTTAAGGAGACAGAAATTGGATTTATAGAAGCTGAGATAGAATTTGTGGGGCAGAGCGCTAGAGAAGGGAACTATATAGAGGGAGAACTTTGGAGGCTTACAGAATTCTTCCTTCAAATCTTTCTTTGATTATCGATCTGTGCAAGGTTAAGGTAAAAATTCATAGAAGTAGGAAAATAAAGACTGGAAAGCAGTAGGTCAAACATTTCACAGAGTTCACTCAGGCCTGGAAATTATTTGTTTTCCCACCATCCACAATGGAAAGATTTTGTAAAAGAAGCATTGGGTAGAGTCCTCAGTACTACCTTAGTTATGAAGGTAAATCAGCACTAGAATAAAGACTGCTCTGGATTTTTCCTAACAAAGTTTAAAAGTAAGCCTTAAAAAGGATCCTAAGTAACTTAACTGCATACTAGAAAGTCCAATACTCTTTAAAGGAATACAGCAAAATATAGCATTCAGTAATATAAATTTTACAATATCTGCTTCCGATCAAAAATTACCAGACAGTCAAAGGATCAGAAAAATATAACCTATAACGTGAAGAAAATTCAATCAGTAAAAACAAACAAAAATTTTATAAAGAATTACTGGCTAAGGACCTTAGAATAACTATTATAAACATTATAAATATGTCCAAGAATATAAGGAAATAATAACTTCCATTGAAAACACATCATTTTGAAGTGCAAATGTACTAGTAGAGCAAATTTAACCAAATTAAACAGAGTGAAGGAAATAGTGATAAAACAGATAAATAAATTCATTAAATAAAACAGAAAGTGGGCAAGCAAAAGATACAATGAATGAGATTAAAGGCTTAATAAAAAGGCAATAAAATTTATAGACCTCAACCCAGAATAATCAAGAAAAAACAAAACAAAACAGAAAAAGCAAATTTATCATATCAGGAATGAAAGCAGAAATGTCATTACAGATCCTACAGATATCAGAAGAATAATAAGGATACATTATAAAGAACTTTTTGTCAGTAAATTTGATAGTAAAAATGAAATAAACCAATTACTTGGAGGACAGAAACTACCAAAGCTTTCTAAAGAAGTAATATATAATCTAAACAGAACTATTTCTATTAAATAAATTGCATTCATAGTATTTAAAAAAAAAAAAAAAAAAAAACCTCCCTTGAAAGAAAACTGCAGGACTAGATTGCTTCACTGGTGAACTATACCAAACATTAAGCAAGAAATAATACCAATTCTGCATAAACTCTTTCAAGACATGGAAGATGAGGGAACATTTGCAATTCATTTTATGAGACCAGTATTACCCTGATACCAAAACCAAAGACAGAATCAAAAAAAGGCAGGTGGCGGGGGAGGGGGAGGGAACTACAGCCCCATATCTCTCATGAATATAGACATCCTTAACAAAATAATAGCAAATCAAATCCATCATGACCAAGTTGGGTTTATCCTAAGGACGTGTTTTTAAGATTAAAAAAATAAGTCAATGTCTTCACTGTCTTAACAAGTTGAAAAACAGAAACCATGTAATCATCTTAGTACCCATTTATGATAAAAATTCTCACCAAAATTATGAATATAAGGAACTTCCTCAATCTCTTGAAAGTCATCTATGGAAAATATTCAGCTGACTTCATATTTATTCGTGAAAGACTGAATGCTTTACACCTAGCATCAGAAAAAAGGCCAGAACGTCCAATCTCACATCTTCTATTTAATTGTTCCAGATGCCCTAGCTGTTGCAATAAGGAAGGAAACATATAGATTGAAAAAACAAACAAAAAACAATGATATAAAACTGCTTTTATTTGCAGAAATACATGATTACATGTGCAGAAAATTTTGAGGAATCTACTAAAAATCTACTAGAACTAATGAGTGAGGTTAGCAAGGTTGCAAGTTACAAGGCCAATATACAAAAATCAATTGTATCCTTATGTAGTACCAGTGAAAAATTGGAAGTTAAAATAAGAAATAACTTTGAAAAAAAATCAAAAACATTATATACTTAGAAATTATTTTTAAAAATATGTACAAGACTTTTATGCTATAAATTACAAAAATATGTCTGAGAAAAATTTTAAAAGACCTTTAAAAATAGAGATGTATAGCATGTTCATTATTCAGAACACCAGTTTTGTTAAAATGTCAGGTTTCTCCAAATTGATCTATAGGTACAATGCAATCCCAAATTCCCAGCAGGCGTCTCTCTGTGGAAATGGGCAGGCAGTTGTAAAATTTATTTGGAAATGCATAGGACCTAGAATAGCCAGAACAGTTTTGAAAAAAAGTACAACAAAAACAGAGGACCCACTCTACCTGATTTCAAGACTTATAAAACCACAATAATCAAGATACTGTGATTTTGGCATAAATACAAAGTACAGAAATAGATTCAGCCATACATGGTAAAGTGATTTTTGACAAAGGTGCCAAAGTAATTCCATGAAGAAAGAATAGTGTTTTCAAAAAATGGTGCTGGAAAAATTGGATATCCATAAGCAAAAAACTGAAACTTGACCCTTACATAGCATCATATATAAAACCTATCTCAAAATACCTAAAACTATAAAACTGGAAGAAATAAACATAGGAGAAAATTTTTTTGACCTTGATTAGACAAAAATTTCTTATGATATAAAGAACATCTACCATAAAATAAAAAAGAGATAAACTGGACTTCATCAAAATTAGAAATGTTTTTTCTTTGAAAAAATATACTATTAAGAAAATAAAAAAATAGATGCCACAGATTAGGAAAAAATATTTGCAAAAATATATCTGATAAAAAATTTATATCCAGATTATATAAAGTATTCTTGTAACTCAATAATAAGAAGACAGACCACTCAGTTTAATTTTTTAATTGAATAGACACTCATCAAAGAAGATACGCAAATGACAAATAAATATATGAAAAGATGCTCGACATCATTAGTCATTACAGAAATGCAAATGAAATTAAAACTCATGCTTATTGCTAAAATAGCTAAAATTGAAAGGAATGACAATATCAAGGGTTGGTGAGATGTGAAGCAACTGAAACTCTTAAACATTATTGATACAGCTGCTTTGCAAAATGTTTTGACAGTTTAAAGTTAAACATTCACTTATTATATGACCCAGCCATTTCACTCCTAGGTATTTATCAAGAGAAATGAAAACATATTTCTACACAAATGCTTATATGCAAACGTTCATAGTGCTTTATTCATAATAACCCAAACTAGAAACAATCCAAGTAACCATCAACTATTAAGGAATAGACAAATTGTGGTACACTCATATAATAATATACTATTCAGAAAAAAAAAGGGACAAACTACTGATACATGCAAAAACATGGATGAATCTCAAAAGCATTAGGCTAAGTTAAAGAAGCCAGAAATAGAAGAATACATACTGTATGATTTCATTGCTATGACATTCTAGAAAAGGCACAACTGTAGTGACAGAAAACAGAGCAGAAGTTGCCTAGGGCCAAGAATGGGGGTGGGGGAGTAGGATTGCCTGCAGTGGGACAAGAAGAAAATTTGGGGGGTGATTACGGTGTTTTATATGTTCATTGTGATAGTAATTACATGATTGTATAGATTTTTAAACTCACTGAATGGTACACTTAAAATCGCTGAATTGTTTTTCATATAAATTATACCTAAACAAGGGAACTCGGCTGTCAATTTAATTGTTATTCCTTTGAAGGCAATACACGTGTTTTTCCTCTGGCAGCTTTTCAAATGTCTGTGTGTGTGTGTGTGTGTGTGTGTGTGTGTGTGTGTGTGTGTACACATGTACATGCACGTGTATGTTCCAAACCAAAACCTGTTGTCTTCGAGTCAATTCCAACTCGTAGCTGCAACCTTATAGTTCAGAGTGGAACTGCCTCATAGGGTTCCCGAGGAGCAGCTGGTGGATTTGAACTGCTGACCTTCTGGTTAGCAGCGGTAGCTCTCCATAGCTGTTAACTGCTGCGCCACCAGGGATTCTGTGTAAGTTCAGTGTTCTGGAATTTCAGTACAATGTTTCAGGTTGTGGTTTCCTTTTATCTTGTTTGTGATGTATCTTGATTCCAGAATCTATGAATTAATGCTTCATCAATTCTGGAAAATTCTCAACCACTATCTCTTCAAATATTGCCTCTTCCTTGTTTCTTTTTATTCTATTTCTTTACGACTCTGATTAGAATTATGCTACGTTTTCTAATGTTCTTTATGTCTCTTTAGCATCTCTCACACTTTCCATTTCTTTTCTGTGCTGAATTCTAAGTAATTTCTTTAGATATATATTTCAGTTCATTACTTTTTTCTTTAGCTGGTACTGATCTGCTTTTTAACCCTTCTGTTTAGTTATGTGTTTTAATTTTCAGAAGTTGTATTAGGTTCTTTTTTAGATGTCTGTCTTTTTAAAAGAGGATAGTGTTACTTATTTGTGTTTTTTTATTCCATTTTTATCTTTAAAAACGTTAAATATACATAGTTTATACTTTGTGTTTGATAAATCTAGTAGTTGAATTTTATGGGGATCTAATTCTGCTGTTTATTGTTTGTGCTGACTCACTAATGGTGGCTTCTTTCTTCATGAGCTCTGTTAGATTGGACTGGGAGCTCCTGATGGGTGGGATTCACCTATCTGTTGTTGTTAGTTGCCATGGAGTGGGCTCCAACTCGTGGTTACCCCATGTATAGAAGAAAACATTGCCTGGTTCTGTGCCATCTTCACAATCCTTGTTATGTCTGAGCTCATGATTGCAGGTCTTGTGTCAAAAACCTTGATTTGAGGGATTATCCCTGAAGAGACTTTTTTTTAGTTCTTTCAGGTGCCTGGGGCCATTTAAAGTTAATTCTTATCTTTTCCAGACCGTACAGTAGTGTGAATTCCAACCCCAATTTCACCTGAGGACAGGCTGTGGATTTTCAAGGCAGACTTATTTTTTTTTTATTTTCCAGAGATCCTTTTCATTTCCCTTTACTGATGGCAGATTACTTTTTCTAGACCAATCTTTCAATGATGGTAAAAGAAAACTAGTTCCAACTCCTGATCTTGTGGGATCCTAAGGCCTTGACTTCTATTCCCTTCATGAGTTTAGGCTGCAGGTAGCAGTAAACATCCTCAGAATGGCTGTTAATTTGGACAATGAATAGAGTAAATTGAAAAATAAATAAGAAAACCATCAGTTAATCATGAATTATAATTACCTGGGTTAAAAATGAAAGAGCTCTGGTGGTGCAGGGGTTAAGCGCTTGGCTGTTAACTGAAAAGTTGGCAGTTCGAACCCACCAGCCACTCAGTGCTCCAAGCGAGATGTGGAAGTTTGCTTCCATAAAGGTTACAGCCTTGGAAACCCTATGGGGCCTTTCTACTCTGTCCTATAGAATCACTATAAGTCAGAATTGACTCAAAGGCAATGGATTTGGTTTTTTGGTTTTAAGTTAAAAATGTGTATGTGTGTGTGTTCAGGAAATATTTTAAATATGAATTTGTTCCCTTCTTATGGTATCAAGAATTACATCCTCAGTACCAACTGATGACACTGAGAAGATTCACAGACCTTATAAAACATTGTTTTCAAGGTCAAATCAAATTGGAGGCAATCATTCTTCATTCCATTTATAAGACCTGGGTAACTTGTCTTGGTAAAGCTGGTACTAAAAATGCCTTTTTGTAGACAGGTAGTTAGAATACCATACAGAATTCATTTTTGACTGTCCAACCCAGAATTATTTGCAAGCCATAGCTACTATAATTCTTGTGGGCTGACACCTCAGTTAACTGTTAAATCACTGGAAAGATTATCTTGTCTTTCTCTTATGTGAATTCAGGAGCACAGACTATTTAAAATTCCTTCTCTAGATGAATTCTGTTAGGAGTATTACATTTCTTTTTCAGTCTTAAAAGGAATCAGCCCAGTATTTTAACATCATATGTTTTAAAGCTACTTTGCGTTATTCTTTAAAAAGTTAGATTGAAACTTGAGAAATAGTATATGAACTAAGTATGAATTTTAGCAGGGTTCAACAGTTCAGAGTTCTCTCACACCTGTATGGTCTCTAGGTAACCACTCTCTATTGGTAGAGTCGCATTCAAATATGCAGAGACTAGCAGGTAAAAACACAGATACATGCCTTATGTTTTCACCTGATAGTCTCTGCGTATTTGAATGTGCACCAACTGATAGCATTTTCAGATGTGAGTTTTAGAGCATCCCGGAAGAACATAAGGATAAAAGAAAAGAAAGGAAAAAAAAAAAAAAGAAGATTCATTCTAGCATTAAAAATAGTCTGTAGTCACAGCCCAATTGTGGGAAAGGAAATTATTGAAGTGTAGTTCAGGTAATTTTAAAAGACTGATGCTAATAGATAGCAGAGGCTGAACACATTCTGAATTAAAAAATGAAAAATAGTGGACAAAGGAAGACAATAGCAATAATAACTACCACTTACTGGGTTCTTATTATGCAGCGTAACTATATTGAGTGCTTTACTTAAAAACAATCTCAACTACAAGAAGATCATCCACTTATCAAGTGTTTGATATGTTCCACTTTTATCTTTAGGACAGCTTTTTTGAGTTAGGTACTATTATATACCCAATTCTATAAATGAAGAAACTGGAAGTTGGAGTTTTCAAACAACTTTCCTAAGGTCACATACTTTCGATAGTGTTAAGTTTGATATAAAAGCCACGATAGTCTGAGTTCAGAGACTGTGGTCTAAGATAGCATCTCCCTTATATTCTCATCTAACTACTAATCTTCACCTCAACCCAATGAGGGTGTGTCTTATCCATCCCATTTTAAAGATATGCAAATAAAGAGGTAGAAACTCTAAGTAACTTGCACAAGATTACTTGTGAGTAATAGTATCAAGATCTAAAACAGTTTTTTTTTTTTTTTTTTCCTGTTTGCAGATACTATGCACTTTCTACTGTCTTATTCTGCCTTTGTGGCAGTATTTTTCATTCTAGTTATTCAACTGTTCAATTATTCATTTGACAAATATCTGTTGAACACTTTATGCAATGCATTCTTCTGGGCTCTGGGACTAATTTAGTGAACAAAAAAGGCCAAGTTTCTGTTCTTGCAGACTACATTCTAGTGGGGTAAGATAGGCATGAATAAATAAACCAGTAAATGTATGCCAACTGTTAATAAGTGCTATAAAGAAAAATAAAGCATTGTAAGATGCTACAAAATGATGAGGAAAAGAAGATGTATTTAGATTTTATAAGATGGTCAATGCAAGGAAATGTAGAACTGCCACTAGTAATTTTATGATATTGTCATTTTCTACACAAATATCTTGACTATTGGTTTATATGACATTGAAACTCAGTCTGGGTTTTATAGCATTTTACTGGTTTCTTGAAGACTACTGTCATTTCATTGTAGTGATGATTTTATCCTAGTTTTACTTTTTAATTCTGTTTAAATGATTATTTGAAGAAACAAAAAGGCGTACTTGTTTTCTTTCTATATATTTACCCAAAATGCCCAGTTGAATAAAGTGAATGAATGTTTGGACTTATTTGGGGAGTGTGCCTTGCCAACAATTAAGTACAAGGGTCTTCTCCCTGTCATTGACACTATATGTGTGATATTAGTTCTTAAAGGCAATTTCATGATAAAAGCAGCAGTGATGTTAAGAACTAATTGACTGATTTTAATTGAAGAACACTTATATTACAGAGCATATGATGGTAAGATGTGTTCAACTTGTTTTTGCTTTTCTTTAAAAAGCTGAAAGCCTTCTTCCCAGTAGTAATTAAAAACAAACAGCTCTCATTAACTTGCTGTGGGCCTCTAATGGCCACAATGTTGATTCCTTGAATGAATGATTTACAGATCGAAAGCAGAGTAATTCAACACTGAAGTTATCTTGAAATTAAAGACCATCATCCTAGATAATGAATAGTTTCAATTTCTATAGCACCAGATTACATGTAGTTTTTTTTATTAATGTATTCTTTTGCACATATATAACTTGATAAGTCACCAACAAAAATGGTCTCATCAGATCTCCAGCTCAGACAGCAATGTGCTAAATACAGTTCTAGGATTAACTCTGTAGCCTTGGGGATGATATTCATTCAATCAGTCATTCATTCAGCCGACATTTATTAAGAAGTTTCTTTAGACTTGGCATTTTCCTGAGTGCTTTGGGAAATAATAGAAGAAAAAAGATAGCCTTTGCCCCTGAAAGAATTTATTCTTATGTCATTGGGAAAATACTTTATTCCAGTCCTGTCTCTTTTATTTATTTGATTGTTTGTATCACAATTTATTTAACCAATCCCATGTTGTTGGATATTTAGGCAAATTTTAATTTTTTTTTCAAGCCTGTGTCAAACACCCTTGATTACAAATTTTTGTTCATATTTCTGATTATTTCTTTAAAATGAATTTCTACAAGTAGAATAACTAGGTTAAAAGGTATGAACATTTTAGTCTCTGAATAATTTTGCCAAAAATAGGCAAAATTGGCAAAAAAGTTACATCATTTTACATTATCACCAACAGTGTGTGAGAGAGCCTTCCCGTAATTGCTCTATCTACTTGCCAGCATTCAGAATAAACAAAATTCCCAAGTGTGTATCGTCGTTGGTCTTTAAAAAGTCTTCAAAATATTTAAACAATAAGAATTTATCATTTTTAAGAATCATTTATTGAAGTCAACTAGTACTGATTAAAAATCTCCAACTGCGTAGGTAACTTGTATTCAACAAGAGATCATCTAGGCTATTTTCCTTCTTTTTTCTTTCTCATGTATGCTGAGTTTTAGAATATTAACAGGTTATGAAAAGTGATGTCAGCTTGAGAAGTTCATCTGACTAAAAATGAATCTTGCAGCAGGCCATGAGTAAATTGGAAAAGTTGGATAGGATGTAAAAGCAAATGCTAGAAAATAAATAGAACTGTATTTTGTTAGGGCATTGAATTTCATAGGACCAGGCCCTGGAGAAGGACATCATGCTTGGTAAAGTAGACGGTCAGTGAAAAACAGGAAGACCCTCAATGAAATGGATTGACACAGTGGTTGCAACAATGGGCTCAAGCATAACAATGATTGTGAGGATAGGGCAAGACCATGTAGTGTTTCGTTCTGTTGTACATAGGGTCACTGAATTGGAACCAACTCGATGGCACCTTACAATAGCAATTAAATTTCATGAGTACATATATAAAAAGTATTGTGAATTAAAGTAAGTACCAATTCATTATATATGGTGATGGTACATTTTACTGAGGCATAAAATTCCTACCTGCAGAAGTATGAAAGAATAATATTGTGGATAGGGTTACGGGGTGCTACCGAAGAATGAAGTTGTGCGGTAGTTTCCTGGTTAATCTGTTGCATCTTTATTACGGTGTTTTTGCCTTTCTTGAGTTTGTACGCTTAGATCTTTGATCTCCTTTCTGTTCTTACCTCAGTTGTTATACTGTTTGTTTCTAGAACCATGGGTCACAAAAACCGATATGTCAAAGTCCCACGTGGTCACATCTGGGTTGAAGGTGATCATCATGGACACAGTTTTGACAGTAATTCTTTTGGGCCGGTAAGTCATCTTGTCACTGATATAACTGTTTTTCAGAAGCTGGAGCAAAAGCATGCCAGATAGGTTGCTCACATAATTAAGCTATGAAGGTAGGGTAGATCAGTTTATGATTAAAAATTTCCTTTTAAATATCATGGATAGATAACGTCAACTATCAAGGTGTGTGTGTGTGTGTGTGTGTGTGTGTGTGTGTGCATGTATGTAGGTGTGTGTGTGTGTCGTGTTTCATAGAAAAGAACTTCGACTTTTTACAGTGTACCAAAAGATGCTTTCCACTGACCAGATGGTCACAATTGGAAGGCCTTGTTTGTTCCACTGGAGTGTTCGTAGCTTATGTTGTGAATGAACGTTTAACAGACTTATTGTGTAAAGGATCTATAGGCATCATTTTTCTACATTGGTAGTTAAAAATGCAAGTCTAATGGAAATTATAGTATTGGTAAGTAACATTTTATAAGTATTTATAGCAGAAATGCGGACATTCCTTATTCCATGCTTATGCACCATAAAATATGTGACTAAGCTGATATTTGTAAATTTTATTCACTTTGAAAGTACAGAGAAATGATCTATTTCTGAACCCTTCATTATAAAAAGTGAAATAATTATAAAGTGAAGAATCTTTTAGTTAATGGAAACTGCACCTGATATCTTGTTACCTATGTTTGTTTAAAAGCTTGGATCTTCACTGATTACATTTTCATAAAGCTGGACATATATAAAGCTGTTATATATTTGTAACTTAATGCTGAGTACCTTCAGATATGTTTAAAATAAAATGACCCACATAGTGTTTGTCTAAACTTAAATGTTAGTGGTCTCTATTGAAATAATTTCCTTCACATATTATGAGGGGCTCTTCATAGCCACTAAAGGTGCAGACACTTTGATCCACCTTTGGCTAAAAATACAGTAATAGAGCTGAGGCTGCATAAATGTTATGGATAGGTGGAAGGAAACTTTAGGGGACTACTTCTACTTCTTATTTCTAGTTGCAATCATAATAAAAACTTGTAAGGACTTTCCTTGCCTTTGAGTGATAGTTGTTATAAAAATACAATGTATTCTTTGTGGGGCGTACCAAAAATGAGACAGATTGGAAATATTTTAGGTCACTTACAGTTATAAAGAAATTTGTCAGCAACTTGAAAGTGAAAATAAATGACTTAATAGTGGTTTTGTTTCTCTTTCATCTATAAAATTAACTCTATAAAATATATCATGTTATTACTCAGGCCCACATTAAAATATTAGTTAGCTTTGGTTCAGGTTTTGATTGGTTAGGATAGTGATTCTGGAATGAAGTATTAGAAAACGTTGTTGCTTTGCTCTCAGTTGTGCAGGGTGTGGTAAATAATTAGTTAGTAATAATAAAACACTAACGTTTGAGATCGGTTTGGTTCTCCTTTATTATTGAATTGTAGCCAATCAATGGTATTTACATAATGAATATTATTCTCGCTCACTTATATCCCATATGCTTTCTCATTTTGAAGAGAAAATGATAGAGTTGGCAGGCATGACACTGGGAATTGCACATTATCCTCAATGCGTCATCTCTATTGTGCCCCTCTGATTGGGCTTTCCTTCCCGCTCTGTATTTAACAGTGTTTATTTTGAACCACTGAACCATGAGTAATCCATGAAAGTGCATCAGGTGTGAAAGCGTCTTCTGGCACTTATATCTTTAAAAAAAAAAAAGAAAGGTGAAAACTATGTGCATAGGACAATCTTACTGTGTTTATTATAATAGACTACAACATGCAGAACAATAACATAAATATATTGTGTGCAGTGCTTAATAATGCCACTTGGTTTAAATCATGTTTTAAATGAATTCTATTTGTTAATTATTGTTTGAATCAGTAATTTGAGTCAAAGTGACAAACCTACTAGTGATTCTTCTCCTCTTTTTTTAACGGATATATATGTGTATATACATAAACTCATTGCCATCAAGTCGATTCTTTCTCATAGAGACCCTACAGGACAGGGTAGAACTGCCCCATAGGCTTTCCAAGGAGCAGCTGGAGGATTAGAACTGCTGATCTTTTGGTTAGCAGCCAAGCTCTTAACCACTGCGCCACCAGGGCTCCTGTCTTGGTGATAGACCTTATCAATCACTTAACTTCTCTTGACCTAAATTTCCTCATGTATAAAGCAAAGGTTTCCTTCTCAGAATCTATCTTGAGTAAATAATTGAAAAACTGAGTAAAAATTTTTGTATGAATATATTTATCAAAATTGTAATGAACATCCTCAGCATTCTAAAATAGAAGTATAGTTAAATAAAGTATGGTTCATCCAGAGTATGAAATATTATGCAGTCATTAAAAACTATTTTTATGAAGAATTTTAATGACATAATATTCATGATATAATTTTCAGTAAATACATAAAAATGAAAAACTGTATATACAGAATTATGTTAATTATCTTCAGTTGTTATAATTATGATTGATTTCTTTTTATATCTTTGTACTTCTCCATATTTTAAAAAGTTTTCAGTAGGTTTTGATTTTCTTTATAACTGGAAAAATAATTTTTTTAAAAACTAGGATGAAGATGATTGAAAGTAAATGCTTTCTAACTTTCCTTCTGGCTATAAGTTCTATAAAAATGTTTGATGATGCTATGGCCTGAAGGAAAACATCACAGATTTGACTGAGTAGGAAATGTTTCGATTATGAATATTATCTCTATGAAATATCTCTGTGCTAAACCTCTTCAATATATTATCATTGCACAATGATAGAAAATGTCTTATCTTCTCAAAATATAGATTCACTAATTTATGACTTTAGCTTAAATTACTAGTGTCAGGAATATCTTTTGTAGGTTTTTTAAATTATGACATTGTCTGAAAGTGTTATACAGAGCATTGTATTACTTAGTTGTACTGGATTATGTAACAAAGACATCTAATGATTCTGATATGTAGGTTTATGATTGCTTAGAATATTTGATAAGCACTTTGCTCAGTGAAAAAAATTAGTGTCTTTCCCTTTACTACCCGTATGTCCATGTAGACACATTAATATATTTTCTTTAGTAGGTTTGTTATTGTTCTTTAGTAGGTTTGTTATTGTTCTTTGCCAGCATCCAAAAGCAACTAACTGTAACAGATATTGATAAATGTTCTTGCTTGAAAATGAAAGCACGTAAGAAGCAAATCTTATATTTGTATTTGTACGTGTGAATTTTGAAATCATAATTAGCTATTTCAGATTAGCAGATTCTTCTTCAATTAAATAGGCATGCAACAGTTCTTGCTCCCATTTGTTAGAAATGCTTATTTTAGTATTTATATTTGAACTGTTCTCATAGCTACTCATTCCTTTCAATGAAAACACAAATGTGCCTCTCTCAATGCCTCCATTTAGCTTGAACATTTTCTATCCTTGAAGTTTTTCTATCATTTTTATGTAGCTTTAAGTTGTGAGCCACTGATATGCTTTAATTTGTCTTGGTAGTGATTTACCCTAAGGAATAAATGTTATAATAGAAATTCTACTTATTTAGTACTTGAAATAAATATTGTAACTACACTGACCAAAGAACAAAAGGAGGAAACTTTAAGCTTAAATATTCCAAGGCAAAGATAGCTTTTCCAAGATGTATAAATATATTTTGATTTTTAGGTTAGTGACCGTACTGTCACCTTGTGAACAATTTGTGTGCAGGAACCATGAAGTAGAACTGAACAATCTGGATGCAGAAACTATGCATGATATACTGCCTCTAACTGAGAATAGAAACTGCGAGTTACACTAAATGTGAATTCTTTTTAGTTCCAAGTCATTTGGAAAAGAGAGAATTCAATCATTTGTTTCGTTAATAACTAATTAAAGAAAATACTAACTCCTTAGAGTATTTTCTTGAAGGAAGAATGTCTGACATGCGATGATAGTTTTAGCAATAAATGAGTATTTGAAATATTATTTATTAACAAAATGAGCTTATGGGTTGCAAGTGATGCTGTATATAAGAAAACATGCAAAAATGAAAATAAAATTGCATAGAATTCTTTTTGAACTTCATGAAGTTTAAAAGATATTTACTTTTCTGGAAATAGTGAAAAAGTAAAGGGAAGGAGCAAAGTTTATGTTTTCATATCATGCAAGTATTTCATTTATGCCTTCAAGACAGATTTTTGAGCATCTACTATTTGTCCAGCTTGATTTTGGCATGTGTATATTGATGGGTAGAATGGATCAGGAGGAAAAAAAAAGAACGTTATTCACTAGGGAGACTCCTAGGTTACATAACGTCTGTGGGAAATGGGTATTTTAAATCTAAGTGTAGCTGTTTTGAACTTTCTTCCATACATTAGGTATTTTTGGTAAAAAAAAAAAAAAAAAAAAACATGACACATGATTGACTTGAGCAGCAAGAACAGGATTCATGGAGATGCAGGAAAGATGAACAAGAGAGAAAAGAAAGAGACTTGATGTTTTTGAGACCACAGAACGAAAGGACAAACTGGGATAGGGTTTTGGGAAACATTTAACAGGTTTAAGGAGCCCTGGTGGCACAGTGGTTACAGCTCTGGGCTGCTAACGAAAAGGTCAGTGATTTGAACCCACCAGCATCTCCTTGGCAGTCTGCTTCTGTAAAGATTACAGCCTTGGAAACCCTACGGGACGGTTCTAGCCTTTGAGTCAGAATCGACTCAACGGGCAACTGGTTAACAGATTTAGAGAGTATAATGGCAGAGATTCAAGTTGAGGATAGGATGGAGTACACTGAACCTGTGAGCCTCCCCCATCATTCTGTCACTGTTGCCAAGCATGGAAGATACTCCGAGTCTAGGAGGAGCAAGTAAGAGGGCCAATAACAATGTCTGAGGCCGAAGCCCTACTCCTCAAGGCAGGACAGAGGAGAGGAGGCAGGCAAATAATCCTGCAGTCACACTACAGTACAACAAGTTCTCTAAGGGGGGGAATGACAAAGCCTCTTGGAGGAATAGAGCATTTTTGTAATAAAAACCATAATAAAAACCTGTGAGATCTCCTAGGAAGATTTGGTAGAACAGAGAGTTCTGAAATCAGTGAAAATAATAACTATTTGTTAAAATCCTGCATTGCATAAAACACTCTAGATGCTATATGTTTTGTGAATGAAGTGGTTTATGACTGGAGTGGTTAATGGGTTTCAGCTGCATTGAAAATACTCTGCTTATACAGTGCAGAATAATCTTGTGGACATATGAGAATGAGTTGACATTTCGTTTTATTTATTGTTGAAGTGTAGCATTTTCCTTGTGTAAGTTCTTTAGAGCAGGTAAACCATGGTAGCTTTCATTTAAAATCAGTCATTTTCAGATAAAGAAAAAGGACTCTAGACTATGTTGACAGGATCCAAATAAAATATTCTATTCACACTTTATTTGAAAAACGTTGCTTAGATTTTGACTGGTTACATTTTCTTGTTGTCTTATAGTACATGTTTTTGTTCATTAAAAAAAAATTAAGGACTAAAATAACCTATATTTTATAGAAAAATGATGGTAACATCCTTATGGTTCTTCTTTTTTTAAATAACAACAATCATTTTATTATCTCTCACAGTTTCTGGGAGTCCAGAATTTGAGAAGGGCTTGGCTCCAGAGTCTGGTTTAGCATCCCTAATGTGGCGGCAGTCAGATTGTGGCTGGAGTAGGGACAGATAGGGTGCCGAAGCAGCTGAAAGGAAGTAGACATCTCTCTCTTCATGTAGTGTCAGATCTCCCTGTGTGATTTTTCCCTCACCTTACAGCATGACACTCTTTTTGAAATGAAGACACACATAGGGCAAGGTCTAGGAGGGTTCCCAACTCAAAACTTCTATGTCCGAAAAAGGTACGGTCTACCCTCCCATATGCACGGATGTCTGTCACTAACCAGGAAGCCCACCTATGGTTCTTAAAGTCATAAATCCTTACCTTCATATTTTCCTTCAATTGTTTCTCACAGTTCCCTTAAACAGTGCTACAACCGGGCAACCCACATGTTTTGTTTAGATATGAGTTCATTTGGTTGAGGACAATGGGATGCACTTTATAAAAAAGGTCAAAGCGAATTAAAAGAGATGCTATTCTAATGAAAATATCTGCATAACCAAAGATAGCCAAGTTTCAGAAGAGAGCCCAATTCCTGGAGCAATATTCAAAACAGGGAAATGCCCATTCAACACAATGAAACAAAAAGTCCCTCAGGATTAGCATTAGTTTTGACTGGATTTGCTACTACAGTTAGGACATTGAGAAAATATATGATTTAAAAAGAGAGAGGGAACATGGAAACATAATGTCAACTGGAGGCAGAGAGTGATGAAGTAAATAATGCTGCTTCCTCACGCTCCAGAAAGAGACACTCTAAGCTTCCGTTTCTACCAAATCAAATTCTGTCTTCAGTCTTAATTATTCTGCTACTCTAGAGATCATTTTCCACATGATTTCGTTTTCAGATAGGAAAAATGTCAGCAGAATTGTCATTAGATTTCATTGCTATGGCAGATACTATTCCTTTGGGCTGTTTAGTTACAGAATTAAGCATGTTCATTTTATTAGAAATGTATATTTGCTGACAGTGGGTCGGGAGCCAAAATTTAGTGAAATACATGCAGGTTATTAATTTATCAACTTTATAAACTCTTAGAAATTTTAGAAAAGGGTGTTGGACTATTTATCTTAACTGTTTATGAAATGTAATGTGTCTACATAGAAAAATAAAATGGAAAATACAAGAGGCTCTTAAGAGGAGAAAAATCCTAACCTAGATAATACAAGGAGAAGCATGTGCTATTGAATATACAGTAATTCAAGAATTTTAGATTGAATTGCCTCAATTAAATGAATATATACATATAAAATATTTGTTAGGTAATTGTTTGTTCTCTCCTTAATATGTAAACACCAAACTATGTAAATGGCTTTATCTTTTGACTGAGCTCCTAGGAGATAAATTTCTTTGGAAATTTTTAACTTTCCCAGGGCTTGTTGGTTATCTTGAAAATGACTTTGCACTGTGTCAGAAACTCATTGATTGTATTTGCTGCAATAACTTTCAAGAGAAATACAAGATGAGTTGGATTGTCAGGGACTTGGGTCATTCTTTTGTATGTAACGAAGCCATATATGATGCCTGTAATGAATCACAATAACTAAGGTTTTAGACATTATCTATAATATGACACATGTGGGTTTGTGGTATATTAAAATTTTCTAACTTGGTGAATGAAGCAAATCAAAATGCAGTTCATTATTACAATGGCCAGAATCAGAGCCATGAGGTATGTTCTCTTGTTGGGGCGTCGCTGGCCCTGTGGTTTTTGCAGTAAATAGCGGTGATTCCTGTAATATGACTCCTGGCTAATTCTGCTACAACCCAACCTCCTCTCACCAAAGATTTGTCTGAAAAGAACTCTGATCACGTCATTCTTAAAACAGTATCATTAGCCTATAGCTCCTATCATACTTAATGATGAAATATTAGAAGCCTCCCCTTTTAAATCAAAAACAAGCGAGAAAGTCCATTCTTACCACTTCTATTCAACATTGTGCTAAAGGTCATAGCCAGTTCAGTAATACGAATTGTTTAACATTCATAAAAATTGTGAATACTGTGTTCTCTGAAGTACCTCTAGAATCACAAATTGAAACATGAAGAGAAGCAAGAAAAGGGACACTCATCATTACTAGGAAATGATGCTATGTTATCCATATCATCTGTTGTGTTCATACTATCTGAGAAGGCTTACTAAGTTATTTAATTGTCTTCTTCCTTTAGCAAAGTGTTTCTGTGGCTGAAATCCTCCTTATGATCAGCCCACAAAAATCAGATTCAGTCACCTTTTGTTTTGGACCTAAGGCAAGAGATAGGGGAAAGCATTTGCTTGGGTCCTGAATGATGTAAGTTTATTAAATATTTAGTGGAAATTCTGGCTTATTATGTCAGACTGTTCCAGTACTGAATACCAGATCTCGAGTGATATAAGGACTCGTGTGTTCTTTAATAAATTTAATTTTTGTATATTTGTGATATGTGAATTTTTCTAAATGTAGGCATCAAAAAGAGGCTCTTCTTGCCCAGAACTAAAAGCAGTATGACTCCAAGGACTAGGTCAAACACATTAGTATGACATTCAAAACCCTCTGAATATGTCCCAACTAAATTTTCCAGCTCCATGTTTCTTCCTTACTCATGCAGGTCTATGCTTTGGTCATTCCTTAAGTTTCCCATCTGGTTCTGCATCTCTGTATCTTGGCAAATGCTGTCATTTCCTCTCCCTACACTGTCTTCTGCCTGTCCACCTTGTTCTGGAGAATGGCCACTCTCAGACCTGTTCTAACGTGAAGCTTTGCTCCTGACCAAGTCGCTTACCCCTCACAGCATTTTCACCACAATTGCAGAATGATTTTGTGTGTGTGGAATAGATTGTGAGCTTTGCCAAGGAAGGTGTGGGAGTTGACTCATCCTTGTATTCCTTTGGCCCAGATCTGGGAACAAAGTTTAATAGCTGTTTGGTGACATAATTAATGAGCAATCTGGGAGCAGTAAAAATTCTTCTAGGAGTCAGCAAACTATGGCCCATGGGTCAAATCTGACCTGTGCTTGTTTCTATTAAAAAAAAAAAAAAAGACACAAACTATACTGGCACACAGACACACTCATTGTCTACGACATTTTCATGCTGCAATGGTCAAGTTGAGAGGTTGCAATGAAGACTTATGGCCCACAAATACTAAAATATTTACTATCTGACCTTTACAGAAAAAAATTTTGCCAACATCTGATCTTGTGGATTGGAAAGAGCTTTAGAGAAGGATTGGTTAAGGACTGATTACATTTGGCCTTGAATACGAAGGTGAAAAGTTTGAACATTATCTAGAAGACACTAAAAAGCCATTTAAATTTTTAAAGAGGAGGGTAATAAGTAAGAAGAGTCATCTTAGCAAGACTGATTTGGGAAAATTATGAGTGAAAGATTAGATTGGAAATAGGCCATAGATAGAGAATGCAATTATGTGATGGTAATCCTGGTTCAAATCAAAGATGATTAGACCCTAGACTAAGGTGGCAGGAATAAAAACATGAAGTGGATTGATGTGAGAGTCCTTAGGAATCAAGAATTGAGTGGGCTATGTGTTCGACGCTGCTGCTTGAAATTAACTCACCACATCCGCTGGAGAAGTTCACTGGCTGAAACACTGCACTGCTTTCACACTCACCTCTGATGGGTCAGACCTTAACATTCAGAATGCAGAGCTGAAATCAAGATATACTTGCGATGTGGAAGGCCAAAATTGCAAGTTCCAAAGTAATGTCTCCAGTCTTCTTTTGTTTGCAAAGCACTTGAAGAGACATTTGAGTGAGCACTCTTGGCAACCTGATCTTGCTGCCTTATGATGCTTATGATTGCTGTCCTGACCTTGCAAGAGATCACTGAGTCTTACTCATGACTCATTAAACTTACAGCAAGTATTACTCCGTCAATGTCCCTGTCTGTTACTGTTAACATCCATATCACTTGATACACTATCCACCCATTTCACAGGCCTTCTCTGCTCTGTCTCTAATGTTTTTACATATTTAAAAGGCATGGGTTATTCCCAGAATGTAGAAGCTAACATATAATGGAAAAGTAAATATTTTGATTGTTAAATTGGCTGACGGTTAAGAATCAACTACTAGCCAAAAGGTTGCGGTTTGAACCCACACAGAGGCACCTTGGAAGTAAGGCCTGGCGATCTGCTTTCAAAAGGTCATAGCCTTGAAAATCCTATGGAGCATTTCTATTCTGCATACATGAGGTTTGCATGCATCAAAAACAACTTGAAAGCAACTAAAACAAGAACAAACTGGCTGATAGAGAAGCGGGTGTTGGTTTTATTTCTTCTTCATTATTATTATTTTAAGTGTACATATATATTATGGAATTCTAAATTAATATTTTTTTAAAAAAGAAGAAAGAAACACATTAGTTTTTCTGAAGGAGTAATGAGGAATGTTCACACTGATTTCAATTTTTATTAACTAATCTCCCCTTTAAATAAAATTACTATATTAAAATAAGTATAGTAGTTAAGTGTTTGGCTGCTAACCAAAAGGTCGGCAGATCAAATCCACCAGCTGCTCCTTGGAAACCCTATGGGGCAGTTCTACTTTGTCCTATAAGTTCGCAGTGTGTCAGAATCAATTTGATGGCAAAGGGTTTGGTTTCTTGGGTTTCCAAGGAGTGCCTGGTGGATTCGAACTGCCGATCATTTGGTTAGCAGCCATAGCTCTTAACCACTACACCACCAGGATTTCCTTATTAGTACTATGGATTAAAAATTATAATATGATACAGTGGAAGAAAAGGGGAAGTTACAAGACTTCATCAAATTGTGAAATATTGGACTCAGTGTTTTGATAACCCAGATTTTCATAAAGATAATAATTATTAACTATAACCTACTTTCAGACTAACAGCTACATTAGGCTGAAGTTTTACTCTTCAGTGAGTTTATTTACAGTTGAAGAGCTTTGACCAAACCATTTTCAAAGCTTCTTAAACTTTCCTTGTTGCAAAATGTATCTGCTATTCCCCAGAGAGGCTTTAATGCTCCCTGTGCATAGTTTTTGCTAGGAAACCAAACCAAAAAAACCAAACCAATTGCTATCAAGTCGATTCTGACTCATAGCGACACTATAGGACAGAGTAGAACTGCCCGATAGGGTTTCCAAGGCTGTAATCTTTACGGTAGCAGACTGCCACATCTTTCTCCCACAGAACGGCTGGTGGGTTTGAACCACGGAACTTTTGGTTAGCAGTGGAGCTTTTAAGCACTGTGCCACCAGGGCTCCTTATTTGCTGGAAGCTGCAGGCAAATGAAACATTTTCTCAAATTAGCCATGATTATATTTAAGTTGTTCATATGAATTATGTTTCACTTCAAAAAATACAAATGAGATTATAAATTATGTCATTTCTACCAGTCATTATGGAATTATGTAGACTCTGGTCAAGGAAAAATTCTAATCATAAAATATTTGATCCAGAGGCTTTTAAAACAAACTTTATTACGTTATTTTCTGACATGCAAAACAGGTATTTGCTCTGTCTTTCAAACAAAGAAAACTTATGTATTGAATAGGAAATGGTAATGCCATTAAATGAATGAATTCTTTAAAGACAGTTTCACTGGGCTATTGCTTCTAGATTTAATGTGTTACCCTGGACTGAAAATTAACAGTGCAGAATGGGCAAGGCCATTTAAAAGGTCATTCGTCAAAGTGCATGGTACTTAAATAGTTCTTTTTCACCCAGATGGATGTTGCTAGTTAAACTGCTGCATCATTTCAAATAGTATTATACTGTTGAGTCAAAGAAGTATATTTTATAAGAACTTCAGATAAATTTTCTAAGAATAAGTTCTTGATTGATTTTATTATAGTCACATAATACTTATTTCTACATTTTAATTTGAAAGAACAACCAAAAAAAAAACCTTGCTTTAGCTCAAGTATTTTTCTCTTTCGATAAAAGAATATTATTTAAACTACTATTAGATTGCAGGATAATCTACCAACAGCCTATACCTACTTCATACAATAATATTATATTAATGTGAAATTTTATTATATACTTCTCCACCCTGTCGTTACCCTTGATCTTTATTCTTTTGAAGTCCATCGTGACTTTTTGTCTCAATGAAGTAAATTTAGTATTTGGTTATAAGGAAGATTATGAATAAGCTGCTTCTTTCTGAAAAGGGTTGAAATAGCCTATGTATGGGGACATTACCTCTAATTGTTATATCATCATCCTGAAGGTTCAAGAAGCTTTCCCTCTTTATAAAGTTATTTTCTATGTGCTCTGTTTTTAATTCCTAAAGGGTTCAGAAACGGCTGTGGGAATTACTACTGTGATCCGTTAATTAATATATTCCATCACATGTGCGTTTCTATAAATTCAGCCCTGTTTAAAATGAAACCAAAAACATCATGAATCATGCAAAGCAGAATTATTTACAGGTGCAAGAAAAATACAGCCTCTGTATTTTCCCTGCTCTGATGAAAGTAAACTGAGCCTAGAGTAAATTATGTCTTCAAAGTTCATCTCACATTCTTGTGGGCTCAGCCCCTCATTTCTTTTATCTCATAGTAGTAGCCTTCCTTTCTGCCTCAGGAGCCCAGATCTCTCCTACTCTTAAAATTCTTTTCTTTTATCCCTCTCCAAAAGAAGGGAATCCAGTAACCTTTCACAGAATAAAAATACCCAAAGTGAATCTCTCTCTTGCACGTATTATTTTCTTTTAAGTTGTTATAAATGTGGCATGAGCCTCTCATGTCCACTCAACATCACCATAAAAATAATAGCAATAAAATGGTGAACATCAGCTTACAGGCAGAGGTGTTAGGCGTGCAGTGGCGGCTCCCCCAGAGTAACACAAGGTCACTTCAGTTGTCTCTGGAGTTAACCCTGAGTAGTGCTTTGGAGTGTTCTGAACCATGAGGGTTAATGAAGTGGCCTCCAGACTCATCCTACCAGATGGCCTGCCTCCACCACTTCAAGGATGTCTAAAACCGTGGGAAAACCCAGTCCCTTGGCTGTACGTAGACAGCTTCCCAGTGTTACATCTCACAGTCTGAGTTGTGGGAGAGGGAATGATCTGACCATCTCTAGTCCTCAATCCAGGGGGTCAGCTTGGGTCAAGTGCCCAATCCTGAACCAATTAACTATGATCAGTGTACTCATGCTTAAATAATTAATCACTCTCAAGGGATGGCGTACTATGGTTGGTCTAATTTGGATCAGGTGCCTACCCCTGGACCAACCGTGTTCAAAAGCAAGATTATATAATAATTATGGCAGTTCCATGAAAATTTTATTTTGCTGATACCAGCACATGGAAAGGCATTGTTCCCAGCAGCTGCAGGGTCCTGGATCAACAAAAGCATAGGCTGCACTATGAATATAACAAATGATACAAAGCATAAAACAGAGATGAAATGCTATGAAGTTCATGAAGTTGTTGTTTCTGGCAGGGAAGAATTGAGAAGGCATCAGTAAGTTTACCCCTGAAGAAAAGATAGGATTTGGGCTTGTAATGAATGGAAAAGTGACTTCCTGCAAGCGGAGAACAACTTAGCAGAAGAATGGAGATGGAAGTGTTTAGGGCATGTATGGCATATTTGCATAATTTTGTTTGGCAAGAAGTTCAACCATGGGAAGAGCAATAATAAAAAATAAGTCCAGAACCATCACTGAGGGCCTTGAATGTCAAACAAAGTAGTTTGGACATTATTCTGCAGGCCGTAAAACACCACCTAAGACTTTTGAGCATGGTAGGGAAATGATTAGAACAGCAAGTTCGGGGCAATAATCTGAAGTGGTGGGTAAAATGAGTTGGAGAATGAAGAAACAGAAGGTGAAAAAACCAAAACCTGAAAATATTCACCGTAAACAAATTAGGGCAGAATCTCTCAAACTTTATGTGCCTAAGGAGCACTTGGTGAGCTTATTGAAAACGGATGCCTGTGTTTAGCCCCTCAAAGATTTTTTTTAGAAGCACCAGTAGCCAAGTGAATGTCCAACAACCACACTTTGAGAAATGCTGATCTTGGGAAATAATTTGGATAACCAGTTTTAAGTACTATAGACAATGAAAGAGTCTTTGTTCACTCTTGCAACTTGCTGAGATCTGAGCGCTCTGAAAGTTAGCCCTGGTCTTGCTGTAATATAACTGAAGTCAGAGCCAAGCAGAAGGTTGAAGATGCAAAGGTTCATTTCTTTCCAAATTTTATGTGGGCTCTGTTTCATGTGGTGCCATCTCTTTGTGGATAAGTCAATTGGAAATTTTACAGCATGACTTACCCAAAGAATAGCACTGAGTTCTGTGGTTTCACTGGGGAGCAGTGCCAGAAAAGATTAACGTATTCTGTTTGAAGACTACCTGTGATTATTTTATGTAGCTTCAAGATACTGTTCTCTACTTGCAGCCTATGCAAATTCAAATCCAGTGCAGTTTAAATGACAAAGGATGATTTGGGATGTTTAACAAATGGGAGATTGGCATGAATCATCAGATCTTTAGCAGCTTCACTACGGAGAGAGGGTGGAGTGGTAAGTATTCCTAGGAGCGGTACCTAGGAGCGGTGTATTTGTAGACTTTGCTTGGCTAGTCTTTGTTAAATAATTAATTTTAAGTCTTTTTAAAATCTGCCTATGTTGTTTCCTGAATCAGGAAGCAATAAAATGATTATCCTGTGCTGGTAGATTAATTCTAAGATCCATGTTAAGATTGATTTAATATGAGTGCCAGATAGTATTTCCTTTTTTAAAAATTCTTTTGTGTGTTTTTCTTGTACAACATGTATGTCTCACCTCGGTTTATCTTAGATTAAAATCTACTAACGTTCGGAAGAAATAGTAAGATTTTCTTTGAACGCTTTTCTTTTTTCTTTACACCATTCTACCTTGCTAACATTATTTTCTTTTGCCGTTCAGCTAGATGCCTGGGCTTTGAAGAGATTACTCATTCCTTTGGCTCAGGGTTTGTCAGGTTACTTTCATGTTGCCAAAACCAGTGATCTCTTCCAGGTGTTCATTTTACGTACCCCTTCAGCAGTACTGGATGTGGTTGACCACTTCCTCTTTCAAACATTTTGAGAATTTTTTCTCTTAGTTCCCTTGAACCCGTATAACCAGCCATTTTTTCTAGGCTTCTTTTAACTTTTTCATCTGTCCCTGCCGGACCTCTAAATTTTGGCATGCCTCTGATCTCTATCTTGAACCTTCATCTGTATTAAAAACTCTCCCTAAGAAAATTGATCCCCATGTCTTTAAAGGGTATTTTTATGCCATCGATGATCAGTTTTATATCTCCAGATCTTACTTATCCCGCTTGGATATTCAGTAAGTATTTCATATTAACATATCTAAAATGAAACTCTCCATTCCGTTCTTTCCTACCCCCAACTTCTTCCCTCAGATTTCCCCTATTTCAGTAGATGGCACAACTCTCCACCCAGTTACTCAAGCCAAAAAGTTAGGAGTCATCCTCGACATTTCATTTTTTGTTACCCCAATTAACGCACCATCAAGGGCTATTAGGTCTACCACCAACATTTATCCCAAATGCATCTATTTCTTCTATGTCTACTGCTGAGTTATCAACCTCTTACCACAATAGCTTCCTAATTGGCCTTTATACTTCCTCTCTTACTCTTTTAAAATCTAATATCTACATAGCAGTTAGGGTCATTGTACCCTAAGAACATGTCTCTCTTCAACTTGAAAACCCTCCCGTGGCTTTCTGTTGCTATTTGGATTAAAAATCTCCTCCCAGAAGTTTTCTCTCCCTCACCTGACCATGCCCTTCAGCCTATACTTGAGCCAGTCTGGTCTTATTTCAATTCCTAGCTGTTTCCCCCCACATGAACTCTCTTCCTTTAGATCCTTATATGGCTGACTTCTTATTTTCCCCACCTCAGAGAGAATTGTTGTGTGTATGCAGTCTAAAATGGAAAACCCACTTCCATACACATGTACACACACACCCCTCTGCCACCACGATCAATACTCTTAACTCTTATCACTATCTTATATTATTTTTTAATTTACTTTTTAATTTAATTTTATTTTCTGTTGTCTCCAATAGAAATTAACTTCATGAGATCATCAGAGTCCTTGTTTTTTTTTTTTTGTTTGGTGTACTGATGTAGAAAGTGCCTGGCTCATAATAGGCATGTAATAAATCTTTCTTAAAGGGATAAACAAATGTCTCTTTTATGAATGAGCTTAGCACTAGTAGTGTCTCCTAGTTCAGAAATAAGAAGTTAGTGGAATGTATATAAGAAATACATCTTTGGTAAAAAGAGATGGAAGTCTGCTTATAGTGGTTGATAGAAGGAATCTCTTGGCATGAAGCACCTCCCAGGAAGCATTTGGTAAGATTACAGAGTGGGATGGATTCCGCCTGACAAACAGATGATGATTTAATCAAACCAAACAGATAGGACACAGAGAAACAGGCCAAGGGAGGTGGAGCAAGGGGCTTCTATGATAAGTCAATGAGCCAGGCTGGCTGAAACCTGGAAAAAGGGTAGGGTAGAAATGGGAGTGGTAGAAATCTTTGGGGACACCAAAAGAAATGCCTTCTTTGTCTAGAGGGAAGTAGTAGGACTACAAAATAGATGGCAAATTCCAATGTAGTACAGGATGGCCTGAAATACTGGGGTAAAAAAAATCTCCCTGGGACAAGAGGAATCCTAGGAAGATAGAAGGATGGAGCCAAAGCTTCCAGTCTCATCCTGAATCTCGCTAAACAGAATTCTTATCATCCATGACTAAAATCTTCTACCAGTGTTTCTCAAACTTTAGTGTGTATCAGAATCACCCAGGGTGCTTGCTTAAGACAGATTTCCCTGACTCACTTGAAATTCTTATTTAGTAGGACTTGTGAGTGTTTTGGGAAACTACATTTTAGGAGCCCTCTTGGTGCAGTGGTTAAAGCGCTTGGCTGCCAACCGAAAGGTCTACTGCTGGAAACCACCAGTCGCTCCACAGGAGAAAGATGGGCAGTCTGTTTCTGTAAAGATTACAGCCTTGGAAACCCTATGAGGTAGTTGTACCTGTCCTACAGAATTGCTGTGAGTTGCAATTGAATCGATGGTAGTGGGTCAGTGGGTTTGGGTTTTTTTTTTTTTTTGGTTGGTGGGACAGTGGCTAACCAAAAGGTCCACAGTTCAAATCCACCAGCTGCTCTGTGGGAGAAAGACGTGCAAGTCTGCTTCTGTAAAGATTTATAGCCTTGGAAACCCTATGGAGCAGTTCTACTCTGTCCTGTAGGGTTGCTGTGAGTTGGAATGGACTTGATGGCAATGGGTTTGGGTTTGTGTCCCAAAGTGAAATTGATGCCGATCTAACGCAAGCCAGGCCATGCCTTAAGAAACACTTACAGGAACCCCTAGTTTTATCCATTTTCATGTAGCACTTAAATAGTTTTCAGTAATGTGGCCACTTGAAGAAGTTTTTCTTTTTCTTTTTTTAATTGTTGGTTAGGTAGATATTATAGAACTCCAGAGACATCTCATTCTGAAGATTAGATGTTCTCTTTTGTATTACACTTACGCATATTCTGCCTTTTTGTTGTTGTTGTTGTTAAGGTTTGAAAAGTATAATTAGTTTCAGATGATTTACAAATTACTGAATCAGATTTTAATTAGGAAATTGGGCGGGAGAAATGAGAGTGTGTTAATTAAACATGTATTTTCTTAGATGTTTTACTAGCCCTGCATCCAATTGCTTTTACCCACATGATTTTCCCAAGCTCTGAAAGCAGAAATTCTACCATTTGTTATTTAACTAAGTGGTTTATGTAAGACCAAGTAAAACCTGAAGAAACAGACTATTCATATCATGAAGATGGCCACCATATACACAAATAATAACATTTCCTATGGAGAAATATTCTTGTCTTAGAAAACCTTTGAGCACCCTTCTCCAAGAAAATATTAAAGTAATTGAGGTCTTCTTTACTACGTTTTTTCTTTCTGGAAATTTTACTGCTTTTTCAGAGGTTTCTCTTTGCATTCAGTTCAGGTTCTGTTAAAACGTGGCTGTTTTCCAGAACAAGAAATTGATTAGATTATGGAAAGAATAATGGATACAGGCTAGTTGATTCAAGGAAAATTGTATGTGTAAAAAACCTCCAAATACAGCGCTTAGTGGAGGATTTTACTCATTACATTTACTCATATAAACACAGCTCCTGGCTTGTGTAAACAGAGCTGTGCCTGCCAAATGCCAGTTCATATTTTCCACTGCAAGAGATTTCCTGAAGATAGAAAATGTCTTAGTATTCTTTTTTTCTGTCCCCTTTGCCTAGCCCAGGGCCTGGCACTCAAACGCTTAATGAATGTCTAGACTAGAGTAGTTTTGAATAAAATATGCAATAAATGAACTATGGTTTGAACTTACTAGCCTCTCATCCCATATATGATCAAAATTATAGCAATATAACCTACTGTGCTATTGTTATACTTGAAATGATTGATTTTGGCTCTTGTGGCTAAACTAGCTGAGAGGATTATCTTGATCTCACATAGCTTCTATGATTATAATTACTGGATCTATGAATTTCATGCCTCTTTTGTTTAAACATAAAAACGGGCTACGAGAATAAGACAAGTGAAGCCATCCTTAACCAAAATAATATACACCAGGTGTTCTTTCTCTCCACTTGATTTAGTTAGTGCTGCTCACCCAGTGGAACCCTGGTGGCTCAGTGGGTACAGGAAAAAGATGTGGTAGTCAGCTTCCATAAAGATGTATCGTTTTGGAAACCCTATGGGGCAGTTCTACTCCGTCCCACTGTCACTATGAGTGGGAATCCACTTGATAGCAGTGGATTTGGATTGGTTGGTTTGGTTTGGGGCTCACCCAGTACCTCATGCTTGTCTCTACATATCACTGAATTTTAAAGCTGGTTACACATTTGTTTGTTTGTTTGTTTTTAACTCACAAGAACCTTGTATTCAAAATAAAAAGAACTAGAGATAGAAACTTCCCAAAGTTTGAGTTTGTGTCTCTTTGAAGGTCTGCTGCCTTCAGTTAATTGCTCTGTTTTGTTACCATGTATGTTGATGATGTTCATCGGGAACCCTAAAGACCCGTGGGGAGCCCCCAGGATGGCAGCACCTCACCACAGCAGTCCATTCGAGGGGCTGAGAAATGCCAGCATCAGAATACTCAACATGAGGATAAGGAGTTCAGGCATTTCAGAAACCAACCAGCTTCACAGAATGCCCCTTGAGTGTAGTCATGCTTATTTTTGAAATACAGGAGCTTGCGGCTTACCTACTGAAATGAGGAGTTTTCAAACATGAGCCTGGAGGAGCCTGGGCTGGTGGCTGCTTTAACATTCAAGGGAATGGCACTGCTGCTCAGCTTGATCCAAACTGAAATTTAGAGATGAGGACAAAGAAGAAATATTCAGACGTAGTTGAATTCACAGAAACTTCTTAATTTTAAAAAAATACATAAGTTTTTTTAGTAATAATTGTGTTCTTATTTCTCATCCTTTGCCTCCCACCTACATGAAGACATTGCTCATACGCTTTATGGTAGAAATGTTTAAAGAATTCAGACAGCATTCTCGAACTGTATAGTAATAATCACCATATGAATGGGTTACTGGATGAGGAGGGTGTAAATAAAAATACAAATATAAATAAAAATAAATAAAATTCCTTGTTATCCAATAGTTTACATGGAAGTCTGGTTTACTTTTTGTTTATATAAATTTGCCACTGTTTTTGCAATAGGTAATTGTGCTTGAGGCTCTTTTCATGCATTTTTTGGTTCTTTGAACATCTTGTAAAATACTGCCATCAGGGCTGGTGTACGCAGGAGTATGTCTATGGTTTGATTTAGGAAACACTGATCAACTGATTGCTAGATGTGAAATGCCCAAGATCTGAGATTCATTCCTTCAGGTTAAGACTTTTGTGAAAAACCTTGGTAAAATGTAAATATCCCTAAAAATCAAAAAGCAAACGTATTGCCCTCAAGTCAATTCTGGCTCATAGCCACCCTGTACGACAGAGTAAAAGTGCCCCAATAGGGTTTCCAAGGCTGTAAATCTTTCTGGAAGCAGACTGCCACATCTTTCTTCCTTGGAGGGGCCGGTGGGTTCAAACAATCCACCTTTCTGTTAGCAGCCGAGTGCTTATCCACTGCACCAACAAACCCGTTGCCATCAAGTCGGTTCCAACTCATAGTGACCGATTAGGACAGAGTAGAACTGCCCCATAGAGTTTCCAAGGAGCACCTGGTGGATTCGAACTGCCGACGTTTTGGTTAGCAGCCGATGCTCTTAACCACTATGCCACTGCTCCCTAAATATCCCTAAAAGAGTAGTAAATTTGTATGTACTATTTTTTTTTCCCCCACCATGGAGTAATTTTTAAAACTTAGCAAATTGTTATTTTAGAGAGGAGACTTTTGAGGATGACTCTGAGGAAGAGGAGATTAGAATAGGGAGGTTTTATGGTAGGGAGGATGGGTTCTCTAAGGAAGCTCATAAGGATGGGGCATTGGAGGGAAGAGCACCGCTAAGGGAGAGCTCAGGTCGCAAAGGGAGAGCGAGTTGGCACTGAGTATTATGGATGTTGCCAAGAGGAATAGATACTATGGTCTTCTCTAATCTCTGTAGCTCAGGCAATCTTCCTTCTTCTACCCTGTAATGTGAATAAAAAACCTTTGTGCTATTTTAACCCTCACTCCCATCTCAAGGATATTTACGTGACTCTTAAATTGTGCCTGTCTCCGCTTCCATTTGTCACTCAATCCTGCTGAAATTAATGTTTTTCCTCTTTTCTTCTCTTTACCCCAGTGAGAATGGCCCAAAGTACAGTAACAGCCAAAAGCCTGAATTCTGAACCCAAACCACAAATATAGTATATATTCATGGATAAGAATTTGTGATCAGACTTTGCCATTGCAGAAACAAATTTTAAAACATGTCAATCGTGTTTAAAATAGCCCATCTGACAGACCACAGACAGAATTCTTTAACTGATTTTCCTCAGAGAGATTTTTGCCTTCTCTCTAGCCCTTTACTTCTGTTGCGCCCCGTACTTAGATGTACCTCGACGTGCTTAGTAGATGATTCGCAGAGAAGTCCTGCTTTGAGTTCATTTTTAGTCTATACTTAAGTGTACTAATGTCCACACCCTCCTTAAAAAAAAATTAATTTGGGGAATAAATACAGGGTTTTTAGTTTACTTCCCCCATACAAAATAGAGCTGAATGCAGGTTAAATACTATAAATGGAAACTGCTTTAACTTTTACTCTGCTTAATTAATGAACAGAGAAAAATACAGAAAAATATATATATGTGTGTGTATATATAGGGTTGCTACGAGTTGGAATCGACTTGACGGCAATGGGTTTGGTTATATATATACATATGTATACACACACATATGAGATTTATATATATATAAAAGATTATATGTATACAAGATTATATATATATATATATATGAGATTATATACATATATATACGTGAGATTTTTTTTCCCTCGGGTTCATCAATGCTGCCTGATTATTTTTTCAAGGAGGGTGCCTTTATGATTAAATTACTTGTCAGATTTGCATCGATATGCAAAGTCTCATTTTCTATCTCAAGAAGCTCCACCATCTGTTACTAGCATTCTTCCAGCAAGAAAGTCAAGAGAATAGCATTTGTAAGGTAAAAATACATCCAGCCATAGCCAGAGCTTCAAACAATTGTTTATAATTAAGAAACCAAGCTGAGAGTAAATGCTGATTGAATGTAGTTGACAAGAATGAAATAAAGGATAAAGCTGGAAAGTAGAGATGAGATGTGAAAATGCTGAAGGACAGGAAGTACATTTATATTTCTTTGTTAAAAACCTCAGAAAAATCTCGGTCTTTATTTTTACTTTAAGAGAATGTTATCAGGTTATATATGTGATGCTTAGTTAAATTTTAGAGTTTGTCTGAATTCGTCTTTTCACTCATTCAATTAATACTTGTTGGAGCTTCTTGATGCTTATAACCTTGTATAAATAAGGCAGAAAGTAGCTAAACTTTGAATACAGTGAAACCCGTGAGAGCAGGAACTCAATGGGACTGCCTTGTTTTTCTGGGTCTTGCAAGTTTCCTGTCTTTGACAGGGTGCAGTCTTACCACTTTTCTTTTGCACCTTTTAGTGGAAAATGTTTGCGTTTTCCTTCTCTGACAGGTTTCTGACTTACACAGTTTCTGGCTTTCTCAGGTTTACTGTATATACATTTCAAATGCTAAAGTAAAATCACTTATGTTAAAAGTGGGTGAGAATAGTAAAATATGTCAGAATTCTAGAGAATGTTAAATAGCCTGAGTGAGAAGAGTAAAGCTACCCTACTGTCCTGTCAATGGAACATAGTTCCTTGATGGATGCAGTCAGTGGATGAAAGAACATGGCATTGTTGCCCTAAGTTGAATAACAAACAGGGTAGGTCTCGCCCCGTCTGGAGCAAGGAAGAATGAAGAAAACCAAAGACACAAGGGAAAGATGAGTCCAAAGGACTAATGGACCACAACTACCATGGCCTCCACCAGACCGAGTCCAGCACAACTGCATGGTGCCCAGCTACCACCACCGACTACTCTGACATGGATCACAATAGAGAGTCCTGGACAGAGCTGGAAAAAGATGTAGAACAAAATCCTAACTCACAAAAGAAGACCAGACTTGCTGGCCTGACAGCAACTGGAAAAACCCCGAGAATATGGCCTCCAGACACTGTTTTAGCACAGTAATGAAGTCACTCCTGAGGTTAACCCTTCAGCCAAAGATTTGACAGGGCCATAAAACAAAATGAGACTAAAGGGGCGCACCAGTCCAAGGGCAAGGACGAGAAGGCAGGAGGGGGCAGGAAAGCTGGTAATAGGAAACCCAAGGTTAAGAAGGGGAGAGTGTTGACATGTCGTGGGGCTGGTAACCAATGTCACAAAAAATATGTGTACTAATTATTTAATGAGAAGCTAGTTTTTTCTGTAAACCTTCATCTAAAGTACAATAATAATAATAATAAGTAGGGTAGGAAGGACTTGGTAGGGTAGGAAATAGGGTAGGAAGGATTTGATTGACATAGTTCTTACCCACTGCTGTCGAGTTGATTCCGACTCATAGAAACTCTAAAGGACAGAGTAGAACTGCCCCAGAGAGTTTCCAAGTCTGTAAATCATTACAGAAGCAGACTGCCACATCTTTATCCCAGGGAGCGGCTGGAGGGTTTGAGTTGCCAACGTTTTGTTTAGAGTGGAGCACCTTAACCACTGCGCCACCAGGGCTTTTTTGACAGAGTTTTTTGAACCCCAAAATTTTGACTTCTGATTTGAAATTAGGCATACGGAGTAAGTAGACAATTTTTAATTGGCTCATTGGCTTCAAAGTAAAGCATGTTTGTTTCATGCTGAGTCAGATTCTAATATGTGGCTCTGCCTAGGTAGGGAACTCAAAGAGATTATTTGTTGAAAAGATGGCTAAAAGGATGATTAAGTCCAAAACAATCCAGAGTAAAAGTATAAATAACCCTTTATGCACCCTATGTTTCTTGGGAATGATTTTGAGAAAAACAACAGAAAAAATTCAAAATAGAACATGAGAGATGCTAAGCACACTTGCTAAAGAATTCTTCTAGGAACTTTGGTTGTGATTGTCAAATGATAGTTTGGTTGAAACTTTGTGTTATGTATATACTTATTCTGTTAATAAAAATATTAGCAATAACATTTCTCTTTACTCCTCTTAAAAATACACTTTTCATGTTGATGTAAACATCTTAGAGTATATTTGAACATACTCTGCATTATTTTATTCTGATTTATAGATTATCTTATTGAGGCCATTTCTACTGTCAAAGTCTTAAAAAATGATCGTCCAAGTTTGGTATATTATTTTGAAACATGAAGGTCTTCAAAATTTTTGATTCTGTTCTAATGTAACTGTCATTTACTGAGTATGTGTCATGTGCGGTAGAATGTATGTTTCCATTTTTCACTCCCCCTCCTTGTAAGAGGATTGTGCATCCCTGTCTGTTGCCGTGTTGGATGAGAATACTTTAGTTCTCCCTGTGGGAAGAGAATACTTCCCCACCCGATTAATATCAGGCTTGGCGGTATGACTTGCTTTGACCAGTAGAGCATGACTGAAAGGGATATATGCCATGACCATGCAAAAAATTTTGAAAGCCATACAGTGGCTCCTCCATTGCCCTTTCCCCTGTGCCAAGAGAAAACACATGCCCAGACGGGGGCCACCCTTTCAGCCCAGATCCCAGAATAAGGAGGTATATGGAGCAGAGCTAAACGGACCCACAGTAACCCATGGCTGATGTGTAAAGTGAGCAAAATGTAACGAGAGTGAGAAATAAACCTGTTATCAGCCCCTGAGATTTGGGGGGTGTTGTCAAGAACTGTGGAGAGTCTGAGATTTTACCCTACTTGCAAGCTGACAAGGTAGTCAGCCGTACTATCATGGATGATGGCAGAAAAGTCAAGACTTCTGTTTCAGAGACAGAGGACAATTTATTACTCACAACAACAGGAGTAGCCAGAGGATCAGCATTTGTGCCGGCTCCCTGAGCTCCAAGTCACAGAGGATGATGTGAAGATGGCTAAGGTAATGACAGCACACACAGTGGATTCCATTGCAGGAGAGGAGCCCTGAGGTTAGGACACCGGAATCTTTGCTAAGAGGAAGTCAAGTTAGCCTGTCCTATGCTTCTGAGGGAGATACAGTCTCTATCTTCCAAAGCTATAAGCAAATCTGTCCTTTACTTCAGGAGGAGACACTATTTGGGGCAGATTTATTGACTGTTTTTTTATATGCCAGTCAAATGCTAAGTTTGGAGGTGAGCAAGGCAGAATGGACACCTGCCTTCATGGAGCTTACCGTCAAATGAGGGGAAGAGACATTATCAAATAATCATTAAAAATATATATAATTATAATAAATGATATTAAATCAAACTATATCATATGAAGAGAACTTATAAAAAGAGGAGCTGAGCAAGTCTTGGTGGGGAATGGCTTTGGATCCTGATGATGCCATTCACTGAATTAGGGAAGATGGGAAGAGGACTTAATTGAACAGAAATATAGTAACGATGGTGAATAATTTCTGTAGGTAACATAGCTCCACAAATATGCTACTACAGTTTACCTGCATACATTCATACTTTTTCAGCATATTTCAGTAAGAATTTGAATCTCTATGTTTGCTAAGAGGGGCAAAGCGCTGTAATGGAAGTTTTGTTATAATTGTTCCATGGTTTTTGAGATGTAACTTTGAGAGTAAAACCGTTATAGGAAAGTAACATGTTTTTAGAATGTTTGGTGTTCAAAACTGCGTTTTTTTCACTTAAAGTTATACACTATTTTTTCCATAGGATATTGATTTTTAACCATGTGATAATTAATCAGCTGATTATTACCTGATGTACCTCACTTTAATGAACTCTACCTGTATGAAAGGGCTGCACATATTCCCTTAAAATTAGAAACATAACTAATGATATTTCCTCCTTGTTTTTACAAGCAAAAATAAAGTAACATTAAATATAAAACACAATGCAGAAGATATCAGTTCATCTTGAGAAGATTACATGAGTACATACATACTTACGTATATGTGTATATATCAGTGCTTGACTGTATGTAATCAGATTCTTTTTTTTTCTTTTTTTGATCATCCACTGATAAATTTGAGTGGATTCAGCAAAGATGCCATTGATAAATGGTCTTCCGCTGAAATCTGTATTCCAGAAAATCACCAGTTTGAGCAAACATCATCACAATTTCTATGCAGTGAATAGGAGGGAAGTTTTCACTAGTACCTTTTGAGCTTGTTTTGTTTGTAAACCAGAAAGCAGAGTCATATTCTCTTGGGTAGTGTTAGGTCAACACATATGTATTGAGTGCTGGGGATTATCCCACCCTCAAGAATCTTCTGCTATAATTGGGGAGAAGAAGATAGGGAAGATGACATAGATAAATAATAATAAACAAAGTGTAAACACGCACCAAGGTGAGTGGATGTTTGAGAGATCGTTTCTCCTGTTCTTTCTTAGGAAAGGCGTGAGGACTATTTTTTTTCCTTTTATAGTTCCGAGAGGCTGAGGGCAAATCTGGTTTTTTCCTTTTTATTCTCTATATTTTTCCAGCCTGAATGTTGTCTCACTCTCATATTATTTCTTGTTTAATGCAAAAAAGCAGTGATGCAGAACAAACTATGACATTAGTCAATTTAGAAAGATTATGTTCAAGACTGTCACATTCCCATGACAAAAAGTGGGTGTTTGCCATTATCTTGCATTATTATTCAGTGCATTTGTAAAACTGAATTGTTATTTGCTGACAAGAGACTATTTATCCAAAATAAATTAATATGTTCAGAAACAGAGATCTTTATAGGCTCTGGAATAATGGGGAAGATTTAGTCATTTTGAGAATCCAAAAGTAAAGTGCCTTTTTCTGTTGAATTGTACTTTAAAAATATGTGTCTCTAAATGAATCTCTAGTCCCAGCTGAAGAGTGTGGATGTGTAAAAACTCACATGTGTGTGTATATGATCAGCTATTTAAGTGGAAAAATCTGTGTCTCAAGTGAGGTGATTTAGAGTAACATGGTAAAATAAAAATGGCCAAGAGAAGCTATTCTATACAATCTTTATGAACATTTCAGAGTATGTATTGTCCTTTTTCTATACCTAAAATGGGGGTAAAAAAAAGGCAATTTCAAATGTAAGAGATTTTTTTAGGTAACCCGTTGCTGTTGAGTCGATTCCTACTCATAGCCACCCTATAGGACAGAGTAGAACTGCCCCATAGGGTTTCCAAGGAGTGGTTGGTGAATTCAAACTGCCCACCTTTTGGTTAGCAGCCAAGCTCTTAACTACTTAGGGTTATATATTAACAGTAGTCAGTTTGACAGCTTTTTTTTACTACTTTCTTGGGGCTAATTATATGGAATAGGCTTAGATCTATTTTGAATATTCCTTTCTTCTGTGAGTTCCTTATCTTCTACCTCATGTCAGTGCTTAAAAATAACATGCATTTGAAGTGCTATTAGAGAGAATAAGCCTGACATTTCCAATATCTATTAGTTATGAATAATATTTAACATAATTGAAAAAGCTGATGATTCTATACATTTTATTATTGGCATTCAAATATGACGTGGGGTGGGTTGGTGCTTCATCTGGTGCAGAAAAAGCCTTCTTCCGGGTACTGTCGACAAAGCAGTATTCGTGGCTGTGTATAATCTCTTAGTAGGTAAGAGAAAGAAAGAAAGAGACCCTAGTGGTTTGTTCTGTTTTAGGCATAGTGGTAGGGGACAAGAGTCTGTTCTTCAGTGACAATGACAACATTAGAGATTCACACCGGTGACTGCCTTTTGAGTGATGAGTGAAGTAAGATCTGACTTTACCATGACCACATTCACACTTGATTCAATTCCTGCCCCCACTACTGATTATTTCCTTGAGCATATATTTCTGCTCAACATTTTAGTAGGTGCTATAGAGGATCCAAGGAGCCCTGGTGGTGAAGTGGTTAAGCACTTGGCTGCTAACTGAAAGATCAGATTCGAAGCCACCAGCGGCTCCTCAGGAGGAAAGATCTGGCTGTCTGCTCCTGTAAAGATTACTGCCTAGGAAACCCTAGGGGGCAGTTCTGCTCTGTCCTGCAGGGTTGCTATGAGTCGGAATTGACTCGATGACACAGAACAACAGCATGTATATAGGAATATGTGATATGTGTTATTTATACACACACACATGCATATATGCAATTTGTTTCAGAAGGCACATAATATCCCCAAACTTTTAAATAGTTTAATATGTTGTACATATTTACCATTTAAATATATATTTTAGAAGAAATCATGTTTGTTATATGGACATTTGCTGTAGTATAATGTTAATTAGAATTATTAACTTTGTTTTCCATGCCTTCTGAATCTACAATAGGAATTTGGTTGTCATAAGAAATATGTATGTTTTTACATTATAGTACTTGGCACCAGCCCCTATACTTGGTAAACATATTTAAAAATTACATACCTTCTGACTTATTATTAAAAGATTTTAAAACTAGAACTTTGCTTGCAACTGGTCAAACTCTTAACAAATACTTGAGAAATAAAAAATGTGTTTTTCTAATTTTTTTTTTCTTTTTGACCTATGGTTAATTCACAGGCTTATAAGATCTTTGAGTTGTATTTTCAAAATATTAAAATTTAGGCTCTTAACAATTAGAGTGAGGAAACTATGTCTCTTCTGGAAACAAGGCATTTCTCCAAAGGTTCGTCAAAAGTTTTGGCATATCAAGATTTTCCAAATTTTTAAAAAATTAATAGACTTTATCTTTAGAATACTTTGATTTATAGATAAATTGATCAGATAGTACAGAAAGTATCTGATATACCCTCAGTAACCCAGTTTTGCCTATTATTAATATCTTGCATTAGTGTGGTACGCTTGTTAGAATAGATGAACCAATATTGATACATTATTATTAACTAAAGTGTGTAGTTTACTTTATGGTTCAGTGTATATAGCTCTGGGTTTTTACAAATGCATAATATCACGTACCTATGCGGTGCATAGTGGTAGTGTTGGACCTCGTCTAACTTCAGTAAGAGTGAGAATCAGCATCAGCCCAAAGCTGATTCCTGTGAGGTGGAGGTCAGACATACCTCCACTCTCCAATTTTTTTTTACGAATTCTGACACCAGCCGTCCTGCCCACAGCACTCTCTACTTCTCTGCTGGATTCGATAATTTGTTGCAATGGCCACACGGAATTCACCGAACCTACTCACAGTTACATGGTTTATCAGGGAATTAACATGGGATCAGGATTAACTTGGAAGCAACAGGAACAGGATCAGTATCAGGAAGCACACAAGTAAGGTCTGGAAGGCTTCCCTAAAAGGAACAGCGTATCCCTCCTTTCTTTAGCGTAGGACAGCTTTCTTTCTCTCTCTCTCTCTCCCCACCGGCAGTGCAGGCCTCCTCTCAGCCCCTTCAGGACAGGCTTCTCTAGGCCCCTTCAGGAGAAGCCCCTCTTGGTCCCCTCAAGACAGGCCTTCTTTTGGCCCCTGCTCCATCTGGCAAGTGTTACACCTCTTTTATGCCTCCTGCCGGAAGGCCCTCAGCTCTGTTGCTCCGTGGGTTGGCAAGCCCCTTTAGCACTGCCGAGAAGCGCCCAAGGCACCCCACTCCTCCAGCAAGCCACCTGCCCAAAGTGCTCAGCTCTCTTGCTCTGTGAGTTGGCAAGCCCGCTGTAGTTGTCTCGCTCCACGGGCCAAGAAGCCCACTGTGCCATCTTGTGCCAGTATCCTGGTTCTGTTGCCACTGCTTCAGTGTTACAACTCTCTCTGTCTCCTGGGTCTAGGAGGTTCTCAGCACAGGGACCCCAGATCCAAAGGACTCACCCCACTCCTGGCTCTTCTTCTTGATGATAGTGAGGTCTCCCTCAACCTCTGTGGAATGGGTGCTTATGTAGGCAAGTGGCTCAGTTCTGAGTGGAACCTATTTGCGTAATAACTGACCAATCCCCTCTGGACTAATCTGGCCAATCCCCTCACAAGTGGCTCCATCTGTTTGCATAATAACTGACATTTTCTGCTGGCAAGGACTGGCTTCTTCCCTGGGCAAAACTAACAAGCTTCTCCAAAGGACACAGGTAACTCTAACAAGGGCAAGTGTTAACAACTCCTTAGGGCCCAGGGGAAAAATCTCCCAAGCTGTTTTCTTTTTCTTTCTTTTTCACAGAACCAAGGCAAAGGGCCACATAAAAAAAAAAAAAATTCATTTCACCACAATCTACCATTACAATATCATACAGAATAGTTGCAATGCCCTGGAAATCCCATATGCTTTACCTATCTACGGCCTCCACACACACAACCCTCAAATACTTGGCAACCAGTGATCTTTTTATAGTCTCTATACTTTTGCCTTTTCCAGAATCTATATAGTTGAAATCATAGACTATATAGCCTTTCAGACTAGCTTCTTTCACTTACCAATATACATTCAAGTTTCTTCCATGTCTTTTTGTGACTTGATAGCTCCTTTCTTTTTATCACTGCACAGTATTCCATCGTATGGATGTACCACATTTTATTTATCCATTTACCTATTCTGGGGCATCTTGGTCCAGTTTTTGGCAATTATGAATGAAGCTGCTATAAATATCCATGCGCAGATTTTACTGTGGACGTAAGTTTTCGTCTCATTTGGGTAAATACCTAGGAGCCCAGTTGCTGGATTATATGGTAAGACTATGTTTAGCTTTATAAGAAAGTGCTAAACTGTCTTCGAAAGTGGCTGTACCATTTTGAATTCCCACCAGTATTGAATGAGAGTCCTGTTGTTCCACATCCTCATCAGAATTTGATGTTGTTAGGTTTTTGGATATTAGCCCTTCAAATAGGTGTGTAGTGATATCTCATTTTTGTTTTAACTTACAGTACCCTAATGACAGATGATATTGTGTGTTTTTTCTTACGCTTACTTGCCATCTATATATCTTCTTGGATAAGAAGTCTGTTCAGATCTTTTTTTCCATTTTTTAAAATGAATTGTTTTATATTGTTGAGTTTTAAGATTTCTTTGAATATTTTGAATACAAGTCTTTCATCAAATATGTGTTTTGCGTATTCTTTGTCTCCCCGTCTTTGGCTTGCCTTTTCATTCTCTTAACAGTGTCGTTCACAGAGCAGTTTTGAATTTTAGTGAAGTCCAAGTGATCAATTTTTTTTTTATGGATTGTGCTTTTGATATTGTATCAAAAAACTCATTACCAATCCCAAGGTCACCTAGATTTTTTCCGATACTAGCTTCTGGAAGTTGTATAGTTTTGCATTTTACAGTTAAGTTGATGTTCTATTTTGAGTTAGTTTTTGTGAGAAGTATAAAATTTGCATCTAATTTTTTTTTTGCGTGTGAATGTCCAGTGTATTCAGAACTATTTGTTAAAAACACTGTCCTTTCTCCACTGAATTACCTTTGCTCCTTTGTCAAAGATCAGTTCCCTGTATTTATATGCATCTATTGCTTGCTCGCTATTCTGTTCCATCGGTCTGTTTGTCTGTTCTTTGACCAATATCACACTGTCTTGATTACTAAAGCTTTAGAGTAATTCTTGATGTTGGGTAATACCAGTCCTTAGACTTTGTTCTTTTTCTTCAGTCTTGTGTTGTCTATTCTGGGTTTTTTGCCTTTCCATATAAACTTTAGGATCAGTTTCTTGATATCCGCAAAATAATTTATCAGCTTATTTTTATTTTTTTAAATTGGGCCCGTGCCTTTGGGCTGTGACCTTCAGAAAAGCTTCTTAGCCTTTTTTTTTTCCCCTTGCCTTAGTGTGAGACAAGAAGGCCAGGGGCTCCAGTTGTCCAGTTACCCTTCCCCTTGATCATAGAAGGTTCCTGCAGAATAATTTCCCCTGAGAGAAGGCCCCTGCCAAGAACAGACTGCTCTGAGAGTATTTTAAAATGGCTACTTTTCCACTCATCCTGCTTGAAGCCTGAGGATAGATTTCTGTGGAGTTCGTTTTGAGAACATACTCTGGCTCCTGGAGATAAAACTTGTGAAAGTGCAGCGCCCCTCTTTGACTGGGCCCCCAAGAGGTTTTAACTGTGAAGCTAGTCCACGCCCAGCCTCCAGTAATATGTCACTTACCATTTAAGTGTTAACTCTAGTGATAGCTTCTTCTCCTGCTTGATGATTCTGTCTGTTCACCTCTCTGTCTAGTTTTGGGGGCAAGAGTTTGCTTTGTGACCATAATTCCCTGGTTAATCTAAGAAGGGTTGTTGATATTCAGTTTGTTTAGCTACTTTCTTGCTGTGAGGATGGGAGTGATGACTTCCAAGCTCTTTAAATGTTAGAGAGGAAACAATTTTTTAAAAATGATTTTTATCCTAATCAAAACAATTAAAAAGCATTGGTGGAAATATATTCGATTTTCTCATCTTGATGGAAATAAAATTAGCAAAAATGTCTGTTACAATTCTTGGCAACCCCGTGTGTGTCAGAGTAGAACTGTGCTCCATAGTTTTTAATGGCTGATTTTTTAGAAGTAGATTACTAGGCCTTTCTTCCAAGGCACCTCTGGGTGGGTTTGAACCACCAATCTTCAGTTAACATGTGAACACTTAGTCATTGGCACCACCCAGGCACTCTTTCTTATAGTAGATTCCTTTTTACCCACAATAAATCCATCACCAGCACAGTCTAGGACAACCACCAATTTTAGTTATTTTTTTCATTCTTGGCTTTAAGATAAAACAAATCCTTTAAAGAATTAGTAAACTTCTTATAATCAGAATGTATTGATATTAGTTTTTTGCATGGTTGCTTGGATTCATTACATACACTTTTATCATTTAATATTATTTGACTAGTTCCATCTAAGTGTGAATATTTGAGCTTTCAAAATCAAAAGCATTGCTCTGACTTTTTTTAAATGTACAAGGAAATTTCATTAACCTCTATTTCCTTTTTCTTAGTTTTTTCTTTTTCCCTAAATGGCTTTGAGAAACTAAAGCAAGTAGGTGAGTTCACTTCCCAACTACATTGGAAGAGAGCACATTATGACTCTGGAGCTGTTTATGACAGATGTAAAGGCAGCTGCTACAAATTTAATTTCTATATTAGTGAACTGTCAGTACAGTTGTAGCACCAATGAAAGGATCAATTATTTCTCTCCAATTGTGTAGAAAATGATGCTAGTACTAGTCCAGTTATATGAATCTCAAAGCCAAGCCTCTGATAATACCTTTATTGTGCTAACTATATGGTATTGACAGACATGCTTTCAGGGTATAAGAAATTTTTTCTTCAGCTTCCAGAAAGTACATTTTTCATTTCTATAAGTGTGTCTGTCAGCATTAAATTGGCCAATAAAAGGTATTACCTTCATTTTGACATTGCTTTTAACTAATCTCAGGGAATCCAAGAGCACACTATATACACAAATGTCTCCGTAGAGGAGATAATATTTATTATGCAATTTATTGCTCTAGTCATAACATTCAAATAACTGAAGTAGTTTAGAAATGTGAGGATAAATGAAAAATGTGCTATTTATAAGTTAGTGGTTCAATTCTCTTGCAGTTTCTTCTTTTCCCCAGTCCAGTATGTTTACTTTTTCCATTACCAAACTGGAACATAATACTGTCCAGCAGTTGACTTGTTTATTCTAATCATTCTAACCATTGGTGTAAATCTTTACTTAATTCAGAATGAAGCTAAGCATTTATTATAGCAACAGCAAAAATAAACAATGATGCATGTTGCATATTAGTTCACAAATTCATAATTCCTATAAATCAAATTCTTTATGAGTATGAATTATGAAAGATGATCTCTTATAACATGGAAACTTTGCTTATTCTAAGTTTAGGATTGGAAAAACTACTCCTGATGAAGGGGAAGGATTTTAACATTTACGACATGGATGACATTTTACTCCTAAAAGACATATCAAATTTTTATTTTGCAGGAGTCAGTAGATGGGCTAAACGTTTTCATCTCAAACATTGCCCTGAAATATCTTCTAAGAACTGTCTTCTGGTTTTGTGTGTGTTTGTGTGTGTGTGTGTGTTTAGGTTTTTCTGTGTGGCAGAGATATTAGACTGCCATAGTTAGAAACTCAGAGGACCTTTGAAAACCTCTATATTCTCTACTAATATAATTCTCTGGGTGAAAAAGGTTTAAAGAGACACTGACTTGCTCATAATTTTGATGAATTATCTCACTTTTATCAAAAAATTGCTACTCGGGCCTACAGAATTCTAAATCTACCTATTAACGTTAATCAAAGCAGTTAATCAGTCATGTCCAGTGAAAGGGAAAAGAAACAACAAAAAAACAGAAAGTCAACCAGTTGCTTTTCTGTGCTGGGCTATCTACAAACCAAAATGGTTGTTCTAGTGATCTCAGAATGTCCCTAGGTGGCTAAACAAAATAATTTATTTTATAAGGATCAGCACAAAGCTGGTTCCTATGAGGTGGAAGTTAAAGATGTCCCAAATGTCCAACTGTTCCAAGCTGCTGTACTGCTCCATCGTCTCTGACATCAACTACTCCCTTCGCCCTCAGTACTCTCTCTCCCATCTTTGGGCTCTCTAATTCACTGCAACGTCTCACAGAACTCATGAACCATATAAAGGAAATGGCTCACACGGTTGTGGAGGCGGGCAAGTCCCAAATTCATGGGTCAGACGTAGACTTCTCCCTGGCCCTCAGTTTCTGCTCAGAGGCGCTCTGCTTTCTCACTCCGTGGACTGGGAAGCCCACGTGCCATCTCCTGCAGGTTTCTGCTATGGGTCTCTACTGAGGGTCTCCCCTTCTTTAGTGGTGGTGGATTCTCCTCTCTGCTCTGGAATTGGCTCTCTTTTAAGGCAAAACTGACCAGTCCGCTCCGTGGGCTACAATTATCTTATTTGCACAGCTCCACCTAATCACCTGGGTGGGAATCACAAGACCATGGCTAGAAAGACCACACATAAAAGTAATTAATCACACAGCAGTGGCACAAAGGGTTTGCACTCCACTGCAAACTAAGCACTGGCAGTTCAGATCCATCTGGAGGTACCACAGAAGAAAGGCCTGGTGACCTGCTTCCGTTAACATGAAAGCCAAGAAAATCCTATGAAGCAGTTATGCTCTGTAACACATGAGATCACCATGAGTCAGAATCGATTTGATGGCAACTAACAACAATAACAGTGATCTCGGAAAGATGCAATCAGAAAGTTAAAAGAAATGACTTGAAAGTTCTTTCAAATTGTTAAAGGCTCCCAGCAGACCCACTCTAGCCACATTCTATGGGTTCCAGGTATTTCTAATCCACTTTATTGAAGTTTGAGTTATCTGTTCCAATTGTCAGTGGACCATAGGTTTCAAACTGGTTCATAGTTGATTTTGATCCTGTCCCCCTCTGCTATTTCAAAGAATTTGATTTATCTTAGAGTAATCCAGAAACTTGAGTGTGAAAACAGTAATCATCTCTCTGGAGGTCTTAGGGACCAAGGATGCCTTGTGACTGATCTGTAGTTACTGTTTTTATCCAGGCAAGTTATGGAGAAAAAAAGGACAAAAAAACCCATTGCCGTCAAGTCGATTCCAACTCATAGCCACCCTATAAACCTCATCCCTAAAGGATACCAATGAATATTCTAAATCCAAGAGCATTAAAATGATAAAACCACCAAATTTTGATTTAATGCTTTTCATACTTTACCTCTTTCCAAAAGATCTTTGAGAGTCTGTTTTTGTTTTTTACTTACCAAAAGGATGAATACAAATGTAACTGAAAGGAGGGAAGAGATCCAAGAGAAGGGAGGAAAGAAATATGCGTACAGCGATGCATGCGATCGCTGTAGTTAGGCATCAGTTTGGTTCTGAGCTTCCTAGAAGCACAGGAAGAAAAGGAAGACGTTATGAATAACAGAGTTTTTATAATTAGGAAACCGAGTTCATACCATTTCTTCAGAAAGAGAGTTAATGCTGAGTGATGTAGTAGCACAGCAGTGCTCTTAACGTTTTTAAAGCAATGGCAGAAGCAGAAATCACATAGCTGTTTTGTGATAGTGATCAAAATAAAAGATGAAATTTTAACATTGAAATGCATGTTAATCAAGCTAATTTTTCAAATGATGAAGTCGTAATGAATTTCTGCAGAGGTTTTGTTGTGTGCCATCAAGTCGATTCCTACTCATAGTGACCCTATAGGACAGAGTAGAGCTGCCTCATAGGGTTTCCTAGGGTGTAATCTTTACAGGAGCAGATGGCCTGAACTTTTCTCCTGAGGAGCAGATGATGGATTAGAACAGGTTAGCCGCTGATTACTTAACTGTTGAGCTACTAGGGCCCTTTTGCAGAGGTTTACTGCAACCAAAAAACAGAACCTCAAGTGTCTTGAGAACCTACTGGATTCTGAATCCCTTAGTCTAGTAGTTTTCAAATATGGGTACAGGTAGTTCCTGATTTATGATGAGGTTCTGTTCCAGCAACTCCATTATAAGTTGGTTCTGGCGTAAGTTGAATACCTCATTTTTTTTTTTTAGCTGTCATTATTATTGCTTTTTATTATCAGTATCTTTATAAATCTGATCTTTATTTGTCTTTGGAAGTTGGCATGAGAATGATAACATCAGCAAATTACACATTCCAAGACTGTATGTAGTACATATTAAAACAGTAAGATGTACCAAAGAAAAAAAAGGACATTCGTAAGTACTGTTTGTCCTATGGAATACCTCGTAGGTTGAGGACTACCTGTTCTCATAAGAATCAAATAAAGTCCTGTTAAAAATACAGATTCTTGGGCTCTATTCCTGGAATTTCTGATTTAGCCAGTTGAGATCAGATCCAGGGATCTGTATTTTTAACAGGTACCTGATATGATACTCATGCAACCTAATCCAGGTAGCATTTGGGCACCACTATCTTGGTTTCTCTTTTTTAGATTTCATTTCTGTTAGTCAAGTTTTTGATAGAGTTTGATAGAAAATAGTTCAATTTTATGCTATTTGAAGATAGCCTAGTTGGGCAAGTATTTTGTAGTACTGATTAAGGGCAGATCTATAAGGAATCATTCAGACGCAAAGACTTTCATTCTGTTATTAAAATTATAGAGTCAGACCAGCACCCTAGGCTAAACAAAAGGCCAGCCACCCACTGGTTCCTGTGGTCAAAACGATATTTTCTTCAAGAAACAGTTTTGAGTTTGTTCCCTCAGTTGAATCACTGATAAATTCAAATGTCGAGTTAGAACAAAGCGGAGATAGTTTTGTGTTTGTAAATCTTCGGAGAAAATGTTCCCAGTGGCAAACCATAACTATCCATAAAGGTCTCCAAATATGCCTGCCAGGATAGGTGATCTGCTTAGATGTACCCTTGACAACTGAACACACTGACCTGTTGTATGGTACTATTTAAAACAGACCAGATGAATGTAAGGGAATGTCTGCCAAAGGCAGTGGTTTTGTTTAATCAAGGTTAATGATGAGTCATTTTTCCAAGCAGCTGGTGGATCCCTTATCTCTTAAGACCACACCTGTTTAATGAATATCAAGTGATCTCATCAGCCTTTAGGAGCCTAAACTACTGAGTTTTTATTTCTTATTAATTAAAGGCCACTGGTCCCAGTCTGTGTTAGTTAATTGGTAACATTCCAAAGCACGTCTTGATGGAAATGTTCATGAAACTCAACTGTTGGTTTTTGTAATAGAAAAAAAGATAAAATGAGACAGTCTGCTTTTTCCAAATCAATTTTTCGTACATGGTAGATTGATTTGACATGTCAGGTCTTGCTAGCTGCTCAAGACACATATATAATTTTTTATCTTTAATATGAGAATGCCTGATTTTCTCTTTTCATGAATTTGTATCAGATGAAATAATGTCACTACCACTATACATCACCAGGCTGCTTTTATCTTGCCTTGATTTCTAGGTGGCATGTTCTAGGTAAGTGATTTTTCTTCTAGAAATCCACATTGTTTTTCTACCTATCTGGGCAATGGCATCTCTCTGCCCTTAACTAAGTGTACTCATACCCTTTTAAAATCTGTACATACCTTTTAGCTGAGGACTTTTTTTGTTTTCAAAGTTTGACACAAAAAAGACCTTTTGCTTTAAAAAGAATAGACTAAGTTCTTTAAACTGCCTTTTTTTCTACCATTGCACTTTAATAGACTTGATGATGAGTGTTTTAAGTGGTAGTTTTGGTACATTTCCAATTTTTACTGAAAATTGTATAAATTCAGTGGTTTTGGAAGGAAGTACATTAAGTTAGAAGAATGGTTGCAGTAATGGATGAGCAGCTCAAGCCTTATAAGAGGTATGTGGAAAAATAAATTGAGAATTTCCGTATTTTCAAAAATTTTGGAACTTATTTTACTATAAGGATACAGTTTTCTATCATTGGGTCTATCAGATTATTTTATAAGCATTGAATTGACTGATTAGTTAATGCTCCTATATTAAGTACAATTGTGAGGCGTTTACCCAGACAGCTGCCCATATACAAATTAAGATGTAGGTTGACAAGTGCGTGCCTAATTTTAACTTTAAGGAATGGAATATCTAATTGAAGTACTGTGGGACTGATCATAGTAATCAAAGAAAGGTGAGATGTGTTTGGCAAGGAATCTTGGCGAAGATGAGTTTTAGCAGAGGTTTGAAAGAAACAGGAGGGACAAGTTTTGGATTAGAAAAATAGAAGTGTCATTTAAGTTGAGTAAATTGACACTGCTTAGGATATTGGGATACTAAATATTCTCTGTTAGGATCATAAAAAATTAGCTACCTTCCTTTGTAGTATCTGCTTCTGCCCTGACAGGTTCTAATCATAGAATGAGACATATTTGAAGGATCATCTGATTTATCCTCTACATTACAACTTAGAAAACAAAGCCCTGAGAAGACAATTGACTTCCCCAGGATCAAACAATTTGCAGTGGTGGAAGGGCAGCAAAAATGCCCAATTGCCAACATAGAGCTTATTCCATTCCATTGCATTACTCTATCACCCAGTAGGTAGTTTATTATCCTAAACATTGTAGTCCTACAGAGAGAAGTGCCCACCATGCAGGACTTTCAGGATATGTACTTTTGGTTATCAATTACTTATATTTTCTATAACACAACTTCTTTTTCCTGGGCAGAAACTTTCAAAATGATTTAGAATAAAATTACTCTGTAGATTTGAATGGGCTTGTTTTCTCTGCTACAGTGGGTCTATTTGGTCTCTCGCTTTCTTTTTCTTTTTTAATTTTTTCCCATACAAACATTTATGCATACATTGTTATGTGACTCTAACTGCTCTCCCCATACTGTGACAGCACACTCCTCCTTTCCACCCCTGATTCCCCATGTCCATTCAACCAGCTCCTAGCCCTCTCTGCCTTCCCATCTTGCCTCCAGACAGAAGCTGCTGGTTTAGTCTCTTGTATCTACTTGAGCTGAGGCACACTCCTCAAAAGTATCATTTTATGTCCCACAGTCCAGTCCAATCCCTGTCTGAAGAGTTGGCCTTGGAAATTGTTTTAGTTCTGGGCTGATAGAGAATCCAGGGGCCATGCTTTCCGCGGTTCCTCCAGTCTCAGTCAGACCATTAAGTCTGGTCTTCTTACTAGAATTTGAGTTCTGCACCCCACCTTTCTCCTCCACCCGGGACTCTATGTTGTGTTCCCTATCAGGGTGGGCATTGGTGGTAGCCAGGCACCATCTAGTTCTTCTGGTCTCAGGCTGATGAAGTCTCTGGTTTATGTGGCCCTTTCTGTCTCTTGGGCTAATCCTTTCCTTGTGTCTCTGGTGTTCTTCATTCTCCTTTACTCCAGGTGGTTGGGACCAATTGATGCATCTTAGATGGCTGCTTGCAAGCTTTTAAGACTCCACACGCCACCCACCAAAGTTGGATGCAGAACATTTTCTTGATAAGCTTTGTTATGCCAGTTGACCTAGATGTCCCCTGAAAGCATGGTCCCCAGATCCCTACCCCTGCTACTCTGTCCCTCAGAGTGTTTGATTGTATTCAAGAAACTACTTAGCTTTGGTTTAGTCCAGTTGTGCTGACTTCCCCTGTAGTGTGTGCTGTTCTTCCCTTCACCTACAATAATTATTATTTACTATCTAGTTAGTAAATAACCCTCCCTTTCCCTCCCCACCCTCATAAACATCAAAGAATGTTTTCTTCTGTGTATATACCTTTTCTTGAGTTCTTATAATAGTGGTCTTATGCAATATTTGTCCTTCTGTGACTGACTAAATTCACTCAGCATAATGACCTCCAGCTTCCTCCATGTATTGTTTCACAGCTTCATCGTTGTTCTTTATTGTTGCATAGTATTCCATTGTGTGGATATACCATAATTTGTTTATCCATTTGTCTGTTGATGGGCATCTAGGTTGTTTCTATCTTTTTGCTATTGTGAACAGTCCTGCAATGAACATGGGTGTGCATATATCTTTTCTTGTGACGGCTCTTATTTCTCTAGGATATTCCAAGGAGTGGAATAGCTGGATCGTATGGTACTTCTATTTCTAGCTTTTTAAGGAAGCGCCAGATCGATTTCCAAAGTGGTTGTACCATTTTACATTCCCACCAACAGTGTATAAGTGTTCCAGTCTCTCCACAACCTCTCCAGCATTTGTTATTTTGTGTTTTTTTTTTTTTTTTTGATTAATGGTAGCCTTGTTGGGGTGAGATGATATCTCATTGTAGTCTTGATCTGCATTTCTCTAATGGCTAATGATCGTGAGCATTTCTTCATGTGTCTGTTAGCTGCCTGAATATCTTCTTTGGTGAAGTGCCTATTCATATCCTTTGCCCATTTTTTAATTGGGTTATTTGTCTTTTTGTTATTCAGGTTTTGCAGTATCTTGTAGACTTTAGAGATTAGACACTGATTGGATTTGTCATAGCCAAAAAATTTTTCCCAGTCTGTAGGTCATCTTTTCACTCTTTTGGTGAAATCTTTTGATAAGCGTAAGTGTTTGATTTTTAGGAGCTCCCAGTTATCTAGTCTCTCTTCTGCTGCTTGTGCATTGTTATTTATGGTTCGTATTGTGTTTATGCCATGTATCAGGGATCCTAACATTGTCCCTATTTTTTCTTCCATGATATTCAGTGTTTTCAATTTGATATTTAAGTCTTTGATCCATTTTGAGTTAGTTTTTGTGCATGGTGTGAGGTATGGGTCTTGTTTCAATTTTTTGCAGATGGGTATCCAGTTATGCCAGCACCATTTGTTAAAGAGACTGTCTTTTCCCCAATTAACAGACTTTGGGCCTTTGTCAAGTATCAGCTGCTCATAGGTGGATGAATTTATGTCTGGATTGTCAACTCTGTTCCACTGGTCTATGTATCTGTTGTTGTACCAATACCAGGCTGTTTTGCATCACTGTTCATGAGGGGTATCGGTCTGTAATTTTCTTTTTTGTGGTGTCTTTACCTGGTTTTGGTGTCAGGGTTATGCTGACTTCATAGAACAACTTTGGGAGTATTCCATCCTTTTCTATGCTCTGAAATACCTTTAGTAGTAGTGGTGTTAACTGTTCTCTGAAAATTTGGTGGAATTCTCCAGTGAAGCCATCTGGGCCAGGGCTTTTTTTTGTTGGGAGTTTTAATTACCTTTTCAATCTCTTCTTTTGTTATGGGTTTATTTAGTTGTTCTACCTCTGTTTGTGTTAGTTTAGGTAGGTAGTGAGTTTCTAGAAATTTGTCCATTTCCTCTGGGTTTTCAAATTTGTTAAAGAGTACAGTTTTTCATAGTATTCTCTTATTGATTCTTTTAATTTCAGTTGGGTATGTTGTGATATGACCTATCTCATTTCTTACATGGGTTGTCTGCTTCCTCTCCTGTTTTCTTTCGTCAGTTTGGCCAATGGTTTATCAATTTTGTTGATCTTTTCAAAGAACCAGCTTTCGGTCTTGTTAACTCTTTCAATTGTTTTTCTGTTCTCTATTTCACTTAATTCTGCTCAATTCTTATTACTTCCTTTCTTCTGGCACCTGAGGGCTCCTTTTGCTGCTCTCTTCCTATTTGTTCCAGTTATAGATTTAATGTTTTGATTATGGCTCTTTCTTCTTTTTGAATGTGTGCATTTGGTGCTATAAACTGACCTCTGAGCACTGCTTTTGCTGTGTCCCAAAGGTTCTGTAGGATGTGTTTTCATTCTCATTTGATTCTATGGATTTCTTTATTCCATTCTTAATTTCCTCTATAACCCAGTAGTTTTTCAGCAAGGTGTTGTTCAGTTTCCATGTGTTTGATTTTTTTTCCTTTCTTTTTCTGTTGTAGATTTCTATTTTTTATGGCTTTATGGTCAGAAAAGATGCTTTGTAATATTTCGATGCTTTAGATTTTGTTAAGGCTTGCTTTACAGCCTAATATGTGGTCTATTCTGGAGAATGTTCCATGTGCGTTGGAAAAGAAAGTATACTTGGCTGCTGTTGGGTAGAGTGTTTGGTGTATGTCTATGAGATCAAGTTGGTTGATTGTAGCATTTAGCTCTTCTGTGTCTTTGTTAAGCTTCTTTCTGGATGTTCTTTCCTTCACAAAAAATGGTGTGTTGAAGTCCCCTACTACTACTGTGGAGCTGTCTATCTCTCTTTTCAGTGCCGTTAGAGTTTGTTTTATGTATTTTGGAGCCCTGTCATTGGGTGTGTAAATATTTATTATAGTTACGTCCTCCTGGTGTATTGACCCTTTAATCATTGTATAGTGTCCTTCTTATCCTTTGTGGTGGATTTCACTTTAAAGTCTATCTTGTCAGAGATTAATAAATATTGCCGCTCCTGCTCTTTTTTGAGTGTTTGCTTGGTATATTTTTTTCCATCCTTTGAGTTTTAGTTTGTTTGTGTCTTTAAGTCTAAGGTAAGTCTCTTGTAGGCAGCATATAGACAGATTGTGTTTTTTTATCCAGTCTTCCACTGTCTTTTTATTGGCACATTTAGTCCATTTACATTCACTGTAATTATTGATAGGTGTAAGTTTAGTGCTGTCATGTTGATGTCTTTTTTTTGTGTATTGTTCACGGTTTCATTGTTCCACTTAATTTTCTGTGCTGAGTCTTTTTTCTTAATGTGTTTTCTTTTCATGTCTGTCATTGTTATTGATTTTGTATTTGCTGATTCTTTGTGTTTTTCTTGTTTTTTTTATTTTGATGTGTAGGATTGTTAGTTTCCTTTGTGGTTAGCTTAATATTTACCCCTATTTTTCTAAGTTTAAACCAGTCTTTTATTTCTTTATATCATCTTGACTTCCTCTCCATATGAAGGATCTATGACATTTTTTAGTTCCTCTTTTTTGTTTTGATGTTGTCATCTTTTATATATTGACATCTGTTTCCCTATTTTCAGTGTTTTAGCTTTGATTTACTTTTGTGACTTCCCTGTCTGGGTTTGTATCTGGTTGCTCTGTCCTGTGTTCTAGTCTTGGTCTGTTACCTGAAGTTATTGATTTACTAACCGGAGGACTCCCTTTAGCATTTCTTGTAATTCTGGTTTGGTTTTTGCAACTTCCCTAAACTTCTGTTTATCTGGAAATTTCCTAATTTCGCCATCATATTTGAGAGACATTTTTGCTGGATATATAATTTTTGGCTGGCAGGTTTTTTCCTTCAAGGTTTTGTACATGTCATCCCATTGTCTTCTTGCCTGCATAGTTTCTGCTGAGTAGTCCAAGCTTATTCTCATTGACTCTCCTTTGTAGATGACTTTTCTTTTATCCCTAGCTGCTCTTAAAATTCTCTCTTTATCTTTGGTTTTGGCAAGTTTGATTATGTCTTGGTGACTTTCTTTTGGGATCTACCTCATGTGGGGTTCAATGAGCATGTTGGATAGATATCTTGTCATCTTTCACGATGCCAGGGAAGTTTTCTGCCAACAAATCTTCAACAATTCTCTCTGTATTTTCTGTTATCCTCCCTGTTCTGGTACTCCAATCACTCGTAGGTTATTCCTCTTGATAGAGTCCCACATAATTCTTAGGGTTTCTTCATTTTTTTAAATCCTTTTATCTGATTTTTCCTTAGATAAGTTGGTGTCAAGTGCTTTATCTTTAGTCTCACTAATTCTGACTTCCATTGCCTCAATTCTGCTCCTATGACTTTCTATTGAGTTATCTAATTCTGAAATTTTATTGTTAATCTTCTGGATTTCTGATTGCTGTCTCTCTATGGATTCTTGCAGCCTGTTAAATTTGTCATTATGCTCTTTTCTAATCTTTTTAATTTCCTCTATTGCGTGTTCTGCATTATACTTAATTTCCTTCCTAATTTCTTGAAGAGTTCTGTATATTTAATCTTTTGTATTCTGCCTCCATTAGTTCCTAGAAATTTTGTTTGTCTGGAAAATTTCTAGAGTCTTCATTTTGGCAGTTTGCTGAAGCCATCGTGGATTGCCTCTTTATGTGATTTGATATTGGCTGTTGTCTCCGAGCCATCAAAAGTTATATTTACTCATTTTATGTTTGCTTACTGTGTCCTAGTTTCTTGTTTTGTCTTGATATGCCCAAATAGGCTGCTAGCATGAGCTAGTTTGATTATTGGCACCTTTGAAGCTCTAATGTCCTGTCACCAGGTGGTTAGATCTGTTACTAGGTATGTAAGCTCAGGAGTCCACCCACTCCTCCTGTATGGATTCAGCTCAGGTGCCCAGGTAAATATCCACCAAGTGTGTGGTGTAGGCTCTCACTTATAGTCCTAGACAGGCATGGGTGATTGGTGTAGGCATAGGCATCTAGCTGCAGCAATGGGCACACTCTGATCAAGGCAGGGGGCTGATGGCTGCCCCCAGGTGTCCAGGAGGAGGGCATGTCCCTGTTCCCTAGAGCGCGGAGGCGGGTGTGCGTTGCAGCCGGACTATGAGCAGCTAATGCTGTTGGCTGTAAGCACTGGGGGGCATCTCTTATTCATGGGCCCCTATCACAGGTGGGTAGGTGGTGTGGGTGGAGCCACTAGTCCTCAGGCCCCTGATGTGGGTAGGTGAAGACCCAGCTTAATGGGGCAGAGCAGTATCAAATGTCAAGAACCTGCCACTTCACAGCTGAAACAGTTGAAGTTAGAGTTCCAGTATATACCCTGTTGTACTGCGATAATGAGGGCCTATGCTGTTGAGATGGGACCACACAAGTCTATGCAGGGGGAAAGGCACTCAATGTCTTTGGATCCCTTATGCTTGTGCCTAGGCAAAGGAGCTGTGTCTACCCTGGGTTCCTTGCTTAGAGTAGCTGACGGTTTATTTTTTCCCATTTGTTAATTTGTTTACTCTCCAAGGCATAGAGAATGCCTCCAGGCATGTGAGGATCCTTCTTCCATCCTAGGGGACTTGGCAATTGCTGAAGCTGGTCCAGGACCCAGTGCAGAGCAGGGAGTGGGGAAGTAAATGGGAGAGAGGATTTTCCCTAAGGGGGGTATTTTTGATCCATATGGTAAGCTGTATGCAAGGACTTATCTTTCGTTGAGGGCTGCTTCTCACTGGTCCTGCATGGCCGAGTAGACTCTCAGCCGCTGGGTCTCTCCTGATGCAGAATACGCCTCCCGATCACCAATGCGTGCCTTTCTCACCGCTCACCCCAGAGCTGATCAGGCCTGAAGGGCTCAGGCTCTCACCGGGTCAGGTCTGACAACTCCTCGCTGTTTCCAAACCATCTCTCCCTCCCCTGCCGCTCAGTCCGGCTAATCAACTTCGCCTTTGATGTTCAGGGCTCCCAGATTGCCATATATAATCGAATCACTTGTTTTTTCAGGTCTTTGTTTTAAGAGGGTCCACTGGAAGTGGGTGACTTCTCCGCCATCTTCACCCCACCTTTTGTTACTTTCTTAGTGTGTATTTTATTTTTAAATTGACTATTTTTGGACTGTCCTTATCTTGATATGTTTTCTTAAATTGTAATGGAATTGGCATTAAAAATATGTATGTAACTATCTGTTCATACCTCTTGGTCTGTGTACAAGTTCCTCATGAGCACAATTAAGTGTTCTAGAATTCCCATTCTTTGCAGCGTTATCCATAATTTATTATGAGCCACACAGTTGAATGCCTTTGTGTTATCAATAAAGCACAGGTAAACATCTTTCTGGCATTCTCTGCTTTTAGCCAATATCCACCTGACATCAGCAGTGATATCCCTCCTTGAAGTCCTCTTCTGAATTCAGCTTGAATTAGTGGCAGTTCTCTGTGGCTGTTCTGCTGCAACTGCTTTTGAATATCTCCAGCAAAACTGTACTTGTGCGTGATATTAAGTGATATTGTTTGGTAATTTCTGCTTTCTGTTGGATCACCTTTCTTTGGAATGGGCTCTGTCATGGATTGAATTGTGTTCCCCAAAAGTATCTGTCAACTTGGCTGGGTCATGATTCATAGTACTGTATGATTGTGTAATCTGATGTGATTTCCTTATGTGTTGTAAACTCTATCACTATCATGAGATTATATGTGATCTCCTTATGTGTTGTAAATTCTGTCACTGTGATGAGGTTATACTGATGAGGTTTACAAGATTGGATAGTGTCTTAGTCCAATGTCTTTTGAGATATAAAAGAGAGAAGCAAGCAGGGAACCTCACACCACCAAGAAAGCAGTGCCAGGAGCAGAGCGTGTCCTTTGGACCTGAGGTTCCTGAGTTGAGATGCTCCCAGACCAAGGGAAGACTGATGCATCGCAAGGACTTTCCTTCACAGTTGACAGAGAAAGAAAACCTTCTCCTGGAGCTGCTGCCCTGAATTTGGACTTGTAGCCTACTGGACTGTGAGAGAATAAATTTCTCTTTATTAAAGCCATCCACTTGTGGTACTTCTGTTGGAGCAGCACTAGATGACTAAGACAGGTACGAATATGCATCTCTTCCAATTGATTGGTGAGGTAGCTGTCTTCCAAATTTCTTGGCGTAGACAAGTGAGCACCTCCAGCAATGCAACTGTTTGTTGAAACATCTCAATTTACCAATTCCATCAATTCCTGGAGCCTTGTTTTTCGCCAGTGCCTTCAGTGCAGCTTGGACTTCTTCAGTACCATCGGTTCTTGATCATATGCTGCCTCCTGAAATGGTTGAACGTTGACCAATTCTTTTTGGTCCCGTGACTCTGTGTATTCCTTCTATCTTCTTTTTATGCTTCCTGTATTGTTCAATATTTTGCCCATAGAATCCTTCAGTGTTGCAACTCAAAGCTTGAATTTTTTCTTCACTTCTTTCAGCTTGAGAAATGCCTGGAGTGTTCTTACCTTTTGGTTTTCTAACTCCATTTTTTTGCACATTTTATTATAATACTTTGTCTTCTAGAGCTGCCCTTTGAAATTTTCTGTTCAGCTTTTTTACATCATAGTTTCTTCCATTTGCTTTAGGTACCCTATGTTCAAGAGTGAGGTTCAGAGTCTCTTCTGACATCCATTTTGTTTTTTTCTTTCTTTCCTGTCTTTTTGATGACCTTTTGCTTTCTTCAGTTATGACGTGCTTGATGTCATCCCACAACTCGTCTGGTCTTTGGTCGTGAGGGTTCAATGTGTTAAATCTATTCTTGAGAAGGTCTCTAAATTCAGATGGAATACACTCAAGGTCGTACTTTGGCTCTCATGGACTTGTTTTTATTTTCTTCAGCTGCAGTTTGAACTTGCATATGAGCAGTTGATGGCCTGTTCCACAACTGGCCCCTGGTCACGTTCTGACTGATGATATTGAGCTTCTCCATCATCTTTTTCCACAGATATAGTCGATTTGATTCCTCTGTATTCTATCTGGTGAGGTCCACATATATAGTTTCCATTTATGTTGTTGAAAACACCTATTTGCAATGAAGAAGTTGTTGGTCTTACAAAATTATCTCATGCAATCTCCAGGGTCATTTCTATCACCGAGGCCATATTTTCCAACTACCAATCCTTCTTCTGTGTTTCCACCTTTCACTTTCCAATCACCAGTAATTATCAGTTCATTTTGATTACATGTTTGATCAATTTCATACTACAGTAGTTGGTAAAAATTTTCATTTTCTTTGTCTTTGTCATTAGTGGTTGGTGTGGAAATTTGAATAATAGTCATATTAACTGGTATTCCTTGTAAACATATGGATATTATCCTATCACTGACAGCATTGTACTTCAGGATAGATGAAATGTTCTTTTTGACAATGAATCAGATGCCATTTCTCTACAATTTGTCATTCCCGGCATAGTAGACCATATCACTGTCCGATTCAGAATGGCCAATACTAGTTCATTTCAGTTCACAAACGCTTAGGATATCGATCTTGATGTGTTTCATTTCATTTTTAATAATTTCCAATTTTCCTAAATTCATACTTCATACAATCTGCATTCTGAATATTAACGGATATTTTTAGCTGTTTCTTCCCATTTTGAGTCATGCCACGTCATCAAATGAAGGTCCCAGAAGTTTTACTCCATTCGTGTCATTAAGGTTGACTCTGCTTTGAGGAGGCAGCTCTTCCCTAGTTGTATTTTGAGTCTCTTCTAGCCTTAGGCGTTCATCTTCTGTCACTATATCAGAAAATATTCCACTGCTATTCATAATTTTTTCACTGGACAATTTTTTTAGAAGTAGATCTCCAAATCCTTCTTCCTAGTCTGTTTTAGCCTGGAAGCTCTGCTGAAACCCATCCACCATGGGTGACCCTGCTGGTATTTGAAATACTGGTGTCATAGCTTCCAACATCACAGCAGCACACAAGCCACTACAATACAAAGAACTGACAGATGAGTGGTAGATTCAGTGCCTACATTTTCATTAAAACTTAGGAAAAGAAAATATAAGGAAGAATAAAAACTCATAAACGAATAATCCAGAGATCAAGATATATACACACTATTTTACAAAAGCAAAAATAATTTTTTAAAATTAATTGTTACATATATATATATATATATATATATATATATATATATATATATAAAGTAGTAATTTCAAATCTCACCAGAATGAATTATTTTGGTGTAACATCATAATTTTTTGTGGCTTGTGTATGTTTGTGTTTGTCTTCTTCCCATTTCTACATCCTCTATATATCTGTGTGTGTATATATACATACATAGATAAATATCTGTAAATGGAACCAATTTATAAATTTTGTTCTGGAACAGCTTCTATAGTTTAATTTTTCATGGTCATTTTCCCATATTGTTCCAATAATCTATTGCTGCAGAAAAAGCCACCTCAAAATATGGTGCCTTAAAACAGTAACTGCTTTTTTTTATTCCTCACAAATCTGGGCAGGGTTCACCAGGTTCAGCTCACTTCTGCTCCACTTGGCATCAGCTGGGATGACTCAAAATCTGGGGGTTAGAATCATGTGAAGAGTTGTTTACTTATGTATCTGGCTATTGATGCTGACTATTGAACTTAGCCAGGCTTATCACTTGAAACATCTCCACATGGGCTCTCCATGTAGCTTGGATTTCTGTTGAGAGACAATTCACCATGAATATTTTATTTCTGCATGGTCCAGGTCCTCTGAGCAAAGGCATTTACAGACAATTTAAGAATATTTGTATAAGGAGACATTCCATGATAGTAAACCTTAGAGACATCTTCGTCCCTGGAGATGGTCCAGGGTAGTAAAGGTAAAGACCTGTCCTTCTTTCCCCAGAGAAGATTTGCTTACATTCCAGAATGAAGATAAGATTTCTTGGTCTCCTGAGGGAAGGATTGGCAAGTCACCAGTAGCTCTATACAAGATGAGAACTTTCTAATTTTGTGGTTTCTGTCTCATGAAGTACCTCAGTGTTTGTGCGGTACAATCTGGCCACGTCACCCTGCAGAAACTGGGGCTTGGGGAACTGATGCAAAATGTTGCTCTTGTTAAATTCCATTACATTTTCTACATACATTTTCATCTGTGCATTTTGAACTTCTCAGTAAATATTACATTATAAACACTTTCACAGACCACCAAAAAACATAAGTTTTAATTACCAAATTATTTTCTACTTATGCGGCATAATCTAATGTTGGACCTCCAGGTTGTTTATAGTTTTTAACATTTGTCAGAATGCTGTGATAATCATCTTTATAAATTGATCTTTTCCGCATTTCTAATAATTGCCATGGAGCAGATTCCTAGAGGTGGAATTAGTGGATTAAAAAATAGGAATATTTTTAAGGCTCTCATGCATATTGTCATTGTGCCAAATTTCTGTCCAAAAAAAATGTTTATTTGTTATTTTCGATGAGTTTAATTTTATTGTTACAAATTGTGTGATAATAATTTGTTACATAATCCCAGTGGCAGTGTATAGGTGTATCCATCTCATTTATGCATTGTCAACATTAAATTCTATCACTTACTCTAATTTTTTATTAATTTGATATGTGATAAATGTAAGTATTTTAATTTGCATTTTTCTTTGATTACTAAAACAATAGAATATTTTCTCATATGCTCATCAGTGATTTGTTTTTCTTCTGTAAATTTTCCTTACGTGATCTTAGTCTACTTTTAAGTTAGATTTTTAGTATTTTTCAAGCTTATTTATATATTAAGAACATTAACAGTTCACGAGTTATATGTGGCACAGAAATGTTTTCTACATTGTAGTTTGACTTTTAATTTCACATTCATAAATACTTTTTTGAGAGTATAGTCAGTATCTGTTCATTGTTTTACCTTTGTGGTTTCTTTCATTTCTTGAGACTTCTTCTGCATTTATAGATCAGATAGATATATGCCCTAAGTTTTGTATTTCTATATTTCACTCTATAATCCAAAGAATTTCTTTTAATATAACATGTGATATGTGGTATATACATTTAAATTAAATTTTATACAAGCAGATTGTATAACATGATATCTACCCAGTTATTGTGGTACTAGAAATTGACTAATTTTTTCTTTCTAATTGACAGTGCTTCCTTTATAATATTTGACAAGTACAACAATGTTTATAATAGCAAAATATTGGAGACACTTAAAATCACCCTCACTAGGAATTTCATTCAATAAATTAGGATGTGATTATAAGTAGGATAACATAAAATCATTAAAATGATAATTTACATTTGTATATATTGATATGGAAAGCTGCCCATAATATGTTGTTAAGAGAACAAAGCTATCACAAAACAGTATGTGTAATATTCTTTACTTTGTCTTCTCGAGCCATCCTATGAAATCTTCTGTTCATCTCTTTTACATCATCATTTCTTCTGTTTGCCTTAGCTACTCGACGTTCAAGAGCAAGTTTCAGAGTCTCTTCTGACATCCATTTTGCTCTTTCCTTTCTTTCCTGTCATTTTAATGACCTTTTGCTTTTTTCACATATAATGTCTTTAATGTCATTCTGTGACTCATCTGTAAGTGTCATAATAGAAAGTATTATAATGAAAGGTGCAAATACCTGGAGTTAGAAAACCAAAAGAGAAGAACATGCTCGGCATTCCTCAGACTGAAAGTACTGAAAAAAACATTCAAGCCTCTAGTTGCAATTTTGAAGGATTCTATGGGGAAAGTACTAAACGACACAGGAAGTATCAAAAGAAGATGGAAGGAATACACAGAGTCACTGTACCGAAAAGAGTTAGTCGACATTCAACCATTTCAGGAGGTAGCATATGATCAAGAACCTATGATATTGAAGGAAAGGATCTAAGCTTCACTGAGGGCCTTGGCGAAAAACAAGTCTCCAGAAATTGATGGAATACCAGTTGAGATGTTTCAACAAACAGATGCAGTGCTGGAAGTACTCATTCATCTCTGCCAAGAAATTTGGAAGACAGCTACCTGGCCAACCGACTGGAAGAGATCCATATTTTTGCCCATTCCAAGGAAAGGTGATCCAACAGAATACAGAAATTATTGAACAGTATCATTAATATCACATCTAAGTAAACTTTTGCTGAAGATTATTCAAAAGCAGTTACAGCTGTACATCGACAAGGAACTGCCAGAAATTCAAGCCAAATTCAGACGAGGACTTGGAACAAGGGATATCATTGCTGATGTGAGATGGATCCTGGCTGAAAGCAGAGAATACCAGAAAGATGTTTACCTGTATTTTATTGACTATGCAAAGGCATTCGACCTTGTGGATCATAACAAATTATGGATAACATTGCAAAAAATGGGAATTCCAGAACACTTTATTGTACTCATGAGGAACCTACATAGATCAAGAGGCAGTCGTTGGAACAGAACAAGGGGATACTGCATGGTTTAAAGTCAGGAAAGGTGTGTGTCAGGGTTGTACCCTTTCACCATACTTATTCAATCTGTATGCTGAGCAAATAGTCAGAGAAGCTGGCCTATAAGAAGAAGAATGTGGCATCAGGATTGGAGGAAGACTCATTAACCATCTGCAATATGCAGATGACACAACCTTGCTTGCTGAAAGTGAAAAGGACTTGAAGCACTTACTGATGAAGATCAAAGACCACAGCTTTTGGGCTGGGTTACACCTCAACATAAAGAAAACAGAAATCCTCACACTGGACCAATAAGTAACATCATGATAAATGGGAAAAAGAAGGAAGTTGTAAAGGATTTCATTTTACTTGGGTCCACATTCAAGCCCATGGAAATAGCAGTCAAAAAAATCAAACAACACATTACATTGGGCAGATCTTCTGCTAAAGATATCTTTAAAATGCTAAAAAGCAAAGATGTCACTTTAAGGACTAAGGTGCACCTGACCCAAGCCATGATGTTTTCAGTCACCTCATAGGTATGAGAAAGCTGGACAATGAATAAGGAAGACTGAAGAAGAATTGATGCCTTTGACTTACAATGTTGGTGAAGAATATTGAATATATCTTAGACTGCCAAAAGAACGTACAAATCTGTCTTGGAAGTAGTACAACCAGAATGCTCCTTAGAAGCAAGGATGGCCAGACTACATCTCACATATTTTGGACATGTTATCGGGAGGGGTCAGTCCCTGGAGAAGGACATCATGCTTGGTAAAGCAGAGGGTCAGCGAAAAAGAGGAGACCCTCAATGAGATGGATTGACACAGTGGCTGCAACAATGGGCTGAAGCATAATGACGTTTGTTAGGATGGCGCAGGACTGGGCAGTGTTTCATTGTGTTGTACATTGTGTCACTATGAGTTGGAACGGACTCGATGGCACCTAACAACAACAAAAACAGAATACTGCCCCCCTCCTTATCACCTCTCAAGACCCAGTCCAATGCCTTTCTCTTCCATGAACTTTTCCCCCGTCTCCTTTACGTTTTGTATATAGTTCTAAATACATATTTATCTTTAATACGTCATATTTACCTAATAATTTGTTACATTTCTTGAAGGCAAAATGTAAGCCTTATTGATCTTTGCATCACTCTTCTCAGGGGAACTGGCAAAGAGTAGATGTTGAAAGTTGTTTATTGAATGAATACTAAATGAATACACTTACAAGTGTGCCCTGGGAATCCAGAAACCTCTCTTTTGCAACATATTGGCTTAGCAATGACAGCCATCTTTTGAAAGTCCAAGCCCAGTGATGTCACTTCACAGCTTAAACCTATTCAAAAGCACCACATTTCACTAGGTACTGAGTCTCAGGATAAAATACACAATCTTTACAGGCCTGTAGGAGCCAGCGCCTTCTTCCTTCTCCAGACTCATCTCTTTTCACTTTCTTTCCCCTCAGCCACCACGCCTCAGCCACCTTGACCACTTTCCCTGCCTTGAATGTGTCATGTCTCCACGTGGGCCTACTCCATCTGTCTAACAGCAGGCCCATGACACTGGCTAGCTGTTCTTTAGGAGCCTTGGTGGCACAGTGGTTAAGTGCTATGGATGTTAACCCAAAGGTCAGCAGTTCAAATCCACCACCCGCTCCTTGGAAACCCTATGAGGCAATTCTACTCTGTCGTATAGGGTCACTACGAGTCGTAATCGACTTGACGACAATGAGCAATGGATAGCCATTCCTTCCTGCAGTATCAGGTGTCGACTTGCATATCACGTCCTCAGTGAGGCCTTCATCCAAATCACATCTCTATTATCTTACATTTGTGCCTTTATATACTTTATGGTGCTTATTTTAAAGTGTATGGGCGCAATGATGGTTTACTGGTCAGATTCTCACCTTCCGTGCAGGAGACCCAGGTTTGATTCCCGGCGAATGCACCTCATGCACAGCTATTACCCATCTGTCCATGTATTGCTATGATGCTGAACAAGTTTCAGCAGAGCTCTCAGACTAAGATGGACTAGGAAGAAAAGCTTGGCTATCTATTTGTGATAGTCAGCCAATGAAAACCCTATGGATCACAATGGCCCAGTCTGCAACCAATCATGGGGATGGCATAGGAATGGGCAACATTTTGTTCTGTTGTACATGGGGTCACCATGAGTCAGGGACCAACTCAGTGCCAGCTAACAGCAATTACAGTGTTTAATTTACATTTCCTTTTGTTTCACACCTATCCCTTTCACTAGCTTTTATGCTCCATTAAGGCAGGAGCTTTGTATAGTTTGTCTGAGACATATTTGCCTAATAAATATGAATGAATGAGTGACAATCTTTAAGACTGTACTTGCTGTAGACATTTTTCTTTTCCTTTTCTCTCCTTTTATTACTAACCACAAAGTTCTGTACTTATCTAGTAAATATAATATTCTGTTGAATATTTGACTAGCCTTCTCTAAGACCATACTTCTATGGCCATGAGATCACAACTGTTTGGTGTAAATTTCTGTCTCTCAAATGAATAATAAAAAATTATTTGAAATTTAAATTAAGCTTTCCTTTGATTATCTTTTTTAGATGTCTTCAAGATATTTTGAAATGGGTCAGTTATTAAAACATTTCCTTAAAACCTTTATTATAAGGTTAAGACTACATGCAATATTATTAAAAATTTGTGCTCAATTTTCTTTGTGTTTTGTTGTGGTGGCGGTTACTCCTTATAAAGGCTGTACATACAAACACCAGCACAACGCTGTACAGACTAGCTTGAGTAATCCAGTAATAGCCATGCATTTTTATCTCAGATTTTTTTTTATCTGATTCAGTGTAGCTAATTTAGTTTTTCTAAGCTCTGGTTTTAAATCTAATTAAGACATCTTAAATTGCTCAATTTCCATTTGGGTAACCTGCTATGCCCATAATTTCCAGGTTTCAAGACTTCTCTAATGAATTTCTTCCATTGCTTTTCTGCAATTAAGCCTCTCTTCCATTAAGCTCTGTCAGGGTTAGTCAGGAGGCAGCCTGCTAACCAATCAGTTTCATTAATTACGAGCAAAAGGTGTCTAAGAAAATCCCTTTGTATACAAGGCAATTTTTACAGATGCCTACATATTCTTTTTCTCAGCATAGCAAGTTATGGGTACCCACCATACACTCCAGAAAAGGGTAAAAGTAAAATAAGCAGCCACATGCTAAGAGAGCTGGGGTCATGAAGAAGATGGCATTTGGTTTGCCCTTTAGCAGCAGAGAACAGTGGCACTTGCCAACCCCAGCCTTCTGAGTTGAATATATCACTTCCATGGCGCAATCTGCCTCTGTTGTCCTGTGGCCTGTGGACCTCCATTTCAGACAGCATTATATTACAGTGTACCATCTGGTCAGCTGGCCCTGCGTGCAGAGAGATTTGGCATCTCATGGCAGAGGAGCTAATTATGCTCAGCGAGTGCTTCATGATTTGCTATTCTAGCCAAATAAACAAAAATAAATTATTGAAATATTTTCTTTTCTGCCCTCAAAAGTATAGGGAAAAAAATCCCCCAAATAATTAGAAAATTATTTGGAAAGCTATTGAGTCTATTTTGCATAACTGATCCTGCATATGTTCTAAATTGTAATCCTTTTGGACTTGGGATTGATAAGAATATTTAATATGTTTCTGCCCCACTTTACAGCGGATGGTTTTCATGCTAAGTGCTTTAATGTATGTCTACACTGCTAATGTATCACTTGAGGCTGTGCAGTTCAAAGCTTTGCACATACTTTATGAATTTGAGATTTATTGACCCAGTGTTTAGTTTTTCTAAGACACATTTATGTTTGTACCATTTCGAAAACCATGCCATTGGGAGGCAAATTATTTTAAATCTTACATCTGTTCTTAGACAATTTGATAATGTATTCTTTCTTCTTTACAGTTACTTTTGCAAATGTGTAAACATCTTTTGTATGACAAGTCCAGATATAGTCCAACTTGTGCTCAGCAGTGCTTACCTAAAAATTAATTTTCCTCCAAAGCCTTTGTTCTTAAAACAGACTTCAAGCAATAGTATTTCAATATTTGTTAATTTCAAAATATATCCATTGAAGTCATATAACATTTGATTTGAAGTACAGAGTGAATGACTACTGTGATGAAAGAAAAGCAGGAAGCTATGAAACAACGATGAACATACTCATGGGAGTATTTCTCTAAACTTTAATTAAACTAGATAATTCTAGATTAGCCTTACTAGTTATCAAAAAGTAAATAGCTATAAGGAAATGATCCTTTTTATAATCTGTCATTAACTTTCATGGATAGCTCTTCCATTATAAATCTTAAGGATAAGAGCTATTTCTTTCTTTTTTTTTCCCTTCCTTCTCACTAGTTATTTATCTACTGACAAAATAATAAATGTTAATTAAAAAGTTTGGAGCTGAAATGTGTGTGTGTTATACTTATATGTTTGTGAATTCGTCTGATATTCCACAAGGACTTGAAAACCTAAATATAGCTAACTATTCATGTAAAAGTACTATTTTTTCCAGTTTATGGAAGCGACCCTTGAGTTAAGTAAACACCATTAAGTGGGATTTTTTTGGCTTAAAAACGTGGTGCTTTCTCACTACTATACCCTAGTCAATTGTTATAATTAAATTGTTACTAAAATGTTTAAAATCCATAATTAACAGTTTTAGTAGCGCCAGATAGTTTTAAATATTCTATGAAGGAAAGTTTTAGCATTTGTGGACATTTATGCGAAATTAAACACATACACACAAATAGAAAAGAAACAAGAGATTTCCCATAAAGTGAGTATGTGTATAAAATAAACATTCAGAGAAAGGACACATAATTTTTAATGCTCTAAATATACTTTAAATATCCCACTGCATATATACAAAGTATACGACAATAGACTCCTTCTAAAATCTTGTTAAAATATTTATAAATTCAATTTCATTCTGTCCTATGGCAATTTAAATTATTTCAAGCAGGCATATAGAGAACAAGTTATCCTGTGGAATTTTGTATCTTTCTTTTTTTCCCCTTTCATTCATGTGAAAATATGATCACCTTCTCTATTATATCTAACTTGATATTAACCAATGATATCACATGAACTAAGTTATCTCTTGTACCAGATTATTTGAGAGCAGAATCGATTTGTAATTTGTTTTTATGCATTTCAGATCACAGCCCTTGATGAAATCTTTGCATATAACAAGTGTGTAGGTAAGGATCCCAGAAGGAAATAGATGACACACTTCATTGGTGTAATTGAGGAGAGTTAAGGGAATATTTACAAAGGTATGTGTAGGGCTATGGGAGAACCCCTAAAATGATGATGCACTCAGGAGCTAACATAGCGGGAAGCCATTACTACTCCTAGGTCTGAAGGGGCACGAGGGAGGAGAGATTGCTAGGACCTCAAAAGAGCCATCGCGGAGGCTGTGGCTGTCGGAGACAACTTCTGGCAGGAGCTGTGGTCTTTAGAGAAACCCGGCCACCCAGACCTGCAGCCCAGCAGAAAGGGAGCCAAGGAATAAATACTCCAACTTCACTTGTGATACCTTGTCATTGCTTTTTATTGGCCCCCACATTGGCTAAACCAAACAAAAGCTGCTGAATAAGGAAGCCTATTAATAAGGAAGCTTCATCGAAGACAACAGCATCCAGGGAGCAGAACAAGATGGAGATTGGGAGAGAGTGGATGGAGGCAGAAGAGAGGAGAACATGTGCAGACAGAAAATATTCAGCTTAGTAGGTGTTCAGCTAATGAGTGGGACAATGACGAAGGCTATAAATGTTTCAACTTGCTAATATATATTGGCTTAATTCATTGCACCCTCATCGATCACCTAGGCAAATATATAGTTGAATATGTGGGGTAGGGGACAGCTGTAGGAGGAGGCAGGAGTTCAGGGAGAAATAACCAACATTCTCTTATAATCTTATAAGGATTGATCTTTTTTTTGCCATAAAGATGATTTCTGCTAATTCTATACCTAGATCTATAGCAAACGACATTTGTATTAACCTGAATTGAAATGAATTAGCCTTTCAACACCATCTGAGTTAATCTGATAGACTTTTTTTTCCTTTTGGTTTTCCAAGCATTGTTTACAAGTCTTAATGAGTATCACTTTGTTCATCTGATGTTTCTACTGATGTATATCTATGAGTGATATAGCTAAATAGCATAATTTTACAAATAACTAATGAAGTTATTATTTGAAGATATCCCAAGCTCTGTCCTTCATTGAACCAAACCTTCTTTTTATTAAGTGAATCGTCTCCTGATTTACCTTTTGTTTAAGTCTGGATTTTTCTATATTAAGAGAGCTTAGATGAAAAGATTTAAGGGTCAAAAGATAGCACTGAAATGAGTTGTTGAACTAAATAGACCTGATCTCTGAAGAATGCAGTGATATTGATTTTATTTTTATATCACGCATGTTAATAAGAACATCTAGTAAATCTAAAGTGTTGACTATTCATGACAAATAAAATCACTAGATCTTAAAACCTTTAAGGCCACATTAAGATCAACAATTCAATGGAAATTGGAGGTTCACCCTTGTGATATATTTTTCTGACAAATAAATTAACTTTTCTATGTATCCAATGGAACATGCAAGTAGACTTGATAAATAAGTTATTACGACTTGGAAAAGCATAGATACCAAAGAGTACGCACATTTCAAGAAATATAAAGAACAATCCATTGAGGGTATGTTAGGAAAAAAAAGAATACTATTGTTTATTTTCACCAAAGAATAAGTCAAAAATTGATTGACACTAAAACATGCATATTGTTTATAAATAAGTTTACATTTATGTGGAGTACATGCGTAAAAATTCTTCAGGAATTTTTAATCAATGACCCAGGTAACTACTGACTGAACCTAATTATTGAGGGAGCTAAAAATCCAAAGTCTATGAAAAATTCCAAGTATTATTCTAACTATCTAAAACACTAAGCATGTACCTTAAGCCCAGGCTTTTCCTAGAACAGTAAAACAAAAACGAACAAACAAAAAACCCACTGCCAGCTAGTCAATTCTGACTCATGGTGATCCCATAGGGATTGCAAGGCTGTAAATCTCTACAGAAGTAGACTGCCACATCTTTCTCCTGAGGAGCCGCTGATGTTTTGAACCTCCAACCTTTCGATTAGCAGTCCGGTGCTTTAACCACTGTGCCACTAGGGTAGCATTTAATTATTATGCCACAGTAGCATTTAATTATTGCACGGGGTTATTAGGCAAAAACAAATTGGGTACCCCTGCCCTAGGCCTACAGACAATATGTTATTACATGGTCTATTTAAAAAAAAAAAAAATTTGCCATGGAGTTGATCATAGCAACCCTATAGGACAGGGTAGAATGCCCTATAGGATTTTCAAGACTATAAATCTTTACAGAAGCAGACTGACACATCCTTCTCCAGACAGTAGGTTTGAACTGTTGACCTTTTAGTTAGCAGTCAGGTGCTTAACCACTGCACCACCAGGGCTCCTACATGGTCTATATTTCTGTCAGTATGAGTCATCCCCAACCTATATATTGGAATTTACAGGTAGAAATTGAAGGCTCAATTGCCAGGCCTGAGCATTTTCGTGTCCAAATTATTCTAGGATTCCTTCTGGGAAGGAAAGTACCTTTTAGTCTCCACTGTCACCTCAGAAATTCACCTTCAGCAAACACTCCCTTCCCCTCCCCAAGTTGGCTCAAGGCTTCATGGGACTAAAAATTGGTTCGTTTACCAAGTGGTTGAAGGTCTCTGTAAGGTCTACATTACTCCATCTCCTCCAGATTAGGCGGTGGTGGTTTTTTAAGCAAAGTTGGACAACAACAGTTATTTGTGCTGTCTGTACCAAGTAAGGAGCCCTGGAAGTGCAGTAGTTATGCGTTCAGCTGCTAAATGAAAAGGTCGACAGTTCAAATCCATCAGCGAAACCAAAACCAAACCCATTGCTATTGAGTCGATTCCAACTCATAGTGACCTTATAGGGCAGGTGCCCCATATGGTTTCCAAGGAGCAGCTGGTGGATTTGAACTACTGACCTTTTGGTTAGCCATCAAGCTCTTTAACCATTGCACCACCAGGGCTCCAATCCACCAGTAGCTCCTTGGAAACCCTATGGGGCAGTTCTACTCTGCCCTACAGGTTCGCTATGAATACGGCAACAGATTTTGGGTTTTTACACCAAGTAAAACCCTGCAGAGCTATATAAAGAAAAATTTAAAAATAACTTCACCTTACTTTCTCCATTCTCATCCAGTTTTGAAATAGTTATCTGCCCCATGGCATTCCTTCTCTATGTTCATACAAAGACAAACACGCACATGAACAGATTTTTGCATTTTCCTCATCCTGTACCCTCCCTCCCTCCTGCCCTCCCTTCCTTTCTTTCTTTCTCAAACTGGAATCATGCTATGCACATATTCTGTATCATAGACAATGTATCATAGACATTCCCCTCAGGTCACTGCATATAGATCTAATTCATTCTTTTTAATAGCTGTATGATATCCATAATGTAGACATATCATATTTTATTTACTCACTCCTCTACTGATAAACATTCAGTTGGTTTCCTGTTTTATATTACTTTCGAGAAAGGTGGTGGTGATTCACATGCCCACAGGCAGTGAGTGAAACTTTCCCTCATACCTGGGCACCCTTTCTAATACTGGGTCTTATCAGTCTCTTCTATTTTTTTTTCCAATTTGATGGGCCAAAATAAAATAGAATTTCATTAATGCTTTATGTTTCATTATATCACATCAGCTACCTGAAGCACATGGGCAATAAATAGAAGGCCTAGGGTCATCAAGGTTATTAAGAGGATTCTAGACTCATTTATGATGCATGAGAGGATTTTGCTGTGTGTGTTTTTGGGTGCACCTCCACCCCCAAAATTACAAAAATGCTTGCAAATTCAGGTTTTACCCTCAGAGAAATTCTCAGAAGCATTGAGCTGGAACATATGAATTGAGTAGGTTCAGAACAATAAGAATACAGGGACAGATATTAACTCAACCTTATCATTTCTAAACTGCTTCTAAAGGAATTTCACCCCACCAGGTCATATGTTTACAAAGCACTGGGGTTTTTTTGTTTGTTTGTTTGTTTTGCCTGGCTTATGCAATACTGACTGAGATTTACTACCCTATCAACTTACCACAGGATCTGTTATTCATTAATATATGTCATTTGTAGGTGCTTCCAGCTACAAACGAGAGTGAACAATTGTGTGTCACCCTGGGTCTAAATGTAATTACAGTGTTCAATTCAGCATATGCCATGCTCTACAAAGTCAATGACCCATCAGGGTAGATAGTAACCCCCCTAATGTGATACATTTAAAGAAAGATTTGTTAAATGAGAAGAACAAGAGAAAACAGACAATGAGACGAATAAACAGGATTATTAAAAGACTTCTAATCCTCTGATATCTAGCATTTATTGAATACAGTGTCATATATACAAAAATAATAGATCTCACTTCTACTCAGGGAACTCACAAGAGGAATAAAAAGATTAAGAAAAGAAAACAGCTACTAAGTTTAGCACAAAACTATCTTCAGGGAACAAAGGCATGTTTGTAGAAAAAAGTTGAAATGTGCAACCAAAAGGCTTAATTATCCTAGCTTTGCTACCCCTTGATCTTATCTTCAGTTTATGGTTGTCCTTGGTCCCCGGGTTCTCTGTGTTTGGGGAAGAGAGCAAGTTGATGAGTGAGGGACACTTAATTTTTGGTAGTCTTTGATAATTAAAGTCTCGGAAATCTGAGGACAAAAATTTCAGAGTCTATAAAAAGCTCTGCCTTTCCCCATATTAGGGATTTGGATGGCTCCTCTGCTTTCAGGACGTTGACATCTGTATTCTTCAATGATAGATAGAGTTTTGCTAACCCCCAACCCAAACATGCTCTTTCACATCACCCCTAAAATGAGCCCCTGGACTTTTATCTCTTTGGAGCCTGTTGCTGGAAGGTTTTAGTGAAAGCAAAAGCTTTTCCAGCTCTCATCACTAGAGGAGATGATGTAGTTACCTGTTTTATATACTAATTCTTCCCTGAGATCTTCTAGTAGTGACATTTTGGGCCCAGATGTCGTAAGTGACAAGTCTGTCTCCAGGAAGAACTTTGCAGGTGAGTGTTTCCACCTGAAACCCATCCCTGCTGATGGCTCTCAGTAATTATCTATAATCTGTTCTTCTGAGGCTGCCTGGTTACATGGCCAGCACGTGGCATTCTGCCAAGTGGAAAATGGCACCTATGTAATGCAGCCAAGGCCTGCTTTCCTCCATAAAGGTCAGGATTTCTGAGATCACCACTGCCAACTGTGATCAAGTCTTCTAATACTTTCTGTTATTACTATTGTTTTCTTATTCTCTACAATTTCTCTGTGTAATAGGGTTAGCCCCAATCCTAGTCTGCCTTCACATCCTGTGCTATCACATGCTGTAATTTTCACTTCTTCAACCTGGCTGGAACTCAGACTTAAGTTTTTGTTTATATAATAAATAGTAAACTACGAAAGCCACACCACAAACATTTAGTTCTTTATTCCAAGGTGGCATAATGGTGACATCATTAGAAGGAAGACAAAAGTTTTCTCCTCTCCAGCTGGTTGCACTGAGTCTCCTATTCCGTTACCAGTCTTTCTTATGATCAGTTGCTAAAACATTGATTAGGAACTCCCTTGCAGGACTGAATTGAGCTAATCCGTGGATTTAAGCCTCTCTTAACTTCTTTGTATTGATATGGTAGATTTATGGCTATTGGTCTATTTTATAGATGATGGACTGCTGTGCTAGTATGGGAAAGGGCTATACTAAATTGGGTATGTTCCAGAAGAAACCACATGTGGTGTATTTCTGTGGAAGTCCCTCATTAAAAAAATAAAAAGAAAGAAAGCATTTAGGATTCATTGATTATTTACAAGAAGATTTGAGGAATCTTTAAAAATAAATCACAGTAAAAGAAAAAAAAACTAGAAAATTAGAAATAAATGCAAAACAAAAAAAAATAATGAGACAAGAAAGATATTAGGAATTTCAAATGGATTTTTCAGATGAGCACTGAACTTAATTCTGAGGTTATTGGCAATTAAAGCAAAAAGGAAAAACAATCTTTACTTCTAAGTTCTCATCGTTTAACTGAACAGAGCTCTCATTTTCATCTCAGGAACCTTCAGGGGCCTTCAGGCGCCAGGCTTGTAAGGCAATGAGTGAAGTGGCTGGGTATAAACCAAAGGGAATAGAACAGCTTGTGCTTGCCCTAGTCAGAGAATCCAAACTAAAACCAAACCAGAACAAAAACCTTTGCTAGCCAAATAAAACCAACGGTGAGGATGTGGATAGAAACCTGTTAGTTACTCCTGAGCTAGCGCCGAAACTCAGGAGAAATTTATCACGCATGTCTGTCTCTTAGGCATTCTGAAACATAAAATACGGTGGACAATGCCCAAGTTATTTTATTGCAAAAGCACAGGAATGACCATTGCTTGGAAGAGTCTAATATTGAACTTCTGTAAAAGCTGAAGGACTGATATTTTTTTTGCCTCAGCGTATATTCAGTGAAGTCTAGAAATCAGACATACCCCCAAATGGTCTAAGAATGCCCCTAGGTGGCAGGAAGCTAGCGATTAAGGAGACTGCAATTTAGTCATTAAGCCTCTTTTAAGAGCACCATGTGTCCTTGTTCTGAAGTGAATGTCTGCCATGATTGCAAGTTAGCAGTACAGAAAGCTTTCTTTGGCCTTTGTGCTAAATAAACAGTGCCATTCAAGGTCTTTTGGTTACATAGGGTGTGTGAGGCAGGGTGTGGCAGAGAGCAGCAGACCATTGTTGACCTCCTGTAAAGCTCCCAGAGGAAAACAGGTCTGGAGCAAAGATGTTGTTTGCCTCTGATTCCCACTTTCATTTTGGGCAACACCCTTACCTTTTGGACTAATAAGGGATATTGCTTCTGGTGTTTTACCATTCTTTTGATACTTCTTGCAAGACATTATTTGTCACCAGTTTCTTGTCTCTACTGACTCCAGACTTTGTTGTTGTTACTTGCTGTTGAGTCATTTGACTCATGGCAACCCCATGTGTGCAGAATAGAACTGTGCTCCATAGAGTTTTCAAGGTTGTGACCGTTTGGAAGCAGATCGCCAGGCTTGTCGTTACTAGGCATCTCTGGGTGGGTCAGAACCATCAACCTTTCTGCTAGTAGTCAAGTGCTTAACCATTTGCACCACCCAGGGATTCCTAAGAACAGAGAAACCTCCCCTAGCCCTTCCTCCTGCTGGCCTAGTTACCTAAAGTCAGCCTTCTCAGGGTGATTAGAAAAAGTCATCATTACTCCTGTTGGAAACCCTGGTATAGTGTAGTGGTTAAGAGCTATGGCTGCTAACCACAAAATCGGCAGTTCAGATCCACGAGGTGCTCCTTGGAAACTGTATGGGCAGTTCTACTCTGTCCTAAAGGGTTGCTATGAGTCAGAATCAACTCGATGGCAATGGGTTTGGGTTTTTGTTTTTTTTTTTCCTTCTGTGTCCATGTCATATATGGTTATGTCACTTGAAAGGGTCAGAAAAAACTTAATTCTCCCTCTGTATTCTCACACTATTTGGTAATTTTTGGTTTCTAGAATTCCTATGAAGAATTCTAAGTTGCTTGGTGGCACTTGTGGGAAAACAAAAAAAACAAACAGAAACAAAAACTTTTCACCATTACATCATTGTCAAATGTCCATGAAGTGACAGCCCAGGGCTGACTGGCAGACCATGTGACATAAATTGGGTTCTAGGTAAGTGTGGGGGAGGTGCATAGCACAGAGCTTGGCCCTCACACTGCTCTGAGCTGCCCTCTGGCCGTTAGAACAAGTAAAGCTACAGAAAAGTTACAAAATAGGCCTCCAGCAGGCCCCTTTAGATTGTGAAGCAATTAGGAGAGGCCCGTTTATCAGTTTGAGAGAGGGCTGGGACATCTGACCACTGGCTACAGGAGAAGGGGGTCAGACAACAACGAATGTGTCAGCTACTGGGAATTCCTGAACTCCAGATGGCTTACTTTGCTCAGATGTTGTATAGCAAAGCCCATGACTATGCCAGGATAAAAGAGGGTGCAATGCAAATACTGGCTAAAATCAGAATGACAGAGTGGTTTTGAAGTCAACGAGAGCACTGCTTGTTTCAAAGCACTAAGCACATTAGACTTCTCCTGGCAAGAAGGAACACCTGGGCAGCTCTAACGAAATCAGTGACCCCAGATGTCCAGAGAGCAAGTGAATCGTCTGTGGGCTCCTTCCCTCTCTCTCGTACTTCTGTCAGACCAGGGCATTCTTCTTTTAGCGTGTGCTTATTTTTATACTTGCTATTGCTAACCGTTTATAGTTTTATTCAAATGTTTTTAACCTTTCATAATAACCCATGGCCGTGAGTCAATTCTGACTCATAGCGATCCTATAGGACAGAGTAGAACTGCCCCATAGGGTTTCCAAGGCTATAAATCTTTATAGAAACAGACTGCCACATCTTCCTCCCACTGAGCGGTTGGTGGGTTCAGTTAGTAGATGAGCACTTTAACTACTGTGCCACCAGGACCCCTTCCTCTCATAATAGTCCTCTGTAATAAATTATCATTTGTTTCTTTATTTTGAAAATGAGACCCTGTTACCAACTTGGCTACCTGTGTCTTTTGGTTAGATATGCAGTATGTTTTAAGGAATATAGGGGAGTATAGTTGGGAGACCAAGAATTTGTTAATACAGTGTGGTAGGCAGAATTCTAAAGGTGTCTTCCAAGATTCCGATCCTGAAGTTATTCATTCAAAAACTAGATATTGCTGTGAAAGGATTTTGCAGATCAAATTAAGGTTGATAATCGGCTAACCTTAAATTAGGGCAATTAGCCTGGATTTTCCAGGTAGGTCCAGTATAATCACGTGAGCTCTGGAAATGAGAAGAGGAAGGCAGAAGAGTCATCAGAGAGATGTAGCTGAAGAGGGAGGCAGAGGTAGATTTGACGGTTGAGAAAAACTCAACACACTGTTGTTGGCTTTGAAAATGAAGGGAGGGGTCCACGAGCCAAAGAACGTGAGCAGCCTCTAGAAGCTGAGAACAACCGCTAGCACAGTGTCAGCAAGGAAACAGGGACCTCAGTTCTACAGCTGTGTAGAGCTGAATTGTGCCAACTATCTTAATGTGCCTGGAAGCGGATTCTCTCCCAGAGCCTCCAGCTATGACTTTGATGTCAGCCTTGTGCAATCTGGAGCAGAGAACCCAGTCCAGCCAGCCTGGACTTCCAACTTACAGAACTATGAGATAATAAATCTGTGTTGTTTTAATCTGCTAAATTTGTGATGATCTTTTACGGAGCAATAGAAAGCTAATACATATAGTAAGACTCAGAAAGCGTTGGAGTGACTCAGAGTGCCCAGGTTACTTGAATTCAACTATAGCTGGTCAGACAAGAGAGACAGGTGGTGGGAGGAAGAAGGGGACAGGGAAGTGCGGAGGAGGAAAGAGAGAGAGGGGACATAGGAAGGAAAAGAGGAGAGAGGATTGTGACATTTTAAACAGGCAATTTGGCCCCATTCCTCTTAAGGATACCGTGACCCCAAGTAGCTTCTTAAGTGCTTCATGATATTCGCATCTCATAGAACTGAGTGTGATTCTAATGTTTAAATATTTCAGTGTGGTTTTTTTTTTTTTTTTTTTTTTGGTACAAGATGACTCTCTTTAAACTATATTATTGTGTACTTTATAAATACAGGGTTATATATGAAAAACCAGGCACACTGTACTTTAAAGAAAATATAAGGGATCTTTTTTGTCAAGGATATTTTGATTATGGGTCATTTTCACATTATATGCTCATTTTAGAAACTAATAATCCCCATGTCCGATGCAACATCCTCGTTCCAGCCATAGCCTTTGGAGAGCCTGTACTTATAGAAGGAAGCAGCCTGCAGGAAAGTGAAAGAGCCCCACTCTGTTGCTAAAAAGGGCATGAGGCTCAGGTGCCTACTGTCAGCCCATAAATCCCTCAGCTGTCTCCACACAAGAATAAAACGTAGCCTCCTCCTTTCAAAAGCCATTATACAACCATTCCTTTGTTTTTTCTTTTTTTAACCTCTTTTCTCATTCAGGGTGACCTGAGATATTCATGGTAATCTGATTTAATCTATGAAAAATTCGAAGGGTGAAGGAAAGGAAGAACATCAAGCATATCATGTGGTTTGCCCCAGCAATGTTCCCCGATTGGTGTCTGGATGCCCAGGAAAAAGAAGTGATTGAGATGAGTTTTCGCATCTACAATGGCCTTTCTCTCTGGGTAACCTCGCTTCAGTATTGATCCTTTCTCAAATCTCTTTGTAGTTTTCTGTGTAGGAAATTGTGGATGTCTCCTACAGACTTGACTCATTTTAATAAAAATATACTTCCCTGCCCTCTACAACCTTCAGAAGGCTTCAAAGATGAATTTAATTATACATATTAAAAAAGGAAACCAAACATAGAATTTTAAGGATTTCGGCTCTAAGACCAAATTTATTATGTTCAAAGTTGTGTGGGGATAAAAGGCAAGTGCATCATTAAAATATTAATCCATTCATGTCATTTAGTGATTTGAATTATTCACAGCTGCTTGTATTTTTTTTCTTGAGAATAAGACATCCATCTGTGAGGCCCGTCAAATTGAAAGGAGTATCCTCTGCTTTTAGAATCCTTCCCAGTTGGGGTTGTTTTAATATAGAATGCCCCCTGTACATTTTGTGAGCTGTATTGATAAAGCATTTACATTTAGTTGAAACACTTAACAGAAAAACTAGGTAAATTGAGTACTAACAGCTAGAGCGAAATGCTAGGCAACTATGTCCAACTTTAAAGTGCTTTGAAGCTGTTAGGTTGTTCATTGCCTCTCCCCCAACATCCCCTTCCTTCTAGAGTAACACAGGAGATGTTGTTCTACAGAATATCTGGTGATTCTGTGTTTGCTGTTCAGTCTACATTCTCGAACCTTATTTAGGAGTTTAGCCTCTCCTTTATGTTATTAAATCCAGAATCTTCTAGGTGTAGAGTGATCTTGAGTTTCTGCTTCCTTATCTGTAAAATAATCTTTGCCAATATCATGGATTAGGGAAGCTATGTATATTTATATACGGTATAGGGTGGTATATGCAAAATCATGTATACACTGTGCTTTATAATACACAGGGATATAAACTATAAATAGCTGTGGAAATAAAAGATTAGTGATGATGTTACTTCTAACATTGTTATTAGCAATAACTTCACAGTCTTAAAAAAGTAAGACTCAGAAAGCACACAACTTACACTCAGTCAGAGAGCCCAGGACTCAGAAAAATCATACAGTTCTGGAACATCTTATTTTGGCTCCAATGTTTGTATAGTATCTCAACACTTGAAGAGTAATATGCCTACTAAATTTTTTGCTTTCTGCTCTTTGCTGGTTCTTTCAAACATTTCTCATTTGCTAAAATTTCCGAAATTTTTATGTCCCTGGACATTATTGTCAATGTTTTATTCAGAATTGAACTTTACCTGTGCTATGACCTGTGTAGAGTAGAACAAGTCTTCCCCCTTTCCATTTTAGATAATACATTTCTATTAATGTCACCTAAGGCCATGTTCCTTTTTTTGGCAGCCTCTCACATGTTTATTCCATGATGGAATGAGTCAGGAATATCGGGGTGGGGGGGGGGAATTATTTTGCAGTGATTCTTTGGGATAAATCCTAAAGGAAGGACTATTATTGATCACATACTCTAAAGATCCTTGATTTGATACGAGAAACAAGAGTCCAAGAGAGGTAAAGCAATTTACCTAAGATCACACAGCTGGTTATTAGAAAGGGTAGAATTAAAAGCCAGTTTTCCTGAATCTAAGTCTAATGCTTTTTCCACTGTACAGTGGAGTGGTAGGAGGACACCAAAAGAAAGATGGCTTAGATCAAGGATTGGCAAACTGTAGCCCGCCACTTGTTTTTGTAATAAAATTTTATTGGAACACTGCCACAGCCATTCAATGGCAGAGTTCAGCAGTTGAACAGCAGAGACCACCTGAACTATAAAGCCTAAAATATTTACTATCTGATGCTTTACAGAGAAAAGTTTTGCTGACATCTGGCTTAGAGGAAAGATAACTAAGAAATCTGATTGGAACGCTTAGTGGACAGTATCTTTGTTCACACTTTTGTTTCTAACTGTGGTTTAGAATAAGCTCTTTGGATATTAGGAAAAATTATCCGTTTGGCTCTCCTGTAATTAATTACAGGTGGATGTTAACAAATGTATACATATACTTACAATAAAAAGGATCAATACATATTTTCAGAAGGTGTTTCCCATAATACGGTATTTGTTTCCTACATTCATAATATATTGTTGAGAGCAATGGGAATATTTAATTCAAAGTAGTGGAAGCTTATGCAGGATGCACAATAGCTATATTTAAGTATGTGAAGGACTGCCCTGTGGTTAGAGGGATTAGATGTATTTGTCCTTCAAGTCCAACAAAAATGCACTTTCCCTGTTAAGCCCCTGATCCCTTCTCCAGTCTTTGAACAGAATTAATCACTCTCTTCTCTGCTTCCAAAATACAGAATACTATTATTGCATTTATCACACTGCATTATAGGTAGTTGTTTACCCATTTGTCTCCCCAGTCAATTGTGAAATCCTTGAAAGTGAGAACCATACCTTATTCATTTTGGCATCCACTTCATGGGGCCAGCTCCTAGCTTATAGTAGAAGCAATGTAAATGTTGGATGGATGGATGGATGTTATAATCCCAGAGGGCAAAGCAAGGACTAATGTGAAATGTCAGTAAAAAGAACTTTGCAACAGAGCTGGCAACCATTGGAAAGGTCTGCTTAGGCAGTGCTGTGTAGTCAGAGCTTGGGATCATAATGCCTGGGTTTGAATTTCAGCTGTGCTGTTTATCAGCTGTTTGTCTTTGAGTAGGTTACTCGAGGTATGAACCTCAGTTTCCTTACCTTGGAAATGGAGATGATGTAGGGAAGCAGTTTTCTAAGTGTGGGCTATAGGCTGCAGGGAATCCTTGAGAGCCCTTCAAGGGGTCTGCGAGGTCAAAACTATTTTTATGAGAATACATAGACGTTATTTGCCTTTGTGACTGTGTTGGCATTAGCAATGATGGTGCAAAAGCTATGGTGGGAAAACTTCTGGTGCCTTAGCACAAATTAAGGCTGTGGCACCAAACTGAACTAGTAGTCATTGTCGTCTTCACCAGCAAACATTGGCAGAAAAAAATACATGCTATTTCACTTAAGAATGTCCTTGATGAAGGAGTAAAGTTATTAAATTTATTAAATTTCATCCTTTAAGTACAATGTCTTTTTAAATATTCTGTGTGATGCAATGGGACGTATGTATAAATCAATTTTGCTACACATTGAAATACAATGGCTGTCTTGAGGAAAAGTACTTATGCTATTGAGTTGCCAGCTGAACTAGCCACTTTTTTCCTGAAGTACCATTTTTACTTGAAAGAACGACTGAAAAATTATAGTTAATCACTTTGATATTTGGCAGACATTTTGTCAAAAATAACTGACAATATTTGTTATCAATGATAAAATTAAACTTTTTATTGATATTTTGAATTTTGGGAAAGTTGTATTCTTTACCATGAGCTTGACAGCTTTTCAATACTTAAAGACCTTTCAGAGGAAACAGGAGATAATATTAAAGAATGTGATTTTTAAATATTGTTTAATGAAATAATACGACATTTGGAAGATCTGCATACCTTAGTGAATTTGTGTTTTACAAAGGATCAATGCATAATGTTTCAAAATCACGCATGGGTAAAAGTTCTGTTCAAAGTACAATATGGATGTGCATCAAGACCAATAGATTTTAATATAATAAAATTATATTACACCCATTGATAGTGTTTCAGACTGCTCATTGCAAGTAATCTTTAAGAAACTAACACATATTAAATGTTGCTACACTACTGAAGAAGTATATCCACATCTATATGAAAGGGCTATTAAAGTATACTTCCATTTTTCAACTACGTATCTTCTGTGTGAGGCCAATTTTCTTCATTACTTCAAGGAAAACATATGACAACAGATGGAATGCAGAAGCAGATAAGAAAATCCAGCTCTCTTCTATTAAACTAGACATTAAAGAGATTTGCAAAAAATATAAAACTAAGTTGTTCTCACTGATTTGTTTTGGAAAATATGATTATCATAAAAATGAGTTTATCATTTTTATTTTTAATGAATTAATAAATACTCATAAACTTTTCAATTTTAATTTCTAATATGGTAAATATTGACAGATGCAGCTCACATACAAACCCTTTGGAAGCTTCAGTAATTTTTAAGTGTATAAAGGAGTCCCGGGACTAAAAAGTTTGGGAACTGCTGATGTAGGACAAACAGGCATTCTCATATATTCTGGTGTGTGCGTAAATTAGTATAATCTCTCTGGAAACAACTTGGCAATATCTATCAGTTTAAATTCATAGGCCTGTTGATTCAGCAGTACAATACAATGTTGGTTGTAACAGCAAAACTAAACAAAAAAAGAAAAACTGAGACTAAACAAAGTATTCAATAGAGGTTAGTCAATTGACTACATGCATGTGGTGAAATAATATGTATTTTGCAGGCATTAAAAATAGATATGTATGTGTTAGTATGCAAAGATTGCCGTGATATGTTAAGTATAAAAGAAAAAAAAAAGCTACAGAACATTTTTAATATGAACTCATTTGTGTAAATAATTAGCATATTTCTGTTTACAGAGCTAATGAACAGAAACTGGGAGCCGGAGTTTTATTGGGGAAAATGACTAGAGGTTGAAGAAGAGTGAAGGAGAGATTCATTTTTTATTTCATACCTTTCTATATGAATGCCATTTTATTTTACCACATCCATTTTTTGTTTTATTTAAAAATAAATTAATGGAAGTGATAATACTTATGATTGTTATGAGGGCTAGTAGTGATAATTGTTGTGAAGACTAGTTATGATTTTTATGAGGACTAGTCCTGGCATGCAGTCCATGCGTTAAGTTTTGGTTGAAAAAATGAATGGCTGCTTCATGGAGCATTCCTCAAGCAATTACTGAGTGATAACTTGGCAGATAGCTTGTAGATGAGATTTCTGCATCTGAACTTGTCTAATGGATCTCTAGGGTTGAATTCTGATATTCTGTGATTCTGTTATGTATGAGTAAATGGCCATAACATTTTAAGAATGAAAGTTCTATGCCAAAAGGTTCTCTCTGAGCAACTTTAAATTCTACAGACTTTGTTTTCCATCAAATAATTTTCATAGCATCTACTTTTCCCTTCAATTCTGTTCTCTATGTATGGCTGGACCACTGAGACAAACGGGCCAATGTTCACTTAGTTTTGTACTATGTTGTGATAGGAGGTGCTCTGAATCTTTTACAAGATAATGAGAAAAATTTAATATACTTGTTTCACAATTGCCAGTTCATAAATTGGAATTCATTTAGTACAATGCCCCACTCTTAAGACAACCTTTGGCAGATGGACTAGAGATAGATGATATAACTTGCCTTCTCAAATTAAGGAGAATTCCAGATTTTATTACAGTGTCACTTAAAAATAATTAGTGGTTGCCAATATCTCTTTTTGAAGATTCTCTGAAGAAGTATGATTGTACAAGCATACATAGACAAACTTGTGTGGACTGTTTATGCAAATATATTTATAGATCAGTCGGGGCTTAGGTCATTGTGTGAAGAATGAATGGACTTTTCTGGAAGAAAAGGAATTAATAATTTACCCCAAGCATCTTACTGACAGATAAAAGCTAATTCAATTTGAATAATGTTGGGAGATAAGTCATGCCAGTTTTATTTTTTATTTCTTTTATTAATGACTTAGGATACAAAAAAACTCAGTAAAAATTACATTAAAAACTCGTAAACATTGTTCAAATCTTCTTTTCCCATAAGTCATGTTCATAAAGCTCGCGTTTCAATTTCAATGCTACCTAATAACAATAGAATTTTATTTAGTAAGTCTAACAAAACATGGACTCATTCATTTCCTCACCAGAAATTTATTGAGTACCCACTATGTATGCCAAGCCCTGTACTAGGTACTGAGGCCCCAACCCTGAATAAAACAGACACACCATTTGTATTCTAAGAACTCAAGGACCAATTGGGCAGACAGGCATGTAACTAAATGACCAAGGGAGTAACATGGTGAAATGGAAGAGAATGTAGTTTTGGAGATTGACAAATTGTAAACCTAGGCTTCACCCCTCCTGGATTATGTAGCCTTCTAACTTTTCTAAGCCTTGGGGACTTCATCTGTAAAATGAGGATAATAATATGTCATTGCCTGGCTCTGTTAAAGATTATAGAAAAGGTATTCAAAGCACAGAGCCTGGCACTAAATATCATCAAAGGGAAGATATTTTACTACCATTAAACTATAACAGGAAAGGTGCTATAATATGAATATGTACAAGAAAGAAAGGAAAGAGAGATTAATTTAGGGGTGGGGACAGGTAAGGAAAATTTCTCAGAGGAAAAAGTGTTTAGGATAAGGAAGTATTCATAACAAAGAGGGGAACTCCAGGCAGAGAGGTTTTCATGCACTGAGGCACAGAACTTGTGCTAAGTAGGAAGAACTGTGAGTAGTTGGTGAGGCTGTAGCCTTGAGTACAGAAGAGTTGAGCTGACAGTGGTGAGTTAGTGGTGGCCAATCACAGAGGACTTTTTTCCTTCTGTAAATGATTACAGATTTTAAGCAGCAACAGTGAGAATAAAGAGATGTATATTTGAGTAACGTTTTGGGGTAGAATTTCTAGAACTGAGTAACAGTGTAGGAGTGAGGGAGAGAAAGGAATAGAGTCCTAGATTTCTGGTTTAGGTAAGCAATTGCTGGTAGCATTAATTAGATGGGAATTTAGGCGATAAAGTAGGCTTAGAGGGAAGTGATACGTTTCATTTTCAGTATATTAAATCTGATTTGTCAGGACCTTAGGCAAGAACGAGATCTAGGTTGTAGAAAAGATTTGCTTTGCAAGTGCTAAGCATGTAAACAGGAGTGGAATTCAGGAGTTTCAATTCTGGCTATGCTATCCATTGACTTTGTAACTTATTCTATAAGGCAGCTTAACTTTGTAACTAGAAAGTCTCACAGATATTGGGCCTTAACTCTAAATTTTCTTATAAATTAAAAGCAAAAACCAAACAAGTGAACATCCTTCACAAGGTTGTTTTGAGGATCACATTTTTTTAATGTATTTGTGAAATCCCTTTGAGATGTTGTATATGCAAGCAGAGAATTACAGATTTAACAATTAAAGATTTAAGTTAATGTCCACAAAAATGAAACTATTAGTATATCCATTGATAAGGACACTGTTTATAGTTCTGTTGTAAAGCATGATCATTTATTGTAAAATATCATTGTGGTTAGGAACGTGGATTCTGAGTTAAACTACCTGGACTTGAATATCAGACACTTATTAGGTCTTTGACTCTGGGCAAGTTATTCAACCTTATAGCTAAAATGGTGATAGAGTATCTACCATATAGGTTATGAGGATTAAATGAGTTATATATATAAAGCATATAGGACAGTGGCTGGCTCATAATTAAACTCACAGTGTATATGTAGATACTTTTATTACCCTCATCAGTCAGTAGCAACATCATAATCAGTTGTTGAAATCAAATGGCAGGATTTTAGGGCAGGAGGGATTTGGGAGATAATCGTATTGTTGATGGAGTAGGACAAGGAAGCCCAGAAAGGTTAAAAGATTTGTTCAAGGATGCACAGCTAGTGAAAGACAGCCCTGAGGTCCAAGCACTGCTCAGTTCAGTGTACTTCCTGCCACCTTTTGTTAAAGTAGCACCTGTGCCCTCATAAGTAGGTTAAGAAAAATGTAATTTTAGTTGATAATTAGTATCGCTTACAGATATTAGGAAGTCCCTGGGTGGAGCAAATGCTTAAGCGCTCAACTACTAGCCAAAAGTTTGACACTTTGAACCCACCCAAGAGGCACCTCGGAAAACAGGCCTAGTGACCTGCTTCCAAAAGTTGTCCTTGAAAACTCTGTGGAGCAGTTCTACTCTGCACACATCGGGTCGCCATGAGTCAGAATACGACAGCAACAATAACACAATAAAGTTGCAAACATCAGCCTTTATTAATGAATTTGTCAACAGAGTTCCCTCTTCAGTTTAGCATGAACTACTGTATAATAGTTCACATATATGCATATGTATATAAACACATCAAAAAAACCAAAATAGTTGCCATTGAGTCGATTCTGACTCATAGCAACCCTATAGAACAGAGTAGAACTGCCCCATAGGGTCTGCAAGGAGTGGCCGGTGGATTCGAACTGCCCACCTTTTGGTGAGCAGTTCTAGCTCTTAACCACCACAACACCAAGGTTCCACTCATATATATAGTCAGATAATATTCAATGATTAAAAGCTGTCTAGGGACTGCCCAGAGTTTAATGGGGGGGCGGGGGGGAATGCAAAGATACCATCAGATTTTCTTGATATACCTTCAATTTTATAATTTTTCCTGATTTATTAGATAAATTAAACTCATACTTCAAGAGAAGATTTTTCTTGTTTTCTAAGCTTATAGTGAATATTAGACCTCAGGCTAAAGTTATTGAACTTTAGCACATATCACACAAAACATTGTGATAGGATCACAGAATAATATTTATAATACTTGAGTTTCATATAAAATATTTTCACCTGCAGAGCCCAGAGCATTTCATAAATATAGATGCTGTTAATCAAAGACTTGAATAAACAGATGGATATCGTATTGTAACCTGAAGATAAGTAGATTTGGATTCTTATTGGATTTGTGTAGTGTACTCCGAGAGTTGGGTGGAGGTGATAAAAAAAAGAGCACAGATTTTTATCATCAATATATAATGAGTGGTGCCAAATGAGACACTTGAGAATGTTGCCAGAAACAAACAATTGCTGAATTGTAAAACCCTAAAAACTAAATAAAGATGGCAAATTAAAACAAAATGAACACTAAGTTAAATATTAGTTAAAAGGTATAGAGAAATTTAGAAGTTGATAAAAGGAATTAGATGGATAAATACAGTCTTAATTCAAGTACACCATGGAAATGGACAGCCGTAGTTTTCCTTGGAAGATGTAGTTTATAATCATGTAGTTAGGAATTTCATCCCGTTTTTTCCTCTTAATTTGCATTATTTATTTTTCCCTTTCTGAGCTCCTTTAGCTCTAAAATTCACATAATTTTCTGCAGTGGGATATTTCGTTTAGTAAAACCGTTAGGGCCTAGTTTACTTTAAAAAATTCATCCTGTGTGCCTTAGCTTTAAGAAGTTCACCATGAATGCCTTCCCACCTCATTCTGTTATAGCCACTGCTTTGTACTTTGTGATCCTGGTGCCTAGGGGTTTCATAGAAGAGTGAGCGAAAGCAGCCCTCCATCAACACATTTTTTGAGTCCCTTTTCTTACCTCTACTGTGTTAATGCCAGACTTCCTCGGTATTCTTCACCTGTTTCAAATGGGCACTTGTTTCTGCATATCGGGGGACTTGGTGGCACAGGGGTTAAAGCATTTGGCTGCTAACCCGAAGGCTGGCAGTTCAAACCCACCAGTTGCTCCTCAGGAGAAAGATGTAGCAGTCTGCTTCCATAAAGATTTACAACCTTGGAAACCCTATGGGGACTCGACAGCAGTGGGTTTGGGCTTGGGTTCTGCATATCAGCCAAACTGTGGGCAACGTAAGTGTAGAGAGAAACGTCCACATCACATACTAACTGCTTGGGTTTGAAGGCCTTTCTTAGTCCCATCTCAGCCTCACTTTCCCCCATTCCCCTAGCCTTCACAAACACTAACTTCCTTTCACTCATCATCATCCTGCCTTCCATTAAGGTCCCCCACAAGTCCCAGTTCTTTCATGAACTTTGCTGACTGCCCCTGTCCACATGGCTTTATTATCCTGTACTCTTGGCATCTCACAATTGAGCAATTATTGTTCCGTGTGGTTTCATGAGGTCTGATGTTATTTCAGTTAGACTTTAAGCTTCTAAAGGAAAAGGACCACTTGTCCAGCTTCTATAGTCTGCATGGTGCCTGCATAGTGTGGAGGAGGTAGATTTAACTTCATAATGAACACCAGCCATCATAAGGATCTCACCAGGATTCCAAGTTAAGTACTACTGACTAAATTGTCTTTAAAAGTTCATTTCATACTTACAGTACTCGTTTATAATAAGGCTAAGTGTTTTCTCTGAGCCATCAATTATTAAAAATGATTTACATAAAAGCAAATTTTAATCATATATAGTTCTATACTTGACAAATTGTTTTGGTTGAAAAGGATGAAATCACTGGAAATCAAGCTGTCCTGGTAAATAGAGGACCTGTAGTTATTCTAACAACCAAAACCGTTTATTGGTTTGTGACACTGTTTTTAGATGTAAACTCTAGCTGCTTTCATTCTTAGTCTACTAATAGTTATACTCTGATAATGATATGTATTTTTTGTTATGTAATTTTTTTTACTTTGATATTTTCTCAAGGTCATAGAACTTTTAATCTTAGAGAGCAAGTGTTATCCAATTTTTGTTTAATCATAATAAAATATTTTAGCGGCCAAAATATGCAAAATTCTAATCAAAATGTAAAATTTAAAGTGAGCCTTATTCAATGATTTTGCTATCTACCAAAAATGGCAATTGCATAGAAAAACATTATAGACCATTTCTATGACATAAGAAAAGTTGCCTGTAGAGAAAAAACAGGGACAGAATTTGGAATTTGTTTGATGACTATTCATCTAGAGTCTCCTGAAAAGAATATAGTAAAAATAAAATGTGGTAATTTTCTGGTTAATTTCATAAACATAGATAGCCAATCCTACCAATCAAATAGAAATAGTCAGCTGTTTGTTTCATTGAACAATTGTTGTTTTTAGTTAATCTACATTCATAAGCATAGAAAATATTTTATGTTCTGAATTGAGTATAGAAAATATTTTTGTCTCCAGGAAATTTGTTTAGATGGAATTATTTTATCTGAGGAAACCTTTTGGTGCAATGTTAGTGTTCTTTTTTATTTTCAACTCAGATGTAAAATGTACTCTAGAAATTCACCAACTGGTTGCTGTTGAGTCAACACTGACTCATGGTGACTCTGTGTGTGTCAGAGTAGAACTGTCCTCCATAGGTTTTCAATGGCTGATTTTTTGAAGTAGATAGCCAGGCCTTTCTTCTGACACACCTCTGGGTTGACTCAAGCCTCTAACATTTCAGTTAGTAGCCTAGTGTTAACCATTTGCACTACCCAGGGATTCCATTTTAAAATTTAGGTGGTGTGAATTCCTTTAGTGCATACAGACAATAAGCATTAGTCTATGGCAGTAGCTACAGAAAATAAAATCTTCACGTATTTTGTTGGAATTTCTGATCCTTCTATATAGAATTAAAGTCTTTACCTTTCTTATGTCAGATCAACAATAAACTACATCCTTTTCGCATTCCCCCCAGAAGCTCCACCTTGATTAAAACATGTTTTAACTTGATGTTTTTAAATAACTCAAAATCTACAGACCACTAAGAATATTCATACTCAGTGCAGACCTGACATAAGGCTATAAAGTGGTTATTATTTTTTTTCTCCTGCTAAATAGAACCCAGTCAAAAAGGAAAAATAGTTTGACCTCATTTCTTTGCTCACATGAATTCAATGAGAGAGGAAGTTTCAGTTAGAATAGGAATTATTGAATAAGGTGCAAAAATAAGATGATTTAGAAAGTTAGAAAAACTCTTCATGTCCCGTTTTCCACTCAGTATCCTTTGATTTTGTGACAACTTCTTCACAATATACTTAATCCTGAAAAGAGAGGATAGTGCTAAACTATAGAGGAAAACACTTCACTGCAGAGTGATTTCTCATAACTCTTGGTTTCATGCTTGCTTTAGGTCTTCTAGGCAGATTTATTAAGCAAACTAGCTGCCCTGAGAAAAATGCAATATCATGTGAAAGTGCCAGTTATGTGAATGTACGTATGTTTTGATATAATAAATACAGACTTGGCATTTGCTTGACTTGCATTTTTTTTAAGGAGTGAGAACTGTGTAAGAAATTATAATCTCTATACAGAATTTCTGTAAGGATGGAAGAAAAACAAAAGGAAGCTGTTATAATTTCATTGCTTTCAAGTTGTGTCCTATTCTTAACTCTGCAAAAAAGAAAATCTCATCTTCATAGAATACTATTATGAATTAATATACATGATTTCAAAATGAGCTTTTACTTTTCTTCTTCGCTCGGCTCTCTCTTTCTCCTCCCTCCCTCCCTCCCTTCCTTCATTTCTGCACCTTCTTTCTTTCTCTCTACTCTTCTCCTCTTTATCCCACCCATTACAGCTCATAGATAGTCAACAAAACATATTGGCTTGCCAGACACAGTATTAGGTTCTGGGAATACACTATAAAACAGACATGCTCCCTGTCCCTAAGGATCTTTAAATTTAATATAGGGAAGACTTTAAATAATAAATAATTATATAATTAAATTTCAGTAAGTGTGAAGTAAGAAATACCAGTGTTCGGTAGTCTGCATACAGTATAGTCTCTTTTTTTCCATATAGAATGAATATTCTTGATATATGGAATTGATAGTTTAAGACATACCGACTGCCGTGGTTAACATATGAGAATTGTCTGTGTACTGAACTCTATTAGGTGAATATATGCAGTTTTGGGATTTGGTAAGGCCAACTCATATGCATATTTCATATATATATATTTTATATATGAATATCCAGTGGACCCCTGGGACTCAACCTTCGCTTACTTGGGATCTTGTTCTCCTTATTCCCTCCCCAGCCACTTCCGTGGATGTTGCTTTTGCTTGCCCCCAGCTGTATCTTCTGTATCCTCACCCCCGACCCCTAGCCTCTGCTATCATCCCAGAGAAGGTGCATGGTATTCTCTGATGCACACCTAAAAAAAAAGGGAAGTGGAGGCACCAAGAAGAAAGGAGAATATTTCTCCATCCTTCCCCTATCTCATCACTTCTTCTTAGAGACCTCAATCCCAAACTCCAGTCCTGATCCAGGAATTGTGATTCAATTCCAAGACTAATCTGAGCCTGTTTCTACTAGAACTAACATATGACTCTGTCTTTCTAATAAATGGTCTTCAGATGCCAGATCTTTCTCTCCTGGATGAGAACCTAAGGAAGATAGCTGTGAGACTTGGTTCAGATTTTACATCATTTCCCTTTTCTGAGTCGCCTAGAATTTGTTCCATTTTTCTGAAGTCCGGCTTCTATCACAAGAGACTCACACCTTCATCAGTGGCTTCTTTCTTCTTCTAACCAGAGCTTTGAACTGGTTTTTCCTGGTTCAGTCATGTCAATGAAGTGAAACCAGGATGGACCCGAATTTGTAAAATGTAGGTGAAGCGGAATGATAACTGAAACAGGAAAAATCATGGGTTGATGCCCTGCTAACCTGATCTTTTGACCAGCCGAGTAAAAAGCAGCTCAAAGACAGGGCCAACCAAGCTGCTTTGAATGTGTGTCACTCTCCACAGTCCTGGCAATAATCCAGTCTTCCGCATCAGCCTCCTGAAAGGGCTCACTATGCCTCTTCCAAGTCTCCCATTCCAGGGCTTCGACCTGTAATTTTTCCCTTTCTAGTTATCGCTGGTTTTGCCCAAATTTTAAAACTTCAGGTCTGTTTCAATTTCGCTTTGTCGGCCATGACCGAACAAGTTCGAACTGGTTTGAAGCCCTGCTTCTAACCCGTCTGGCACTGTTGAATGAAGCAAGGGGTGATCCAGAAATGAGGCTGTTGCTTCTAGACAGTGTTTTTTCCTTTTATAGCCCATTGTGATATGAACAAGGAGCCTTGGCACAGTGGTTAAAGTGCTCAGCATTGGAGAAAGATGTGGCTGTCAGCTTCCATAAAGATTATAGTCTTGGAATCCCTGTGGGGCGATTCTACTTTGTCCGTACGGTCACCATGAGTCAGAACTGACTCAATGGCAGTGGATTTGCTTTGGTTTGGGTGGTATGAACATCTTATTGGGTATACGGTAAGTTGTGGAGTGATTAAACAAATTAAGGTACATTTTTTGCCCCAAAATGGAAAGGATATAAATAATCTAAGTTGAGTGAAAGAAGTGGAGTCTCATATATTATATTATTCTATTTAGAAACTTCATATGTCTATACAGGCATATATGTATATATATATACACATGTGTGTGTATGTATATACAGTAGTGGTGGTGGGTTTTTTTTTCTTAACAAATGTATATGAGAGAGTAATAAGTCTGGAAGGATATGTACCAAACTGTTTATCCCTGGAGAATGGAAATATAGGATATAAGTAGCAGAAAAGTTCTAAACTTGAATCTTATCGAATAGCTTAGGTCACACACTTATCCCTGAACCAATCACTGTGGCTAGAAGGTGGTTGTTAGCTGTCATCAAGTGGGCACCCGACTCATGGCGACCCCATGCATAACTAAACAAAACACTACCCAGTCCTGCACCTTCCTCAGCATCAGTTGTGGATCAGAACATCCTGAACCATAGTGTTTTTATTGTCCAGCTTTCAGAAGTAGATTACCAGGCATTTCTTCATAGTCCATTTTAGTCTGGAAGCTCCACTGAGATCTGTCCAGCATTAATAGCAACCTGTGAGCCTCCACTAAGGGGTGGGTGGTGGCTGCACAAATGATGTACTGGCTGGCAATCAAACCCAGGTCTCCCATATAGAGGGCGAGACTACCACCGAACCACCACTGCCTGTGCTAGATGGTGAGAATGTTATGGTTTGAAACCCGCTAAAGCCCTGGTGACATAGTGGTTAAGCATTTGGCTGCTAACCAAAAGGTCGGCGGTTCAAATCTACCAGCCGTTTCTTGGAAACCCTATGGGGCAGTTCTACTCTGTCTTATAGGGTCGCTATGAGTTGGAATCAACTTGACAGCCACAGGTTTGGTTTGGTTTAAAGCAAGGGACAGAGTCAACTCCACCCAAACCGCATGGACTGACAGCTGGGGAAGGAATGGGTGCCCAAAGGAAAATCAGGATACTGTTTTCAGAAGAGGGTACTGGATCTGGGCAGTAAACACAGCAGCTGTCTATGTTAATACTTCCCTGGATTGCTTGATTTGTTTATGTTTGGGAACTAATGTAATAATTTAAAATGTTATATATGGTAAAGATTAAACATTAGATACAACTAAATACACAGAAGATTTTAAATTTTAAATTGCTGTAGAAGTTGAAATACTACTTATGCCAAAACTCGTAAGAATAAAAATAAGTAGAAAAGGGAAAGTTGTTTGTACATGTACCCTTCACCTGCACACATGCTTTGATAAATAAGCCCAGTATGCTATTTATAATAAATGGCCACGCTTTATATTTGTTTTTGAATATATTACCCTTCGTCACATTTCTCACTAGACTGATGCTTGGCATTAAGGCCTACTGTATTTGATTTTTAGGATTTTTGTGGCATCTTCATTATTAATCTCTAAGGTCATTCTAGAATGGGCAAAGTAAAAGTTTTTTTTCTGTTTGTTTATTAAACCTTACGGTGCCTTTGGATTCTTTGAGAAAATTATAGTATTTTACAATGTTGTAGACATAGAGAAAATTGCTAAAAAGTAATAATGCTTGTTCCCTTCCTTAAAAAAGAAAAACAGACAAGTGACTCAACAAAGAACTAATAAATTATGGTGATCTCATTATCCAAATATAATAACCTGCCAAGCAAATAAAAACTATCCAAGCATACGGGACCAGGCTTCATCTGAAACCAATCTGCGGAATCTTTTATTTACCCCAGCCTCCATCCCCTGTCCCCCCCACCACAGCCTCTTCTCTTGTACCAAGGCAGGTGCAAAGTACTCTGTGTTGCAGCCCTGATAGAAGAGGAAGAGGTTTCAGCTTTACCAATTTGAGCATATTTTCAAGGCCACATAAACTTTTCATGCTGTCAAGGATTATGAATCATAACACCCATAGTTGAAGTTTCAGAGAAATTTAATTATATTACTACGTTGAAGAAAACCACGTTTAGAACACAAATAATGCCCCTATACTGTTAACAAATTCAAGTGTTTAAAGTCTTAAGTTCACCCACCACCTGTCAGGTTTTTTTTTTTTTTTTTTTTTAATTGTTCTTCAGGTGAAGGTTTACAGAACAAATAGTTTCTCATGAAACGGTAATACACATATTGTTTTATGACATTAGTTAACAACCCCATGTCAACCCTCTCCATTCTCAACCTTTTTTTTTTTTTTTGGTGAAAATATACATAGCCAAAGATATACCATTTCAAAAATTTCTACATGCACAGTTCAGTGACATCGACTACGCTCTTCCAATTGTGCTACTATTCTCACTTTAGAGGAAGGTTTATAGAACGAAATAGTTTCTCATTCAACAGTTAGTACATATGTTGCCCTATGACCATGGTTAACAACCTCACAACACATTAACGCTATCCTTACTCAAACTTGAGTTCCCTATCACCAGCTTTCCTGTCCCCTTCTGCCCTCTAGTCCTTGTCCCTGGACTGCTGTGCCTCATTAGTCCCATTTGGTTTTATGGGGCTGTCCACTCCCCGGCTGAACGGTGAACCTTGGAAGTGACTTCACAACTGAGCTAAAAGGGTGTCTGGGGGACAGACTCTCAGGGTTTCTCCAGTCTCCTTTAGGCCAGTAAATCTGGTATTTTCTTTGTGAGTTAGAATTTTGTTGTACATCCTTCTCCAGCTCTGTCCAGAACCCTCTGTCGTGATCCCGGTCAGAGGAGTCAGTGGGGGTAGCCGGGCACCGTCTAGCTATACTGGACTCAGTCTGATGGAGGCCTTGGTAGCTGTGGTCCATTACTCCTTTGGACTAATCTTTCCCTTGTATCCTGTTCTCTTCACATACCCTTGCTCCAGAAGGGATGAGACCAAGTGGAGTATCTTAGATGGCCGCTCACAGGCTTTTAAGACCCCAGACACTACTCACCAAGGTAGAATGTAGAACATTGCCTTTATAAACTGTGTTACGCCAGTTGAGCTAGATGTTCCCTGAGACCATGGTCCCCACAGCCCTCCATCAAGCAATTCAGTCCCTCAGGGAGTTTGGATGTGTCTATGAAGCTTCCATGACCTTCCCTTGTAAAAGTTGTGCTGGTTTCCCCAGTATTGTGTACTGTCTCACACTTCACCCAAGATACCACTCATCTATTGCCTATTTAGTATTTCCCCTCCACCCCTCCCATCCCTGCTAACCAACTAAGATTGTTACTTTTTGTGTGTGAACTTTTCATGGGTTTTTACAATAGAGGTCTCATGCAATATTTGTCCTTTTGTGATTGACTTATTTCACTCAGCATAATGTCCTCCAGTTTCATCCATGTTATGAGATGCTTCACAGATTCATTGTTGTTCTTTCTCATTGCATAGTACTCCAGTATGTATATGTACCATAGTTTGTTTATCCATTCATCTGTTGATGGGCATCTAGGTTGTTTCCATCTTTTTGCAGTTGTGAACAATGCTGCCATGAACATAGGTGTGCATATGTCTATTCGAGTGACGAGTCTTATTTCTTTAGGATATATTCCTAGGAGTGGGATGGCTGGATCGAATGGTATGCCTATTTCTAGCTTTCTGAGGAAGCGCCATATCATTTTCCAAAATGGTTGTATCATTTTGCATTCCCACCAGCAGTGCGTAAGAGTTCCGATCTCCCCGCAGCCCCTCCAACATTTGTTATTTCCAGTGTTTTTGATTCGTGCCAGTAATGCCAGGGTGAGATGGTATCTCATTGTGGTTTCAATTTGTATTTCTCTAATGGCTAGTGATCGCGAGGATTTCCTCATGTGTCTGTTGGGCGCTTGAATGTCTTCTTTGGTGAAGTGTCTGTTCATTTCCTTTGCCCATTTTTAAATAGGATTATTTGTCTTTTTGTTGTAGAAGTGTTGGATTTTCTTGTAGATTATGGAGATTAGACCTTTGTCTGACTTGTACTGTCCAAAAATTTTTTCCCAGTCTGTAAGTTCTCTTTTTACTTTTTTGGTGAAGTCTTTTGAAGAGCATAGGTGTTTGATTTTTAGAAGATCCCGGTTATCTAGCTTATCTTCTGGGGTTTGTGTGTTGATGGTTATGGTTTGTATCCTGTTAATGCTGTGTATTAAGGCCTGAAGTGTTGGTCCTATTTTTTCTTCTATGTACTTTATAGTTTTAGGCTTTTTATTCAGGTCTTTGATCCATTTTGAAGTATTTTTTGTATACCGTGTGAGGTATGGAACCTGTTTCATTTTTTTGCAGCTGGATATCCAGTTTTGCCAGCACCATTTGTTAAAATGAATGTCTTTTCCCCATTTGATGGACTTTGGGCCCTTGTCGAAGATCAGGTGACCGTAGGTGGTTGGATTTACATCTGGGTTCTCAATTCTGTTCCCTTGGTCAATGTATCTGTTGTTGTACCAGTACCAGGATGTTTTGACTACTGTAGCTGTATAGTAGGTTCAAGGTCAGGTAGTGTGAGTCCTCCAACTTTATTCTTCTCCTTCAGTAGTGCTTTACTTATTCGGGGCTTCTTCCCTTTCCATCTAAAGTTAATGATTAGTGTTTCCATCTCTTTGAAGAATGTTGTTGGTATTTGGATCGGGATTGCATTGTATTTGTAAATTGCTTTGGGTAGAATTGTCATTTTCATAATGTTGAGTCTACCTATCCATGAGTATGGTATGTTTTTCCATTTATGTAGATCCCTTTGGGTTTCTTGCAGTAGTGTTTTGTAGTTTTCTTTGTATAAGTCTTTTACATCCCTGGTTAGATTTATTCCTAAGTATTTTATTTTTTTAGGGGCTATTATAAACGGTATTGTTCTCCTGATTTCCTTTTCATCATTCTGCTTATTGCTGTATAGGAATCCAACTGATTTTTGTATGTTTATCTTGTATCCTGCTACTCTGCTGAATCTTTCTATTAGTTCCAGTAGATTTCTCATGGAGTCTTTAGGGTTTTCTATGTACAGTATCACATCATCCGCAAACAGGGACAGTTTAACTTCTTCATTACCAGTTTGGATGCCCTTTTATTCTTTTTCTTGCCTTATCGTTCTATCTAGAACTTCCAGCACAATGTTAAATAGGAGTGGTGATAAAGGGCATCCTTGTCTTGTTCCTGTTTTCAAGGGGAATGTTTTCGGCCTTTCTCCATTAAGAATGATGTTCGTCATTGGTTTTGCATAGATGCCCTTTATTATGTTGAGAAATTTCCCTTCTATACCTATTTTATTGAGAGTTTTTATCAGGAATGGGTGTTGGACTTTGTTGAATGCCTTTTCTGCATCAATTGAGATGATCATGTGATTCTTTTCTTTCCTTTTATTTATGTGGTGGATTACGTTGATTGATTTTCTAATGTTGAACCATCCTTGCATACCTGGTGTGAATCCTACTTGGTCGTGGTGTGTTATTTTTTTGATATGATGCTTAATTCTATTGGCTAGAATTTTGTTAAGAATTTTTGCATCTATATTCATGAAAGACATTGGTCTGTAATTTTGTTTTTTTGTGACCTCTTTGCCTGGTTTTGGTATCAGCGTTATGCTGGCTTCATAGAATTAATTTGGAAGAAGTGTTGCTTCCTCTTCTATGCTCTGAAATAGCTTGAGCAGTCCTGGTACAGGCTCTTCTGTAAATGTTTTGTAGAATTCTCCAGTGAAGCCATCTGGGCCAGGGCTATTTTTGGTTGGGAGTTTTTTATTACCTTTTCAATGTCTTCTCTTGCTATGGGTCTGTTCAGATTTTCAACATCACTTTGTTGTAGTTTGGGTAGGCCGTGTGTTTCTAGAAATTTATCTATTTCCTCTAGGTTTTCAAACTTGTTGGAATATAGTTTTTCATAATATTCTGTTATGATCCTTTTTATTTCAGATGGGTCTGTTGTAATGTCCCCCATTTCATTTCTTGTTTGGGTTATTTGCATCCTCTCCTGTTTTTCTTTTGTCAGTCTGGCCAGTGGTTTGTCGACGTTGTTGATTCTTTCAAAGGACCAACTTTTGGTTTTGTTGACTCTTTCTATTGTTTTTCTGTTCTCTATTTCATTTATTTCTGCTCTGATCTTTATTATTTCCTTTCTTCCGGTGGTTGTAGGCTTTTTTTGCTGTTCTCTTTCTATTTGTTTGAGTTCTGTAGTTAATGTTTTGATTTTTCCCTCTTTCTTTTCTGATGTATGCGTCTATTGCTATAAATTGTCCTCTGAGGACTGCCTTTGCTGTGTCTCAAAGGTTTTGGTATGATGTGTTTTCATTCTCATTTGATTCTAGGAATTTTTTGATTCCATCTCTGATTTCTTCTATTACCCAGTGATGTGTAAGCAGTGATGTGTAATTCAGTTTCCATGTATTGATTTTTTTCCTTGGTTTTTCTGTGGTTAATTTTTACCTTGATGGCATTGTGGTCAGAGAAGATATACTGTGAATTATCTCAACGTTTTGGATCTTGTTGAGAATTGCTCTGTGGCCTAAGATGTGGTCTATTCTGGAGAACATTCCATGTGCATTGGAAAAGAATGTGTACTTTGCAGCGGTTGAGTGGGGTATTCTACATATGTCTATGAGGTCAAGTTGGCTGATTGTGCCCTTTAGGTCTTCTGTATCTTTGCTAAGTTTCTTCTTAGTTGTTCTGTCCTTTACTGAGAGTGGTGGGTTGAAGTCTCCTACTATTATTGTGGAACTGTCAATTTCTCTTTTCAGTGTTGTTAGAGTTGGTTTTATGTATTTTGGAGCCCTGTTGTTGGATGCATAGATGTTTATTATGGTTATGTCTTCATGATAGATTGTTCCCGCAATTGTTATATAGTGTCCTTCTTTGTCTTTTATGGTAGATTTTGTTTTAAAGTCTATTTTATCTGAGATTAGAATTGCCACTCTTGCTCTTTTTTGGTAGTTGTTAGCTTGATATATTTTTTTCCAACCTTTGACTTTTAATAAATTCCCATCTTTGTTTCTAAGGTGTGTCTCTTGTAGACAGCATATTGATGGATCCTGTTTTCTTGTCCATTCTGTCACTCTCCGTCTCTTTCTGGGTGCATTGAGTCCATTTACATTCAGTGTAATTATTGATAGATGTAAGTTTGTTGCAGTCATTTTGTAGTGCTTTTTTTTTGTGCTGCTGACATTTTCTTTGTTCTTCTTGCTGTCCTGTGGTGAGTTACTTTTGTTTGTGGATTTTTTTTTTTTTCATTTCTTTTGTTTTTGTAGGTTTTGTTTTTGCTGAGACTTTATGTTTTTCCTCTTTATTTTTGTGAGTATGTTTATTAACTTTCTTGTGGTTACCATGAAATTTACCCTTATCTTTCTAAGTTTCAAGCAGTCTATTATTACTTGGTATGATCTTGCCTTCCTCTCCATTAGAATGCTCTATATGTACACCGTTTATTCCCTCTTTTATTGTTCTGATGTTGTTGTCATTTACTGATTAACTTCTCTGATTCCCTGTGGTATTTCTTTTGGTTTTGGATAGTCCTCGAGAGTTCATTTCCTAGATTGGTATCTGGCTGGTATGATCCTCCATCCTAGATTCTGCCTGTAACCTGAAGTTGTTTGTTCTCAGATCAAAGAACTCCCTTTAATAATTCTTGTAGGTTTGGTTCGGTTTTTACATATCCCTTAATTTCAGTTTATCTGGAAATGTCCTAATTTCACCATCATATTTGAATGAGAGTTTTGCAGGATATATTATTCTTGGCTGGAAATTTTTTTCTTTCAAGGTTTTATATATGTCATCCCCTTGCCTTCTTGCCTGCATGGTTTCTGCCAAATAATCTGAGCTTAGTCTTATTGTTTCTCCTCTGTATGTGACTTCTTGTTTTTTCACGACCTGTTCTCAGGATTCTTTGTTTGTCTTTTGTTTTTGCAAGTGTGATTATGATTTGCCTTGGTGATTTTCTTTTGGGGTCTGCCCTATATGGGGTTCGTTGAGCTTCTTGGATGGCCAACTTTTCATCTTTCATGATATTTGGGAAGTTTTCTGTCAGCAGTTCTTCGATGACCCTCTCTGTGTTTTCTGTTTTCTCCCTCTGTTCTGGAACTCCAATCACTCGAACATTTTTGCTTTTGATTGTATCCCACGTAACTCTCAGGGTCTCTTCATTTTTATTTGTTCTTTTTTCTGAGTTTTCCTCAATCAGAGTTATATCCAAGTGTTTGTCTTCAATTGCACTGATCCTGTCTTCCACAGTTTAAAATCTGCTCCTCAGCCCTTCTATGACACCGCCCATTTCTGAAATCCTGTTGTTTATCTTTTGGATTTCTAATCATTGTCTTTGTATAATTTCTAGTTGTGAATTTATTTTGGCATTTTGTTCCTGCATTATTTTCCTGAATTCTTCCAATTTTTTGTCTGTATTTTCCATGAATTTGTCTATTTTTTCCTAATTTTTGCCTGCTTTTTGCTTCAACTCTTGGATTACTCTGAGTATTAGAGATTTGAATTCCTTATCAGGTAGTTCTAGTGCCTTTTCTTCCACTGGAAAGTCATCTGGTGTTTTATTTTGGAAGCCTACTGGAACCATCCTGTCCTGTTTTTGTAAATGTCTTGATATTGTCTGCTGTCTTCGGGGCATTCAGTAGTTAATTTTCTCATTTATTGATCATAGATTTATTTGTTTCTTCCTTTTTTTTTATTTGGCTATGTCTGAGCAGGCAGGCTGTGTGTTCCTTGTTGTTTGCTCATCTGTGGGCACGATACTTTTAGCCTCCTTCTCCAATTGGCAGGATCAGTCGCTCAGATATGGTACACCTGTCAGTTTGTTGCACTGTAATGGCTTGCATGTTGCTATGATGCTGAAAGTTATGCCACCAGCATTTCAAATACCAGCATGGTTGTCCATGGTGAACAGGATTCAGTGTAACTACCAGAATAAGAGTTGCAATATTGAAGGATTCTACAGGGAAAAAATTGAATGACATGAGAAGCATCAAAGAAAATGGAATGAATACACTGAGTCACTATATCAAAAAGAGTTGGTTGACATTCAACCATTTCCGGAGGTAGCATATGTTCAAGGACCAGTGGTACTGAAGGAAGAAGTCAAAGCTGCACTGAAGGCACTGCCAAAATCAAGGCTCCAGAAATTGACAGAATACCAGTGGAGATGTTTTCAACAAAACATGGAGGTGCTCACTCATCTACGCCAAGAAATTTGGAAGACAGTTACCTGGCCAGCTAACTGGAACAGATCCATATTTGTGCCCATTCCAAAGAAAGGTGATCCAACAGAATGCGGAAATTATCAAATGATATCATTAATATCACACACAAGTAAAATTTTGCTGAAGATCGTTCAAAAGTGGTTGCAGCAGTACATCAGTGGGAATTGCCAGAAATTCAAGTCGGGTTGAGAAGAGGACATGGAACAGGGCATATCATTGCTGATGTCAGATGGATCCTGGCTGAAAGCAGGAATACCAGAAAGATGTTTACTTGTATTTTATTGACTATGCAAAGGCATTCAACTGTGTGAATCATAACAAATTACGGATAACTTTGTGAAGAATGGGAATTCCAGAACACTTAATTGTGCTCATGAGGAACCTGTACTTAGATCAAGAGGCAGTCGTTAGAACAGAACAAGGGGATGCTGCGTAGTTAAAAATTAGGAAAGATGTGTGTCAGGGTGGTATTCTTTCACCATACTTATTCAATCTGTATGCTGAGCAAATAATATGAGCAACAAGACTATATGAAGAAGAATGTGGGATCAGGATTGGAGGAAGACTTATTAACAACCTGCAATATGCAAATGATACAACCTTTCTTAGGGAAAGTGAAGAGGACTTGAAACACTTGCTGATGAAGATTAGTGACTACAGCCTTCAGTATGAATTACACCTGAACATATAGAAAACAAAAATCCTCACAACTGGACCAATAAGCAACATCATCGTCATGATAAATGGAGAAAAGATGGAAGTTGTCCAGGATTTCCTTTTACTTGGATCCACAATTGACGCCCATGTAAGCAGCAGTCAAGAAATCAAACAACATATTGCATTGGGCAAATCTGCTTCAAAAGACCTCTTTAAAGTGTTGAAAAGCAAAGATGTCACTTTGAGGACTGGTGCACCTGACCCAAGCCATGGTGTTTTCAGTCGCCTCATAATGCATGTGAAAGTTGGACAATGAATAAGAAAGACCAAAGTAGAATTGACACCTTTGAATTAGGTGTTGGTGAAGAATATTTAATATACCATGGGCTTCCAGAACAACGAACAAATCTGTCTTGGAAGAAGTACAGCCAGAATGCTCCTTCAAAGCAAGGATGGTGAGACTTCATCTCACGTACTTTAGACATGTTATCAGGAGGGATCAGTCCCAGGAGAACGACATCATGCTTAGTAAAGTAGAGGGTCAGCAAAAAAGAAGAAGACTCTCGATGAGATGAACTGACACCATGGCTACAACAATGGGATCAAGCATAACAAGCTTGTGAGGACGGTGCAGGACAGGCAGTGTTTCGTTGTGTTGTACATAGGGTCGCTATGAGTTAGAACCAACTCGATGGCACCTACCAACAACCAGAATAAGACAGACTAGAAAGAAAGTCTTGGCAAGGGTACTTCTGAAAATTAGCCAGTGAAAACTTTATGGATTACAACATAATATTGTCTGATATAATGCTGGAAGATGATCTCTCCAGGGCTCAATGGACTCAAACATACCAACCATCATGAAGATGGCATAGGACCAGGGAACATTTTGTTCTGTTATACATAAGGTCACAGAGTTGGAAACAACTCAAGGGCAACTTATAACGACAACCAAGTATTAAGCATCTCTGTTTGTGTTCTGTCATCATAACTAACTCACTCTCAAAATGAATAAGGTTATAAGTTCTTTTTCCCTGAGCATCAATCTCTGCCCTTGAGAAGCAACAGCATCCTAAGGATATTTGAGTCCCATTAAAGCCCTTATCATGGGCAAAGTACTGACAAGCAGCTGTGTGTGTCAAACTTGAACATCCATTTCCATGTCAACAACTCAGCATCTCCTCTTAGGCTGTCTAATAACTGACACATCCAGAAGGGGGTCACATACATCCTAGTATATTAAGATGTTGGGAAGGAAAAAACATTAGCTCTTTTAGAAACACACAGTCAAACTTAAAGCAATTATTTCCTCAGTGAGTTACAGCAGTACTTTTGTCACTTGAGGATTTCCAATGGAAAGAGTCTTTTTACTTGTTGGACCAGAAATAATATCAGCGGATGTACGTGAATTCTTTTAGTCCCTATTAACTAAACACTTATAAGTGAATTAAGTGCTGCTGTTGTAGTGTTTTCATACCAAGTTAAATGAAAGGCAAGCAGGTGAGAAGGAAATTAAGAGGACTAAACAAGGGATAAGCAAAACGTCTTCAGCTGAGATGTGGGGATGAGATGAAAGGTGGCAAGGCGGAGCAGTGAGGACGCCTGCTCCAGATAGCAGGTATTTAGGAAAAGACATCACAACAGCCACATAGAGCCAGCATTAGTGTGGCTTGTCTTTCCTTTTTACATAATGCAAGGCCATTGCCATTTTCCGAAGTGTATAACGGCTTATGGAACTCAAGTATAGGGTGGGGTGTGGGGAGTAGAGAGCAGTGGTTTTATTTAGATTATTTTGAGTTTGATGACATGGGACAGTAGGATTTCAGAACGTATTTTACCTGATGCATTGTTTTGCTGTTTACAATTCATAAACTGTCTGACTGATGAAACACACAGCTGCCTTGTTAAGAAATCCAGTAATTGTTTAATTTCAGGTTTTGAAGATCTTCATTTTAACACAAAACTTTTTAGGAGGCTTGAGAGTACAGAGGTCCCTGGGTAGCACAAAAGTTTTACACTCTACTACCAAGCTAAAGGTTGGCAGTTTGAACCCACCCAGCAGCACCATGGAAGAAAGGCCTCATGATCTGCTTCTGTAAAGATTATAGCAAAAAAAAAAAAAAAAAAAAAAAAACCCTATGGAGCTGTTGTATTCTGTAACACATGGGGTTGCCATGAGTCGGAATCAACTCAACAGCAACAGGTGTGAGGTTTTTTTGTTTTTGTTTTTTGAGAGTACAGAAATAAATTATTATGTTTACCTAATTCGTACATTATTTGATAGCAAATAATATCACCGTTTGGATGAGACTTACTAGTTATTAATATATAATGTAGCATAGTCTTTTAAATAACTTTTTACTGTAAAAGAAATAAATGTTCATTTCAGAAAATCCAGATTAGTACTTTACCATAAAAGAAAGTAAATATTATCCATAAATCCAGGACATAATCCTATTCGTAGTCTTATCCATAATCAGAAACTGATAAAGTGCTAGTATTTTGATGTTCTTCCTTCTAGTTATAGATGAGATAAAGTGTTTGTGTATATGTGTGTTTGTCCATAGGCATGATAGGTATTTAGTCTGTTACTGCAACCCCAATGCCTCGAATAGTGCTGAACACACATTCGTATAACCTGATTTTTTTTTTAGGATTAATATCTTGATGTACTTCAGTGGACTGCATACGTTATCATTGCCTGCTGGAATATTAACAAGCCAAGCCCACTCATTGATATGACTTTGCTTTTACCCTGTCTACTAACCAGGCTTGTATTTAATATTTTCTTTCTGCCAAGATAGAATAAATGAAGTGAGATTCAAATGGTAATTGAACTTCACTGTGCATTTTTATTTAAAAAGGATGACAGTGTGTTGAGTTGCCACACCAAGGAGGTAGAATGAAGGTTAACAGACATCTTCGTGATTTTGAAGTAACTCCTTTAGGGAGAACGAATTCTGCTTTACCTCTTCTCAGCATATTTTCAGGGAAAACTAAATTTTTGATGATGTTGAGGATTATGAATCATGACACCCATAATTTAAATTTCAGAGAGATTTAATTATATTGTTACTTTGCAAAAAACCACATGGAATCGTATTTAGGTACAATTTCAAAAACCATTTCATTCAGTTTTCATGTCTCTGTTTTTCCTTTTAACTATCTGGTAAACATCCAGAGATGCTGAATGCTTCTCTCTGATAGATGCAGAGAGCATTTAAACTAACACTCAGCTGTTTGTTTATTATGTTTTCAAACTTTTTCCAGTTTCTGTTTAGTATTCAGTGAAATGGTGTAAAGAAAACCATCTGCACTGCAGCTGCAAAGGGATTACCTTCCGTTCTTCTTTACAAAGAGAAGCCAAAATGCCCCCTGTGCACAGCCCTGGACAGTTGCTTGGATCGTGTGCCATATGTTTTCTACAGTACTCCTGGAGCTAAGTCAATTAATAGCTCCAAAGATACAATTAGCCTTTTAGTGACTGTGTTCATTCATAAAGGGCTGCCTAAAATAAAGAAACTTGATTCCTTGCCCCTAGTATAATTGCAAACTAAAGATTTAAAATGTTGGATGACAGCAAATGTACTGAGACATTCTCATAAGGCCCATGGTGGATGCCTGGTTTATAAAGCCTACTGCTGCCATGCCAAATTTATGGGTGTGTGTGCTAGGATATTGGCCCAAAATAAAAATGAAATGATTCTCAGCAGAATGTATTTAAATTGAATTTTACACTTCTTACCTTGTTTTGAATAGCATTTATCTCTACCCAAGTATATCTATTTTAAACAAACCTTGAGTGGGGAGCATGTAGTGAAATGAAATCGTTAAAGTGAAAATCTATTATTATTGCAACTCACTGTACTTATCTTGGTGATCTTGTTTTTAAGGGTAAAGTTAAAAAAAAAAAAAGATGTTCAGAAATATTTCAGCAAACTCACTTGTAATTGTATCTTAAGCAAAAGCCTCCAGGCCCTGTGTAGTTCTAGAAACCATTGTAATCATAATACACGGATATTAAGCCAGTGCATATCACCAACTAGTTCAGAAGTTATACTCATTTCTTCTGACTTACATCTGGTTTGAGGGAAGGTCCAGAATGAGTCAGTGGCTTAGCTGGAGGCCAGGTTTTGTGCGGATGACAGGACTTGCCTACGGAATTGAAAATTTGCTATTTCCTAGGTAGACCAATACCTTACATAACTATAAACTTAATGAGGTAGTATTAAAAGGATAGATTTGAAGGTCTCTATAAAAAATTTTTATACATTATTTTCCAGACTTAGACATATAAAAATATAAATGATTTTCCCAAATTACTATTTTTGGAATACCATTTGCCTTCATGTGATTTCAAACTATCAAATATTTCCTTGACAAAAATTAGACTTAGTGCCTGGGTGACTAAAGGGAGGAAGGTACCGCCAGCAAACAACATTAAGGTTTTCAGGAAGAGGTGGGAGTATTTGTCGCTTTTTTGTTTGTTTTTGTCAAAATGAGGATGGATAAAACAAACACAATTAGGTGTTTTTTTTTTCCCCCTATGTATACTAGAAAATTCAGACACACCTTCAGATTGGTTTTTCTATGACCAACCAGAGAAATGTCCTCCTGGTTGATAATATGTAAGAAGATATGTGTTTGACAGACTGGAACTCTTTGTGCTAGCTTTAAATTGGGACAATAACTCCACGAAGACTAGAAAAACCAGCTCCAAGAATAATGCTTCCCAGAAAAGGGAAGCTAGATTAAGTGTCTACCAGGAGTGTATAAAATGAGTATATCATTGGCTTTCATGTACACATGTAAAATTTTAAAACTAAGAGTCAAAGCAGACCTCCTGAGATAGCAGTGGCCAAGAAATCAGACAGAGATGGAGACTGACTACTTGCTTATGGGTGCAGTTCATCCTAAGGAAGTACTTGACTTTTTTTTTTTAATGTTTTTTTACTTTCTAAGATTCTCTTCTATCTGGCAAAGTAAAGATTTTCTCATCTTTGACACTGCCATACTCTGAATATGCCAGAAAATTTCAGAGGGAGTTAAAAAAGCATTGTAGTTGGATCCTATTTCCAGTGTTGGAAAGTTAACCAAGTACTTGGCAGTCGTTGTTCTGAGCTCAGAAGTATTTCATTATCTCAGTTGTTATTTTAGTGTCCTTTTAGTTGGATACATTTTTTTGAGACCAACCATTTCTTAGTTTTGGTTTGTTTTTTCTTTCTGAAGATTTCTTAAAAATTCTTCATCCTTAACATAGAGTGACCTACCTCCTTTTCACTAAGAAAGGCTTCACAACAGAAACCACTGAAGAGTAAAGTTGTTTTCATGTACTGTCTATCCAATTTCTACTTCTAGCTAGAGTTGTAAGTAGCATAAATAAACAGGAATGGCAAGCCTTCTCTTACCCGTCCTCTAGGATCTGATTAAAGGGCATCACTGTTTACAGTTTTCTTTGTCAATCCTTATTGTTCAGAATCTCAGCCAGCGGATTAGCCCTCATAACAACAACAACAAAAGTGTAAGTCAAGCACATATTTGGAAAATCCAGTTTTGAGCCCAAGGTCTACAGAGCATATGTTCATTTCTAATCTGGGCAGTTCACATAAATTTCAGACAAGCAGTGTATAGGAAGACTCCATTTGAGCAAAATATTAGATTCAAACAGCAACACGCCCCTAAAGGTGCAGCTATAGCAGCTAAGTAAATAGCAGATAACATGTGCAGGCTCTGTGTTAGGGAATACGAGTGCTTTTGATTTTCCCTGCCAGGCTAGAAAGCTGGTAGAAACCTAGGACTAGCATCGTTTTCAACTATGTACTGCAGAGTCAACGAGCTAATAGGAATCCCAGATAATAGCCTACTGCCATCCATATATAAAAATGAATCTACAGACTTACAGGCTATAAGTCATGTGCTTTGATATGTTTGTTTTTTCAGGGGATTTTTTTTTCAATCCTTCATCCACATTTCCCATTAAGAGTCCCTTTTTAACAGGTGACCCCTGTTTATGAGGTAGCTGGCCCAGGCTGTAGAACAGAGCAGGTTCATCTTAGGTGCCACTTCTTCATTCTACCTCACTGGTGTTTTGCGCCAACTAACTGTGCCGTGTAAAAAAGTTATTGTTGGGTATTCTATATCCAGGTATTGGAGTCTGAAATGGTAACACAGTTAGGGTCTAATGGTGTTAAGCCATCATTGTTTCCAAGAAAATGTGCAAATACCCTTTGCTACAATGAGTAAAAATACTATGATAATATGTTTTAGAAAGCATTATTTTTATGGACAATTTTTTATGGGGACAGTGTTTATTATGTTATGAGGAAAGACGTCTCATGCATATAAATATCTTTTCACTCAAACTACAGTATATGTTTTCTGGGCAGAAACGTTACTTTCTTCTTCTCATGACTTCTCAAACAACAGAGTATTTATGAATTTTTTTTGATTTAATCTTTTTACTGATTAATACATATCTTCATATTTTCTGATTTTGTTCTCATCTCTCTTCTTGGTCATTCACATATCCATGGAAAACTCTAAAAATTGGCCTTACACAGAAAAGGCACATCATTAGTTCAGATGGACATGCCATTCAGCTGTGGGTGGTAGGCGAGCTTGATTGTTTGCCTTCTGTAATGTTATTTTCATTATTAAACTGCTTCTAATCCTCCAGTCGAGGGCAGTGGTGGGTAAGTAGTAGAGGTCTTGCCTTACATGCGGGAGACCTGGGTTTGATTCCTGGCCGATGTAACTCATGCTCAGCCGCCACTTGTCTATCATTGGAGGCTTGTGTATTACTATGATTCTGAACAGGTCTCAACAGAGCTTCTAAACTAAGATGGACTAGGAAGAAAGGCAATCTACTTTTGCAAATGAGTCAGTGAAAACCCTATGGACCACAACGGTCTGACCTCGTTGTGCATGGGGTCACCATCAGTTGGAAGCCGACTACATGGCAGCTAACAACAACAACAATCCTCTTGTCATAGTATCTGTTTCCTCAAAATTTTCTGCTTGGTACTTCCTCATGCTTCTTGATGATCTTCTCTATTAGTTGCTGGATTTGTATAATATACAGCAGGTATTTGTAAACGATAAGGAAATAGGGATGAGAAAAAAGCAGTGTCATTTCCCTTTCATGTGTATGAGTTCTCTTTTTGGACAGATAAGACTTTGTGATAAAGAAGAGAAGACAGACATTTTACACATTATGCATTTAATATTTTAGCAAATCTTTAAGGTCAATTTTGTGTTAATTTATAGGACAACTTGCGGGAACATTTATGTAAATGTATTTCAGAATCCACCCTCATGGTCATGGGATGATTTATAGTGGAGTTGGACTGGCCTGCATCACTGCTAAGCTGGTTATGTTAGAGACTTCTTGGGTGAACTGAAGCATAGGTCCTAAATGAGTTGGTAATTCAGATGAAACAATCAGTATTCTCAATGAGTCATCTGTCTCCTCGGCCTATGGTGTCCTGGCCTTGCCTGCAGATGCTACTACTGAACATTTTCTGTTGTTAGTTTGGAGAAATAAAATTAATGGTGGTAAAGGAAATTGTAAGTTGTCTTCTTTGTGCTTTTCTTCCAAAAATTATATACTGTTTTAGATAAATCTGCTTCCAGTGTATTCATGTTTACTAAAATATATGGACAATTATATAGATAATTCAAAGGAAGGGATACTCCATACTTTGCATGAATTTCTTCTGAGAACAACTTCAATGGTCTGAAAATAGAAGATAGTTTTAAACTCTTTCTTTTAAAAACAACTTTACAATCTAAAGTGGTTTTATAATATACTAAATAAATTAGTCTTAAAAATATGATCTGGCCTAAATTTCAGAAAGAAAGGCAAGTTGTTCATTAAATTTTGCTTCAATTGTCTTTAAAGATCCTTTTCACTTTATTTTAGTGAAAGAGTCCCTTTTTTAAAAACTGGTTTTAACATCCTCAAATTCAGCCTTTTTTTTTTTTTTCATAATTTTAAGACTCTAGACATACATATGTTAAAGTATTGGATTAACAAACACAAGAGTCTACACTCTGAGCATTCTTTGCAAAGACCTCAACCTTGAATTAACACTACCCAACTCCTGCCAAAACTATCAAAAGGAGACAACTAGTATTTGAGATCAGTAGTGTTCACAACTTGTGTCTCTACAGTTTTTCCAAGCTTTATTTATTAATCAATAAATCACTAGAAAGCAGCAAGCTTAACTGTCCATAAAAATGTCTTATTCGAGTTACAGTTTCTTACCATTTCTTTGGTTTTCATCAAAAGTCAGTAAAACAAAGGATTAAATAAACAGCCTTTCTACATCTTCGGCGAGAGGCTATTGATGTCATTTTTCATTAAGTTACCAAGAGTTCCTTATATATAAGTTCCTAATATATATAAATTACTACATGAAAATTTTCTTTTATAATTTAGCCTCAGGAAAATGTCTCCTTCTCTGGACTGGTGTTTTTCTTTAATCACACAATAAGAACTGCAGAATTAATTGCTTCCCTTTTGTCTTCACTGCTGCTATTGTTATGTTGTTAGGTGCTGTCAAGTTGGTTCTGACTTGTAGCAACCCTATGTACAAAAGAACGAAACACTGCCTGGTCCTGCACCATCCTTACAGTCATTGCTGTGTTTGAGCCCATTGTTGCAGCCACTGTGTCAGTCCGTCTCATTGAGGGTCTTCCTCTTTTACGCTGACCCTCTACTTTACCAAGCATGATGTCCTTCTCCAAACGCTGGCCCCACCTGATAACGTCCAAAGTACGTGAAACAAGTTTTGGCATCCTTGCTTCTAAGGAGTATTCTAGCTGTACTTCTTCCAAGACAGATTTGTTCATTCTTTTGGCAGTTCGTGGTGTATTTGATATTCTTAACCAACTCTGCAACTCCACTCAGTGAGCTTTCTAGGCCAGAGTTTCCTCTGAAAGAGTGGCTGGCAATTGTCCAACATTGTCGGCAGCTGTCCAGTTCAGGGGTATCAGTTCCTGGGTGGTGCAAATGATTGAGCGTTCAAATACTAGCTGAAAGTTTGGTGGTTCAAACTCACCCAGAGGTGCCTCAGAAAACAGGCCTGATGATCTGCTTCTGAAAGGTCATAGCCTTGAAAACCCTGTGGAGCAGTTCTACTCCACACATGGGGTCGCCATGAGTCACAATCTACTTGACGGCAACTAACAACAACAACAGAAGGTAATAGAGGGCTCACTGTGGTCGCACCTCTTTGATTAGTCTTATCAGTAATAAAGCTGACATTTTGATCTTCTTCTACTTGTCTATCTCTTAGTTGTTTCCAAACTAGGAGAAGAATATTTTATTTGCTGACCCCCAGTACCCTCAAAAATTGGTAGGATAAAGCCCAGAGGATCAGTATTTTAAAATTTGTATATGCCAGCATGATTATTATTAAAGGTATTACAGTCATAGTTTTTATTTTCACGCCTCTTCAAGAGGATGAGAAAAATCACTGTGAAAATATCTTAAGGAAACTGAGTGACAAATATGTTAAAGGAGTGTATTAGCTTATGGAAAGAGGGGAGATTTTCAGGTAAGCTTGCTCTTTCTGCCTGGATAGCACCAAGGAAATGAAGCCCATTTTCATGGCTGCTTTTTTACAGAGCTGTACTTCTTAGGATTATTTTACATTCCTTCCTGGCCTTGGTCAGCAGCTGTCCTACAAATTTGTTTTCTTTTATATGCATTTTGGGAGAAAGGCAAGTAAGTACTTAATTCTTTACATGAGTGGTATTGTTTATCTAGCCATTCACAGCGGTTTTTAGTGTGCTTTTTTTCTTTGTGTCTATAAATGTTGTTCTGAAGAGCTTCGCTTTCATGGGCAGAAGTCTGTGTCTGTGGAATTTGCTCTGTGTCTCGCCTGCCAGGTACCAAGTCTGTCAGTCTTCAGGGTGCCCAGTTAGGCCATCTGTGTGTGCAGGTGTCTAGGGTGCTTCTCCAAGACTGTGACACACATGAGGGTCTCCATGAGGCAAGGACATCACTGTTAATCTATTAGCATATTTTAAGTTTACGTAGTCTGTCCTGGGATAGGCAATCTGAGAATCAAAAAATTACAAATTGACTCTCAAAACTTCAGCTTGACTAAACCATAGTACAATTAAACGTCAGTTTGGGGCTTGTGAGGCAACTCTTTGAATTTGTCATGAAAATAAGACCCTTGTTTAAAGCAAACCTATTGCTAAAATGGTGCCATTGTGTAACTATTTGCTGAGGTTGAAAATCAAGGAGTCAGCCTTGATCTCATTATCTCATATTCAAACTATCAAGTCTAGTCAGCTCTCCTTTCAAGATAAATCCTGTATCTGACTACCTTGGGCCCTTCTGTTAATACCATCACAGTTCAAGTCACCACCATCTCTTGCTTGTCTGGATTACTGCAAAAGCCTTCTGACTGGTCTGCTGTTGCCACAGAACAACCAGAATTATCTTTTTAAATGCCAGTCAGATCACATCACTGTCCTACAGTTTATTCCCATGGTCCTTGTAATGACCTATAAGGACCTGAATGATCTGGCCTTTGGCCACCTCTGTGACTGTGTCTCTTTCACTTCTCTCCCAAACTCTGCCTTGGTCACACTTTCTCAATCAAGGGCTAGTTCCTACTTCAGGGCCTTTGCTCTTGCTCTTCCGTCTGCTTGGAATGGTTTTTAACATGGTGTGTTTATTGAGTTTTGTTAAGCACCAGGGATCACTCTAGGCTGTAGGATTAGAATTTTCAGCAAGATAGAGTTTCTTCCCCCAGGGACAGGAGGGAGACAGACAATAAGCAAGTAAACGAGTGTGTAATAACTCAGGTAAGGCAAGATAAGAAGACTAGAGAGTGAAGGCTGTAACTCATATAATTTTATGTAAAGTGTTCAGAGAAGACCTCTATGACAAGGTGACTTTGAACAAAGATTTGAAGAAAGTGTGGGAATGACCACACAGCTATTTGGGGGAAGCATATTCCAGGCAGAGGAAACAACAAGTACAAAGACCCTGAGGCTTGAGTGTGCCGGGTACTTTTAAGGAAGAGAAAGGATTTCAGTGTGGCTAGAATGCAATAAGCAAGGGAGGAAGTATTGTAGGAGATGAGGTTAGCAAGGTTGAGGGGGCATGGATCACAAAGGGCTTTATAGTCCATTAAGGACTTCAGCTTTAAGCTATATACAAATAAACTATCGGAGGGATTTGAGCAGAAATATAACATGATTAGACATATTTTTACAAGATTTTTTTGCCTATTGTGTCGAGAGTAGCCTGTCTGGGAGGGAAGGTAGAAGCAAGGAGACCAATTAGGTGGCTACTGCAAGAGATAGAGTGCTAAGAATTCATAGGATCTTGGATGTATTTTAAAGGAAGAACTGGACTTGGCAGGGTTTGCTAATAAGTTGAATGTGAGTATGAGAGAAAAGAACTTGAATATGACTCCAAGCGTTTTGGCCTGAGCAACTACCTGGTAAATCCATTTCAGTAACTATTACTATGTAACAAATCACTCCAAACTTAGTATGTAAAACAACCATTTTCTTATACTCAAGGATTTGCTGGATTAAGAATTTAGATAGGGCATGTCAGGGACAGTTTGTCTCTGAAGACTTAGATTGAAGACTCAAAGGCTGGGGCTGACTCAACAATGGGGGACTAGAATCATCTGGAAGCATTTTCCTTCACATGTCTGGTATTTGATGCTGTCATTTGGTTAAGACTTCAGCTGCCTTGTCAGCTGGAATACCTACATGTGGTCTCTCCATGTGATGTCTACTTTGGACTTCCTCATAGCATTGCAGCTGGGTTCCAACAGCAAGTAACCCAAGAGAGCTAGGTGGAAGTGTGTGGCATTTTCATGATCTAGGCTCAGAAATCACATGATATCACTATCAGCATATTCTATTGGATGGAATGAGGCAGTTGCAAAGGTGTGCTCAGATTCAGGGGGATACTACCACTAGATGGGAGACATGTCAAGGTCACTTTGAAAGAAGACCAAGTGGGATGGGAGATATTGTTGCCCCCATCTTTGGAAAATACAATTTGCCACAATGGGGAAAGCCTTGGGAGTAGCAGATGTGTGTGAGACTGCAAAATTAAAAATAGATTTTAGATATGTTTTATTTGAGATATCTATTAGACAACTAAGTGGAGATTTCAAGAAAGCAGCTGGATATCTGAATCTGGAGAGAGGTCTGGGCTGCAGATATATTTGGAAGTCATCAGTCTATTTAAAATCATGGGCATGGATGAGGCAGTGTTAAGTATAGATAGAAAAGAAAGTTTCAAGGATTAAGCTGTGGAGCACTGCAATGTTCACCAGTTAGAAAGAGGAGGAGGAACCAGCCAAGGAGAGTAAGATGAGTAGCCAGTGTTACTAAAGACTGGTGTGCTAGAAACCAAGAGAAGAAAGTGTTTCAAGAAGGATCCAGTGTGTTGAGTGCTGCTGTAAGATGAGGGCTGAGAATTGACTCTAGCAATACGAAGGTCAGTCATGGCCCTGACAAGAAAGATTTTCGTGACTGGTAGCTCAAAACCAGCTTGGTATGGTATGGGTTCAAGAGCAAATGGGAGGAAAGGAAGTGAAGACTTTGAGTGTAGATAACTATTATGGGAGCTTGGCTGTAAAAGGAAATAGATGAATGGGATGGTTTTTAGAGGGGGATGGATGTCAAGTCAAAGGAAGGTTTTGTTTTTGTTTTCATTTTTTGGATGGAAGATGGTAAAGCATATTTGTATGCTAGTAGGAAAAAAGTAGAAGGAGAAATAAATAATGATGAAGAAGAGACACTTGTAGGAGCAAAGTCCTTGAGCAGGCAAGAAGGGATGGCATCCAGTGTAAAAGATATTTGTTTGGTTCCCTTACTCACTTCATCCAGATTCCTGCTCAAATGTTCCCTCCTCGGAGAAACTTTATCTCATTACTTAAAAACTCCTACCTCATCCTCTTAACCTGCTTTATTGTTCTTCATGGTGGTGGTGGTTCTTAGGTGCCATCGAGTCGATTCCAACTCGTAGTAACAACAGGACAAAACACTGCCCAGTTCTGCGCCATCCTCACAATCATTGTTATGCTTGAGCCCATTGTTGTGGCCATCGTGTCAATCATCTCGTTGAGGGTCTTCCTCTTTTTCACTGACCCTCTACCTGACCAAGCATAATGTCCTTCTCCAGGGACTGATCCCTGCTGGTAACATCCCTAAAGTATCCTAGATGAAGTCTCACCACCCTTGCTTTTAAGGAGCATTCTGGCTGTATTTTTGCAGGACAGATTTGTTTGTTCTTTTGGCAGTCCGTGGTATGTTCGGTATTCTTCGCCAACACCATAATTAAAAGGCATCAGTTCTTCTTCGGTCTTCCTTATTCATTGCCCACCTTTCACATGCATATGAGGCGATTGAAAACACCATGGCTTGGGTCAGGCGTACCTTAGTCTTCATGGTGACATCTTTGCTTTTCAACATTTTAAAGAGGTCTTTTGCAGCAGATTTGCCCAATGTAATGCGTCGTTTGATTTCTTGACTGCAGCTTCCATGGATAGTGATCGTGGATCCCAGTAAAATGAAGTTCTTGACAACTTCAGTCTTTTCTCCGTTTATCGTGATATTGCTTAGTGGTCCAGTTGTGAGGATTTTTGTTTTCTTTATGTTGAGGTGTAATCCACACTGGAGGCTGTAGTCTTTGATCTTCATCAGTAAGTGCTTTAAGTCCTCTTCACTTTCAGCAAGCAGGGTTGTGTCATCTGCATAACACAGGTTGTTAATGAGTTTTCCTCCAGTTCTGATGGGGTGTTCTTCACATAGTACAGCTTCTTGGATTGTTTATTCAACATACAGATTGAATAAGTATGGTGAAAGGATAACCCTTCATGGTACTCTGCCATTATTACATATTTATCTGTTTATGTTCTATCTCCCCACCAGAAAGTGAGCTCCATGAGGGCCAGGGTTTTGTCTGTCTTGTTCATTGGCCTAGTCCTAGCACCTAGAACCTGGCCCACAGAGGATGATTAAGAAAAAATTTTTAAATGAGTGACTGCTTGAATGAATGGAAGAGCACATATTTCTATATGAATCTTTTTGTTTGGGCTGAGCACCTTTCAAAATCATTTTACAAACACAAGCAATTTAAATGTAATTTTGACACTGTGTTTTAACTAGGGCACCATTTTGGAACTTCTGGGAAATAAAGCAGGACTTAATGAGAAAATAATTTGGTGGATTTTACACTGTCTATGGAGTCCTGGTAGCTCAGTGGTTAAGAGCTTGACTGCTAACCAAAAAGTCAGCAGTTTGAATCCACTAGCCACTCCTTGGAAATCTGAGGCAGTTCTGCTCTGTTCCAGATGGTCACTATGAGTCAGAATCAACTCGAGGGCAACGGGTTTGGTTGTTGTTGTTGTTTTTTAATTAGGAATCCCTGGGTAGTGCAAACAGTTAATGTGCTCAGCTGCTAACTGAAAGGTTGGCGGTTCTAGTACACACAGGGGCACCTAGGAGCAAAGACCTGAAGATCTACTTCCAAAAAATCAGCCACTGAAAACACTATGGAGAACAGTTCTACTCTGACACACATGGGATCACCATAAGTTGGCGTTGACTCCACAGTCACTAGTCACTCGTATCACTAAGTTCATCCTTAGTGACTTCATTACATCTGAAAATGGATCCTCAGCTGACAGACTCCAGAGATAAGAAATGGATATAAAAGCTAATGTGTATACCCTCCCCTACCCCTCAGTGTTCACACAGAACGGCAGCTCAGTTACTCAGGAAAGTGGAATGAAAATCAAGAGAGTGTCGCAAGGATCTTGGAAAGTTCCTGTCCATACTCTAACCCATTTTACCTGTTAGGAAAATGTGCATTCTAACACGTTGACACTTCCCTGGAGGTATATGGAAACATTATGAAGTAATGTTTATGAAGCACTTTCAAGTCCTCAGATAAAAGGCACTCTGTAAGTTCACAATATTATTATCATAGTAACTATGACAAATGAAAACATCCACTCCACTTTCCTCTCTTTTAAGTCACTTCTTATTGTTTTGTCATGTCAGATAATATTGTATTTTCTTACACATCTTTTTTTTCTTTTTCCTGCTTTAGAGTAAGAAAGTAATTTCACAGCAAGAAAAGAATATTATTTTGTGGAATATCATGCTATATATTCTAAGTTGTTGTTTTTTTTTTAGTTGACAAGCACTCCAAATACAACTATCGACTTACAAAGCTGTGCTGTTTTTCATTATGTTATGTTTTTGGCTTTCAGTATTATGAAGAAATGCTTGATTAAAAGGAAGCCTGCAAGTTAATTCCCAACATGCCCTTTGGCAGCTTTATCATTTCACTTAGAGGTGGGAGCAGGTGGTGTCATTTAGAATTAAATACACCATGTCTCATTTGGCAGGAAAACAGCATTCAGTGATGAAATATCCTTGCAATGAATCCCATTAATTGTTCACCAATTTGTGGTAACTTTATTTATATTTGCATACTGTAATACAAGTACAATGAGGTGCCATATATTTAGATTGTACTTAGTGTCAGGTTTAGCTGTAAGCCATAAAAGGCCTTTGGTATAACAGTGCTAAAGAGCTGATCTGGGAGTGCCAATCTGTCTTCTACAGCAGGCCCCCCAACAGTCTTCTTTCATTTCCTCCATTTTCCAGTGAAGTGATAGCAGTTTCTCCAAACTGTGGCCCCACTTAAGCGTCCATTATTTTTAGCATCTTTGCTCTGTAAAAAAGATAGAACATATCCTATTTGAAGGCTCATGTGTTTTCAGAGGCATAATACTCCTGCAAATTATAATGCATTGCCAGCATTTAAATGTCTTTAAATGCCAAAGGACAACTGATTAAAAATCCCTCTAACCTGTTTCCTGTAGAAAGATAGGTGTTTAGATTCAAAGAATCACATGTTAAACTTGGTACAGTCCATTAGAAAAATAATTCTAGGAACTTTGGACTAAAACAGTGATTGTCCTTTTGTGAGAATGTTTCTGTCATGGGATGTTTAAGCAAATATGAAACTTATTATTTATTTAAAAATACATATTTGTAGTTACTATACAGAAAATATGATGATCTAGTAAGTGTCCTTTTTCTGAATTCATCATTTTCATTCATAAAAGAACTTATAGTTCATCCAATATATGCCAGGTTCTGGCTGGGCTGGCTTGTGGAAAATGTGAAAGACACTTAAGATAGCCTCTCTCTTTCGAGGAACCTAAAGTATCTTTGAAAAACTGAATACATACATATGAAAATAAGAAAGATAACATCAATGTACAACTGACAATATATGAAATAAACAGTAAGTGTTACAGATCACAGTAAAGAGATCCCAGAAGCTTTAGGTTGCAGTATTTTCCATTACTAAAAGTTTTTATTTATAATCATATAGTGATGTAGCCTAGGGAACAATGTAGCTTTAGAGCCCTGGTTCTCAGCTCTCGCCCCACAGGAGAGCCCTCGGAGAAGCTATAGCCAATCTCACTGCTCAGCCCTATCCCAGACCAATTCCATCAGAACCTCTGGGGATAGGGCCAGGCAACAGTCGTTCTTAAAGCTTTCCAGATAATTTCAATGTGCAGCCAAGTTTGAGGATCACTGAGTCTATGGAAACCCTGGTTGGCGTAGTAGTTAAGAGTTTGGCTGCTAACCAAAAGGTCAGCAGGTCAATCCACCAGGTGCTCCTTGGAAACTATGGGGCAGCTCTGTTCTGTCCTGTAGGGTCGCAATGGGTTGGAATCGGCTTGACAGCAGTGGGTTTGGGTTTTGTGTTTTTTTTTGTTTTTTGGAGTCTATAGGGTCACTGTGAGTCGGAATCGACTCAGTGGTGGTGGTTTTTTTTTTTTTTTTTTTTTTTTTGGTGTGGATTTGAGGCCTTAAGACTTTTGCTTTTATCCTAGAACAGTGGTAAGCCTTTAAAGAATTTTAAACCAGAACAATGCATGATTAGATTTATATTTTGGAAAGATAACTCTGGCCAAAACACAGAAAACAAATTAGGGGGAAATAAAGTAGATGTAAATGCTGACAGATCCTTAGGTAGCTTTGGCAGTAGCCCAGTTGAGAGGCGATAGCTTTGTGGTGGATGGAGATGGAATCAAGAGTTATTTGGAAGATGAAAGGCCTTGATGATAGATTGAATGTGGAGAGTGAATGGAGAGAGAGGTGCTGTTCAGTGTGGTGGAGAATACTGCAAGAAGATGCAAAAGTCCCATGATTTTTAAAAGAGCAAATACAAAAAAATGTTTGTGTGAGTCATGGGGTTTGAACCTTGTGCTTCTAGATACCTAAAGACATAAAATGAGGACTTCCATGGCGAAGAAGCCCGTAGTTTTTACTATCAAGTATTTAATTAATTAGCTGTAATACTGAAGGAGTTACAGAATTGTACCTCTGAAGAGGAATATTACTTGTTTTATTCCTGTTACCTAGTAGGTAACTCATCCAAAAGAGGTAAATTGGAGAGCAATGCTTTTATTGTTGGATTCATGACTCGCTGAGGTTATTCTTAGGAAAACATTTATTTGTTGCACAAAAGATCTATGGAATTCATAGTTGATTCTGAATTTTATATAGTTGTAAATGAACCTAGTGATAGGCTCATCCAACATCTTTTTTATATTGGGATTGAAGATCAGGCAGGTTAAGGAATGCGCTCAAGGTCACACAGTTCTAAGCAGCTCTCCATGTTCTCAGGGCAGTTCTCATTCCCCCACACTACAATGAACTTTTTTGGATTGTACGCTGACTTATTCTCCATAGACCTGTGGCTCCTCAGAAAGCTTACTTCTCCATGTTTATGTACATTTCTGCATTCTCTTCAATTTCTAGATATTTCTCCTCTTGTATTTCAAGTGCAATTTAATCTGAAATGAACTTGTTGTACCCCTTTGAATGATTTATTTTTAGATTTTTCACAGTTTCCTGATATAATAAGGTGCTGTGAAAACCCTATACTCAAATGTCAAGTGTTCCGCTGACTGAGAATGTCAGTATACATCATTCATAGAAAACTTTTTACATAGTTGTTCTACTGATCATACTGTCGATTTTTTTCCAATTGTTTAAAACCCCATATTTCAATGTGCAGATATTTGATAACGTCATTTACTGACATGATTTAGTCATACTGTAAGGAAAAGCAGTTCTGATTTGAGGTGGAAATTACAGATTATTTAAATCGTGACTCAGGAAACAGCTCTGTGTCCTTCCAAACAAAGAAACCAAACCCGTTGCCATCCAGTGGATTCTGACTCATAGTGACCCTGTAGGACGGAGTAGAACTGCCCCCGTAGGGTACTCAAAGCTGTCAATCTTTAACGAAGCAGACTACCACATCTTTCTCCTGTGGCTAATGAGTTCAAACCACCGAACTTTCGGTTAGCAGCACTCTGGCTGCTAACAGAAAGACTAATAAATTACTTTTTCTGAAATTCCAGTTTTCTTATTGTAACTGAGGATGATACTACATACCTGACAAAACCATTATAAAAATTAACAGAGATAATATTACTACTGGGTTTCAATCTTTAGCAATATGGTCATCAAGATATAATGTTCCAAAATTGCAAAACCCAGCTGATTACCATGTTCTGATTTTCCCTCTTCTGTATGGTTCCTTAGGAGGTCTGCTGCTAACCAAAATGTTGGCAGTTTGAATCCACCAGCCACTCCTTGGAAACCTTATGGGGCAATTCTGTTCTGCCCTACAGGGTCACTTTGAGTCAGAACAGACTTGACGGTAACGCATTTGGTTTTTTGGTTTTGGTATGTTTACTGATAGCTGATTTAAACTAGTTAAGCTCAAGGTACAGAACAAGGAAACTTGCCACCATATTAAAAAAACCATTGGTGTTGAGATAATTCCAACTCATGGCAATCTCATGTGTTACAACATAGAACTGTTCTCCTTAGGGTTTTCTTGGCTATATTCTTAACAGAAGCAGATCCTTGGGACTTTCTTCCAGGTTGCTACTGGGTAGGTTTGAACCACCAACCTTTAGGTTAGTTTGAGCATAAACCACTTGTGACACTTAGGGACTTTGTCATCATGTTTTTGTTGTTGTTAGTTACTGTTGAGTTGATTCTGACTCATGGCAACCCCATGTGTACAGACTAGAACTGCTCCGTAGGGTTTTTAAGGCTGTGAGCTTTCAGAAGCAGATCTCCAGGCCTGTCATCTGAGGCACCTCTGGGTGGGTTTGAATCACCGAACTTTCAGCTAGTAATTGAGCACTTAACAATATACTCCTATCTAATTCACTTGTCCTATTTCAGCATCAATGTACTCAAGAGCTCCTACCTCCAACTCGTATCTTCCCAGGAATAATCACAATTACCGTTTACTTATTTCTCTTCCGTTACCTCAACCTATGCACTAAAATTTATTTATATAACTATCTTCACTAGGGCTTCAGGGTTGTGATCTTTTCTGAAGCTCTGTTTTCAGGGTCTTTTCTTTCTATATCCTTGTCCTTTGAACCTCTTAGTCCAAGGAGGCAATACTCCCCATACTCCTAAAAACACCTCCTAGCCATTTTCTTTATCCAAGACAGGTGATAGTTTTATCTGAAGATTTAATTCAGCTCTAAGCAAAGAATTTCTGAAGGATCTGGTGCTCCAAAACAAATTTATATGAAAATAACTAGCTGAGTGTCTAGCATATAGAAAATACCTATTAAGTCTTAGCTTGAGCGATGGGTTTATGTGGGTGTAATCACAACTTTCTTAATATATTTTTTTTAATTGAAGGGACTGAATGTATGCAAATAAATCTGTCCTAAAAGGAATACTGTGTCACATTGCCTTAAAAATCATCAAAATACCAAAAAAAAAAAAAGTTTTGAAAAGGACTAATTTGGTTTATACAAGTGCCCTTCCATCCATTCTCCTCCCCTGATAAGATTGTATAAACATATTTAAGCAAACTTATTGTCAGAAAAGGAAGGTTTCAAAGTGGAAAAACTAAGATAACCACCCCGCCCCCCAAAAAAAACAAAACCATTGCCATCAGGTTGATTCCGACTCATAGTGGCTTTAAGGTTGTTGTTGTTACGTGCCCTGGAGTCTGTTATTACTCATAGTGACCCTATATACAACAGAACTAAACACTACCCAGTCCTGCGCCATTCTCACAACCATTGTTACATTTGAGCCCATTGTTGCAGCCGCTGTGTCAATCTGTCTCATCGAGGGTCTTTCTCTTTTTTGCTGATCGTCCACATAACCAAGCATGATGCCCTTCTCCAGGAACTGGTCCCTCTTGATAACATGTCCAAAGTCCATAAGATGAAGTCTTACCATCCTTGCTTCTAAGGAGCATTCTGGCTGTACTTCTTCTAAGACAGATTTGTTCGTTCTTCTGGCAGTCCATAGTATATTCAATATTCTTCACCAATACCATAATTCAAAGGCATTAATCCTTTTTCAGTCTTCCTTATTCACTGTCCAGCTTTCCCATGCAGATGAGGCAATTGAAAACACCATGGCTTGGATCAGGCGCATTTTAGTCCTCAAAGAGACATCTTTACTTTTTTGGTTTGTTTGTTTTATTTATTTATTTTTAATCTTTTTTTTAATTGTACTTTAGATGAAAGTTTACAGAACAAATAATTTCTCATTAAACAGTACACATATCATTTTATGACATTGGTTAACAACCCCACGATATGTCAACACTCTCCCTTTTCAACCTTGGAGGACCTTTTTGTTTCAGCGGGGAACATACACATAGCCAGCGATACACTGTTTCAAAAATTTCTACGTGTACAATCAGTGACATTGATTACATTCTTCCAGTTGTGCTGCTAGTCTGACTATCCTTTTCCAAATTATTTCATCACCATTATCTTCAACTCACTGTCCCCAGACATCTTTACTTTTTAACACCTTACAGAAGTCTTTTGCAGCAGATATGCCCAATCCCCATTGCCAGATGCTTATTGGGCTCACTCAGCTAGTGGCTGAATTAATCTTTGGGTCTCCCTTTGTGTACCCACAACTGGGTTAGAAAGAAACTGGGATAGCGAGCTAATCTCCTACTTCATATTCAAAGGAAGAGGCTTTAAATTAATTGAATAAAGTGATCACTCTCATTTATTGGAAAAGCAAATTTGATTTCTATGGCCTATTAATTTTTGGAAGAAGTATAAGGGCTATATAACATATCACTTTAGGTATATAATTATAATGAAACTTTATATGTACTTTTTGTTAGTAAAATAAGTATAATTAGGTAGGCTGACTTCCCTTATAATTATCTCTTTAAAGTTTTATTTCAGGCACAGGTTATAGTTAATATTTTATATAGATCTGTTTTATTTTGGATGAGGTTTTTGACAATTCATAACATGTTGTCAGATAAGTTCCATTTATATCTTGCCTAAGTTATATTTGAATATAGGAAAATGAATATTCTAGCTCATTTTAGGAACATATTCTGTGCATGGTTTTCTTAGACTAAAATATAAAACATCTTTTACTTGGAAATAATGCATTGAATAGATGTTTGATGCTATTGACAATCAATACCATACCACCAAACTAAAATTCAGCGTTTTTGTTTTTTTTTTTTTATGATTTTGAAATTGGAGAATATATTTTAATATATTTATTCAGGAAAAAGCAATGAATTTAATTAATTTGAAAAAATTATTTGAAAAATCTAATGTGCAGAATTTACGTTTATAATTTAATGTTGTTTAAATGTAGAATAAAACATAAACATATTGTATTATGGTGAGAGTTTTTACTCAGTATAATGAATAGATGTCCTATATTAGTGGAGAGAAAAAAAAAGTATATTTCTTCAACTGTCAGTTTAATAAATGAATTATTTTGTAACACAAGATAAAATAAATTTCCCTTAAAAATGCACACACTTTATCGTTTGCCCTTCATTAATATCAAAAGTGGTATATATAACTAAAAGCCTCTTCAATGACCCCTGAGTTCTTATAAATCATGATAAATAATTAGCCATAAATTTTGCGAAGTTGTTAACAAGTGATATATATATGCAAAATCTTAACTTCTAACATCTTCCCCAGAAGCTTGAGGGATTTTAGTCAAGTCAAATCTCAGTTAACCCCCTAATGAAAGCCTGAATTAGTGGATAATAAGCCCACACTAGTGGAGCTACTGTCTTATGCAGCTTCTGAACTCAGAAGACAGAGAATACAAACAATGAGAGAGGCAGGGACGCAGAAGGAAAAGGCTGGTGACTCTGACCCTGTACTATGAGGAACTTGAGGGTTTGGTAGAGGGGCTCTCCTTCACCCAATGAGACATATACCTTTGAGTTTGGATAAGTCTTTAATTTAAAGTGCAGGTAAGCTTATAAGGTAAGACTTCTAGCTCTATTTTATCAGCTGGCACTTTCCCAGGAAGAAAATTGACTCCTAATTGAGAGCACACCATAGTGAACATAGAACATAGGGTTGGTAACCTGGGGAAGGGACAGTGGCAGTGGAGAGAAGTCATGTGAGGGGGTAGGCAGGACTGTGTATGTGAGGAGTTGTGAAATTAGAAGTGAGAGGAGTCTAAAAAAATAGAATCAATAGGAATTTGAAATTTTACCTCTGAATATACTCTTGATTTACATGTGGAAGATAGTTCTACAACATTCACAGAGATACAGAGGTTTTAGGATATGTTTTTCAAATGCAATATTGCCAGTAGTGAATTCTCAGTTCTGTTTCACAACCAGTACAAACCATAATGTTTAATTTTTTTTTAAACATAATACCATTTTTAAAGATCTATCCTGAAGTACAGTGCTGTCAGTGATAGGATAATATCCATACACCTACAAGGAAAATCAGTTAATACGACTATTATACAAATTTACACACCAACCACTAATGCCAAAGATAAACATATTGAAGACTTTTACCAACTACTGAAGTCTGAGGAAACCCTGGAGGTGTAGTGGCTAGGAATTACGGCTGCTAACCAAAAGGTCGACAGTTCGAATCTACTAGGCTCTCCTTGGAAACTCTATAGGGCAGTTCTACTCTGTCCTGTAGGGTCACTATGGGTAGGAATTGACTCGAAAATTAATCAAGCATGCAATCAAGATGCACTGATAATAACTAGTCCTTGGAATGCAAAGCTGGAAACAAAGAAGGATCATAGTTGGAAAATACGGCCTTGGTGATAGAAACCATGCCAGAGATCACATGATAGAATTTTGCAAAACCAACAACTTATTCATTGCAGATACCCTTTTCAACAACATAAATGGCAACTATATACTGGACTTTGTCAGATGGAATACACAGGAATCAAATCGACTACTTCTGTGGAAAGAGATGAGAAAGAAGCTCAATGTCATCAGTCAGAACAAGGCCAGGGGCTGACTGCAGAACAGATCATCGATTGCTCATATGCAAATTCAAGCTGAAGCTGAAGAAAGTTAAAACAAGTCCACAAGAGCCAAAGCATGACCTTGAGTATATTCCAACTGAGTTTAGAGACAATCTCAAGAACAGCTTTGATGTATGGAATACTGATGACTAAAGACCAGAAGAGTTGTGGAATGACATCAAGGACCTCATACATGGAGAAAGCAAAAAGTCATTAAAAAAAAAAAAAAAAAAAAAGGAAAGGAAAAACAGACCAAAATGGATGTTAGAAGATACTCTGAAACTTGTTCTTGAACGTGGAGTAGCTAAAGTGAATGGAAGAAATGATGAAGTAAAAGAGCTGAACTGAAAATTTCAAAGGGCTGCTAGAGAAGACAAAATATTCTTGTGAAATGTGCAAAGACCTAGAGTTAGAAAACCAAAGAGAACATGCTCATCATTTGTCAAGCTGACAGAACTGAAGAAAAAATTCAAACCTTGAGTTGCAATATTGAAAGATTCTATGGGCAAAATATTGAGCGACACAGGAAGCATCAAAAGAAGATGGAAGGAATACACTGAATCACTGTACAAAAAGAATTGATTAACTTTCAACCATTTCAAGAGGTAACATATGACAAGAACTAATGGTATTGTAGGAAGAGGTCCAAGCTGCGCTGAAGGTATTGGCGAAAAACAAGGCTCCAGGAATTGATGGAATGCCAGTTGAGATATTCAAGAAATGGATGCAACACTGGAAGGGCTCACTCGTCTATGCCAAGAAATTTGAAAGACAGCTACCTGGTTTATCAACAGGAAGGGATCCGTATTTGTGCCCATTCCAAAGAAAGGTGATCCAACAGAATGTAGAAATTATCAAACAATATCATTAATATCACATACCAGTAAAATTGTGCTGAAGATAATTAAAAAATGGTTGTAGCAGTACATTGACAGGGAACTGCCAGAAATTCAAGCCAGATTCAGAAGAGGATGCAGAATGAGGGATATCATTGCTGATGTCAGATGGATCTTGGCTGAAAGCAGAGAATACCAGAAAGATGTTTACCTGTGTTTTATTGACTCTGCAGAGGCATTCGACTGTGTGGATCATAACAAATTATGGATAAACATTACAAAAAATGGGACTTCCAGAACACTTAACTGTGCTCATGTGGAATCTGTACATAGACCCAGAGACAGTCATTGGAACAGAACAAGGGGCTACTGCGTGGTTTAACATCAGGAAAGGTGTGCGTCAGGGTTGTATTCTTTCACCATACTTATTCAGTCTTTATGCTGAGCAAATATTCTGAGAACCTGGACTATATGAAGAAGAACGGGGCATCAGGATTGGAGGAAGACTCATTAACAACCTATGTTATGCAGGTGATGCAGCCTTGCTTGCTGAAAGCAAAGAGGACTTGAAGCACTTGCTGATGAAGATCAAAGACTACAGCCTTCAGTATGGCTTGCAACTCAACACAAAGAAAACAAAAATCCTCACAACTGGACCAATAAGCAACATCATGATAAATGGAGAAAATATTTAAGTTGTCAAGGATTTCTTTTTGCTTGGATCCACAATCAATGCCCGTGGAAGCAGCAGTCAGAAAATCAAGCGATGCATTGCACTGGGCAAATCTCCTTCAAAAACCTTCTTTACAGTGTTAAAAAAAAACAAAGTCACTTTGAGGATTAAAGTGCACCTGACCCAAGCTATGGTATTTTCAATTGCTTCATATGCATGGTAAAGCTGGACAATGAATTAGGAAGACTGAGAAGAATTGATGCCTTTGAATTATGGTGTTTGGGGAAGAATATTGAATATACTGTGGTCAGCCAGAAAAAAGATCAGTTTTTTATTGGAAGAAGTACATATAGAATGTTCCTTAGAAGAAAGGATGGCAAGACTTCATCTCACTTACTTTGGAAATGTTATCAGAATGGACCAGTCTTGGAGAAGGACATAGAGCTTGGTAAAGTAGAGGGTCAGCCAAATAGAGGAAGACCCTTAATGAAATAGATTGACACAGTGGCTGCAACAATGGGCTCAAACAGCAACAATTGTGAGGATGGTGCAGGACCAGGCAGTGTTTCATTCTTTTGTACATAGGGTCACTATGACTTGGAATCAACTTGATGGCACCTAACACCAACAACAAATATATAGAGAAATAATCCAGAGAGTCAGCTTCTAATTCAGTTACAGGAATTGAACAACTAACACTCAATTTCTTATATACCAATTTGAATCTACCTTGATACTGCATCTTTGGTGCACCCAAAAACCCATTGTCGTTGAGTCAATACCGATTCGTAGTGACCCTACAGGACAGATCAGAACTGCCCCATAGGGTTTCCAAGGAGCAGCTGGTGGATTTAAACTGCTGACCTTTTGGTTAACAGCCATAACCTTTAACTGCCATGCCACCAGGGCTCCATCTTTTGTGCAAGGCACTCAAATTATAATGAAATAGAAAAATATGCAAAGAGATCTCAGTACTTCCTCAAGAGATTCTAACCTAGGCCAGCCAGATAAATACCTCATGTATCACGGATGAGGTTCAAGACAGTACAAAAGGGAGAAAAGTAAGATGCAAGTTACTGACTTTAATTAGCATTAGAGAATATGTTCTTGATAGTACTGATGCTAAAAAAAAGTATGTAGGAAATGGTCATTTCTTTTGTTGCCAATCTGTGTGTCTAAGTTATCTAGTGCTGCTATAACAGAAATAGCACAAGTGCGTGGCTTTAACAAACAGAAATTTATTTTCTCACAGTTTAGGAGTCTAGAAGTTCAATTCAGGTTGCTGGCTCTAGGGGAAGGCTTTCTCTCTCTGTCAACTCTAGAGGAAGATATTTGTCTCTTTGAGCTTCTTCTCCTGGGTGATCTTCATGTGGCTTAGCATCTGTCTTCCCTCATCTCTGCTTCTTTCACTTGCTAGTTTAATCTCTTTTATATCTCAAAAAAGATTGAGTTAAGAGACACTCTGTACTAATCTTGCTTTATTAATGTAACATATACAACCCATTCCCAAATGAAATTATAACCACAGGTATAGAGGTTAGGATTTACAATACATAATTTTGGGGGACACAACTCAATCCATAGCATTCTACCATGTGACCTCCAAAAATTCATGTCCTTGCCACATACAAAACACATTGACCCCATCATACCATCCTAAAAGTCTTAAATCTATTCGAAGTCCAAAATTTCAGCTTCTAACTCATCTGAATCGAATATGGATGAGACTTTAGGCATATCCCATCCTGGGGCAAAATTCCTCTTCATCTGTGATCCTGTGAAATCTAGACTGCAAGCTATTTGTTTCCAAAGTTCAGTGGTGGAACAGGCACAAGGTAGACATTTCCATTACAAATGGGAGAAATTGAAGGGAAAGAAGGAATAACAGACACCAAGCAAGTCCAAAACCCAGCAGAACAAAATACATTAGCTCTCAAGTCTTGAAAACAATCCTTTGTTCTCTGAGACCACTTAAATAATGGCCCTGCCCTCCAGACTCTGGATGTTGGCCATACCCTCTGAATTCTGGGTGGAGACCCCTGGACCTTGAGCTTCAGCTTTGGGAAGGCAACTCTCCTTCCTCAGCTTTGGTCGGGGCCCATTCTCCCAGTCCATCTGAGTGGCAACCCTACCCCATTGGCCCTGACAGACTCTGTTCTTCTGCGCCTTGGGCAGGTAGTTGGTTAGATCCATCAGTCACGGGCTTAAGCTCTTTAACAAAAGATAGTGTAGCCATTTCCTTGGTGAACATTCTAGGACACATGTCCTTAGTTTGTACAACAGAATTTTCTAAACCTTTAAGTTTTGTTTTCATTTTGCACAGTTCATTTTTAAGTCCATCTTTTTCCTCTTGCATTTTACTAAAAACCATGCAGCCCCTTTAAGATCTTGCTTAGAAATCTTCTCAGCTAAATATCCAAGTTCATCACTTATAAGTTTTACCTTCCACCAAACATTTGAACATAATTCCGACAAGTTCTTTGCCACTGCATAAAAAGCATCACCCTTCCTCCACTGTCCAATCACATGTTCATCATTTTCTTTTAAAGCTTCACCAGAAACACATTAAACATCCACATTTCTAGTAGCATTCTGTTGCTGGTGCCATACGTATTCTTCAAGGTGAGAGAGACTTTCTCTTTAGCTTTCCTCACTTCCTTCTGAGCCCTCACCAGAATTGCTTTTGAAGTCCATAATTCTACCAACAGTCTCTTCAAGGCAAACTAGGCTTTTACTATTAGGTACCTTAAAACTCTTCCAGCCTCTACCCATTACCCAATTCCAAAACCACTTCCACATTTTAGGTATTTTTAGGTATTTGTTAGTGCTGCTATAACAGAAATACCACAAATAGATGGCTTTAACAAACAAAAATTTTATTTTGTCACAGTTGAAGAGGCTACAAGTCTGAATTCAGAGTGCTGACTCTAGGGGAAGGCTTTCCTCTCTCTATCAGCTCTGGAGGAAAGTTCTTATTTCTTGGCTTCTAGATGATCTTCATGTGGCATGGTGTCTATCTTCTCCCATCTCTGCTTGCTTGCTTTTTTAATCTCTTTTATATCTCAAAGGAGTTTGATTTAAGACATGCCCTACTCTAATACTATCTCATTAACATAATAAATAAAACCCCTTCCCAAATGGGGTTATAACCACAGGTATAGAAGTTAGGATTTACAGTACATATTTTTGGGGAACACAATTCAATCCATAATACTGTGGTTAAAAAAAAAAAAAATCAACCTCAATTTCCAGATCTGTTCCTAACTTTCTGGGTGGATAGATCCCTAGGAACTTCACTCCTGTTTCCTCTACTATGGAAAGAGCAGTAGTAATTATTGCTGTCACTATGGCCTGGTAGGCTAACAAGTAGGATTCTGCCAGGAATAGAAAGAAACATCAAATCTTTTCGATCACTTGAGTGACATTTAGTTTATTTATCCCTGGTAGAACATTCGATGATGTGCTAGGATGATAATACACCTGACAGGTGATAAAACACCTCTTAAACGGTTTTTTCTTAAGTAGAAGTTGGGAAGGACTAGTTAAGTCATCTGGGTATTCCTAGAAACACCAGTATGTGTGCATTGTTGACTATTTTGCTACATACACTGTTTAGAATTTAAGAACTAGTAGCTCTCGGAAAGTGAAGGAATACGTATCTGAGTCTTTGCCCTTCCAAAAAAAAAAAAAGAACTAGCACATTACCAAAAATTCCCAAGCGTCAGAATCACCATATTTCTCTGGCCGTGTCTCCTTCTAACTTATTTCCTTTTCAGTGACTGAACCTCCACTCTTTAAAGCTAGTAAGGATGTTCACTGGTGACCCAGATTTGCTTTGCCTCACCATGATGCATTGATGATCACGTAACTCACTGTATCTCGCAGGTGTAGAACAAGTTTGAATAGAAAGACTAAAGGCATTGTATATAATAACTTTGATTCAGTTTTATTTAAGCAATACCTATAAAGATAACTAGTAGAATGGTATAGAATCTTTTCCTTTATTTATAACCTACAGATCAAATGGATACCATTTAAACTGATTCTTATAGCCAGTTGGAGCCGGCTTGTACTGGCTTGCGAGACCTAACATTTAAATTTTCAGGAATTTTGTGAGTGGTTGTTAAAACATAGCTATTATTAAAAGTTAAATCATATGAACTAACAAATTAATTATATTAAAAAAAGGTAATAAAGCCTCAAGGCTCGTCATTTCCTAATTATTCTACTACATTTTACTCTTATCTATGTCACGTTATCTTGAGGTGAGTTTTATGTACTGTATCTATACGGTGGACATGCTGGTGTGATACTGAACATCTCTTTCCAGCTCTGTGTTCAGTGACTTCACACTGGTAGAGTCTGAAATTGGCTGTGGTAGGAGTCTTTACACTACAGAAATGGGAAGATTCTGCAAATCATCTCCCTCTCCCTTTGTTGACAGCATGTTGTTAAACATTTAACTTGTAGCTGAATTTTGCTGAAAAAGGACTGTTCGGTGGTTAGGGAAGCATATCTCAAATGGAGGTTCCTGTGGCACATACGTTAGAGTTTACTGCTCCTCTGCTTGGCTTATTTAAAAATGTAGTTTTTTTTGTCCCACCCCTGAAACCTCTAAATATAATTCTTTTGCCCAGGTGATTATTTTATACACTATAATTTGAGAATAACTGTTTTAGAGCTTTCTAATTATGGAAGGAATAAAAATAATTTTGCTTTGCTCTGTTTTTGTTTGTTTTTGCCTTGAAAATGTTAACTCTGTTAGCAGTAATGTTAAAGCTGCAAGAATAAAATTATTCACTAAATTACATCAAAAGTAAATGATGAATGTATATATACATCCTAAGGAGTTATCTTCATCCTTATATCCTCAATGCTTTTTCTAATAAATAGCTTAGATGCTAAATAGATATTTCTTGAATTGAAGACCATAGTCTGAATGTTTTGCTGTCTTTTATTTCCTGTGCTTTGTTTAAAGCATTATTTTCTTTATGGTCCATATTTCCTCACACCTGTGAAAACATCCACCAAATTTCAACTCTGTTTTTCTTATCTACCCACAAAAACTTCCAGGTTCTCTCTCCATTAGATTTATTCACTGGAAAATTTTTATATGCAAAATATTTTTCATCTCCTACGTTTTTGCCTTCATTTGATAGCTCTAGAAGCCAGATGTTCATCTTACTAAAGTTGACATATTCTCATCTTCTTCTTCCCAGCCCAGCACTGCCTTAAAAACTGCCAAGAAGTTTTGAGTGTGGGTGTTTCGGTAAAAAGGAATTCACTGCTGTCCATCAGTTTGAAAATGTTACGTTTCCATTTTTAGCCTAGCAGAACAATAAATGAAAAACAAGTCAAAGTCTTAAAACAGGCAAGACTTATTTTCAGCATCTTAAAAATTAAAAGAATGTATTAGTTATTTTTAAAATAAGCTACTGCATATATTACCACCAAACGATATCTTTTTTGACAGTTTATTTGGTATGAAGGTTATTTTCTATATTGACAGTTACAAGACAGAAGTTTTAATATAGTGGATCTGCAAGCCACCACTATAACAGATCCTCAGAATAACACAGATTGTAGCAAAAATAATGCGGAATGACACTTCTGCCAGATGTATTTATAGAATGAAGCTGTATAACATAAGACATCCTATTCTAGAAACAGTATTCAGTCTCTAGCTCTGCAGCTTTCTCGGCAGTATTCCTCAGTATTATTTTTGGTATGGAGTGTTCATATTACATTAATAGGCTAAAGAAACTATTCAATTTACGGGGTCTTATTGGAGCAGCAAATTTAAAACTAGGTTCAGGGGAAAAATATAGTGTGGAAAATACATATGAGTGGCAGGTTCAATTGCCCCTAAATTGTCCCAAATAATTGTGGCTTGCTTATTAATAAGCCCTTTCCCCTCCCCCGCCCCCCACAAGGGGAACAATGGCTTGTGAGACTGTCATAGCTCAAAAGAGTTGCATTCATATGTTTAGATATTGCGTGTATTTTCCAAATGTGGCCTGACTGAGTGATTGTCAGGCACACCAGCTGCGATGGGCATCTATGTCAGTTGCAGAGGGATGCTGAGTCCTATCCAAGAAGTCTATAGCTACAAATGGTGAAAAGAAAACCCATGGAAAAGGATTTGAGACGTTCCCAGGAATTTCTAGTTGACGCAAAGCTCTCACTGTTGTTGCTGTTGTTGTTAGGTGCCATTGAGTCAGTCCTGACTCATAGTCACCCTGTGTACAACAGACTGAAACAATGGCCGGTCCTGCTCCATCCTCACAATCGTTGCTATGTTTGAGCCCATTGTTGTAGCCACTATGTCAGTCCATCTTATTAAGGGCCTTCCTCTTCTTTGCTTACTCTGTACTTTACCAAGCATGATGACCTTCTCGAGGGACTGGTCCCTCCCGATAAGATGTCCAAAGTACCTGAGACGAAGTCTCGCCATCCTCCCTTCTGAGGAGCATTCTGGCTGTATTTCTTCCAAAACAGATGTGTTCATTCTTCTGGAAGTCCATGGTATATTCAGTATTCTTCACAAGCACCATAATTCAAAGACATCAATTCCTCTTCAGTCTTCCTTATTCATTGTCCAGCTTTCACAAGCTCTCACTAGATTTTTTTTTCCCCCCAAGTTTAATGTAGAACCACTACCAAATTCATAGCTACGAATATTAACAAGCACCATCTTGGGCAGATATTGGGCTGAAGTTTATGTGGTTCCTACTCTAAAGTATAAAGGAACTCAGTCATTGGGGAATATAAGCATTCTCATTTTTATGCAGTATGATAAAATAAACATAGTGCCATATACACTGGGAAGTCTAAAAGAAGAAGTAGTCTTTTCAACTGTGGGGAAAAAGGGAAAGGTTGACAGAGAAGGAGACCCTTGTACTGAGTTTGGAAGACATTGAGTTTGGAAGACAATGACCAGCCAAGCATGAGTACTATGTGTTCAGGGAAACACCTAGTAATTCTGAATGCCTGGGTTTCAGCATTTAGGAGAGAAATAATTGGTTTTGAAGATTGAGAAACTGTTAGGGGACGTACCATAATGGGTTTTCTCTTCCATGTTAAGGTGTTTGGATTTTACCCTAAAAGGAAGAAGTGCCATTGAATGTTGTAGACCAACGTAGAAATATGATCAATCGACATTTGTGAAAGTTAAATCAGGACCACTATGAAGGATAAGCTGGGATAAGGAGCAAGAGTCAAAGAAAGGAAACCAGTTAGAATACCATTGCAATAGCCCAAACAAAAGATGACAGTAGCAATGTAGTTGAGATGGGATCGTTTTGAAAAATATTTAAAAATTGCAGTAGTAAACTTTAGTGACTGAGTATAGTGAGCTAATTGTGTGACAAAAGTCTAAGATGGTCCCTAGGTCTCTGTGTTTGTGGAGAATGGATACAAGATGGTGCTACTAACCAAAAAACAAAATACATGCGGGGAACAGGTAAAGGGTCTAGGATTATTGTGGACAATTTGCCATTCCTACTTGTCAGACTTGTTTATTAAATATTGATAACTTCCAGAAATGAGGGTAAGTAGGAGATACTGGTCTCTTCCTCCATATTAAAATGAAAGCAAATCTCACTCTGAAAGGACTTTATTAGCACACAGACACGAAACCAGTCTACAGCTTTTCCCTGTAAAAGACACCAGATTCTTCTTGGCCCACTTAGGAACTCCAACAGTTGCCTTTAGTGAAAGCTTCACTCCAAAGACGATGCAATAGTATTACGGTGGTAAGATCAAGAAGCCGTCTCATTTGCTCAGGTGATAGTGCCCTCCATTAAAAGGGGACACAGATGAAAGACATTCTAGGTCTAGAGAGCTGTTAGCTATTGGGACTGCTATTCAGTTCATGGAAGGGTGGAGATACCTGTGCAGGCTTTCTGAGCAACCACCTCTGTTAAATACTTCTGGTTTTACCAAAGAGAAAAGTGTTTTTAACATTACTTATGCCAGTTAACACACCAGATACGATGATGTATTTGTAGTATATGATATAGCCATCTCTGGAGTGTAGAGTCCTTAGTATGACCCTCAGATGCATACTTCAGACGCTAAGTGAATTACTAATTAGAGTACTTATGTGTTAATTAAACATACATGGAGTATAAAGTTAACTTTCACATACACGTGGTTCCTACTATGAAGTGTAGTTGCTGTCGAGTCAGTTCTGACTCTTGACAATATCATGTCTCTCATAGTAGAAATGTGCTACATAGAGTTTTCAATGGCTGTGACCTTTCAGAAGTAGATCACCAGGCCTTTCTTCCAAGGCACCTCTAAATGGACTCGAACCTCTAACCTTTCGGTTAGCAGTCAAGCACGTTAACCATCCTTGCTTCTAAGGAGCATTCTGGCTGTACTTCTTCCAAGACATATTTGTTCGTTGTTCTGGCAGTCCATGGTATATTGAATATTCTTTGCCAATACCATGATTCAAATGCATCAGTTCATCTTCAGTCTTCCTTATTCATTGTCCAGCTTTCGCATAAGATGATAGAAAATACCATGACTTGGATTACGGGCACCTTAGTTATTAAAGTGACATCTTTACTGTTTAACACTTTAATATAATTAAACTCAATAAGGTTTTTAAAAAATTTAAATTATTTCATGATGCAGTGAAGTTTTTTGTTGTTTTTGTTTCCATCTAGATAAAGGTAATAGAAATATCTTTAGAGATAAAATAATATTTTTATAAATGACCATTTACTTTGGGGCCTGGAAAAGTAGCTGGGGATATCTATTTAGTGCTGTGTTTACATAACTACTTATATCCTTTCCATAGTCGCTTAGTGAGGTTTGCAACACTGAACAGTAGTTTCAGCTACTAGCCATCCAAAGAGCTATCACTGATTCCACTGTCTTTTCCCTTTGCAAAACTTTTCCCACCTATTATGTAGACTAAAATTAAAATAAAATAAACCCTTTGCCCTCAAGTTGATTCTGACTCACAGCAACCCTGCAGGACAGAGTAGAACTGCCCCATAGGGTTTCCAAGGAATGGCTGGTGGACTCGAACTGCTGACCTTTTGGTTAGCAGCCATAGCTCTCAACCATCATGTAGACTAGTGGTTCTTAAATTGGTGAAACTACAAAACACTAAACACTGTTTTTTATTTTTATGTCAAACACATAAAAATTTTCAAACCCTCTCTCCCACTAAAGAAAGCATTGCTAGTCTCAGACTAATAGCAATAGTTATCAAAGACAAAAATGAAGTAACGTAATTTCTAAAGATACAAAAAGAGAATCTGTCCGTTTCCAGCACTACCCTCATTTTAAATGCCTACTGTTACCTGCTTTTCGATTATCTTTCCCAATGTTATGATTTAGAACCCAACATGAAATAGTTTAAAGAATACTAATGCAAGACTTAAAACAGGTTGTTCAACCGTCACTGGGCACTTGGCTGCTTGCCCTCCGGGACAGTCTAGCCCCCTAGTAAAGTGAATGATTTAATTCTGCCTGTCTCTTCTCACTAGAACTGTTCGATCAGATGGCCAAGACACTCTGCTGCAGGGAATTTGCGCTTCAGTTTGTTCTTGGAGACTCATTTTTCTGTATCGGTTTCTGAGTGACCAGGTTAGATGGCATAATAATATTAGCATAGCCGTTTTGTTGTGGTTATTGTTTTTATGCTTATAGGTCTTTAGGAAATATAGTCTAAGGAAAATCGTTCTTAATGTTGCAAGACAACACTTGACCAGAATTACAAATTTAATCTGTTTCTGCGCCTGACACTTAGTGCCTGCTTTTCTAACCTTACAGTCGGGCCCCCGACGTAAAGCCTTCCATAATATTAGGTTGAGATGCTGGTTCAGGCTGTCATCAGATAAGAGTGATCTAATAAATCATTTTTACAGTTTTCTGAAACACTGGAATTTTCTGTGACTATGTCTCTGCCAATTAGGAGATAGATTTAGTGCTCTTTGCTTAGAGCAGTTGCAAGATTATAGCCCCAAGCCGGTTGTGAACATTTTGTCAGTACAGAGACCTTGAAACAGTGAAAGGTTCAGCATTTCATCTGTTTATACAGTTGGGAATCCTTGGTTTTCTAGCATGGACTGACTACACTAATAATACTACTTTTTCTGCTTGACAGCATCTTATGAAATCGTGCTCCAAGATGAGCAGGAAACTTTTAACTCTTGTTTTGTATTTATATATTGACTTTGGGGGCGCAAGGGGGATATATATGTGTGTATGGTTTGGTGTCTCTGGAGAAACTCCAGTTATTTACCATTGTTTAGTTATGTCGGATGCCATGGAGTCAATTCCAATTCATAGCGACCCCATGTGACAGAGCAGAACTGTCCCAGAGGGTTTTCTTGGCTGTAGTTTTTACAGCAGCAGATCTCCAGGTCTTTCTCCCACAGAGCTGGGGGGGTTCAAACAGTCAACATTTTGGTTAGTAGTCTAGCACTTAACTGTTGTGCCACCAGGGTTTCTTATATTTACCATTAGGATCCTCCAAAGATTCATTTTCCCTGGCCACTGTCACAGTCTCTGTCTCTCTCTTCCTTTCTGTCAGCCGTTCTGTTTCCTGCCCAGGCATCGATGGGTAGGCTGCCCATGGTGTCCTGATAGAACCTAGGAGTGCAGCACAGGTCCCACAGAGCGAGTGCCGTGGAAATGCTGCCAGGAACAAATCAGTTCTGTGGGAGCCACGTTAGTGTTCATTACATAGAGATTTTCCCAGAGGGATATTCCTTTGATCATAAAATGACGTGTACTGCACAGGAGCCCTAGATCTTCCTGGAATGTTTTTTAGGGGGCCAGATATTCCAGCAATGTCTTATCCACCTGCTAATACTGTGCCCTATTACTGATCACTTGCCTTTTTTCCATACACCCTTGAAAGAAATAATCATCCAGATAAGAACATTAGCACAGCCTTCAATACCTTCCCCTGAAGATGCAGAGTTGCTCAAAAGGAACATTTGCCATACTGTATATCTAAAAATAACTCCAGAGACATCTACTGCCACAGTACACATTGAAAGCATTTTGATGAGAACCAGACAGTGCATAAAATGTAAAGATTTAGACTTCTGTGAGGGAGTTGACCAGGGCGGGAGCGATGTGTGGTGGTACTTCATTGTTAATTATTAATGTATTCAGAAAAGTCCAGGAAATAAAATACTTTTCCACTGATGTTTTCTAATTATAAACAACAGCTAATTTTTCTTAAATCTTGTAATATATTCACAGAAATGTTTGTACATTCACTAATGAGGGCCATTATATTGAGGGGCACATTGCACTCAGCGGATTGCATGTACGCAGGAATGACCCTGCATAAATGCAGATGGCTTCACATTATCTCTGAGGGAATTCAGGATAAGAGCCCCATCCCCTGAGTTCTTCACAGAAAATAATCAGTTAGCTATTGCTTTACTTAAGTGCCTGAGATTTTATAGCACTATTCATTTTATCTGGTAGATTTTCTTAAGAACAAATTTAACTCTCTGGGTCCTTTTGAGAAAGTACTAACTGTATGTCAAATAGCTGTGTGTGTTGGGGTGGCGGGTGTTGTGAGCATATGCATGAGTGTATAGGGATTGGGGACTTTTAGTAGCTGGTATCTGCTTAAACAAAGAAGACCATTATAAAACCGAACAGTTCAGTTAGTCAGCCTTTCACATTTTAGTCCTTGGGTGGTGCAAACAGTTAAGTGCTTGACTGCTAGCCAAACAGTTGGTGGTTTGAACCTACCCAGAGGCGTCTCGGAGGACAGGCCTAACAACCTGCTTCCCAAAGGCCACAGCCTTGAAAACCCTATGCAGCAGTTCTGCTCTGCACACATGCGGTCGCCATGGTTCATAACCGACTTGACAGCAACTAGCAACAACAACAAAATGTTAAATAGTAAGTTAGATGCATGTTTATATTTCCATAGACTTAGATTCTCTCCCCAGCAGGAGACTCAGTCAGTGGAAACTGCTTCACTTCCAGGGCAGCCTGCACTCAGTCAAGAGCTGATAAGTGTATCCCTTTGGTTGAACCATACTGTAATAACTTCTAGCTCACTTCTAGTTCCCTTTCCTGACTTCCCTTTTTCATTTATCACTAACTTTTGTTTTTTCTCCTTTCTGCCCATTTTATTTCCAATTTTATCTATGTTAAATGGTGACCAGAAATAGCAAGGATAAATGACATCCATAGACAGTTTATAATTCTCAAATTGAGCTAATAATTTCAACCATGTCTTCCATCAAATCTTTTTTTGATGGGAGCTGCTGGAAATGATCAAAATTGATTAATTTGCATCTCATTGCCTTTCTTCACCTCTGCATATTAGGTAGCAAAAATATAAAAATGCAGTAGCCAAAACATGGACAGCAGGAGAATGAAGGTAGAGACCTGGGTTATCTATCAATTGGACTATCAGTCCCAGAATAATTAGGAATTAGCTGACTACTAAATTGCAAGCCTACACGCAAAGGCTGGTGGTATGGAGTAGCCTGTGTGTTCTCTGTGCAAGAAGTTGTTCCTCTTATGCTGGATGAATACAGAATGGCACAGAGGTGAACACGGAGGTTTATGAGCTAAAGAAGCTGGATGTGAAATGTGAGATTCAACCAGGAAATAGGGAATACTCATCTAGGCAGGTACAGAAAATAACAAGGAAAGAGCAGCAGTAATCAAGAAAATAATTTAGAAAAGTAGCAGAAAGGAGGTGGGAGAACACCGTTGCACTTTAGAATTCTGTGCTGAGAAAATGAAAATGCATTCAAAGATTGGACCAGTGGGAGGGATCACACACGGTACTTACCAAATTATGCTATTAGAGAAAGAGGTACCGGGACACTTACAAGAATTTGAGGAGCCGACTCTGTTTATTTTCTTTTAAAAAATTTAAGCATACCTACTTCTGTCCTTGTTTCCATAAAGCCACATCTACCCTGTAAGCACTCAACAGTCGCTATTACTAAAGACTCCTTCATTCATTCATTCCGAAAATTTGTTCTGAATGCCTGCTCCACATCAGGGCTCTGTGGTGGAGCTGGTTAAACAAGAATCAACTTGGCCAAGTGTGTGTTTTCAAGAAGCTGAGGATCCAGTGAGGGGGATAGAAAAGTAAGATTTCACAGCAGGTTGTGATAAGTGCTATGATACTAAAGCTTGAGAGCAGAAAGGAAGGATGCCCATCTCAGTCTTGGAGGGAGAGAAGACGTCCTCCAGCTAACAATGTCTATGTTGAGAAACTCAAAGGATGTGTGGAAGCTGGCCAAGGAAGAGTGGTGTGGGCTTGTCAGGGAGGAGGAGAGGATGCCTGGTAGGGAGGGAGGGAAGGAGGTGTTGATGAAGAGTATTCCAGACAGAAGGACCAACATGTGTACCGGCCTGCAGAAAGAGCTTGAAACTTTGCAAGGCCAAAAAAATAGTTCAGTGTGGCTAGAGCAGAGAATAAGGAGAGAATGTGAAGTGAAGGCTGAAGGGGGTTTTAAAACCCTCCAGTGACTTGCCAACGCAAACAGAAGAAAACCAAAATCCTATATCCTGGCCTGCAAACCCTGTGCATCTGACTCCTTCTCAGCACTCTGGCCTCATGTCTTCTTACTATCTGCCTGGCTCAGAATGCTCTGGGTTTTTGGTTTGTTTGTTTTTCTGTCCCTTAAACATGTCAAGCTCATTCTACCCCCAGTGTCTTTAAATTCAGGGTTCCTTCTGTTTTTCATGTGTTTCTGCTTGTTATTCAAGATGCCACTCAAATGCCACCCTTTCCTAGAGGACTTCTCCAACCACTCTGTAACTAAAACAGCGCCCCCAAGCACTCTCTGTAACGTTATTTTATTTTATTTTTAGCACTTATCAGTACCGGAAGTTCTTAAATATGTGTTCATCTGTTTGTCTGCTACCTTCCTCTACTAAGAGTAAGACCTTGTGGACAGGGACTCTGTGCACTTGTTGACTGCTGTAGTCCCAGCATCTAGAACAGTGCTCAGGAATAATACAGTGAAACCTGTGAGTTCCGGAACTCAACGGGACTGCCTTGTTTTTCCAGGTCTCACAAGTTTTCCGCCTTTGACAGGGTGTAGTCTTACCACTTTTCTGTCACTCATTTTAGTGGAAAATATTTGAGTTTTCCTTCTCTGACAGGCTTCCGCCTTACAAAGTCTCTGGCTTTCACAGGTTTTACTGTAGATACTCAATAAAATTCTCTCAATCACTGGTAGGAGACATAAGCAGAGACTAGCTCTGGGAAGTGCCATAAACACCATGCTAAGGGCTAGCACTCAGCTACCAACCAAAAGGTTGGCATTTTGAACGCACCCAGAAGTACCGCAAAAGAAAGACCTGGTGATCTGCTTCTGAAAGGTCACAGCCTTGAAATGAAAGCCCTATGGAATGTAGTTCTCCTCTAACACATGTGGGCTCGTCATGAGTTAGAACTGACTTGAAGAGAACTGGTTTGCTTTTTTTGGTTAAGGATTTTATACTGAATGTAGTGGGTTTTAAGTGGAGTAGGGACATTATTAGGACTGAGTGATTTAGAAAAATTATCCTGGCTGTAGCATGGAGCATGGGTTTGAGTGGGGCTTGTTAGAAGCAAGAAGACTAGTTAGGAGTCCTAAAAAATAAATAAATAAATAAAAAGATACTGTTTGAACCAAGGGAACGGGAATACATTGCATTTAATGATTAATTGGGTAGGTATATGAAGGACAGGAAGGAGTCAAGATGATATGCAAGCATTTCTCTTATATAACTGAGTAAAGAGAGAGATGTACACAGGAGATTTAGATTTGAGAGTCATCAGCAAATAGGTGGTAATGGACCATAAGAGCAGATGAGATCAGCCTGGGGGAACAAGTGGAGAGAATGAGACCGGGAGAGGGTTAAGGCAGAAATCCTGAAGTACACAGATAAATTGAAAATCAATTTTTTAGATAAATGAACTCACTTAAATCTATAATGAAAGTAAAATATTAAAAATTTAGGTTTAGGAATATAATTTTTCCCGTATGTGAAGACTGTTTCTGGTTTTCTGCTTTGGTCTCTGGTTGAGCTTTTCAATTTTGCTAAAAACAGTAAACTAGCTCTGCAGTAGGTAAGATTGTATTTAGGAACTCTGCTTGACTCATAAGCAACAACAATATGGCTTAATCTGATAAAGAAATTATATGACAGACTGAAAAGGTCAGTTGTGCATCTTGGAAAATAAATACTAGTACAAGAAAAACAGGAAATACTGATAGATAGCACTGTAATGACTCTAAAGTTAATGCTTCCAGGTAATCATTAATCAAGCTGTTTTAAATGCCAAACAAGCAGGACCTGGTTTTCCTCCCTTACCCAGACAGGATCCAATGGCCCAATTAAGCATGAAAACTGCCAGAAGTTTCATCAGAAGCACTGAGAACCCAAACACCAGGTCCTACCTTCTGAACACATGTTGCCTCAAGTTGCTGATTACAACTTCTCTGAGTTCATCAGCATTTCTAAATAGTTGTGATTCTGTCTTCTTTATAGGAAGACAAGAAAGCAAGATACTAAGCATGTTCTCTTGAAGAAATAAGTTAGTACCAATGTAAAGTTGCAGTTTTTGTAAAGGGAACATAGTTCAACAGAGATTTTTAAAAATGATAAATTAATGTGACTTCGTTGCCTATTCCTACCCATGCCATGAAAATCTCCTATTCCTAAATAAAAATGAAAAACCATTTTTCTAGGTCACATAGATGTATATTGTTTCACTAATATTTGACAAGTTAAAGCCCTTCAGGATTGGAGTCAAATACAAGTTTATTAAGAACTAGAGAACAGTTGGAAATAGCCTTTCTTTAGATTGTGTTACACCAGTGAAGCTGTACATAGAACTGTACATAGACCAAGAGTCAGTCATTCAAACACAACAAGGGGATAGTGAGTGATTTAAAATCAGAAAAGGTGTTCATCAGGGTTGTATACTTATTCAATCTGTATGCTGAGCAAATAGTCCCGGAAGCTGGACTATATGAAAAAAAACATGCGGTATCAGAATTGGAGGAAGACTCGTTACAACCTGCAATATGCAGATGACACAATCTTGCTTGCTGAAAGCAAAGAGGACTTGAAGCACTTACTGATGAAGATCCAAGACTATAGCTTTCAGTATAGATTATACCTCAATGTAAACAAAACAAAAATCCTCACAACTAGACCAATAAGCAACATCATGATAAACAGAGAAAAGATTGAAGTTGTCAAGGATTTCGTTTTACTTGCAACCACAATCAAAGCCTATAGAGGCAGCAGTCAAGAAATCAAATGATGTATTGCATTGGGAAAATCTGCTGCAAAAGACCTCTTTAAAGTGTTAAAAGCAAAGATGTCACTTTGAGGACTAAGGTGCACCTGACCCAAGCCATGGTCTTTTCAGTCACCTTATATGCATGCGAAAACTGGACAATGAATAAGGAAGACCAAAGAAGAATTGAATTATGATGTTGATAAAGAATGTTGAATATGCCATAGGCTGCCAGAAGAACAAATCTGTGTTGGAAGAAGTACAGATAGAATACTCCTTAGACGTGAGGATGGTGAGATTTAGTCTCACGTACTTTGGACATGTTATTGGGAAGGACTTGACCCTGGAGAGGGATATCGTGCTTGTTAAAGTAGAGGGTCAGCGAGAAAGAGGAAGACCCTCAACAAAGATGGACTGACACAATGGCTGCAACAATAAGCTCAAACATAGCAACGACGGTGGGGATGGTATAGGACAGGGCAGTGTTTTGTTCTGTTGTACATAGGATCACTATGAGTCAGAAACTACTTGATGGCACATAACAGCAATAACAACAATGAAGCTATTTAAATTATCTATCCTCTATTATTTGGAAATTTATTCTACTATATTTGTAGATAACTCAATAGCCAATACAGTCACAACAAATTCTAGTATTTAGTAAAATCCTTAGAACCAGCAATATATGTGTTCCTGGGACACCCACAATCTGCAAAACCACACTTTAAAAGTAACTGTGTTTATGGGGAAAAAAAAGACTTGAGGCAGACCTCTCAAAACTTATGCAAGTGTAACTGGAGCACTATCAAAAACAATTTAAAAAAACAACAACTAATAAAAATACTTCCCCAATGGTTGAAAAGGTGTGTTAAAATCCTTTTTAATAAATAGGTGACTATTCTAGTAAATATAGGCTCAGTGTTGAAGAAAAACTGAAGGTAGTTTGATGGAAGTAGGAGTAAGGAAGGGTTGAAGCTGCTTGATTATAGAAACAAGATAAAGGCAGAAGGGACAAGTCTATGGGAGGATGCATATTCAGCTCTTTAAGACAAACAGCATGGACATCCTGAGCTGAGGAGGATTGAATGAGATGAATAGGCACCATGTACTGTATTCCTCTATCCTCTATGACCCACTGTGTTTGGATGTCAGTGTAGACTGTTCATGGCTGTTTCTTGCTGGAGAAAACATTAGAAAATTTCGTATGAAATAATGTGACTACCAAGTTATATTGACATTATTCTTCCATTTACCGAACACAGATGAGCTAATACGGAAACATGCTGTAGCAGAACAGATTGTAACTATGTTGCCGGGGTCTTCTGCCCAACCTGGGCAGCCCCTGTGAGGTTCTTGTCTTCTACTGACCAAGAATGACCAGGAGAGGCTCAAGTTTTCTGCACAAACAAAGCTTTATTGAGCAAAAGTAGCTCATGAACAGAGTCAAAGAGGGACAAAACAATGTTAGACTTTGTCTCCCTGAATAAAGGATTGGCTAGGGCTTATAAAGGTTTTTAGATGGGAAAAGGCATCATCTGTATTCATGAAAGAGGAGGGGTTATGAAGATTAGGTGTGCACACAGGAGGCAGCCCAAGATTGAACCCATAACAAAGGCTCCTGGGACTGGATGGCAGGACTTATTATGGGGTGCCATGCCTGCGCAGTCCACTCATGGTGCTGGCTTAATTCCTGTCGTAGGTCTGTCAGTCACCTTGCGGATATCTGCGCATGCTCCAGGGATCAGATCGGGCGGGTTCTTCTGAAAAACATCTTATCAAGGAAGTACATTGAGAGCTGGGTGGGTTGTTCTTTCATTATTGCATGTTCCAAGATAACGGGTTTTGTGTCATTAGTTAAGCACATGATTTTAGTTCAGGGTCCTTTGCCTAGGGGCTCTGTCCCTTTTTCCCTTCCCTATCTCAACTACATGTATTTGGTGCAACATATTTATAATTTGATAAGTTCTACTTAGATCTTTTTGTGAATGTCAGGAACCTGCCCAGCGACCTTTCTACTGGTTATTCCTTGGAAGCAATAGTTTAACTTCTTGAGTTTTATTCTTTTTGCCTCGCCCCTGTGTCTTTTCTTCTCCCTTGGTAGCAGCCCCCATCCATTTAATTGGGGGTTCTTCCTGCCCATCTTGATATGTAAAATAGGACTAAAAAGTACAAAGTTCTTACCCCTGGTGGACCCTGGTTTGTAATTTCTGACTTCTTCTGAGGGGATGAACATCTTTGTTTTTGAGACAAAATGCCTGATTTTAAGTCCGGTTCTTCTACTTCCAATCTGGGTTTTTTGGGGCAAGTTAACTTTAGTTCTCTAAGCCCCTATTGGTCATCTATAAAATGGGGCTAATAATATCAGCTTCCTGCTCTGTTGCTGTGAAGGTGAGACAAGATAATGTGGGACAAGTGCTTGTCACAGTAGCCAACACCCAGAAAGTACTCCATAAAATATATTGGTATGGTTAAACGAAACCCCTTTTGACAGCCCTCCAAACTGCCTGCCTTCTTTCTCCACTTTAGAGACCTTTTCTTGAAGAAGTTCCTTCTTTTCAGCCAGAAAACGCTGTTCTGTCTAATCTTCCACCAAAGGCTTTTTCTCAAAGGAACTGTTTCTGTCTCTGAAGACATCCAAATGGGGACTAGTTCTACCCAAGAATAATAGATCCCGTGGACACATTTACTCACGGTGAATTAGAGCAATTGGGAAAGAAGTCCAGGATTTCATTGAGAACCTTTCTTTTGTAGTTAACTTAATTGTTTAAAAGTCTTTATAAAACAACCCCCTCCACCCAAAAGAAGAACCTCAGGAAATGATCATTGGGATTCTTTTTCTCTTTGCTTCTGAAAGGAAGGTATGCTGAGTGAAATATTTCTTTTTACCAAGTAATAATCATAGAGTTTTGTCTTAGTATCTTACGACTGTAATTGCTCTGTCATGAACTCTGTAGGGAAAACAGAAAAGCCAGAAACTAAACACCTCCCCAGTGACTTTTGCTTCTGGAAGCATAGGGTACTAGATGCTCTGAGGGGCATCCCGTAGTACTACTAGATGTGGAAAATCTGCAGCTAAAAGGATTTTTAGTACCTTCTTGGCTTGCAAGAAAATAAGGGAAATTTCCACAGGTTAAAAAAATCTCATCCATAAACATATTACAGAATTCTTAATGTAAATATTAATAAATCAAGCTCAACATAATTTATCATGACTAAGTGGGATTATTGCAGAAATACAAGGGTTTGACTTTCAAACTATAAAATATAGTTAAACTTATTAATAAAGGAGAAAAGTATGTGATCATCTTATTAGATAAAGAAAATATGCTTGATCCTAATTGACCTCCATTTATCATTTAAAAAAATTATCCAAGAAAACTAAGAATAGAATGGAACTTTGTTGTCCTAATAAAATGTATCTACCAAATGCCTGCAATAAATGCCACTATCAGGTAAAAAGTTAGACATATTCCCTTTAAAATTAAGAAGAGGCTATCTGGCATCATTACTTCTGTTCACCCAGCATTGGAGATCTTCTACAAGAAAAAGAAATGAAATAAAAGGATTGGAAAGGAAGTAAAACAACAGAATATACATATTCAAATTTCTAGGGAAATCACTACAGGAGTGCATATAGAATGCAAACTGCCAAACTAGACAGGCAAAAAATAAAATTGTAAAAAACAGTCACTGCAAAAGAAACAAGAAAGGGGAGAAAAAAGGAAAATAAAAAAGTGGTATGGATTTAGAGCACAAAAAAGGATGCTGGAAATAAATCTGAATATAGCAGCAATTAAAGTAAACAAAATTGGGCTAAATGAACAAAACAGTTGACAACCAAGATTAAAAAAAAAATCAAGAAAATGATAAACACAAAATGTTGAATGGGTATTACCTCTAAGAGGAAAAATGGAGAGTGGAATCAGGATGAAGCCTAAACAGCCTAAACAGTACTTCTCATTATCTAATTCTTAGGTAGAATGATGGGGCCTTGGGTATTCATTTTTTTAAATTACGCTGCAAATCAAATATTATGTAAGTAAATGATATGCTATATGTCAAATATTATAAAATAAAACTATTTTAAATTTCTAAGAAACCTTAAAATATAAACTAAGCCCTTCCATTTTATAAATCTAACGAGCAGCATAAGCATCCTGTAGATAAAGTGGAGAAAAACTTTAAAAAAAAAAATATTAATGCCGGAAATACTTCTGATGCCAAGATACACTGAAATCCCAAGGCTGTTCCCATATTTGAGAATCACCCTGGAAAGAGCTGAAATCCAAGAAAATGTTTGAAAATAGTTGTAAAAGTATAGACTGATCAAAGTCAAAGTATGACTGGAGATTGAATTAAATCAGTAACAATAAAGGAGAGCCTTAATATCTGGATATTTATTTTAGAGTTTGTTCTCTGGGACCATATAATTTGTTGTCTTAATAAAGTTTAGTTGTCACGTAAATACTGATTTAAAGATAAATTTTCTATATAAGCATAGCTTGTAGTAGGTACTTTTAAGATTTCTTGAAGTGGTTATGATCTAGGCATGCCTACCTTCTGGTGGCAGCATACCCTATTTACAGGCATAGTGCTGACTACTGAATTTGTAATCCTAGATATAAAGTGATTATGGTAATGTCGTGAGAGAAAGATTTACAGCCTTGGAAACCCTATGAGGTCGCTGTGAGTCTGAATCAACTTGATGGCAGTGGGGGATGGTAATGTCATATTGCAGAAAAGTCATTTAAAAAATATTGAGCATTGTCTTCTGTACACAGTGTTGTTGTGTGCCACTGAGTCGATTCTGATTCATAGTGACCCTATATGACAGAGTAGAACTGCCATAGGGTTTCCAAGGCTGTAAATCTTTACAGAAACAGATTGCCACCTCTTTCTTCCCTGGAGGGGCTGGTGGATTCAAACCACCAACCTTTTGGTTAGCAGCACTCCATATTATTCCCTCCCAAAAAAGAACACATCATTTTTATGGGTATGTATTAGGGAGTGATAATAACTGTCGGCCCACCCATAATTTTGCAGACTTGGGGTCTTAATAGTAACCTTTTTTTCTTCCTTGTCATCTTTAGTGTATAAAGATGTCTGTTACCTTCCTCCATAAATACTTAATTTCTTATGATAATGTTTATGGTTAGAAATGTCTATTCATCATTAACCTTAGCAGTCTGATTTTTTTATGGCCATATAATATCTATGAAAGGAAAACTGTCACTTTCACTCGACCTCATATTGCATAGCATTTATGCACCATTCAAATACGGAAAATATCTTGACCCTTGATTTTGCGCTATATTCTAGACATTAAGCTTTTCCTTTCAGATTACTGAATAAGAATATACCAGTAGAATGTGTAGGTCACTACTGTTTCTTCATTTTACAAATGAGAAAGTTTAGGTTTGTGATTTGATTCAAACCTGTTCCAGGAATGGTGCAGTTTTCAGTAGCTTTTTCCTTTGTTATCTTGGATTAATACATGAAACCACAAAGACATTAAGTAGTTTTTAATGTTTTTAATAACATCTTGGTTGGATAGAAGATTAGAAGTAAAAGAAAGGTAGCATTTATTTTGAACTTGATGAATTTATGAGTAGTGCTTTCAGGAATGGAGCTGCATTTAAATACTAACATTTTTACCCTCCGTCTGTTTATTTTGTTGTTATTAGGTCCCCTGGAGTCAATTCTGACTCATAGCAACCCTACGTACAACAGAATGAAACACTGCCCAGTTCTGCACCATCCTCACAGCACTTGCTATGTTTGAACCCATTATTGCAGCCATTGTGTCAATCCATCTCATTGAGGGTCTTCATCCTTTTCACTGGCCCTGTACTTTACCAAGCATGATGTCCCTCTCCAGGGACAGGTCCCTCCTGATAACATGTCCAAAGTATGTAAGACAAAGTCTCACCATCCTTGCTTCTAAGCAGCATTCTGGCTGTACTTCTTCCAATAAAGATGATTCTTCTGGCAGTCCATGGTATATTCAGTGTTCTTCCCCAACACCATAATCCAAAGGCATCAATTCTTCTTCCATCTTCCTTATTTGTTGTGCAGCTTTCACATGCATATGAGGCTGCTGAAAATACCATGCTTGGGTCAAACACACTCAGGCCTTGTAAAAACAGCTTAGGGGTGGAGTCTGACCTCCTCCAACCCCACAAGGGGGAAGGAGAACCAAGATAAACAGCACAAGGCTGACTCCCATGAGGTGGAGGCCAGACAAGCCTCCTCTCTCCACCATCTTTACTAATTCTAACACCAGCCATGCCTCCCACAGCACTCTCTACTGGGCTCAATAATTCATTGCAATGGCCGCTCAGAACTCACTGACCATACTCACAATTTGTTAGGGAAGTTTATTAGGGAAGTAACAGTTACAGTTCAGGCTCAGGAACACTGAAGATATAGTTCTTTCATTAGGATAGCCTCTTCCCAGCCGTGCTCGCAGGCACGCCTCTCCCTGGCCCTCAGTCTCTGCCCAAAGTCACTGTGCCATCTCCTGCTGCCTGGTCTCTGCTGCTGAGTCTCTCCTTCCTCAGTGGTAGTGGGTTCCTCACTCTGTTTTGGAATTGGCTCTCTTTTAAGGCAAAACTGACCAGTCCCCTTGGTAGGCCACAATTACCCTATCACACAGTCCCATCCAATCACCTGGGTAGAAGTTACAAGACCATGGCTGGAAAGGCCACACACAAAAGTAATTAGTCACACCACAGTCCTCAAAGTGACATTTTTGCTTTTTGACACTTTAAAGAGGTCTTTTGCAGTAGATTTGCCCAAGGCAATATGTCATTTGATTTACCTAACTGCTGCTTATATGGGTGTTGATTGTGGATCCAAATACAAATGAACTCCTTGACAACTTCAATCTTTTCTCCATTTATGATGATGATGCTTATTGGTCCAGTTGTGAGGATTTTTGTTTTCTTTATGTTGAGGTGTAATCCATACTAAAGGCTGTAGTCTTTGATCTTCATCAGTGGGTGCCTCAAGTCCTCTTTGCTTTCAGCAAGCAAGGTTGTGTCATCTGCATATCACAGGTTGTTAATGAGTCTTCCTCCAATCCTGTTGCCTCGTTCTTCTTCAGACAGTCCAGATTTTTTGCTCGGCATACAGACTGAATAAGTATGGTGAAAGGATACAGCCCTGATGTACACCTTTTCTGACTTTAAACCATGAACTATCCCCATGTTCTGTTCAAACGACTGCCTCTTGATTTATGTACAGGTTCCGCATGAGCACAAATAAGTGTCCTGGAATTTCCATTCTTCATAATGTTATCTGTAATTTGTTATGATCCACACAGTCCAATGCCTTTGCATAGTCAATAAAACACAGGTGAACATCTTTCTGGTATTCTCTGCTTTCAGCCAAGATCCATCTGACATCAGCAATGATATCCCTCGTTCCACACCCTCTTCTGAACCTGGCTTGAATTTCTGGCGGTTGCCTGTCGATGTACTGCTGCATGACGATCTTCAGCAAAATTTTACTTGAGTGTGATATTAATGATATTGTTCGATAATTCCTGCATTCGATTGGATCACCTTTCTTTGGAGTGGGCATGTGTATGGATCTCTTCCAGTTGGTTGTCCAGGTAGTTGTCTTCCAGATTTCTTGGCATAGATGAGTGAGGACTTCTAGCACTGCATCCGTTTAGTGAAACATCTCAGTTGGTATTTGTCAATTCCTGGAGCCCTTTTTCTCGCCAGTGCTTTCAGTGCAGCTTGGACTTCTTCCTTCAGTACCAGTGGGTCTTGATCATGTGCTACCTCCTGAAATGTTTGAACATTGACCAGTTCTTTTTGGTGCGGTGATTCTGCATATTTCTTCCATCTTGTTTTGATGCTTCCTGTGTCATTCAGTTTTTTGCCGATAGAATCCTTCAATATTAAACTTGAGGCTTGAATTTTTTCTTCAGTCCTTTCAGCTTGAGAATGCAGAGCCTGTTCTTCCCTTTTGATTTTCAAACTTCAGGTCTTTGCACATTTCGTTATAATACTTCATTTTCTTGAGCGGCCCTTTGAAATTTTCAGTTCATCTCTTTTACTTTATCGTTTATTTCTTTCATTTTAGCTGCTCTATGTTCAAGAGCAAGTTTCAGAGTCTATTCTGACATCCATTTTGGTCTTTTCTTTTCTGTCTTTTTAATGACCTCTTGCTTTCTTCATGTATGATGTCCTTGATGTCATCCCACAGTTCGTCTTGTCTTTGGTCATTAGTTTTCAGTGCGTCAAATACATTCTTGAGATGGTCTCCAAATTCAGGTTGGATATACTAAAGGCTGTACTTTTGCTCATGTGGACTTGTTTTAATATCCTTCAGCTTCAACTTGAACTTGCATATGAGCAATTGATGGTCTGTTCTGCAGTTGGCCCCTGACCTTGTTCTGACTGATGATGTTAAGTTTCTCCATTGCCTTTTTCCACAGATTTAGTTGATTTGATTCCTGTGTATTCCATCTGGCAAGATCCAAGTGTATAGTAGCCATTTATGTTGTTGAAAACCCCTATTTGCAGTGAATAAGTCATTGGCCTTGCAAAATTCTATCATGCGATCTCCAGTGTCATTTCTATCACCAAGGCCATATTTTCCAACTACCAACCCTTTTTTGTTTCCAACTTTCACATTCCAATCACCAGTAATTAATGCATCTTGATTGCATGTTTTGATCAATTTCAGACTGCAGAAGTTGTTAAAAATCTTTAATTTCTTCATCTTTGGCCTTAGTGGTTGGTGTGTAAGTTTGAATAATAGTTGTATTAACTGGTCTTCCTTGTAGGCGTATTAAAATTATCTTATCACTGACAGTGTTGTATTTCAGGATAGATCTTGAAATGTTCTTTTTGACGATGATTGCAGTGCTGTTCCTCTTCAGTTTTTCATTCCCGGCATAGAAAACTACATGATTGTCCAACTCAAAATGGCCAGTGCCAGTCCATTTCAGTTCACTAATACCTAGGATATCGATCTTCAAGCATTCTATTTCATTTGTGACAACTCCCAGTTTTCCATGATTCACCCTTCATACGTTCTACATTCCAATTAGAATGTTTGAATGTTTGTAGCTGCTGCTTCTCATATTGAGTCATGCCTCATCAGGAAATGAAAGTCCCGAAAGATTTATTCCATCCATGTCATTAAGGTCGACTCTCCTTTGAGGTGGTAACTCTCACTCAGCCGCATTTTGAGTGCCTTCAAACCTAAAGAATTCATCTTCTGACACTATACCAGACAATGTTCTGCTGCTATTCATAAGATTTTCCCTGGCCAATTTTTTCAAAGTAGATTGCCAGATCCTTCCTCTCAATCTGTTTTAATCTGGAAATTCCGCTGAAACCTGTCCACCATGGGTGACTCTGGTATTTGAAATATCAGTGGCATAGCTTCCAGCATCACAGCAACACACAAGCCACCACAGTATGACAAGCTGAGAGATAAGTGGTAGTCAGTTAATTTAGTAACAAAAAAAGAGAAGCTGGCTATTTTTTTTCTTGTTGGGGTCACAACTCTGTTTCGTTGACATGCTCATTTCTCCTATATTTGAATTTTTTAGTATTGTAATTGCTACTTTATGCACAATCATTTCTAAATAGATGTTTATGGATTTGTCAAATTCACAATTTTTTTACACAAGTTTTGTTGAAATGAATTTAATTGTGCCTTGTACAGAAAATTCCCAACACCAATGATTTATTTAAAAGCTTGAACATGATTTGCTGATATTATAGGAAATATTTTATGTAACTATGATATTGTCTCTAACTACTCATGTTTCTTTTTGTGAAATAACATATAAATAGAAATGTTTGACACTTTAGATTGTTCATTTGTTATTTTATGATTACATGAATTCAAAACCTGAAAATCAGACACCTTCTTCAGTTTATTGCTGATATGCTGTAAGACTGTATGTGCTTTTGTGATATTGTAAGACTCACTTGCAACTAACAAGAGTGTTGTTGAAGTGACTTGTTGTTTAACTGGCTGTTTAGTTGGCATCATCTGTGGGTAGTCAGAGCCCTCTCATCTTAACTGGGAGATAGACTTCAAAGATTATATGAATGTTGGGAGATAATTTTTTTGTTACTCTTCATTCAAGTCAGATTTCCATTGGTCTTTGTTATTTTCATTAAATGGAAACAAGGATGCATCACTTCATTTAAGGCTTCTGTGAATTCAAAGCTTTGAGTAAAACCTCATTAATCTGTACCCCATTTGTTCAGAGGATGTAATAATTTAGATAAGTGCTGGGCTTAAGTTTACTTTTCTGCTATCTATAAAGAAAGGATTACTAACCCATTAACCAAATTAATAGTGCAAGCAAGATTGGAAGAACAAATGGCATTAAACACCCTTAAGCAGTTAAGGAGCACCCATGTACCTGAAGACAATCTAAACTCAAGATACAGAATATTCCCGGAGTTTTCTCTAAGCACAATCTCTGTCTGGCAACAATTGTAAAAGTTTTAAATGGCTTCTACTTGAAACACTTCCCTAAATCACTATTACCTTGCTTTAAACCCAGTTATTCCAAATTAGTGAGGTCTGGCTATACTTGGCAGGCAAATTATGAAATTTTTATAAAGGTTGTTTGTCAGTGCTACATAGTGATGATTGGAAAAATGAACAAGAAGACGCTTCCCAATTAGTAGTGTTCAGGTGGAACTCTGGGTGTCTAGCTCAAGAACAGCCAGCGATTTGAGATGGGAACATTTATTCATTTTGTGCATAACAGTTTTTCACAAAGAACTACCCTGTGAAAACCCATGATCCTGGCTGGAAATTAGCACCCTGCTTGCCAGCACATTGTTGTTGTTAGTTGCCCTTGAGTTGATTCCAGCTCACGGCAACCTCATGTGTATCATCAGAATATAACTATGCTCCACAGGGTTTTCAGTGACTGATTTTTCAGAAACAGATCACCAGACCTTTCTTCTGAGGCTTCTGTGGGTAGGCTTGAACTCCCAACCTTTTGGTTAGCAGCCAACAATGTTGACTGTTTACACCACCCAGGGAGCACCCAACAAACGGTGAGTGAGTAAATGAATGAATCTTCTAGAAAGTATGGCTGAAGAGTGCAGAGTAATGGAGAGCTTTCCTGCTCTATTGAATAGGAAATACATTTTCTTCTCTTTCCCAAACCCGTTGCCATCCAGTTAACTCCTGCTTATAGTAACCCTATAGGGCAGAGTAGAACTGCCCTATAGGGTTTTCAAGGGGTGGCTGGTAGATTTGAACTGCTGACCTTCTGGTTAGCAGCTGAATGCTTAACCATCAGGGCTCCTCCATCTCTTTAGGGAACTTAAAAAAAAAAAGGATGTATTTCAAATCTTGAAATTCCATAACTAGCATCTTAACATTTTTAAGCTTGGTATGTCACTTGACTCCATATCTCCTCCAGCTCTCAATTAACTCACAGGATTGCTGATTTCTTTCTCAGGATGTTATCCGAAGGAAGGAAATAATGTGGCATTTCATCATTTTCTTCCTCCTCTTCTGAACTGTGATCACACACTGAAAGCTCCATCCTGTGCTGATGTTCGAGAATCTGTTACCATGAAGCTATTCCCCAGCTCAAAGGATGGGTTTATTGCATACAGTGTAACAGGAAAAGAGAATAAGTAAAAGTAAACTTAAAAAAAATCCTGATTAACAATAATAGAAAATAGGAAAAATTGTTTTTAAAATTAAATACAGGGAAGAGTAGAATGCATTTTTATGATTGCCTTTGCTCCCTAAACATTTCCTTTTATTTTCTGCTTTTGGAAATTTTATTGCATATAAAAGACCTTGCTGTCCACTAGCTTCTGGGCATATGTCCAAAATACAAGTGGACATTAACTCAATTCAGCAGATAAGGTTTCCTTAGAGACCTCTGGATGACTTCACTAGTCCATTCCTATCACCCTGCCTCTGACCTGTGCCCTTCCAGACAAAGCTACTTAAAGAAAAAATAATAAGATTTGCTGCTTATGTAGAGGTCAAGAAGGATACAAAAGAGTGAAGGATAAAGCCAAGATTTTGAAACAAAGGTGTCTTGGAGAGTAAAGGTAACCCTGACACTGAGGCAGGTCTGGAGGGGAGTTGATGTTGAGGCAATGTGATCAGCTGTCCAAAGGAACGTTTCCCAGTCTGTAGGGTTTTTTTTTTTTTTTTCACTCTTTTGGTGAAGTCTTTTGATGAGCATAAGTGTTTGATTTTTAGGAGTGCCCAGTTATCTAGTCTCTCTTCTTGTGTTTGTGCATTGTTACTTATGGTTCGTACTGTGTTTATACCATGTATTAGGGCTCCTAGCGTTGTCCCTATTTTTTCTCCCATTATCTTTATCGTTTTCAATTTTATATTTAAGTCTTTGATCCATTTTGAGTTAGTTTTTGTGGATGGTGTGAGGTATGGGTCCTTTTTCTTTTTTTTACAGATGGACACCCACCTTTGCCTGCACATTTGTTAAAAAGACTGTGTTTTACCATTTAATGAACTTTGGTCATTTGTCGAAGATCAGCTGACCGTAGGTGGATGGATTTACATCTGAGTTATCGATTCTGTTCCAGTGGTCTGTGTGTCTGTCATTGTACCAGTACTGTTTTGACTACTGTGGCTGTATAGTAGGTTCTGAGATCAGATAGTGTGAGGCCTCCTGCTTTGTTCTTTTTCTTCAATAATGCTTTACTATCCAGGGTCTCTTGCCTTTCCGTATAAAGTTGGTGGTAAGTTTTTCCATCTCGTTAAAGAACACTGTTGGTATTTGGATCGGGATTGCAGGTGATGGGTTATTGAATGATCCTACTGTGAAAGCTCTAACCTTGTTTTCTTCCATGGATTGGGTGATCAGGATTTATAGTTTTTGCAGACCCACAAGTTTAGAATTTTAGAATTTTTCAATTGTACTGTAATTCAAGTATTTTGTACATTTTAGAGCACTTTGAAGCACATTAAAGATAAAAAGGTGATATGCTTATTGGAAGTCTCTTTTTCAGGTACTGGATAGATGTATGAACTCTGAAATTATTTTTCATCACTCGAAGGAGAAATAAAACTTAGAAATACACTAGATGGCAAATGAAATGAGTCACAGTTAAATGTTTTTAAAATCACTTAAAATAGCTGTTCAGATATTTGTCAATGACTTTGTTGGAGAAAGAATTGAAAGTATTCTTTGCTAACAGCACCTAGATCTAGGTAGATGCTCAGGAGTGGGCCAGGTGCAGGTTACAGACCCAGCCAGGGGAACTATGTTGGCAGTTTTTAGGTTTGACATAATTAGAACACTTAAGAATGTTGCATAGACCTGATAACTGTCATTATCAAGGATGCTAGTGAAATCAACAGGTTGTGACTTACAGTCACCAAGATATAGAAATTAAGGGCCCAGGCGTAGGGTTCAAGTCCTTGCTCTTCCAATAAACAGCTAGGTGTTTCTTTAAAATCATTAAGTCCCAGGTTCCTCATTGGTGAAATTGGATTCATAATCCTGTTTCCCTCATATAGTAGTTGTAGGACTGCATTAGATAATACATGCAAAATGGTTTAGCACAGTTGCCAGCATGTGGTAAATACCTGATAAGTGAAAGGTTGTTTTTGTAAAACTTTAAAATCTCTTGAGATGTGCTTAATGGATATGTACCTCCTTCAATTTTATGGCATTATGGATCCTTCTGATACAATATGTTGAATTTTGGAGATTAAAAAGGAATCTAATAGATTGTACTTGGTTTCTTATAATCAGTCTCAATGGAGATAGGGCTAATTCCACCCTAATACTGTGGCTCAATCTATAGGTGAAGAGTTCAAAATTTTTCTCTGATGGAAATAACAATTTATCGTTTGAAAACTTCATTCTCTGTATAATCAACATGGCTCTTGGTAAGGTGAGTAAACAGGAATGGGTATACGTTTCTTTCTTTACCATCCCCCTTCTCAAGATGTCGTCATTTCTATTAAGCACTCCAATGTCTCACTGGTGGAGTGGTAGTATTCCACAGATTGAAGAACCACTTAGTAGTCCCATCTGGGATATTCTGATGTTAGCAGAGACCAAAAGTTCAAAATTTTATTGGCTGAAAGGTGGACTATCTTGGAATCTCAGCTATCCAGGAAGAGAGCTACTCTTCAGTCTGATAGCTCCCTTTCTCTCTCACCCACCTCATCAGCCGTTCCTGTATTTGGTAATACGTGCTCTTACTTCACCAGTTTTCCTTGACATTGTTGCATTACAGTGTTTGCTTTCTCCTTTTCTCCTCCCCAGTAGGATAAGTCCATTTATTTAACTTACAAATCTGGCTTGATTTATGTTCTGGCTCCTGTGGTTTGTTGGGCTCTGATTTCCTCCGAGGCCTGCATGATCCTCCTAAAGTGCCTGTTAGTTACAATCAACCTATCTGGTGTTCCACTAACACTTGTAGTAAGAAATGAGTGTTTAGTCAGAGCTATTACAATAGTTAACAAACCTTTTGAGATTTTCCAGGTATTGAAGTGCTATGAGAGATTCTTTAAATAAACATACCTTAGAACAAAAATAAAGTACATACACACACAAAAATCCAATTCTTTGGTTTGTTTGGAGGAAAACAAAACCAGCACTTTCTTTACTCCCTTTCAGTGTGCTCTGGTGTCTTCTAGGCACTTTCCTTCCAAGTAATTGCCCTCTTGGAAGTTGGGGACAACAAAAAGTCTTTTTTTATAAGTTGAAAGCAGTGAGTAATAGATGAGAGCCTAGGACTTCTTAGTGGTTGAGGTGGGCATTTCATTTCTGACCTGTAAATGTATTTACCTACACAAACAACTGATAATGGAAAACATCAGCTTCAAAGGCCTTCATAGCTCTGAAACATTTTCATTTATTGCTGAATTGTTATAGTTTCCTCAAGACAAATGGGATACAGATTATCTTTATAGAAAAAAAAAATGTTTCCAACAATTTAAACTTAATGTGAAAGGTGGTCCAATATTGGATGTAAACCACTTCTCTGAGGCAGATGCAGATAAACACTATCTCAGGCCTGGACATGGGGAATTAAGACTGAATTCTCAAGGTGGTACAAAGGCAAGTGAATTCTCAACCCCAGGCTGATAAGTAGATAATAAGTAGAAAAATAGAACTCTTTTCTTTTTTGATGACAAAACACTTAATTCCATATTAAATGGAAGGCTTAACTGCCGTTGTGGGTGAAAAGAAGGCTTTTTTTTTTTTTTTTCCTCTCAAAGTGCTGAAGCAGATTGTCTATTAAAAAGTATAATAGAGAATTCAAAGACGGAGACCTCATGACAGGGGAAAGAGAGTAGCTAGGTTGAGAAAGACTGAATCTATTAGTAATAAGCAACTTTATTTCTACCAGAAGTTTTTTTATTTTAATTTTTTTTTTTTTTACTGTACTTTAGATTAAGGTTTACAGAAAAAATAGTTTCTCATTGAACAGTTAGTACACATACTGTTTTATGACATTGGTTAACAACCCAATGACATGTCAACACTCTCCCTTCTAGAACTTGGGTTCCCTATTACCAGCTTTCCTGTCCCCTCCTGCGTTCTAGTCCTTGTTCCTGGACTGTTGTGCCTCAGTAGTCTTATTTTGTTTTATGGACCTGTCTAATCTTTGGCTGAAGGGTGAACCTCAGGAGTGACTTCATTACTGAGCTAAAAGGGTGTCCGGGGGCCATACTCTCGGGGTTTCTCCAGTCTCCGTCAGGCAAGTAAGTCTGACCTTTTTTTGTGAGCTAGAATTTTCTTCTACATTTTTCTCCAGCTCTGTCCGGAACCCTTTGTTGTGATCCCTGTCAGAACAATCAGTGGTGGTAGCCGGGCACCATCTAGTTGTACTGGACTCAGTCTCTACTAGGAAGTTTGAAGCTAAAAATTCACACAATGTAAACTCAGTTCATTTATAACCCTTTTTATCTGAGAGTATTAGAGCTATGGCTGCAATAGTTCATTGCTGTCAAGATTTCCCTAGAAATAAAAGTTAGACAAAGGCATTTATGTACTTTCTTAAAGTAACAAATAAATGCCTGAGTCTGTATGACAGACTTGCTACCAAGAGAAGAAGTGGAACAACTCTAAAATCTGTGTTTAATATTAAAACCCAGTCAACAAAGGGCTCCTTGACTGTTTGCCAAAGCAATCCTTGAAAACTCGAGTCTCTTTCTAAAATACCCAGAATTGGTAATTATACGTACTATGAATCTCTTTTTCCCATGAACACTTAGACAAACCTTCTTGGTATCCTTTATTCCATTTCTGTCTTTGCATATCATGCCATTTTATTTGAGCAGCCTCTGTTCAGAAACTTTCATTCATTCAGCAAATATTTATCTCATATCTACTCTGTGCAAGTCACTGAGGATGCAGAGGAGAATAAGATAAGGCCCTCACTGTCTGGTGGAGGAGACAGAAATGTAAACAGATAATTAGAAGGCAGCCTGATCAATGTCATAGCACAGGTATGAACTGAGTGCAGTGGGTACAAAGCAGAGGGAGCTATTCTCCCTGGGGGAGCCCAGGAATGCCTCCCAGTGCCTGTGACATTTGAACTGTGTCTCAAAGGATGAAGGAGCCCTGGTAGCACAGTGGTTAAGCGCTTGGCTGCTAACTGAAAGGTTGGCAGTTCGAACCCACCAGCTGCTCTGCAACAGGTGTTTAGAATCTTGTAGTCAAGCTTAGCATGCAAGGTTCTTGTGGTAATAATGACAATTTGAACATTGAAATGTGCTGTTTTTTATATAAAAAATAAGTCTTCTCAGAAGTGGAACTTTATTATAGAAAGTAAATACCTTTCATTTGGAGGAAATTTAAGAAGGTCCACAAAATAGGAATAATGGACTGTGTAAAGATCTCCACGTGACTATTACTAGGTAAAGCATCAGGTCTACAGGCATCTGTCTTTTTTTTTTTTTTCTACATGGAGTTCTATAGCAGCAAGCATCAGAGAGATCTGGTGACTGGGAAGGTTGACTTACATAGCTTATTAATTTTCCAAGCACTATAATGATTGGTAGATGCCACATTTCATATTCAAAGGCAAACTAATCATAAAAATGTTGTATGTCTTATCTGGGGTCTCAGAACTAATCAATTACAAAACAGTGAATTTAACTTCAAGATCTTGACTATATATATACTAATGTCCTGTTCACGGAGTATTAGGAGGCTTTATTGTAGAAAGACTGAAAGTCAATATTGATTGATTACCATTTACTATATAGCTCAGTTTCACATGCCCTGGGAACTCTCCCTGCTTGTAGCTTAGGCTGTCACTCCACTTACATCCTAGATCCCAACCCCTTTCACCTACAAGGACATCACTCCTGCGATTCTTATCCCCTCTCTTGCACCATCAATATTTCCCTGTCTACAAGATCTTTCCTAGCAGCACACTAACTTGCTGTTTTTTATTCTACCTTAAAAATAAAAAGAAAGCTCTCTCAACTCCACTTTTACCTCTAGCAACTTCATATTTTCCTCCTTTTCTTTACTTCCAAACTCCTTCAAAGAGTTGTGTATACTCTTGGTCTCTGTTTTCTCTCCTCTCATTCTCTCTTAAACCCACTGCAATCAAGCTTTCACCCTTCCACAGATACTGTTCTTGTCAAGGCCATCAGTGAGCTCCAGATTGGTAACGTCAGTGGTCCATTACCCATCCTCATTGTGTTTGACGTATCAACTAGCTGCAGTGACACATTAGGTCCCTCCTTCCTTCCTCCATGAAATACTTTCTCCCTTAACTCCCAGGAAACCACAGTCTCCTGGTTTTCCTCCTCTCATATCTGTTTGGATATTTAATACAAGTCAAACTTATGTCTGAAACTGAACTTATGAGCATTCCCCCCCCACCCACCCACCCAATCTCACTCCCTTCTACCATCTTCTGTAACACGGTTCATGGCATCTCTATACTTTCAATTGCTCTGGTAAAGGACTCCCTCTATGTCCTTTCAATTTATGCTCCAGAAATACCAAACTACTTGTACTTATCAAACCAAATATTTTCCATGGTCTCTAATGCCTCTAGGGTCCCTGGGTGGTACAAATGGTTAAAGTGCTTGGCTGCTAATCCAAAGGTTGATTCGAGTCCACCCATAGGTACTTCTGAAGAAAGACCTGACAATGTACTTTTGGAAAAATCAGCCACTGAAAACCTTGTGGAACACATTTCTACTCTGACACACATGGGGTCATCATGAGTCAGAGATGACTCAACGGCAACTAGTTAGCTAACTCTTCCATGCCTTTGCACATAATGGTTTTCCTCACAATTGTTTCATGAAATGGTTTCTACAATTTTATCAACCCAACAAACTTCTGCTTCCCCTGTAAGATCCACCTCTGCCTATCTCTTCCCACTGTACCTTGTGACAACTCCATTATAGCTCTTGTATAGTATGTTGGAAGAAGTACAGCCAGAATGCTTGTTAGAAGCAAGGATGGTGAGAGTTCATCTCACTTACTTTGGATGTGTTATCAGGAGGAATCAGGCCCTGAAGGACATCATGCTTGGTAAAGTAGAGGGTCAGTGAAAAAGAGGAAGACCCTCAACCAGATGGATCGACACAGCGGCTGCAACAATGGGCTCAAACATAGCAATGATTGTGAGGACGGCACAGGACTGGACCGTGTTTTGTTCTGTTGTACACAGGGTAGCTGTGAGTCGGAATCAACTAGACAGCACCTAACAACAACATAGCATATTGTAAAGTCCTGTTTAGATGTCTTTCTTCCCACTAGACTCTAAGCTTCTTTGGAGGAGAGATATCTTTTCACTTTTATATCTCCAGTGCCTTGGTGGCCTAGTGGATAAGCACTCAGCTACTAACCGAAAGGTCGGTGGTTTGAAAGCGCGAGCTACTCCACAGGAGAAAGATGTGGCAGTTTGATTCCTTAAAGATTTACAGCCTTGGAAACACTATGGGGCAGTTCTACTCTGTCCTACAGGGTTACTATGAGTTGGAATCAACTCAACGGCAGTGGGTAGTGCCTGGTACATAGTAGGTGCTCTACAAGTATATGATGAAAAATGCTACATTTAGCTTTTGGCTTTTAAACAATATGTGTATCTGTGTATGTTGGAGTCCTAATGGCACAGTGATTAAGAGCTATGGCTGCTATCCAAAAGGTGGCAGTTCAAATCCACCAGCTGCTCCTTGGAAACCCTATGGGGCAGTTCTACTCTGTCCTATAGGGTCGCTATGAGTCGGAATCGACCCGATGGCAATGGGTTTGTTTAGGTTTCAAAGTCTTTTAAATAGTATTCTAAGTAGCTAATCTAATATTCACGTTTCTTTATTTTGTAGAGAAAGTAAGCTAGTTTCATTTTTCCTGATGATTGTAGAAAAGTTGCCTTTTAAATGAAAAAAATAGTAGTTCGTAACTGGTATACTTATTTTAAAGCTTTCAAAAGAAAACTAAATACAGTTTCCTCTAAATTAATATATACATGCAATACTTAATCACACTTAAGAACAAAGGATTTAATTTTTTTTAAATCATAGTTGTATAGTCTTAACTGATGATAAACCGTATTTAATTAAAAATTGGTATTTTAGACACATAGCTTAAGTTGCAATAATTGTTATTTATGTCTTAACCCCATACTTGTGTCATTCTGCATCCAATTATAGCTCCTTTCAGTTCATGTTTATATTAATTGTAATGTGTGCCATTGGGGCCTGATGGTCAGATTAAAATTTGGCAATACTTATTGAAAAGAGTAGAATGTGCTGTAGCCATGCCATGTCCCTTGGTTTTCTGAGGGGCATATTAAAAGGACAGTGTTCTTGTTGGTGGAATATATGGGGCAATGGACAGTTTTGGGGGTGATTAAACAGTGAAATGATGCCGAATCTTCCAATTACCAGCAAAAGGCTCTTACTGCAAATATGTTACAGCACTGTGAGAATTTCCTTTTGTATATTAGTTTTTGTAACATTTTATGAGCTTGATTATTATAAGTTTTATACTAGGCAGTAAGCAGATATGGATCTGTAATCTTAAAAAATCCTGAATTGAATTTCCAATATTCAAAATCCAAGTTAATACCACTAGACCCCAAAATAACTTTTCCCTTTCTATCAGCTATTTCTGTACCCATAGAAAAGCAGGAAGAAGAGAAAAGAGGACTGACATTTAATCCAGAACAGATATGCCTTTGGGTAGAGATAGCTGCTGAAGAAAGCTGACAGATGTCTACAAAGAGTACGGTTCATAGATAGAAAAAGTGTACATCTACAAGCTGTTAAATCCAGACTTTCTGAGCAAAGACCATCTAGCTAACCCCACTTATCTCTGAAATAAGATATTACATAACTTGTTAGCTAGAATATCATTATTTAAAACAATAGGAGAAAAATATAGGAAAAGAACTGGTAAAACTTTTTTCCCTCTCTGGCACTATGAATTAAATGTTGATATCTTTTACCCTATGACCCCATTTTGTTTGTTTTGTTTTGTTCGATAAGGTTTTTTATTTTTTAATTTTATTGTGCTTTCGGTGAAAGTTGACAGCGCAAATTAGTTTTTCATTCAAAAATTTATATACAAATTGTTTTGTGACATTGGTGACAATCCCTACAATGTGTCAGCACTCTCCCCTTTTTTCTTTCCCCTCCAGGTTCCCTCTGTTCGTTAGTCCAGCTTTCCTGTCCCTTCATCTTTGCAAAAGGGCAGGTGTTACCCATTTTGTCTCATATACTTGACAGCTCTAAGAAGCGCACTTATCAAGTGTGTTATTGTTTGTTTTATACGCCTGTCTAATCTTTGGCTGAAAGGTGGACTTCGGGAGTGGCTTCAGTTCTGAGTTAGCAGGGTGTCCAGGGAACATAGTCTCAGTGGTTCCTCCAGTCTCTGTTAGACCAGTTAAGTCAGGTCTTTTTCTGTGAATTTGAGTTTTGTTCTACATTTTCACCCCGCTCTCTCCAGAACCCTCTACTGTGATCCCTGTCAGAGTGGTCAGTGGTGGTAGCTGGGCACCATCTAGTTCTTCTGGGCTAAGGCTGATGGAGGCCGTGGTTCATGTGGTTCATGAGTCCTTTGGACTAATATTTTCCTTATGTCTTTGGTTTTATTCATTCTCCTTTGCTCTGGATGGGACCAATAGATGTATCTTAGGTGGCCGCTCTCAAGCTTTTAAGACCCCAGACACTACTCAGCAAAGTAGGATGTAGAACGTTTTCTTTATGAACTATGTTATGCCAGTTGACCTATATGTCCCCCGAGATCATGGTCCCCAGCCCTCAGCCCCAGTAACTCTGTCCCTCAAGGTATTTAGATGTGTCTAGGAAGCTTCTATGTCTTTGCCTTGGTCAAGTTGTGGTGACTTCCCCTATATTGTGTGTTGTCTTTCCCTTCACCAGTTAACACTGGTGGCATAGTAGTTAAGTGCTGAGGCTGCTAACCAAAAGGACAGCAGTTCGAATCCACCAGGCACTCCTTGTAAACTCTATGGGGCAGTTCTACTTTGTCCTGTAGGGTTGCTATGAGTTGGAATCGACTCGACGGCAATGGGTTGTTTTTTTTTTATGTTTGTTTTATCTAGTTAGCAATTTCCCCTCCCCACCCCTCTCTTCCCTCGTAACCATCAAAGTTTTTTTTTTTTTTTTCCCTGTGTGTAAACCTTTTCTTGGGTTTTTGTAATAGTTGTCTCATGTAATATTTTCCCTTTTGTGATTGATTTATTTTACTTAGCATAATGCCCTCCAGATTCATCCATGTTGTGAGATATTTCACGGTAACCCCACTTTTAAGGACAAGCTTCAAAGAGAGATAAATTATTTGATGGAGATGTATAAGCTTAGAAAGAGGATTGGGAAAAATGCTAGGCAGAAGAATTTCCTTGATACTCAAATAAATGCAATGGTAGTTTCATACTATGTACCAGATTTTGTAGAAAGAAATTCAAGACCAGTCAATGGAAAGCTTTGGATGGTGCCCCAAAACTATTACAATAGGAAGTAAAAATAGCTGGGCCCTCATTTTTCTTTCCATATCAGTTGTAAAGTGACTCAATGTCTCCTGAACAAGGAATAAGTTAATACAGTGATGTTTAAACACAATTACCCTCTATTGCCTGTAATTTCTTTGCCTTAGTTATCTAGTGCTGCTATAACAGAAATATGACAAGTGGATGGTTTTAACAAAGAGAAGTTTATTTCCTTACAGTGAAGTACGCTAAAAGTCCAAATTCAGCCTGTCAGCTCCAGGGGAAGGCTTTCTCTCTCTGTTGGACTTCTTATCAATGTTCCCCCGGAATAGGAGCTTCTTGGCGCAGGGACCCTGGGTCCAAAGGACACGCTCTCCTCCTGGCGCTGCTTTCTTGGTGCTATGAGGTCCCCACGTCTCTCTGCTTACTTCTCTCTTTTATATCTCAAGAGATTGCCTCAGTACACAGTCCAGTCTTGTAGATTGAGTCCTACCTCACTAACACCACTGCCGCCCATCCTCCCTCATTAACATCACAGAGGCAGGATTTACAACATATAGGAAAATCACACAACGCCTGGAATCGTGGCCTAGCCAAACTGATACACATTTTTGGGGGGACATAATTCAGTCCATGACACTCTTCCTATGTCATCTCTCTTCCTCTTCCACTAAGTACACATACATGCTTTCAAACACAAGCTTCTTACCTCGTTAGTTGTTCCTCTTTGTCTGTTTTCTTTTGAAAAATCCGACATGTTGCACTACAACATGTCATTGATATGTATCTGTTTGAATGCCTATTTAGGGCCATCAGTCATGAATAAATTTGTATGAGCTGGAATTGACTCGTTGGCAATGGGTTTGGTTTTTTCGTGCAAAAATTATAGTATCTTGATATTGCCCTGATAGTTTAGGATTCAGAAGTTCACTGAAACATGGGCTCCTCTCTTGTATAATTCCATTGTAATATTGTGTGAAATTTTGTCATAAGAATTGTCAGAAGGCACATGCCCATTTGCAGGGATCAGTAAGGAAAATAAGGTGGATCTCAGCTTCTTGGTTATGAATTAACAAAACAAAAGAAGTATTGTGATCAAAGGAAATCAACATGGGTGTTATAGATTGAATTGTGTTCCCTAAAAATATGTGTTTTGTAAATCATACTATACTTGTGATTATAAACCCATTTGAGGATGGGTTTTCTTTATTATGTTCATAAGGCAGTATTACTGTAGGGTATGTCTTCAGTCAGTCTCTTTAGCGATATAAAAGAGCAGATTAAGAAAGCAGCAATATATGTAAAGTAATGGAGCTACAGAATGTTTGCAGTCTTTTCTTCCACACTCCTACCTATTCCCCCAACACCAAACAAAAACTACACCATCAAGAATTTCCCACAGAGTGTAACTCCTACAGAGAAAAAACTTATATATCCCATTATGTGTTAAAGAGAATTCTTGGAAATCAGAATAAACAGAATGTTACTGTGGTGATCCATGAGAATTTTTTTCTTCTAAAGCACCTAACAATTTACTTCACTTTCCCTTGCTTCTGCTTTTTCATTGCTAAAATGAAGTGTCTTGTTTACTTGCTCCTTCAAATCCATTCCAGCTTGAACATTCTATAATGTAAAATATTTGATTTGCTGCAGATTCATTTCTTCTCCTGTTTGCCATGATGGATCTAGATGTATTCTCAACACCCCCTCTTCTTTCTGGCAGGCTGTTTTCTCTTCTCTTCCCACATCCCTTCGCAGTGTGGAGGTTTCCTTCTTAATTGGCTGAAAGCAAACATAGTATGGTAGGCCTGCTTGCCTCCTTCACCACCTGCCTGAGGCAGTGGAGAAATGGATAGCAGAGGATCTTCTTGATGCCAGGCTATCCTTCTATGGCAGTGGAGGCTCGGAGAATTCAAAGACCCTGGAATACTAGACTTGAAAACAACAGAGTGAGTTCCCAGTCGCTTTGTGTCATTTAACAGAATTGAAACTAAGATTAAAAAATATAATAAGTAAAATTGTTAGAGATGTGAATATGCACATATAAATGGGGAAGAAGTTGATAATCATAGACTTTCGTAATCTAGGACACTAACACATTTTTTTTTTTTGTGGGGCGGGGGGACTATAATCCTTAGTTAGATATCCTTAAGACCAAGAGAGTGAACCATCAAAACTTACTTATTTATTTATTTATTTATTTATTTTTTCCAACAGTAATGGCCAATCATGTGCCCTAAGCAACGTTTTGTAATTCCCATAGATGGAATCTCATTTTATATTTCTAATGGGACAAGTATTTCAACCATACCAGTTGCTGTCTAGTCAATTCCAATTCCTAGAGACCCTAGAGGACAGGGTAGAACTGCCCCATAGGGTGTCCAAGGTGGAAACCTTTACAGAAGCAGACTGCCACATCTTTCTCCACCGGAGCGCCTAGTGGGGTTGAACCGCTGACCTTTTGGTTAGCAGATAAGCACTTTAACCACTGTACCACCAGGGCTCCAATTTCAAGCACAGTTAGACTGAATTGGAGGTGGAGGTCCTATATACTACAAAATGCTTTGTTGCTCATTCTGTAGTACTCAACCTCAAAATTTATCCCAAGAGCTGTTTCTTTTGTGCCTGTTTTTAAAAGTCTAAATTAGAAGTTTACACTCAACAGTGGTTCTCAAATGTGGACATATAAGAATTGCCAGAGATGTTTCTTAAAAATGCAGTTTCTATGGTCCTACTCCTAGAGATACTAATTTAGAAAATTTAATGTGGAACTTCAGAATCAACAATTTCAATAATCTTCCCCTCCAAGGTGGTCCTGATGCAGAATCAGATGAGTATCTAGAGTACAACAGAGCCACTCAGAAATTAATTCTTTTGGATACGTATAATTTTCAAAAGTCATTAGCCATATATTCTTCCATTTTATTTAAACGTAGTATTGATTTACTTTTTTAAATCTTCAAAAATCTAATATAAACTAATATAAAATATTTTGATGTTACATGTAACCACTGAATTAATTTGGCAGTGACTATTTTCATTAATAAAATAGAGCCTAGGTTTATACAAACCAGACTTAAGCTCATTAACTATCAGAGTTTCCTGGCTATTAATTGGTGATGTCACAGCCATGAGGTTACCTTCTTTACCTTATTACCATTTATGATGTTGTTGCTAGACCCGGTTTCAGTGTTCCAAAGAAAATTTCCTTTAGCATTGACTGGTTATCAGGGCTGTTCTTTTTTCTCTTCAGTGTTCTTGCTTTTGTTTCTGATGAACGTCTCATCTTGTTTCCTCAAGGCTTCTAACAGTTTTTTGGATGTTGGCTTTCTAAAAGATTGTTTGTAAAAGGCTTGGGAAAATAAGTTGATTGTCTAGACAAAAAAAAAAAAAAAGGAGGCTAACAAAAGATTAAATACATTTTTCTAAAGGAGTAAGATATTTTTCTCTTTGTATTTAATTTTCTGTTCTTCCCGTTCATCACATATAATGAAATTTGCTTTGTAAAAACCAATGTGTTGTTTTTTCATAGTGGCTTGCGCCTGATGATTTCTGTCTTATACGTGATTTCCTTTTAGTTCTTAGTGAGGCACTAAAGTGGCAGTATTCCGGATGGTGTTTTGTCAGGATGTCCTCAAGCGAGAATTGCATAAAGACGAGCCTAAAGTATTAACAATAAACAAGACATTCTTGTCTGTCTTCTTTTCAGTCTAAAAGTTTGTCCTCTTTTCATTGTAAAAACACTTTTTTAACATGGAACCTTTTTATCATTTTCACGCAAACCAAATAGTATTTGGTATATGTTTTTTGGCAGATCTTGTCTCTATTTAAAATTTAGATATTTTGTTCATCATGGAAATTTTGCATTAATTTTTATTTAAAAATATATTGTATTAAAATATTTTTATTCATTACTGAGGGTTGTATTTTGTTTTTTTATTTTGCTCCCTTAAATTTTAGGCCCAAGGTAAGTGTCTCAGTAGCCAAACCCTTGTCCTGGCCCTGTTCCCTATTATTAATATGCTATGTGAAAAGAAAGTACAGTATTTAGGAAGCAGTAACGGTAGATATCAGTCCCTGAGTAGCGCAAATGGTTAACGCACCCAGCTGCTAACTGAAAGGTTGGAAGTTTGGGTCTGCCCAGAGATGCCTAGCAATAAAGTCCTGGCAATTCTACTTAAACAAAAAAAGCAGCCTTTGAAAACCCTATGAGGACCATTCTACTCTGACACACATAAGGTTTCCAATGAGTTGGAATCGACTCGACGGCAACTGACTTGGGATATCAGCGACCAGCACAGTGTCCAGCACAGGGAAGAGACTCATTAAATTAGATTAAAATTGTCGTCAGCATTTAATTGCTTCCAGTTTTTCTTATTTGTTATCTTGAATTTTCCAGGATGAATCACTGTAATTGCTATTGATTTATTATTTTCTTGGTATTCATGCTTCTTTCTATTGCTGTGAAATAAGAAGGAAGGAAATTTAGTTTAATATATGTAAAAATAAATGAAAATATATATATACTCTTTGCTTCTAATTATATACAACATCTTCCAAAAATGTCCCAGTAGATATTCATTTAGAATTGTCCCAAAGTTGTCCTGTTTTCTAGGGGTTTCTTTGCTTCTCAGAATTATTCTTTAGAAGCTGCCTTTGAACAATCTTATAGAAGTGAAATAAATAGAGTGCTGAGTCTTCTCTTAATGCAGTGACCTTGGTTTGTATTGATAAAAAAATCTCTTATAGCTGGTTCTTTGGTACTGCACGTATTGATGTGTTTCTGAAGGCCCAGAACAGTGAGTAGAAGCTATAACTGTGGACTCTCTTTGTAGATATTAAAAAAAAAAAAAAAAAAAAAAGACAACAGAACTTCAGACCACAGAGATTTCTGGCAGTATCATTTCAGACTGAATTTGCACCTGGAAATTTAAACCAAGTAATCCATGTAGTGTTTATCTATTGGCACGTTTTTATTTTAGTAACACGTTTTTGCTGCTGTAGTTCAGTCCTGGCAGCTTTTCTAAGTAAAACCACTACTTTCTGGGAGCTAAACCTTAGCTGCAAAATGTTTGCTCTGATGTGAAGTTTGATATAATGGCAGTTGTTTAAATAGAAGTTTAAATAAATAGCACACCTTATTTTGACTAACTTTTATTTGACACTGAACATAATCTCTGAGTAAGATAGATATAAATTCTGCATAATCAAATTTAAATGCATTATTTGATAAGCATTGTTGCTATAATATGAATAATTGCTATCTGAATTATAATTTTGACATTTCCTGTCACATTAAATCGAATGACTCTTTAACTGTTGTCCTTCAAACTGCTTTCTTCCAGACCCAGTGGCCATGTGTCCATTCACTTTCTAGCTCTAGATATGTAGAGCTCGCTTTAATATTAATTACTTTTGAGAATATAGGTATATTTTCTGTTAAAATAATTTTCAGTGAGATTGATTTTCAATAACATAGAGTTCTGATTTATAAATGTAACACATATGTGCTAGGAAATTTAGGCTATATACCCTGCTTCTATCACATACCAGTTGCGCTACCATGGGCAATTCCTGGTTTCTCGTCAGTAAATGGGAATAATAAAAGTAGTCACTCCCTGGGATGTGGTGAGCAATAAATGAGGTGGTGTGCGCAGAACGCATGGTTCAGTGCCTAGTGATACCAGAAACGCAGTAACTTTTTTTTTCTTTTAATCTGAGACTGGACTTAATACTATCCATTGGATGAGAGTAGGCTCAGTGGCAGTATTTGGGTCTGTTGGTTTTAAAGTAGTTAGAAAATGATTAGATAAAATACAACTGAGGTGAATTTCCTCCTCTCATTGTTCTTGGCAGATAAGGTGGTGTCGTGGATTGAATTATGTCCCACAGAAAATGTGTGTATCAATTTGGCTGGGCCATTATTCCCAGTATTGTGTGGTTGTCCTCCATTTTGTGATTGTAATTTTATGTTAAAGAGGATTAGGGTGGGATTGTAACACCCTTACTAAGGTCACATCCCTGATCCAATGTAAAGGGAGTTTCCCTGGGGTGTGGCCTGCACCACCTTTTATCTTAAAAAAGATAAAAGGAAAGGGAAGCAAGCAGAGAATTGGGGACCTCATACCACCAAGAAAGCAGTGCCAGGAGCAGAGCACATCCTTTGGACCTGAGGTTCCTGCACAGAGAAGCTCCTAGTCCAGGGGAAGAATGATGACAATGAGAACCTTCCTCCAGAGCCGACAGAGAGAGAAAGCCTTCCCCTGGAACTGATGCCCTAAATTTGGACTTGTAGCCTACTAGACTGTGAGAAAATAAATTTCTCTTTGTTAAAGCCATCCCCTTGTGGCATTTCTGTTATAGCAGCACTAGGTGACTAAGACAGGTGGTTCAAAAAGAACCTTTTAGTAATGATGATGACAACAACAAAAAGCATGACAAATATCATTTATAGAGTACTTACTGTGGGACAGGCGCTCAATTGAATGCTGTCACATATTGTTTTCTTTAATCCTCCCAGCTACACTATGAAGTATATACTGTTATTAACCATGTCGTAATATAAAGAAACTGAGGCACGCTCGGAGAAGCTGGCTCCAGAACCTGGACTCTGAAGCTTCCCGTGCTGCCTTTTGCAATGGGAAAAGAAGTGAGCAGAATCACATGGAGTGCCGGTGCCCAATGGGAGACCATTATTGCATAGATTGTTCTGTATGTAGTCATTATATTGACTAAGCACAACTTGTTGGATGTAATTATAAAGCAATTTTACTTTAAATCTTCTCTTTAAGGCAAGTTCTTTCCTTGCCCCTAGATATAAGTTCAATTTAATAATTTAAATACCTAAGCCTTGCAATATTTAATAGTCTCAACTTTATTTAAAGTTAAGATTTTTCCCTTCGAGCTCTCAAGGTCATGCCTGCTGGAGGCAGGAAACCCGCAATGGGGAATGGAATGACTGGTATCGTCTCTCTTTCCCAAGTACCTCCTACTTCTCCGTCCTCATTTTGTTCAGTTTCTGACTCCTCTGGATTTGAGCACTGAGAAGAAGGGGAGAAAAGAGGGTCAGGAAAGTTTTTATTTGGTAAGTACCTTAGGGTTAATCTACCAGTGCTGCTCTCTAGACTTGGAGGATGGTAAAGATAACTTTCTTACGGATTCTTTCATCGATTCTTTGTAGATTCTCCCTTCTACCATTGTTTCAATGGGTCCAAAAGCATTTCCATTCTGGCTAAGAAAGCCAGCGGTCCCTCCAGTTCTGTTTTGTTGAGATCTGTTCATTCTTGCCAGATGTCTTCTCAGACATGACTATGATGTTCATAGTTGCTGTCGAGTTGGCTCCGAGTCATGGTGCCTTTATGTATAACAAGGAGACATTGCACTTTCCTGCGACATCTTCATGATCATTGCTGTGTTTGAGTTCATTGTTTTGGCCACTTTGTCAATCTATCACAACCCTTCACTTTACCAGCCATGCAATTAGTCTTTCCTGATGATGTGCCCAAAGTAAGTAACATGACTATAGGTGATACCATTTTGATTCTGTCTTGTGAAATGCCAACATCTGGTCCATAGAAAACACTTACACCTTATCGCAGTGTACCCTGGGAATTAGGTGATTTCCAATTCAGCAGTTTCCGTTTTGCTGCATGGTAAGTGGAGCTTGCCCTTTAGGTTTCTCATGCATGAATCAGACACCAGTCCACATGTCCTTCTAATTGCAAGGACACATATTAATTTCTCCAGGAGGTCCTGTTGAAGTCTCTTTCCCCATACTGGGGTGAAGGGCACACATCTCCTATCCTTGGGTATTGTATTCACAGCTTCTCAATAACTTTCTCTAAAGAAATTCTCCCTTATTTCTGACTCTAGAATTTCAGTGTAGGTGTGGCACTTAAAAAATGTGTAAGTGGTTTCAGATTCTTCCTTTGGAAATTCAGCATATGCTCTGACACCTCCTCTGGAATGTGTTAATTATTGTCTTGGTGTTTCAGCCAAAACTTTCATTTTAATATTCAATTATATAGACATATATGATAAATACTTTTGAATAAAAAAGAATTCCTCTGCTTTTGTATGCTTGCTTTTCTCCATCTATTGTTTTCCCTTTCTTTTTCTTTTGTTAGGACAACTGAATTGGAAGCATATGGTGGGAGGAGTAAGGGAATGCTCTATATTTCACATATCTACAGAAACGGGGATTTTCAAGGAGCCCAGTGACTGAAGGCAGCACAGTCATTTCTGTAATAACTCCTAATATGTTACCATTCCATCAGTTTGGGTGGCCTGTTGACTCTCCTCCTTGGTAAATGTCTATATGAGAGTTAATCTGATGTAGTGGTTCTTAGTACAGACCTTGAGGCCAGACCATCTAAATCAAATCTTAGCGTCACCACCTTGGGCAAGTTATTTACTTTCTATTGGCCTCCTTCTCCTCGTCTGTAAAATGGGAGTAATAATACTTACTTCACAGAACTCTTGGGAGAAGTTCATGAGTTAATATATGTAAAGCTCTTGGAACAGTGCCTGGCACGTAGAAAATGCTATGTAGTAATAGTAGCAGTAGCGGTTGTTGTTGTTGTTATTACTATTCAACTCTATTCAACTCGTAAGGTCAAGTTTAAATATTGTCTACTTTGTGAAGTCTTTTGGTCTTATTCCTATAGAAATACACCAGCTTTCAATCTATGGCCCCTCAGTACTTTCTTTATCCTACTACCACCCTTGTAACAGGGCATCAAAATTAGAGGTTACTGTTAGCTTATCTGCTTTCTCCGTTAGCCAGAGATTGTTTCAAGGTCATTGTATTTTTTGTGTGTGCATGCTCAAAACATAGTAGACAGAGCTGACGTTAGTTTATTTCCTCTCATATTTTTTGAATCTCACTATCTTAAAATCTAAAAATGAATTTATAATAAATTATAAAAAGTGAATATATTTTTAATGTGATGTCGAAGGCAAATACCATGTAAACGAAAAGAAAATTTTTAAAATAATTATTAATAGTCTGCACAGTTCTACTCTGTCCTATAGGATCACGATGAGTCAGAATTGACTCGATGGCAACAGGTTTTTTTCTTTTTTTTGTGGGGGGGGGGGTGTAGTATTTGTAGTTAATTTTCAACAAAGAAAACAATCTGTTTCTTCCAGAAACCAAAAAGTGTCAAAATCTTTTAAAATACTCCCTTCTTAGAAAAGTACAAAAGCAAAATATTTAAAACAAAATTTCCTCAGTAACTGAGCACATATTAATGAAAAATGAGCCTGGATTCAGCTTTCTATGCATACTGTAATTTCTAGTTTCCTCTGTATAAAATAGAGATGGGCAAGTCTGATCTGTGTCAGGGAATGCTTTTGTGGCAGCGACCATAAGGTGAGCTCGGGCACAATCGGTGCTGTTTCCACAGCAAAGACTTTTAAAACACCACAACTAGTTATAACAAATGTGTTGTTTAGACAGGTTCTGCCTCATTTTATCTGTCTACCCCAAGGGGCCTGGAGCTTTACTATTTTCATACTCCCTCCGTCTCAGAGGTGTCATCCTGTATAATGGTGTAGTTAAATGAATTGTACTTGGAAACGCTTTTACTTGAGTCAAGGTCGTGAAGGTTTTAACATCCCACAGCCAATTCTTCATAAGCCACTCTCAGGTATATGATACCCTTAATGTTAGTAATCCTCGGGTGAAGAGATGATTATTGATGGGAGGAAGCTTAGTTTAGGCCTCGTGGACTTTAATAGTCATTAAAAATAAATTAAAAAGTAGACTGCTAATGGCTATTTAAGGACCATTTTTCAAAAACATACGTAGGAAACTATTGGAATGTCTCTTTTTCTGCCCCTAAATCCACTTTTTAAAATATATCTTTTCATGACACACATTTTCCCTCATTCTTAGCAACCTTGAAAAATGTACCCCCAGTATCCCTCAGAGAACCTACAACATTAGTCTAAATGAAGTTAAGGCAGTGTCTTAGTTTCCTGATGCTGCTGTAACAGAAATACCACAAGTGGGTGGTTTTTTAAAAAAAAGAAATTTATTTTCTCACAGTTCAGAAGGCTAGAAGTTCAAATTCAGGGCACCAGCTCTAGGGAAAAGTTCTCTCTGTTGGGTCTGGGGGAAGATCTGTATCTTTTCTAGCATTCCTCAGTTCCTCAGCGATCTTCACATGGCATCTGTCTTCCCCATTTGTGCTTATTTGCCTCTGTGCCTGAACTGCTCCTTTTAATATCTCAAAAGTGATTAGGTTTAAGATGCACCCTACACTGATATGGCCATTAACATAACAAAGAAAACCCTATTCCTAAATGAGATTACATCCACAGGTATAGGGGTTAGGATTCCAACACATATTTTGCGGGGACACAATTTAATGACAAGAGGTATATCCAACTACTGCCTTTCTACAATACAGCAGAGAGATACTTTGGTTCCAGAATTTTTCTGAGTGCAACAGAGTAAAATTTCTTGTTAGAAATGCTTTACAAATAATGTCATTGAGGGGATAGAGTTTGGGAGATAAGGCATTGACACCACCATCTAGTTTTTCCTTTTCTAACGTTAGTTTGGGATAGTTGGATATGGCGCAGAGTCTAGCTAGTGGTTCTCTTTAAGTCTATTGAAGTATAATTCTATTTCAGATGGAAAGCCACACCTACTAAAATTGCCAGCCAAATGAATGATGATGATTTGAAATCTGTTGTTTACTTATAAGTAAATCTCAAAATATTATCCATGCTTAAATTACGAAATGAAATTTTGACACACCATCACAACTTGATTCAAATATAGCAAGTGTTCTACAATATTTTGAGGGGTTCTTGATAAGAATTACATAAGGAACAGAAAAAAAAAAACTTAAAAATTATATTAGTCAAAGTAAGATCAAAATTTGGCATAAACACTTTTTTTGCTATTATAATTCATATAAATTATTTATAAGCCATTTCTACTAAGCATTTGCAAATGATTCTGCCAAACATTTTCCAAGTAGTATTTCCCTCTTAAATTCCTTGTTTCTACTGTTCCAAAAATGTTTATTCTTAAGTACGGAAATCACTTGAGTTTGCAGCTAAGTGACATATCTATACAATCATGTCTGTTTTCTACTTCACTTTTTCTCCATGGCCTTAGCCAGAGGATAGAAAATAAAGGTTTCAGTAAATATCTCTCAAAACATTTTTTTACAAAAAATTTTTTTTTCATTTACAAAAAAACATTCGATTAAGACGTATTGACACATACATGGCCTATATGTTTTCCTACAGCCTTTACTTTTTGTAACTACTACAATTTCTCATCAGTGAAGGTACATTAAGAAAATTAAAAAATATGTATGTCAACCCCAAAGAATGGGTCACTACCTTTAATTCCCTTTGGTCAGTGAAAATGCTATTGATCTCAAGGAAAATCAAAAGCAGACCCTCATACAGATGTGGAGTTAAGTTTGCTTGTGAGCAGCATTCCCTCACGGGAGCTGCATCCCAACTGTAAGATCCAGAACTTTGGGTCAGGATTTTGCAGCAGACTGGTGACAGTTTATTCCATTCACTGGTATGACAGTGACTTCCAGCCATCTTCCATGTTTAGGGGGCAATGTTTACACACAGGCATAGCTTCTGTCCCTGTAGGAGAACACCTCAAAATCCCCATCATAATACAATTTGGCACCCCCATCTACAGCACGATGACTAGTTTCATACTACAGCATAATGGTCATTTCATTATTTTTTCCTACTTATAAAGTAGTATTTTTTTAAGCTTACATTAAGTGTGTCTGTGTTTTAGAAAGTGCACTGCAATATCTAGGCACAAGGAAATCTTCCTCTTAAGGAAGACTTGAGCATAAAGCTGAAGAGAGCTTTGACAAGCTTGCCACGGTTGCCTGCTCCCCAGCTGTTTTTTTCCTGCCCAGGCAGATCTTTGTGGTCTGAGGAGCTCAAAAGAGAAGAGTGAAGAGCTTCTATTTTCAGAAATTTGCTTTGCCCATGCGTTTCTATGCTCCACATCCCTACGTCTTCCTCCTTGCATTAATATACTCAAACTATCTTAATTGATAATTACAGGAAATGCAGGGTAGAGTAAGGATCTATTCCCTTATCATTGGGAAGAACCTCGAAGACAGGCTTGATTTCCTTGCCATAAAGAATGATACCCATTTTAAGTCTGCCTTTTATTCTGTTAATAATATTTATCATATGTCTTAGTTATCTAGTGCTGCTATAACAGAAATACCACAAGTGGATGGCATTAACAAAGAGAAGTTTATTCTCTCACAGTCTAGGAGGCTAGAAGTCCAAACTCAGGGTGACAGCTCCAGGGGAAGGCTTTCTCTCTCTGTTGGCTCTGGGGGAAGGTCCTTGTCATCAGTCTTCCCCTGGACTAGGAGCTTCTCAACCCAGGGACCCCTGGTCCGAAGGATGGGCTATTCTCCTGGCTTTTATTTCTTGGTGGTATGAGGTCCCCATGTCTCTCTGCTCACTTCTCTCTTTTATATCTCAAAAGAGATTGACTAAAGACACAACCTAATCTTGTAGATTGAGTGCTGCCTCATCAACATAACTGTCACTAATCCCACTTCATTAACATCATAGAGGTAGGATTTACAACACATAGGAAAATCACATCAGATGACAAAATGCTGGACAATCACACAATATGGGGAATCATGGCCTAGCCAAGTTGACAGATATTTTGGGGGGCACAATTCAACCCATAACACCATAGAAACAAAATATGGAATATATTCTCACTTTGATTTATAGTATTTAGCATCACCTTACAAAAAGAGAGAGAGAAAAGAAAAAAAAATGGAATTCAACCATGTTAAGAAGATGCATTATATGATTTCCTAGTTTTCATATAAAAGAGAAAATATTCACGTAAATTAAACAACTGGGTTTTGGGATCAGGTCTGTTTGCATCCCTACTTTACCACTTACTCCTGTGTGACTTCTGGTACATTTCTTCATCTCTCTGCACTGGTTCCTTATTTTTAAAAAGAGAAGTGATACACATCTCAAAGAGTGGTTTTTGAGAATTAAATGAGAAAATGAACATGAAGCACTTATTGAATACCTGACACATAGTGCTAGCTACTTAACTAATTCTACTATTATTAATGTAATTGCTGCTGTGGTTCCCACTGCTATTATTATTATTCCATTCTACTATTCAAAACCCTTCAGGCTCTCCATTGCTCCATCCCTACCCTAGTCTGCTTACCTGACTATTGCCCTTACTTATGTTTTCCAAATATTTTTATCCTGCTATTCATCCTGGCTTGTCTTCTCCTTTCACACCTATTGAAATCCTATTCATCTTTTAAGTGCCAGTTCAGATGAGTCTTCTCACTAAATCTTCATCAATCTGCCCAGTTAAAATCAATCCTTCACTCAGCTGTGTTCTCAAATCCCTTGGCTTTCACCTTCATTATAGCACTTTAATTCTTTCTTATCTTATAGTTGTTTACAACTTCCTTTCTCCCTCTCTTTCTTTGTATTCTAAGGTATTTGAAATACTTTCCTACTTATCTTTATTCTCTCCCCCTACATCCAGTTCCCACCAATATGCACAAGGCTTTTCCACGCAGTCAATTCAATCAATACTTGTTGAAGTAAATTGTTATCCAGAATTCTCTAATAGAGAGCATTTCCATTCTTTGCTGGTAAAATGAAAACTGATGGTCATGTAGATAACTCTGAGGCTATACAGGAGGCTGAAATGCTTTCTAAATAAGCAAATCATATTCAACATGTTTTTTGTCATATTTTATCCTTTTGCCAGTCGGTAACCCATAGATGGCAATTCATTTTTTTAACCATATATTTTTTTATTTACCAGAAAACCTAACTTCCTGCAAATTAGTTTTTCTCAAAATAGTTGAATTTATGGTCTAATGATTCCTCATAAATGAAATCTTTACAAGCAAGTAAATAAAATACAGAGCACCCATAGAATTTGCTTATTAGTAAGGAAAAACCTATTCTATATCTAATGTCCTTATAGTTGTTTATGGTCATTATTTTGAAAGTTTTCATGAGATAAATTATTTGTAAAGGAAAACTGTAACAAATAGTAATAATAACAGTAACAACATTAAAAATAGTTAGCCTTAGTTGAGTATTTATTACTTGCCAGATACTGCCCAAGAACTTCACAATTCATTATTTCATTTAGCCGTTGTGACAACCCTGAAAGATGATACAATTTTTGTCACAATCTGAGAATTCAGGAGGTTACAAGTTCCCCAAGTTCATAGTCCTAGAAAGAGATGGTTTCTGTCCTCTTTTCCCCTGTCCGTGGTAAGAGTCTGTCTGCCCACGGCCAAGCGTTTGACCAATACACTACACTACCACTCAGTGATGACACTAGATGAAGAAAGTCTGAGTGGTGATTACACCGGAGAGGGAGCCAGGGGACTTTTCTGGAAGGTGATTTTGCATAACAAACAGTTTATATATTGTATGTTAATCTTGAAGGTGACTTGGGTGAGAGGGGCAGCTAAGAGAAAGAGAGGGTTAAACCCTCCCAAAGCACCACTTGGTTCTCCAGTTGGTGCCACTGCATACTCACGAAGGAGAAATCTGTGTCCCCAGGTATCTGTGAATGAACGTTCACTCTTGAATTCCACCTATTCTAAAAAAACAGATTGATAAGAGTCCAGTTTTTTTTTCCTATTTGAAAATTGTAACTACCAAGAGAAATACACTTAAAATATTTCTGAGGTATTCAACATAAATAATGAGTCTCCAAGGGTTATACTCCAATGAACATGAGAAAGCTCACGTAAGAACAGAAAGGTCATGGGCCGAGTTCCACGCCAGATAATCTTCTTAAAAGTCTGGTCTCAGCCAGCATCATGTTCCTCAGCAATTAGTGGGATACAAAGTCTAAATGAAATTACGTCTTGTTTTCCAGAATTGAAATTGTTTTAGTGCATGTGCATGAATCATCCTGTGGCTTCATTAAGTTATTTTAAAATAATAATACTGACATAGCCATTTTTACTTACGAACCTCAAACAATTATGGCTGATTCCCCTGTGGTGGTGAACAGTCTATTGTTGTTTATATCCTTGCTTTAGCTCATCCCTTTAGCCCTCTTTTATTTCTTTTACTAATTGTTACAGCAGCCTTGAAGAAGAGCGATTACTTTCTACATAAATGTTTTGTTAGAATAATTAGCAGGCTCAACTGGGGGCTCTGACTCTTCATCCTTAGCTGACTTTCTAGAATTAAACAGAATCCATTATGTCTTGTCATCCTGTTAACAGTCACGCTTTAAATTCCAATTTGAATATCCCTTAAATTTTGTTGTTCATAATCTCTTGCTTTTGGCTTCATGGTTAATGGCCCCTTGCCATGATTTTCCTGTGAGTTTCATCCAATGAAATGTTCAGCTCATGCCCTTCTCAGCTAATTTCCCAGACATGAGATTTCCAGGATTTTAGTTGGCATGCACCAGGTCATCCAAAATTGTGATTTTTTTAAACTTCAAACACTGAGATGTAAAATAATTCTTGAGTTTTACAGCTTTCAGGAGCAAGAACATATTGAATCGGTTTGAGCCAAAGATATTTCATCTCCATTTTGATTTACTTGATATTTTGTCCAGAAGTGCAGAAATGCCATACATAGTGGGTGGTGATTTACAGTGTAACTATGTGAAAGATTGCTATAATTCAGAACCACAGGGCAGAGCGTACGATGAACTCTTGCTATTGTAATATGGCCAGAGTTGACAGCTTCTTCTCATTTAAAGCTGTTTGTTTTCTATGAAGATCACCGACCAAGATCATTTGATGATGCAAATGGCATTCTGTTTCTCTGATCGTTCCTTCAAAGCTACTCAAGCAGAATAAAGCATCTTATATTCTACTAACACAGATAAGGTTATTCTTAGAAGCGTGCCATACTTAAGCATCCAGTTTGTTAGTTTATACAAATGCCAGGCAGGAAAACAGGGTATATTTTGAGAAGTAAATTTTTCTATTTTAGCAATTAGTGAGATTTTTTCATAGCGCCATTACTGCATTTGTTAAAACTCTACAGTTTTTTAAATTATATGTATTTTAAAATTTCTTAATTATCTGTGGTGTCCTTGGTCGTGTATTACATGAGTAAGTAAAATTAAAATTAGTAGAAGAAAAACTTCTTATCACCTTGAAATACTCATTTCCTGAAATTATGGACTCTAAATTTCAGCCTTGCATTTGCTTCACTTGCGAGGCCCATCTGTGGCAACTGTCATAGACTCTCTTCGTTCGTTCCTATCCTTGTTCCTTTCTCCTATGTCCAGTCCAGTTCTCAACTCTGTTTTCTCCTCTACGTTTATCTGTTAATATTTCCTTCTCTTCTCTTCCATTCTTTTTGAAAGAGAAATAAGTCTTCAACATCTCCACTGCTTCATTATCTGTTTGCTCAATCCATTCCAATCTGGGTGCTACCACCAGAACACCACAGTGCTGTTCATGGTAAGGTTTCTAATGTCTTTCTAATTGCTGAATACAATAACCACATCTTAATGCCACTGTAAATGACTCCCTCCTTCTTGCACCTTTCTATGCATTTGGTTTTCTTAACATTGCTTTCTTGGTTCATTTGTTCATTTATTAGACAGATATTTCAATATGTTCCAGGTGGAGCCCTGGTGGTGCAGTGGTTATAAGCTCAGGCTACTAATGAAAAAGGTTGGCAGATCGAATCCACCAGCCGCTTCTTGAAAACCTATGGGGCAGCTTTACTCTATGCTAATGGGTCACTTTTAGTCAGAATCAACTCGATGGCAGTGGGTTTGGTTGGTATGTTCCAGGTAGTGTAATAAGTCCTGCAAATACATACAATGTCAAGCAATATGATGCCTGCCCTCAGAGAGTTACACGCTGGATAGTCTGCATTTTGAACTGTGTTTTTCTAATCTACGTATATGCCTTCTCCTCTTTCACATAACTCCTTAGATGTCACTAACCGGTAGGATTCTATCCTCTGTCTTCTTTCTCATTCTAAGTGGTATCCTGGGCCACCTTTTTCAATGTTCCCACTTCTTTTATTCCCCATGTTTATAATTCTCAAATAGTCTGCAGTCTAGACATCTGTCATGAGCTCTAAACCCATATACCTGAATACTTGCTTCTCCTGAGTTTCCTATTTCAATGACTAGCACCATCACCTTATAACAGAGACTTGGGTGTTATCTTTGGCTCTTCTTTTCCCCTCACTGCCCACATTTAATCAGCAAAAAAAAAAAAAAAAAACCTAGAGATTATATATCCTTAACATTTCTAACAATCATTTTCTCTTTAGAGTTGATCATTCCTCCCTTTGATAATAATTATAGCAGAAATATTTGGATTAAATAAAATATGCTGGCATAAAAGTGAAAACTCATGAAATGAAATATTTTGACCTTCTTCAGCTCTTTCTGTTTATTGCAAGACATTTTGTAACCTTTTAGCAGGTGGCAACATCAGTTACCTGAGGGAAGATATCCTAGGGCTTAGACAAATCAGTTCACAACAGGAAAATATGATGTATTTTAGTAAATCATGAAAATACCATAAAGTAAATTTAAAATTACACATTTTTTCAGTCTAAAGTGTAATCTTTGATTTACTTCTCGTTCACCTGAACCATTCTAGCAACTTTTACTAGAAACCATTAAACAGTCTCTTTCCTCTAGCTCAACCAACTGTTGAAAATAGTGTGTTTGATGAGGTGTGGGAGGTGTTTCAGCCAACTCTTGATTATCCCTGGAAATGGATCAGCATGGATGAAAGACATTCACAGATCATTTTAAATTGTCATTTTAGCCAGCAGCTATAAATTTCTCCATCGCTAAATCCCTTGTGATACCTGCTAATAAACAGTAGCTAGTATAAGTCTGGTTTAATCTCCTTTTCATTCTGTATGGCTATTTCTGGTAGAAATAATAATAATGAGCTGATCATATATAAAGATGACTACTAACTTATTATCATTATATTATGAAATGTGAGGTGACTTCTTTCAAAAAGAAGTGATTTAATATAATCTAAGCAAATGTTTTACAAGAAAGTTTTCTCTGATTTGGGGTATGCTATAGAATCGGATAAAATGGCAGTAAGTAGCCAAGTGTGAAATGCAAGTCAGAGGAGCATCATTGGATCAACAGGATGAAGAAAGAGCCTCACTAACCTCCCACACTGGTTAAATAAAGATGATTCTCACCAGTACTTAATTTTTTCCCCAGGTGACTTCTGAGTTTGCTTTTTTATTATAGTCTTTCTTTCTTTTGAAAAAGGCCTTTTTTTCATAATCTAGTAAAATCAAGTGAAAAGAAACCAAGTGAATAGAAACTGAAATTAAGAACACCAAAACTTGACAAAATGAGTCAGACAAGGTAACGGTCTAATGGGTAGCTTACCACGCAGTCTAATGCACCATGTTTTCACCTGTGTTCTGGTAGGGTCAGTTTGAAGAAGCACTGCCAGAGTAGTGGTTCTCCATGATGCTGAATCTACCACATATCAGAATGGTTGGGATAGAATCTCTTAGCAATTAAGAAAAGAGAACTAACAATATTACTAAGAATAGTTTACAGTTGCACATTGCATTAGAAAGTTGCATTGTTTCACAGGTGTGATAATATTGCAAGAGAAACTTGGAAACGTTAGGAAGGAGTGGTATTCCTAAGGGAAATTATTCAGCCTAAAGTCATTTAGGCTTGATTTTTCTTATTCAGAAATCTGATGACTGTTATTAACACATTAAATTGGTGATTTCCCCACTACACATAGTTAACAAACACAGTTATCTTGACTATTTTCTTTAGAAATTTGAAAATATTAGGAATTTGGGGAGGTAACTCTTCAAGTTTTAAAATCTTTTAAAAGCTGTTAAAAAACTAAGTTTTTCTATATAATTAGAATGCAATATAATTTTGAACATATTATACATTTTATTTTGAATCCTAGTTATTACATGAGCAATATTCTTCATCACACATTTGAAAACATCAAAGTTTTATTTTCTGAACACAGCATTCTTGCTTCTAATGCTATTTTGAATTTATTTCTTTGCTCCCCATTGCTTTTCATCACTCATACTTTTACAACATTATTTCTACAAGGCAAACTGATTTTGTTTGGAAGACATGGCAATAGATGAGTTCAACCTCAAGGGAAAGCATATAAGGGGGGAGAAAAATAGAGAAGACATCACCTCAGGAAATACCTACATTCAGGAAAGAAGGGGACAGTATTAAGCACAGAAGTAGGAAGAAAAGTAGGATAGTCACCATGGACAATTTTCTAGCAAGGGTGATCAGCAGGACTGAATACTGCAGAGGAAGATGGAGATCAAAGAGGCTACTGGAAGTATTGGTGATCCTTAAAAAAGCAATTCTATTGACTAGTGAGATTGTAAGCCAGCAGGAGTTAAGGGGTGAGTCGATGGTCAGGACTGGCATCATTTATAATGCAGTGTTATTTTGCTAGGAAAATTTGTACTCCAATGAACCTTTTAACAGATATTGAAGAGCTGGGAGAAAATCAAGAAAATATTGCTCATTTAACTAAAAGCAATTTCTTTGTGATCTGTCATACACATAATTTAAAGCAACAGGGGAGACCCCCATTCTTCTTTTGTTCATTACTGCAAATGCCTTTGTGAGAGGCAGAGGTCTCTTAGGGATGTTACCTTAATCCAGAGGATTTTGTTTTTATTGAGCTCATCTCAGTACGTAGAAAAGCTCCTTCAGAGTTCAACTCTGTATCAAAAAATGAAACATAACAGCAACCATGTTTTATTGCTATTATAGATAGATTTTCTAAGAAGGAAATTTATCGGGACAAGATTTCTTGCAATCATTTTTATACTTATAAACCAGTATCACAAGCTAACCAAACACAATCTTTCTCAAAGGCATAACTCCTAACTTGACACCATTAACAGTTAACAGTGAGACAATATAATGTAGCTATTTTCAACCCCTTTTTTTCTTATTTCTTACTATTATCGGATAGCACCTCAGGCTTCATCTGTCCCTAGTTTACTGTGGTGCCACCGTAGCAGTCATAGGGAGCCCATGTGTGTCAGCTTAGAACTGCACTCCATAGCGTTTTCAGGGTTGTGACCTTTCAGAAGCAGAGTCCAAAAAAATCCAAACCTGTTGCCGTGGAGTAGATTCTGATTCATAGTGGCCCTATAGGACACAGTAGAACTACCTCATAGAGTTTCCAAGGAGTGGCTGGTAGATTTGAACTGCTGACCTTTTGGTTAGCAGCTGAGCTTTTAACCACTGCACTACCAGGGCTCCACAGAAGCAGATTACTAGGCCTTATTCCTGACAAGCCTCTGAGTGGGTTTGCACCATCAATCTTTCAGTTAGTAGCTGAGCACTTAATCATTTGTACCACCCGAGAAACCCATGGGATCTGCATGAATTAGAAATCAACTAGATGGCAACTGGTTTGGCCATAGCAGTTAGTATGTAGCATAGTACTGTGCTAGGAGCTTTGCCACCTTACACCATCTAAGTCTCATGGCAAACTTGCAGAGTAGTTATTCTTGTTTTGACAATGATAAAATTAATGCTGAAAGAAGTTAAGTAATTTACCAAACATGATACAATTACTAATTTTCAGATTCTGGTTCCCAACCCGATTTTTCGGACTCCAAAGCGTGTGCAGTCTGCACTGTGCTACTGAGGCTTACCTCAACCCTCTTGATCATAGTCTGTACATCATAGTACTCCAGGAGTATGGATGCTGTGCTATTGGTGCTGAATTAACAGAATTTTTGACGATTAAATAGGATGCTCTTTCTTGGACTAATGGATTAGTTTGGGTTGAGACGTTCCCTGTCAAATAAGCATTTCTTTAAATTAATGACATAGCTGTCTTTTCAGGTTAAGAATACATAACTGGAAAACAAAGCTAGATAGATAGATAAATAGATCGATGGAAGGAAGGCCGGCAGGAAGACAGGTAGGGAGGAAGGAAGGGAAAGACGGAGGGAAGAACGAAGGAAGGATGGAAAGGAGGAAGGAGGGAAGAGAAGGGAAGGAAGTAAGGGAAAGGAAGAGAGGGGAGGGAAAGGAGGAAAAGGGAGGGAAGGGGAGGAAGTAAGGGAAAGGAAGAGAGGGGAGGGAAAGGAGGAAAAGGGAGGGAAGGGGAGGAAGTAAGAAAAGCAATTGAAGGAAAAGGAAAACTACTTGAAACTACCGTTTCAAATGCCAGTTAGTACTGGATGCAGTGGGCTAACGATCGCTAGGAATTTTCATGAAAAGCCTGGGCAGGTTCTCCTCCTTGTGCTTGGTGGGTACCTTATTCCACTCCATTTTGGTAGAGAAACAGATTATTGACAGTTTCTTAGCCCTGAGAGGGTGGCACAAAGTGTGCTCAGGGGCCAGAGTGCTGGCTTCTGGGTTTTCAGTCTGGGGAATCCCTTGTCATCAGCCCATACTTCTCTTTCTCTCTACAAGACAGTGAGTGCCTCCACCGAGCCAGTAGGGTCACAGAGCGAGGCCACCTCACTGTTTAGGCTAAAATCCTGACAATTTAACATTATCCATGGTCTAATAAAGCATCAAGAGTTTTAGCAGTAAACCTCAGCCTATTACAATACTAAGACTAATCTAAACGTATCATGCAACAGAATTGTTTTGTGAAAAGTTAAAATAATTTAAAATTAGAGCCAGTATTCAATTATTTGAGTCAATGGAGTAAATCCATCTATAAGCCATCAAAAACCAAACCAAACCCATTGCCGTCAAGTTGATTCCAACTCATAGCAACCCTACAGGGTAGAGTAGAACTGCCCCATAGAGTTTCCAAGGAGTGGCGGCTGGTGGATTCAAACTGCTGACCTTTTTGTTAACAGCCGTAGCTCTTAACCACTGCACCACTAGGGCTCCGTATAAGCCCTAGCAATGTATAATCTCAAGATAATTTGTAACTTGGCTATGGAAAAAGTAAATTTGCCTCTATAATCATGTTTTCCTTAGGCTACTGTTAAAATTACCAACCTTCTCCCAAGCGTGTACATACCAGTGTAGAGAAAAGAGACATGATTTAGAATTACTCAATGTGATTGGGGAAATATCAGTTTGGAATATGAAAATTTGCTGTAAATAACACCCACACAAGTAGTCCATACTTAGCCATGAGAAATTTCTTTTGTTCATAGTTGTCTCACTGGTATTTATCTTATTCCTTCTGTCATCTTTGACATGAATCCCCTATCATTTTATAAATTTTAATTTAAAGCATCTTTCGTTATTCACTTTAGACAAGAACTGTTTGTGTGCACATTTGTGAGCAAAAGGCTAAATGTTATTTACTCTTATGTCAGTTTTGTTTACCCCAATTTCAGTCTGTTGAATTTAGGGCATCTTATACAGAATATCCCAGCTCCTGGCATTGTGCCAGCATAATCTTTATTGATTGAACGTTGAATAGCCCTCAACAGATTTCTCTGAATTAACTACTGCAACCAAAGTGTAAAAGTAAAATAACCAGTATTTGTAGGAACTCAAAATCTTAAAAAAAAAAAAAAAAAAATCACCTAGGTAATAGAAGTCATAAAAACCTGAAATAACTCCATTAACTTAATTCCTAGCACACCCACAATGAAGTCTGTATATTCAGGAACTTAATATCAGTATTGGAACTAACATTGGAAAAATATGCTTTTAACATGCTCACAGTATCACTATTTTTTTGGTCATTTAAGCTGTGCTTCACTAACAAGATAACTTCTCAAGAGGGTACCTAGGTTATTTACAAATAATAAAAGTAGCAAAAATCCATCCACTATTTTTAATTTTTCTTTTGTTTTAATTTATTCAGTAGTTAACCTGATAAAAAGTAAACAGATCCTAACATTTTAAACTAAAAGATTTATGATTCTTCCTCATAAAACCAAACCAAAACCAAATCCATTGACATCAAGTCACTTCCAACTCATAGCAACCCTATAGGGCAGAGCGGAACGGCCCCATAGGGTTTCCAGTGCTGTAGTCGTTATGGAAGCAGACTGTCATATCTTTCTCCCTCAGAGTGACTGGTGGGTTTGAACTACCAACTTTTTGGTTAGCGGCCGAGTGCTTAACCACTGTGCCACTTGGTCTTCCTCATAAATAGTATATATTACCCATTTTAGTAGCATTTTTGTTTCACATGGACAGCTGATTTCTGATCAAAGTAGTATTAAAAGCTTGTGAAATTCATTTAAAATCCAGCTAAATTTTTTTTAAAGCATTTCATTTGCCCCTTTGAAGGCAAAGTGTTTATAAACTAACAAAACATTTACTTCTCTTGGAGGTGATATTTTGATTAATCTACTGACTGGTTTTACATTACCTATTTGGTAGAGGAGATGTATGCATTCATACAGATGACTAGCCATACTATATGTACAGAATTTTCAGAATTTTCAGAGGGTTTGTCTGGATCTTTACGTGTTCTCTAGACTGAATCAAAAGAACCAACAGTTGAAGGTTCCAGGTGATTCACAACCATCTCCTCCTCTCCCCGTTGACTGTTCTATTCTGGGGTGTCTAATCTCAATGCCCACCCTTTTACAAGTTGAGAGGTGCAACTCTACTTGCATGTTAGTCTCACAAGCTCTGGGTGTGTTATTTCTCAAATTAGTTTACTGAGGCTTGCATAGAGCCCATTATCCCTGAAATGGCTATGTTCCTCCAGGAGACTCTCCTTTGTTCTCTTGTGTTCTCCTTCTCTAGGTAAGCACTTGCATTCCCATGGGTGTAAAGGGATAACTCCTGCATCTCAAAGTTCTACTTTGCACTCTTGCCTGAACTCTTGCACAGAATTTCCAATTGCATGTCAGATGTGGCATTCAATAGGAGTCTCAGACTAAATAATCTAAAACTGAGTGCATCATTTTCGCAAAATCTGCTCCTTCTACTCTTTTATTAGTGGCATTGACGTCTTTTTAGGCAGGTAAGAAATGACAGTCATCTACAACACCTCTTTCTGTCTCAGCTTCCAGTCCGTTGCCAAGTTGTATCTAATGTACATCCACATGGTCTCTAGTTTCATTTATTTATTTAATCAATCAACAAACATCTTTTGAACTTCTTTTTACTTTCATGCCCTACATTGGGAATACAAGTCAGTGTCCACTTCAAGAAGCTCACACCTAATAAAAGAGAAAAAAAATCAATAAATCATCACAGTACCATATGATAATAATTAGTTATCATAAATATACACAGGCTACAGAGACTAGGAAGAGGACGGGAAGGGCCCTGGGAGGAAGTAACACCTAAATTACATCTGGAATAGTGAAGAGGAGTTATCCAGGGAAAGAAGAACAGGACCTTCCAGGATGCAGAGAGTGCAGTGTGTGCAAGTGTTCAGTGGTGTGAGAGAGCAAGAGCAAGGCTTTCTCAAGTGATCCTGAGAACAAGTTGAGGAATGTAATAGAGGCTAGGAAATGTGGATTGCACTTTCAAAGTACCTCTTTTTTTTTTTTTTTCCTTTTCTCCTCTCCAGGACTATATCTCTTGTCTGCACCATTTCAAAAATATTCTGTACTGTCCTTTTGATGACCAGTCTTGCCTTTTCTTGTCTGTCTTTAGATTGCAGTCAGAGATGGCTCCCCAAATTACAGTTTAGAACCTGTCTCTTCTTAATCCTTCAATGGTTTGTATCACTCCCCAGATAATGTCTCATTTCTCGTGACCTCCACTTCTGCAAAACATATCCCATGGGTCAGCTTGTGACAGTTGTCTTCCCTTGTAAGTGGTAAGCTCTTTAAGGCTAGAGTCTGTATCGCTTGTATCTCAGTAGACTTAGAGCACCTTGTCCTGTCGTTTGCACCTAGGGGGCCTTTTCATAGCTGTCGTGTTGAGTAAAAAGCATACACTTTCAAGCCTTTCCACATTTGTGTATTCTTCAGGGTCTTTGATGCATATCAACCCAACCTTCTCATTGCTGTAATAAGCACTGGCTTTCTTGCCACTACCAGCAAGTGTTTCTTACAGCCCAGTGGCTTGTAACGTGACCTGCTGCTGCTGCAAATCAGCAACAGTTCCCAAAAAGAGTGTCAGGACTGTGTATAAACTTTAATGTGCAGGGTGCGTATGTTTTTCTTCCCAGAAGATGAAAGAACTCACTTTTCCCCTGGGTAAAGGCAGGCTTAGAAAGCATCGGTGCAGACTCCTTGCCAAATACTACAATTTTCAGGGCTCTTTAATGGTTAAGGGAGCCCTGGTAGTGCAGTGGTTAAGAGCTTGGCTGCTAACCAAAAGACTGGCAGTTCTAATTCACCAGCTGCTCTTTGGAAACCCTACGGGCAGTTCTACTCTGTCCTATAGGGTCACTATGAGCCGGAATTGACTCCATAGCAACAGGTTTGGTTTTCACCTCATTTCACTGACAGGTGTAGTGAAGAGGATTTTGAATAAGAAGCTAGTGCTAGGGTTTTAGTTCAAGCTAACTGGATGACCGTGGAGGTCATTTCTGGGCCTCAGTTTCCTCACCTGGAGAATTGGGACTTAGAGTCTAATATCCTTATAAACAACCTTTTACCAGTATTTTCAAGGCAGTGTACCAGTTAGGGATCTGGGTTACAAACAGCACAAACCTATCATAACTTATTTTCCCCATCCTAATTTAAGCCAAAAAAAAAAAAAAAAAGCCATTGGAAATATATTGTATAGCTCACAGAATCAATGGGGAAGACTGATAACTAGGCTCAGGAATTTGGTAGTTAGCAATACATGTCACAGCACAGGAACAAGGGGAAGATGGCAGTTGGTATCACCAGACACTTCCAGGCACTAATGTCTCTGTCAGTCGTTTCTGACTGACCTTGTATCTTTGTGCCACTCGCTCCACAGTCATGGTCCCAGATGTGGGTATCTGATTGGCTGTGCCCAGGACAGGTGCTTTCCCCCTAGCTGCTGGGGGTGGAGAGAAGGAATAGCTAGACCATTCAGCTTGGTAGGTACAGAGTGGGAGAGGGAATTGCCCCTGACCTAGACGCACACAGACATGCAAATGTGGTTAAGGCCAGTGGCATCCAAGTGTGCTATGCTTACGCCTGTCTTGATCGTAAAGAAGTGTGTCCTGCTTCACCATAGGCACCTTTAGAATTTCAAGTACCTGGTAGATATTTCTTCCAGAGCAGTCAGTTTTGCTAGGTTTTAAGCCACTTTTTCAATTAACTTTTATTGTTTTTTAGATTCTATGATTTTCTATAGTAACACAATTTTTCTGACTTTTGGCAAGCTCCTGATGAAAATTGAACAACTGCAATTATGGTTCTGACCACTTGAAGTGTTACTCCAGGATGAGGAGAAGGGTAGAGAGGAGTGGATCATTAATTCTGACTAGTCGTTTTTACAGATATGTAGCAATAATTTAGGATTAGAAATTATCTTCAGCCACAAAGAGCATAGAACAGATCTTATATATCAAAAGCACAATTGAGAGAAATGGTATTAGAAAAGATAATTTAAAGGGCATCCTCTCTACCCACGCCTCAACGTAACCTAAATTCTTATCATTGGAGTAAGTTAGATCTCTAGAAGACTGCATACAAGACATCACCTTAGTATCTTGCAGAACAATGTTCATCAAATTGCCAGCTATGAATTCTTCTGCCTTTTCTTGGGAACCTACTGTTGTGATCATTGTTCATTATGATTCTCAGAGTTTCCTGAGATAGAAGCTGTGTGAGAAATTTCTTGCAGAAATTTGGTCAGGGAAAAACTTAGCTTTCCTTAAAAATTCAGAGGTTTCCTCCTCTTACATGAGGCCTGTGTAAGTTGACATGTTGTCTTCTTCACTTTGACTGTTAAATGGTTAAGTACCAGGTGTGGTGCTATTCACGGCAACTATCTTGAGCCTTATAGTTCACTTCTGTTTATCTTCTCTTTGCCCTATTTGTTTATTTTGTAAGCATCCTCACTTTTTTTTTTTTTTAATTTTAAGAAAGAATAAAGAAGGAGGGGGAGAGGAAGATATAGCTAGATAGAGACTCAATGCCATATTGTGTTGTTAGGTGCCGTCGAGTCAGTTTCCAATCATAACATCTGTATGTACAACAGAACAAAACACTGCCGGGTCCTGCGCCATTCTCATAATTGTTGCTATGTTTGAGCCCATCATTGCAGCCACTATGTCAATCCATCGTGTTGAGGGTCTTCCTTTTTTTTTTTGGCTGACCTGAGTGGTGCAGTGGTTAAGAGCTCAGGCTGCTAACCAAAAGGTCAGCAGTTTGAATCCACCAGCTGCTCCTTGGAACTCCTGTAGGGTCACTAGGAGTCGGAAACGACTCGACAGCAATGGGTTTTGTTTTTCTCTGCTTTACCAAGCATGATGTCCTTCTCCAGGGACTGGTCCCTCCTGATAACATGTCCAAAATATGTGAAATGAAGTCTTGCTGTCCTTACTTCTAAGTAGCATTCTGGCTGTACTTCTTTCAAGATTTGTTTGTTCTTCTGGAAATCCGTGGTATATTCAATATTCTTCGCCAACACCATAATTCAGAGGCATCAATTCTTTTTCAGTCTTCCTTATTCATTGTCCAGCTTTCGGGTGCATATGAGGTGATTGAAAATACCATGGCTTGGGTCAGGCGCACCTTAGTCCTCAAGGTGACATCTTTGCTTTTTAACACTTTAAAGAGGTCTTTTGCAGCAGATTTGCTCAATGCAATACACCATTTGGTTTCTAGACTGCTGCTTCCATGAGCGTTGATTGTGGAAACAAGGAAAATGAAATCCTTCACAACTTCAATCTTTTGTCCATTTATCATGTTGTTGCTTGTTGCTCCAGTTGTGGGAATTTTTGTTTTCTTTATGTTGAGGTGTAATCCATACTGAAGGCTGTATAGTCTTTGATCTTCATCAGTGAGTATTTCAAGTCCTCTTCACTTTCAGCAAGCAATGTTGTGTCATCTGCATATTGCAGGTTGTTAGTCTTCCTCCAATCCTTGCTTCTCAGATTATTTTCTCACCATACAGATTGAGTAAGTACGTGAAAAGATACAACCCTGACACACACCTTTCCTGATTCTAAACCATACAGTATCCCCTTGTTCTGTTCGAACGACTACCTCTTGGTCTATGTACAGGTTCCGCCTGAGCACAATTAAATGTTCTGGAATTCCCATTCTTTGCAGTGTTATCCATAATTTGTTATGATCCACACAGTCGAATGCTTTGCACAGTTAATAAAACACAGGTAAACTTCTTTTTGGTATTCTCTGTTTATAGCAAAGATCCGTCTGACATCAGCAGTGATATCCCTAGTTCCACATACTCTTCTGAATCCAGCTTGAATTTCTGGCACTTCCCTGTTGATGTACTACTGCAACCGTTTTTGAATTATCTTCGGCAGAATTTTACCTCTGTGTGATATTAATGATACTGTTCAATAATTTCCACATTCTGTTGGATCACCATATAGCCACCCAAATGAAGGGAGATCACCTCACCAGAGGACTGACTGGAAATGGATATCATATACCTTGTGGCCTGGAGTCTCCTCTTACCAAAGGGAATCTAGTTCCTTTCTGTAACCACCTGTCCGCTTGGTCTGAATGTGGTTGAAAACAATGTCAACAACAATAAAGATGTTAATACCTCTCCCCTCCTGTTTTTATATGAATGGTTTTATTTCTTACATAAAAACAGCATGTGGGACATCAGCTACAAGAAAGATCACAAGTAAATAATGAAGTATCAGCCAGTAATGTCATCCATTTTTGTCACCTTGAGGACTAAGGTGCACCTGACTCAGGCCATGGTATCTTCAATTGCTTCATATGCATGCAAAAACTGAACAATGAGTAAGGAAGACCGAAGAAGAATTGATGCCTTTGAATTATGATGTTGGCCAGAATATTGAATGTATCATTGACTGCCAGAAGAACAAACAAATCTGTCTTGGAAGAAGTATAGCCAGAACGCTCCTTTGAAGCAATGATGAGACTTCGTCTCACATATTTTGGACATGTTATCAGGAGGGACTAGTCCCTGGAGAAGGACATCATGCTTGGTAAAGTACAGGGTCAGCAAAAAAGAAGACCCTCAACGAGATGGATTGACACAGTGGCTGCAACAATGGACTCAAACATAGCAATGATTGTGAAGATGGTGCAAAAGTAAGCAGGATTTTGTTCTGTTGTACATTGGGTCCCTATGAGATGGAACTGACTCAAAGGCATCTAACAACAACAACAATGTCATGCATCCACTGTGGGTTACTGTGGATACTGGGAGTCACTAACTATACAAATTATATTCAAGTATTTCATCACCTGCTTAATCAAGCTGCAAAATAAGGAGTTAGACCACTTCAGCTCCAGTGATTTGATTCTGTGGTAAAGAGACTGGTGCATAAACATTAATTCTGGGAAATTAATTCATGAAAATTAGATGAAGATACCCCTAGAGGCCTGTTTTGTATCTATTTTTGCATAAAATTTTGAATGAACTACTCACTGAGGTGTCTTGGGGGGGCTAGAATGATTATGCATGATTCTGTGGTTATCTAGAGAGAATCATGAAGAGGCCATGAAGTGACCTGAAAATACATTCTGATTAAAGCTAAGGCTTGAACAGGAAAATTGCTTTGAAATGATTAAAGTTAAAATTGTTGGTAATGAAGGAAAACACTTGTCCTAAGATGAGGCCTTTCAAAGAGAGAGTCTCATTTTGAATTTTTGTAATGCACATGGCTCTACTTTTTGATTGCAAAACATCGGATTGTATCAACCTACCACATTGTCTCAACTTCGAAATTTAGTGGAGGACAATGAGAAGGATTAGGAGAATGTTCTAGATAAAAGTCTGGCAGGGGATGACATGGGTGAAGGTCTGCCCTCAGGAGAGGGAAGTCTCCTGCGTCCTTTGAAGCCAGCTTGAGTGCGTCTGTTCAGTGGAGCCTTCCCCAGGCTTGGCTACACAATGCTCCCAGGGCACTTGGCCCTTTCATATGCCATTGTGTTGCATTGTCTCTCCATCCTTTGTTTACATGTGTCCTTCCCACAAGACCGTGAGTTTCTAGACAACCAAAAAAACCAAACCAAACCCATTGCCGTCAAGTTGATTCCGACTTAATAACGACCCTATAGGACAGAGTAGAACTGCCCCATAGGGTTGCCAAGGAGCTGCTGGTGGATTCGAACTGCCGACTTTTGGTTAGCAGCTATACTCTTAACCACTGCGCCACCAGGACAGGGATCATGTTTTATTACCTTCTGTATATTTCCAGCATCTAACAGGGTACCCCTCCCGCCTAGGATTAAGCCCGTCACTCTGAAAACATTCATTCTCCTTGGTAATTATCTCTTTGCAGACACTATAAATACCTTATCTGAAACCTTGAGGGGTTTATGTGTTTCAGAATTCAGATTTTTTTTGATGCCGGAAAGGTGATAATCAGTGTCTATAAACATCATCTATAAACTATGCCTATACTGTATGTACCATCACATTCCCAGCAGGGTCTTGGGCTGCCTGTATAATCAAATACATTAATGTTTCTGCAGCAAAAATTATAAATAGGTACACTTCGTGGGATAAGTAAAGACTAGAATTTTATTACAAGTTTGGTCACATTTTGCTACCAGAGGGTTACAAAAACTTGTTTTTTTGGAGCTTTTTGGGTGTTGGAATTGCAGATAAGGTATTATGGACTTGTATTATATCTTCAGGAAGGAAGGTGTTCTCGTCTAAGGGAAATATTCCTACGGGCAAGGACTCTTATTCTTGTCAGTTTGGAGAGAAAGGAGGGAAGAGTGCTGGATTTTTCTAGATGCCGACAGATGTTGGCAGAACTAGCTCTACTGCTTGATTCCCAGAGAAGAGTAGTGATTCTGGATGTGGCAATGGAAGTGGTTTATTCCTCACAAAGAAAATTTTCCCATTGTGCCACCATTACCCCTGTGGCTTTTACCTTATCTGCTACTCTCTCCTCTTTTTCCATTTTCCCAGAGCCTGTCTTCTCCCCTTCTCCATTCCTATATAATTTTTGCTTACCAAAGCTTAGATATTTGGAATTGTTTTTTCCTTCTGTACAATTCTTTTGCGCGTGCCCCTCATGTCCCTGAGAATGAGAGCTTTACTCTTCTTTGTTTGTCTTCCGGTAGATGCCAGTCAGTGCTCATTTAGAACGGAAGCAGTCTTTCTTTACATGATTTTGTTCAGCAGGAGTTGTGTTTACCTGTCCAACACTGTGTAGACAAGCATCTTGGAAATGTGTGAGTGGATGATAGGCCAATACTATTATCTCCAGGAACCTCGTCTGCTGTATTAAAAAATGTTGACGGAAAATTCAAATCTGAGTGTTATCCATGCTTACAAATAAAGTGAGTAGCATTATTTCTAATCTTCAGTCTTAGTATTTTTCCAATATCTTTTTCATATTATTTCTTAAACAATACAATTCCTTATTGCTCCAGATGATATTTGTTTTTGTGTGTCTTTATTACTAGTTCTGCCTGATTTACTTAGACCATGCCTTTGTTTTTGCCAGTAGTTTAAGAAGTTTCAGCTTTACAATATCTGTTAAAAAAATTATTTGCTCTTCTCACTGTCTCTCTTAGTCTCTTAAGTTGTTTATAAAGAATTGCCTTTATTTTTGTTGTTGTTGATGTGTGATGGTGACATTAGCAAAAAATGCTGTCCACAGAGGTGGGAGTCAGGAAGGCAATATCCCTGCATTGTCAGGATATCTCCTTCCACTTGCTGAATCATGTTGGGTGCATGATACTAAACTGAAGGTCAAGAGTGGGGTCCTGTGTTTCTCTTAGTGATGCCCCTCACTGTGTACAGTGCCCAGCCCTGCCTCAGGAATGTTTACTGTGGCAACATCCTAGTCCAGAAAGAATTGGAGCCCCTTGTGAAGGCAGCACCAGGGAAATATTCCTTGGATAACTCTGTGGGCATATTAATGTTGACATTGTGTTCTAGAAAATTTTAGTGTGAGAAGAGGACAGATAGCCAGAATAAGCATCAATTACCCAAATAACCACTTGAGACCCAGCCTAAAAAACTGGGGGTTAGTTGTAGTAAGTCATTCTTCTCCCTGTTATTATTCATTTGCCTTGTAGGCAAATGGTGTCACCAGAGGCAATCCAAACCCAATTTTCATTGCCTTTGTAATATAAACAAATACTTGAGAAGAGTCAGTAAATACTTTGTCAAGATTTAAAATCTATTCATTACATGCATATGTGTTTTAAATTCCATATTATACCCTTTAAAATTATTTTGAGACTATATCACATTTCTTTGGTAGGAGTAGTTTGCTGCCAGTCCATTGCGGCACATCGTTAGTGATTGTGGAAGCCCTGACACAACTTAATACTATTTTATAAAGAATTATAGATATTTCTCTTAAGGTAGGTTAGGGAATTTCTTTGATGCACAGATCATAGGACACAGTGTTTCCAAATTTAAGTTTTCCTTCCTAATCAACATTCACTTATTCAATAAATGTTTATTGCTGAAGAGTAATTTCCAATCTGTGCAAAACACTGTACTAATTTATAAGACAGAAAAAGTAAGATGGAGCCTCTGTCCTCAGAGATGCTCTAGAATCTAGAATATAGACCTCTTGGATTGGCAAACTATGGCCTTCAAGCCAAACAAAGCCTACTGCCTGCATTTGTAAGTAAAGTTTTATTGAAATAAAGCTTCCATGTGCTTATGTATTGTCTGTAGCTGCTATTGTGCTGCAACAGCAGAGTTGAGTACTTGTGACAGAGATTGTATCACCTGAAAGCCTAAACTATTTAATATCTGGACCTTTATAGAAAAAGTTTGCAGACTCTTGCTATAGACATTTAAACGTAAATCATTAAATAATATAAGAGGGGAGAAGCAGTACATTGTAGTGAGGAGTATGAGTTTTGAACCATGCCTATTTCAAATCCTGGTTCTATTGTTTAACAGACTGGCAACCTTTAGCATATTACTGAGTATCTCTGAGCCTTCGTTTCTGTTTCTGCAAAACTGAAATAATAATATCTAAACCAAAAGTTTATTGTAAGAAATAAAAGAGATAATGTATACGTAAAGCTCTCAGAATATAACAACAATCAATAACAACTGAGTATCACAAAGATTTGATGCTTAGGTAGGGTTACCATATGTCCTGGGACTACAGTGGTTTAACCTACTGTCCAGCATAATTATTAATAGTCCTTTATATTCTTTAGTGTCCCAATTTGGATGATAAATTATATGGTTGCATTATACATAGGGAATTTCTTAAAGTTCCATTTGTGATTATCTCATTTTAAAAAAAATGAGGAGCCAAATTTATTTAAGAACTGTAAGTACCCTGATAAGAAAGTAAAAAATAAAAACTTTTTACTTTATTTTGGCCATTGCTGACCTAACCACAAAAATGTTGTGGTTCCCATTATTATTAAACTTTGTTTCCCTAAGCTAGATACACGTATTAACCCAATAATAATGAGTTTCCTAACTCTAATGAATGGGACTTGGAAGTAAATGAACCAATGAGATGACAGTTGGTTTTCCAATGTGACAACCTGGCAGTAGGTGACCCAGTGAGGAGTTGGACCTGCTTTTGATGGAATGGAGGTGGATCTGGGAAGAGGGAAGCTATGAGAGGACTGAGCTTGACTAAGGATGCGGCTACCATTGTGCTTGATTTGCTCATTTGGATAAGGTATTGGGGCCTAAACCATTGGTTTCCCCTTGAAACAAGCATGTGAAGGTAAAGATCACTGGCAGATAAGTCATGATCCAAGAGGGGTCTTTAACCAAATACCCACCACCAGCCTTTTACATTCCAACTGAAAAACAACTAGGTTGTAGCTCTATAATCCCCTGTAACCAAAGGTTGGGAAGTCAAGGGAGAAAGGGATTGTGCTACACTTCCTTCTTTATGTATTTAGCTCAAGCTTAGCAGTCTCTTTTCTTTTTGAAAAACATGATGTTGGATGGACCCAACACTAGACCTTGATTTCTTGAGACAAGCAGGAACAAATGGATATGGGTTAGAGTGGCTGAGAAGTACTCCATGGAAGAGTTAGGGTAGCGTTGGGTCTTTCAGGAGAGTTGGTGTGGTATAAGGAAGAGAATTAGAAATTGGGAGCACAATAATGCTTGAAGGTGGACGTTAGCCTGTCCTGTTGGATGTTCTGTGGAGAGGCCTTAGAGTAGAGCATTCACACTGAGAAATAATGAAGATCAGTTTGGAAAGACATGACTGCAAAGGATCTTAAATATCAGATTAGAAAGTTGACTCATTTCTTTAAGCTTTGGGAAATCAGTACAAAACAACTTTCTTCAAAATTTGAATATTGTTCTAGTTTTATTTGACTTTCAAAAGTAATTGTAGGTGATTTACTATTATAGAATAAATATCATCAGACTAAGTAAATTTATCAAAGATAGATTTTGTTAGTAGCTCAGATAAAATGTGTTTATTTTTCTTATTTAAAAAATATTTAAATCAAATTAACTTGAAAGTTTTTTTTGCCTCATCTCATTTCTCACATTCATCCTCTTTTGACCCTGGCTATAGTTTTGAACATCTTTCTAAAAAGGTCTTTGCTCCTACTAAGAATCTTAGTTCTTCCTTATCTTCTTTCCTTTGTTTTTCCCTCCATCCCACCTCTGGCCTCTTTTGCTTTTGCTTGTCCTTATCATGTCCTTTCACACTATTCCTTTAAGAGAGGATGTTCTGCAGCCAAGAAAAGGAGGATGGTTAGATAGACTGTAGGGCCTATGAAAAGGGGGCAGAGGGAATCTGAGAAACACACATCTGTGTCTCCTGGCATCTGAAGGGAAGGCTGGGCTCATGAAGGTTATGTCTACCAGGTCCCAGGTGACTTCTCGGTAGAGCCAATTCAGTCAAAAGCAGGCAATTCACTGTAAATTTTGTACATATGTTTCCTTGGCATTGTGTAAACAAAACAAACCAGGTGACTGATAGCACCGATCACCTTCTAGCCAGTAATTTTGGTGAGATCTCTGAAGTTGCAAGCATGGATGTTCAAGAGGTGTGAGATCCATCAGCTGAGAGAAAAAATTATTTGTATTTATATTTATATCTAAAAAAAAATAAAACTTGAGCTTTACTAACATTTGATTTATATATTGTTAATTGTATATATGGAATTTTTTAAATGTATTGCAGTTATTATTGTTGCTGTTAGTTGCCATCTAGTTGATTTTGGCTCATGGTGTCCCCGTATGTGCAGAATGGGACTGCTCCATAGGGTTTTCAAGGCTGTGATCTTTCCAAAGCAAATTGCCAGGCCTGTCTGCCAAGGCGCCTCTGGGTGGGTTCAAATCACCAACCTTTCGGCTAGTAGTCGAGCACTTAACCATTTGCACCACCCAGGGTTACTTTTATACTGGGGGTAAATTCTCGGGGTTTTTTGTTGATGGGGTGCACAATCAAAAGAGTTTGGTGATTACTGCTCTAGATCAGTGATTCCCAATCTGTGGGTACAAGGTCCCTCCCACTCTCCCCTAGAGGAAGCAGAGTTATTGTAAGAGGCCCACTAATACAGGTGGATAAACTCATTCAACATACCATAACAGTACAATGTTCTGCTAAGGGTTTCAAATGGTTTATTTAGTATATATTTGTTGTTGTATTTTAAAATCTAGTGTAAAAGTAATTTCCTTATAATGAACATACTGTGAGTCATTGTAGGAGACAAAATCACACATGAGACTCTAAAGAGTTAGGAGAGGAGAGAGTCAAGTTCCAATAAAAGGTTAGGTCGATTGGTCGGCCAAGGTGCTTAACCTGTTGAGGGAAAGAAGTTGCGTATGCTTAAGCATCCCTCTCATTTTAATAACAAAAACATATTTTTTCCCATTACACATATCCTTTTTTCTATTTTGTGAGTATTGAGACATCTTGCAAAACTGGCTTTCAGCAAAGTGCTCCTTTTTATTCATGTGCATTTCCTTTTGATGAGTCTGGTTGCCTCTGGAAAAGACGGGGATTTAGCAGTATGGAGAAGCAGTGTGCTTAGGGTGACCATGTCCTGGTTTGTCCAGGACAGTCCTGTTTTATCCTTATCCTGACTTATTAAAGTAGTGCCCCCTTTGTCTGTCAGAAGTGTCTCATTTGGGTGATAAATTATATGGTGATCCTGACACAGAGGTTCTAGAACCAGAGTGTATGAATTCAGGTCTCAGCTCTGCTAGTTTACTAGATGTGTAACTTTGAGAAAGTTACTTAAGCTTGCTGTACCTAGGTTTCCTCACCTATGAAGTGGAGATAATAATAGTACCTACCTCACAGGGTTATTGTGAAACTTAAATGAGTCAGTATGTGTAAGTCATTTGTAATACAGTATGTCGTAAGCGCTAAGTGTCAGCAAAGAGGAAAATGATGATTATATTAGGCACACGTGTAAGCCAAAGTTGTATCAGAAGCATAATTTATAATTTTAAAAAACGTTCATACATTTTTTCCTTATATTACTTCCTTTACAAATCTGTAGATGTATCAATTAAAAATATAAAGATCCATGACAAGACAGCTAAGAGTGTGAATAGTCTATCTGTATATTAACCTCAGTATGTTTAAAAAAAAAAAAAAAACTAAATGTTGCATTCCCACACCATAATTTTAAACAATATTGATATTAGTCATCTGATAAAATTTTCACCATTATTAGTCATAATTGTGGAGACGAATTATTTCCTTTCAGTAAATGAGAATAGTATCTGAAATAAATGTTTGGAATAAAAGAATCATCAGATTAGTTTCATAAAAATGAAGGTTGATTAAAAAGCAGAATTGAATTACTATGTCCAAAACTGAGCTCCAAAACTAAGAACACAAGCAAATACATTGGCAAGAGTGCAGCCAAGTTAAAGATCGGCAAATCAACCTTATGAAAAAAGTTAAACAACTTGGAAAAGCAAATAAAGGCTTGAGTACAACGGAGTAGCATCTATCACATCTAAAAAGGGTTTATTGTGAGGGGATGGAGACCAGCTGTTCTCTAGCTTGGATGAGCCTAGAGAAGAATAAGAACAGATTTAAAAAAAAACAAAACAAAAACAAACTGCCGTATGACAGGTCATTTGGGCTCTGGAAGCATTTCCTGGGAGTTAACATGGTTGGAATGGTTACTTAGGCTGTTCTGGAATATAGTCAAGGAATTCTTTAAAGTTGGTTAGGCTTACCTTTCCCGGGTGTGTGGAATTTCCTGAAGCCCTGGTGGTTCAGTGGTTAAGAACTTGGCTGCTAACCAAAAGGTCAGCAGTTCGAATCCACCAGCCACTCCTTGGAAACCCTGTGGGGGCAGTTCTGTTCGGTCCTATAGGGTCACTATGAGTCAGAATCGATTCGATGGCACTTAACCACAACAACAAAGTGGAAAGTATAGGTCTAGATTTCTTAATCTGATTAATCAGCAGAATCCCCTAGTGGTGTGAGGAGGGGGGTTTTGTAAAGAACAGAGTCTCCATTTCTATTAAGGGATATGGAGTGATTTCCAAAATATATTGTTGAGAATAAAAGCAAGGTGCAAAAGAGAATATATAGTATGCTACTTTTAGGGTAAGAAAGGATAAAATAGAATGTATATATATATGTGTATTTGCTTATGTTTTGCAAAAACAAACATGGAAACATAAGAAGGTGGCAGAGTGGTGAAAGCACTTGGCTGCTAACCAAGAAGTTTGAGCCCACCAGCTGCTCCTCAGGAGAAATATGTGGCAGTCTGCTTCCGTAAATATTTACAGCCTTGGAAATCTTATACAGCAGTTCTACTCTGTCCTAAAATGTCGCTATGAGTCAGAATTGACTCGACAGCAGTGGGTATTGGAGTTCTGGTGGGGGCTGGGAATGAGACTTCTCTGTGTATACTTTCTTGTATTAGTTTCCTATTACTGCTGTAACAAATTATCACAAACTTTGTAGCTTAAAATGACACAAATGTATTATCTTGCAGTTCTGAGGTCAGCAGTCCAATGGGAGACTCACTGAGCTAAAATCAAGGTGTCTGCAGGCAGAGGCATCACTAGGGTTGGCATCTCTTAGTGCAGTAACTCACCCCCGTCCCCACAAGGGACCTCCTCCCATACCAGACCATATAGAATCCTTAGTACTTACGTTACTCATAAATTGTAATTCCTGTATATCACTCCTTTTCCTTTAACTACTACTTCATTCTCAAAAAAGTTATTGATATAGGTTCACAGATACTAGTTATCACAATATGGTCTTAAACAGCTAAAGTACAAGGTCAGCCTGGACATCTAGTGGTTCCAAAAAGTATGGAAGTGCCCAAAGACTGATGGCAACATTTCAAAAGGACATAGGAGTTCCCACTGGCCAGACTTGGGGCATTTGTGCATCAAACAAATTAAAAAACGTAATAACATATTTTGAATTAAAAAAAGGAATTCTTGATATTAAAATAGAGAGAGCTGGGATCTGGTTGGAATGCACATTTTCACAAAAGAATGTCAGCTGATAAATTGAGAAGAAATTAGGGAATTGGAAAATCACTATTTGTAATCCCAGTGTAATGATTGATTCAGACAGGGATCACTGATGAATATTTAAACCATTAGATGAAATGTTGTTGACATACAGGATGCCATAGATTGAATTGTGTCCCCCCAAAATATCTGTCAACTTGGCTGGGTCGTGATTCCTAGTACTGTATGATTGTATACCATTTTGTAATCTGAAGTGATTTCCTTATGTGTTGTAAACTCTATCACTATGATGTAATAAGATAGATTAGCAGCAGTTACACTGATGAAGTCTACAAGATTAGATAGTGTCTTAAGCCAATCTCTTTTGAGATATAAAAGAGAGAAGTGAGCAGAGACACATGGGAACCTCATAGCACCAGGAAAGCAGTAGTGGGAACAGAGCGCGTCCTTTGGACCTGGAGTTCCTGCGCAGAGAAGCTCGGAGACCAAGGGAAGGTTAATGACACAGACCTTCCTCCAGAGCTGACAGGGAAAGTGTTCCCCTGGAGCTGATGCCCTGATTTTGTACTTGTAGCCTACTGGACTGTGAGAGAATAAACTTCTCTTGGTTAAAGCTATCCACTTGTGGTATTTCTGTTATAGCAGTAGCAGATGACTAAGACACAGGATATTTATATTATTTCAGAATGTCACTCCCACAAATTACTTATTAATTACAAAAGTAAAAAGATGTGTTTACAAAGCAGAAATCTGGTCAACATCACCTTAACCAAACAAACTTAGCATCACCAATAATGGGACAAACTGATGTTTTGTGCCTCCTGGTATGATGGATTGGGGAGAATACAATATCAACTATATTCATGAGGGGGGAAAATCAGAAAATTCCAGACGTAGGATATTTTATAAAACAACTGGCCTGTACTCCAGATTAGAGTAAACTAAATGAAAATTAAGCAAACTAATAACCAACGAATGCAATTTGTGATCCTTGGTTAGGTCCTGCATTTTAATAAAAAAGCTATAAAAGACATCATTGGGACATTGGGTAAATTTCAATATGGACTGTATATTAAATAATATTACTGTATCAATATTAAATATTTTGCAATGGTAATGATACTGTGTTTATGTAGGAAAAGGTCTTAGTTTTAAGGAGATACATGCTGAAGTATTTAAGGGTAAGATCAGCATGATGTCAACAACTTGCAAATGGTTCAGAAAAAAAGTGTATGTGTACACATATATGTATATACACACACAGAGAGAGAAACGAATGCAGCAAAACGTTAATAGGTGAATTTTGGTGAATAGAGCTTTTATTTCATACCATACTTTCAAATTTTCTCTAGGTTGGATTTTCAAATACAAAGTTGGAGGAAAAAATCCTTTATTGGGCCCAAGGGTTTTTTGCTACCCTTTGGGTTTATTTGCTTCCATTTCAAGTTGTTATTAAGGTTTTCTTTTCTTTTTTTTTTTACAATGTATTTCTGGTTATCTCTTTGGTGATCTCTTCCATAATTTCCAGTTCTCCTTGCTTTGAGTCTCTGGGCAGTGCGATTTTTGAATGTAGATGCTAGTCAGTAGAAGAACAGATGGAAGCAATATTTTTATGTTAATCTCTGGGGAGCTCCAATTTATAGGAAAAACATGAAAATAAAATGAAATAACTTACATGAATCTGGTTTAGAGTTGGCAGTCAATAAATATGTGTAAATATGAGTGTGTTTTGTGAGCTTCCAAATACCATTAAAATAGTATCTGATAGTGACAACAGCAACAAAAACACAAATTTCCAGGCCCCATTTCAGACCTATTGTTGTTCGCTGCTGTGGAGTTGACTCCTACTCATGGTGACTTTACGTTCAGCAGAGTGAAACATTACCAGGTCCTACAGCATCCTTACAATTGCCAGCATGTTCGAGTCCACAGTTGAAGCTATTGTGCCAATCCATCTCACTGAGGGTCTCATTGGCCTTCTACTTCACCAAACAAGATGTCCTTCTCTAGCAATTTATCCCTTCTAATGACGTGTATAAAACAGACAAGTCAGACAAGGTTCTGTTGTGATCCATAGGGTTTTCATTGGCTAACTGTTGGAAATAGGCCTTTCTTCCTTGTCTGTCTTAGTTTGGAAGCTCCACTGAAACATGCCTGCTGTCATGGATTGAATTGTGTCCCCCAAAAATATGTGTATCAATTTGTCTAGGCCATGATTCCCAGTACCGTGTGTTATTCAGCATTTTGTTATCTGATGTGATGTTCCTATGTGTTATAAATCCTGTGTCAGATGTTGATGAGATGGTTTTAGCAGCAATTATGTTAATGAGGCAGGACTCAAGCTACAAGATTGGATTGTGTCTTGAGACAATCTCTTTTGAGATATAAAAGAGAGTAGCTAGCAGAGAGACATGGGAACTTCATACCACCAAGAAGGCAGTGCTGGGAGCAGGCCACGTCCTCTGGACCTGGGGTTCCTGCTCAGAGAAGCTCCTAGTCCAGGGGAAGATTGATGACAAGGACCTTCCTCCAGAGCCAACAGGGAGAGAAAGCCTTCCCGTGGAGCTGACACCCTGAATTCGGACTTCTAGCCTACGAGACTGTGAGAGAATAAGTGTCTCTTTGTTAAAGCGATTGGCTTGTGGTATTTCTGTTATAGCAGCACTAGATGACGAAGACACCCACCATGGGTGACCCTGCTGCTTTTTAAAATACTGGTGGCATAGCTCCCAGCATCACAGCAACATGCAAGCCACCACAGTACAACAAACTAACAGAGAGGCGGTGGACCTCAGACCTAGAGAAGGATAATCTTTGAGGATAGGGCCCTGCTCTGCATTTTAAACAAGGCTGCCCCAATCTTCTGTACATTGATGTTTAGAAACACTGACCTAAAAAGCCTTTGAGGGCTCCCTTCTTGCCTCTGGGCTAAGCCTTAAGGTCTCCAGGAAAAGTTCCCTTCCCCTTACGTCCTTCTCTATCCTGGCTAATCTCTGCTTATCAGGGATTGTTTGCCATCTGCCATGATCGTCATATTTTATTCTTTTCCTTCTCTTCCCATCCCACCTTGTTCCTCTTTCCCATGGCTTTCCAACTCTCTTCACGGGTGCTAGTTCTGTGTTGCTCAGTCCACTTTCCACAGAGACAAGCCGCCCAGTCTCATACCCAACTCTTGCTGCTCATCTAGTAGGTGAACAAAATATTTTGCAAAATATATCTCCAGATTTTTATGCCTTTTCCATAGATGAAAGTTGCTCGCGATTACCAACTCTGTAGGAATTTCTGAGAATGAAAACTAGACTCATACTTCCTGAGTCTATGCAAAAAAGGCTCTCGTGCATAGTGGGTGGTAAAGGATGCAGACTCTGAAGTCAGACTGCTGAGCACTGAAGCCAGTTTCTACTACTTGGTAGTTGTACAGGGAAAACTGTGAGAGCCGGAACTCAACTGCCTTGTTTCTCTGGGTCTCACAAGTTTTCTGCCTTTGACAGGGTACGGTTTTACCACTTTTCTATTGCTCGTTTTAGTGGAAAATATTTGCGTTTTCCTTCTCTGACAGGTTTCTGCCTTACACAGTTTCCGGCTTTCACAGGTTTTACTGTTGATATTTTTGGCAAATCCCTTAGCCTCTGTGGTCCTCAGTTTTCTCATCTGTAAAATGAAGATAGCTGGTTTTTGTGAGGATTAAATGAGCTTCTTGTTGTTGTTGTGTGCTGTTGAGTCAATTCTGACCCAATGGGACAGAGTAAAACTGCCCCATAGGGTTTCCAAGACTGTAGTCTTTATGGAAGTAGATTGCCACATCTTTCTCCCATGGAGCAGCTGGTGGGCTGGAACGACCCACCTTTAGCTTAGCAGCCGAGCACGTAACCACTGCACCACGAGGGCTCCTTGAAATGAGCTTACATATATAAAAAAGGAGCCCCTGTGGTGAAATGGTTACGTGCTCTTGTGCTAACCCAAAGGCTGGCAGTTTGAACCCACCCATTGGCTCCGAGGGACAGAGATCTGGTGATCTGCCCCTGTAAAGATTACAGCCTAGAAAACCCTATGGGGGCAGTTCTGCTCTGTCGCATGGGGTCACTGTGAGTCGGCACCTAAGAGCAACAACATGTATGAAGCACCTAGAAAAGTGCTGTATGTGGTTTACCTGTGAAATGTCAAACCTGGAACCAAATTTATATTTGCACAACTGTAATGATGATTTTTATAAAACGATTTCTTTGTTATTATCTTTGTGTCTCTTATGGATTCAGGTTTCCCTGGGACTTCTACATGCCCATGCCACACATATCCTGTGGCCTCCAGAGCGCTGGCAGAAATTGGAATCGCTTCTTCCTCCAGAGCGCTTGCCAGTCCACAGAGAAGAGGAATGACGGCATGGACCTACCTGACTGCTGGCTTTGGGAAGCCAACACCACTGATTACAGGAAGGGAGATGGAGAAGAAGAACATCCAGAAGGGAAAAGCTTTCAACAAGATGATGCCATTAAATGAAAGAATTCCTTGATCCCAACCAGTTTTAAATGCTACCTGATTTAAGTGTTAAATTTTCGTAGTGTATCGTCCAATGCCAAAAAATATTCAGACGTTTGTGAATATGGAAATATCATACTCCTATGTCTTAAAGGGGGTAAATTTGAGGATATTTGTTATACATGCTCATTCAATTGACTGTCGAATTTTGATTTTGGTGCTAGCTAGTGAAATTAATATTTTGATGCAAGTGATTGAGTAGTTTGTCATTTACTGTTAAGAGGAAACATGAAAAAATGCGTATTATACACGCAGTGAAAGGAATGTTGTGATTATCAGTATCTAAAATGCAGCGACTGCCATTTAGGAAGAACAGGGAAGTGATGTGAAAATAAAACACTGATTTGTTCAGGTCCTGTTTTTGGCATTTCATTTCCGTTTAACTAGTACACCCATTCCTGAGGAATATGCATCTCTTTTGGAAGCAAGAAAAGTAATGGAGAATCAATTCTATTCAATACTTTAATACAATCAGACTTTTCTTATTGGCTGTTTTTAAATCAAAACTTCTGAGTGATTTCATGCCTGTACACATTGATGAGCAAACCCATTTATCAGCATTAAATCACTGTTTGGTAAAATGTTCTGAGTAAAGTGGGAAAAATCACTCTAGATCAAACAAGTCTCCTCCACCCCTAATGATTTTTCAGTGTTCTTGTCTCTATAATCCTGAAATCATCAATTCTAAAGTGGGGCTAATAGTAGAACAATGGATTCTGAAATTTGTATAGATAAGGAGGTAAATCCCTGCCTGCATCTAAGTCTATATTTATGAAGCTTTTCTTTCCTCCCCCCCCGCCCCCCACCCCCGCTGGTTAGAGGTTAGTACTGAAAGAACAAAGTGTGTCGATCAATACCATCTGTATGCCTGGTCTCTTTTCCTTCCGTGCACAGGCAGACAGGATCCCAAATAATGACCAACCATCTTGCAAATGCAAGTGTTAACTAATCCTTACTTAGCAGGGAACAGAAAGAGCAAGAACAACAGAAAACATGCACATTAACACATATGTTGCTGCTAACAATCATTAGCATCATAATAGCTTGTTCAACAAAAGCCGATGAGCATTTATTGACTAAAGTTGGCCAGAATTATCTTTTAAAAAATAAAACCTGCTTAAAATCTTTCAGTGGCTCTTCATTGCTCTTCTCAATTCTTGAATTCTGTTTCCCGCTGTTCCCCAGCTTGAACCTCATGCTCTGCCTTTAACTGCAGTGCCTCAGATACTCACCGCCATTTCACGGCTTGTAATGTGCCCTTGTAAAGTATTATATTAAATTGTAGTTTATACTTTTTCAATTTCCATAAACAGATATCAAGTGGTATTTGTTTTAAATTTTGCTTTATTTTAAAAGGAGGAAAATTCATTAGATTTTACCAATTGAACATCAAACAAATTAAATTTAAGTAAGTGAATCTAACAAATAGATCAGAATCACAGTGACTCTATTAATGGAGAGGGAATGTGTTCTGGAATCTACTGATTTTTTAGAAATACAATGCTAAGTATAATAGTAGACCGCATTCCTGGCACTTTAACCTCACTGTCTTCCCAGAAGTCCTTGCAAATTTAATTTATCTCAATATATATATATAGGCTCACAAGAACTTTTAGAGGTCAGTTGCCTTCTCTCCCTGTACTTGCATCGTCTTGCCCTATCCATTCTCTTTTTCCATTCCTCACTGTTATACACATAGATTCTATTTCGTTTTGGAGATTGCCAAGTTATCAGCTCCCTTGTCACTGTGTTAAGCAGGCTTTATTCCAATTTATAGTCTTTTTCCTTTTTATTACAACTTTGATTTTCCATAAGCTGAAGTTTGAAAAAGAAATGAGCCTTTGTTTTTTATATAGTTTTAATAGCAATAAAATACTTTCATGAAGTTTGTTTTAGGGTCTATACTAATACCTGCATTATAGTCTAATACCCATATCACTGTATGTGGTCTTTATATTTCTAGGGATATTATTTCAACTAAATCTACTGAATAAAGAAGTTTTAATAGAGTTCTTCTACCATAAAAGTTTGGGAAATTTTTTAGGGACTTCTCAGGGCTTTTGTTTAATGAGTTAGTCTCCATGAAGGTATATTGCGATAATACCTTAAAGTAACTGGCAGAAGTACAAACTAATAAAGCATTTGAATTTTCTCTGGCTTATAGCATGACAGAATAAATTTGAAAGCCATTCACTCTTTATTTTGTACCTTAGAATAGCTAAAATTTAGCCGATAAGCTAGAGATTTCCATTTTGATTTATAATCTTAAACCATTGATAGACTGTGTCATGGACATGCCCTTCTCTGAAGCCATCACTGCCATGTCAATCTTCAGTTTCTCTTCTAAATCGAAGGCTGTTTAGTTTCTAATTAAATGACAGTTAAACATTTCTAATCTAATTGAAATTTATATCTTTAGGGGATTACTTTGCATTATCATCTGGATATTCAATATCCTTGTATTAATAATAAATGACAGATTTTACATTTCCCTTCAAAAAGTTCTTCATAGCTATTGTTTGATCAATAGTGGATATCATCTTCACACAAATTATTACTGAATGATTTTGTGATTCTATGTATTAATCCTGTATTTTGGCACTTAAAGATTTAAATCCTCCATGTATCACTATCATTTGATTTACATACTTTTGATGAGATTATAATTAAAGAAATATATTTCCCTTAGCTCTCATTTAGTTGCTAAATTTAAATACCTACCTCTTCTGAAGATCAAGAGGTTTTTACATCTTCTCTGTTTTCCAGCAGTAGCCACATATACTTTAAATCAAAATTGGAGACCTTTACAGCTAAACCTAATTTTTCTCATTAAGTTAGGTAGCTATGAGTATACATTAATTTTTATTGAATTTAATTTTCATATGACTTTTTAAGTAAGGTCATTAAATCTCCTAAATGGGATCAAGTTGCTGAAATTATATGATGGCCTGACATATGTCTAATAGATGAGATTATTTAAATGTTTTTTGGCTTTTTATGTCTGAATTTTTGGTTTCTCATTACTTCTAAGTTTCCCGTTGAGGGAAGAAAGTATTGATAGTTGCTGAAGTGTTGCTTTCTTATGAAATTTTCTCGTACTCATCCAATCATTCTGATTTCCCGCCACAATTATTTATAAAGTAGAAGAGTTGGCTCCCTAACACCTACTTGTTCCCCATGACACTATAGTGCTATGTAGTGGCAACTTCCAAGGAGCAACTCTAGGCAATGAAATGATAATGATGGCAAGACCACAGCTGTTATTTATTGAAGAACTCCCATGTACTTAGCTGCTGTGCTAAGTGATTTACATATACAATTTAATCCAACAATGCCTGCGTGAGAGGCAGGTTACTAATATCATTGAGAAGGCTGAGACTGGAGAACTTAGCTGATTTGCCTAGGGTCACATAGCTAGTAAGTGGTAGGACTAAGATGGGAACTCAGTGCCTGCCTGACTCTAAAGCGCTTTGTTTTTCGTTTATCTCAGTGGTTTCCCAAATTGAATCATTATCAGTCTCCTGAGATCTCTTTTTTTTTTTTTTTTTTAAATATAGATAATCACAGATTCTGATTGAACTAGGCTTTAGCTAGAGAGGTGCTTATCACAGGAGCAGTAAGTTCTTAGGGTTTTCAGGAGCTTCTTTCTTTATTCTTGTTGGGTGTGGATACGCCTGGAGTACATGACAATTTTCCAGGGGGTGTGGGGCATACGTAGTTTTAGGAGACTGGTTTCCATTCTAGATTTTCCAAAATTGATCTGCTTTACTTATTGTAGAACAAAGGCACACTTTACCAACATCCAATCTTAGTATGGTGCACTTCCACATCTGTAAAATCCATGAGTCAATTTTTTAAATTTGGCAACCATTAGGTATTGAGACAGGAAGTGACTCTAACAACTAGTTACAAATATTTTGGCATGTCTAGTCATTTTCAATCTTTTGGTTTCAACAAAATTGAAGGAAGACCTAATTGCACTGCAAATTGCTTTCAATGATTGGTCACAATGTGATTTTTGACCTATACCTTGGATTTTCAAAGGAAAACTCCTTTCATTCCCATCTACTTTTTCTACCAATAAATATTATTTTTCCATAGATACATGAAAAAAACATTATATAGCTCATTAAAAAATGCATTTCCAGGAACTGAGTGGATAGTCATGTCATTGTCGGTAGTGTCCATGATGTCACGGTTCTTGGAATGCTTGAGCTCCACTCCAGCAGTGTCTGAAGTTGCTGGACACCTACCGCCTGTATATAGTGCTCACCTGGACCTGGATGCTGCAGTGTGATTACTGTCTCCTCATGTGGACTTTCCCCTTCAGCTCTTTCTTCTTAGGCTTCACCTCTTGTGTGGGAAGCTTCATCCTGTCAGTTTGTCTGAGAATACAGATCAACCCACAGAACAAAGCAGATTTCCAAGGCATCTCACTGGAGCCAGCCTTTGCTGATTTTCTCTGTACCAGCACCGTCTTGCACCTTGTTGACATGAACTTCGTTGGCTGAAACATTCCCATTTACTCAACTGAGGAGTAGAAGACAAGAAGAATGTTCATTTTCTGATTTCTCCTGGATAAAAGCTCTTGAGATGGCAGCTTGTCGGACACATGGATTTTCTTCAGATTTGTACTTACTACCGACTCTGATTTGGTATGTAGGTGGGGAGCCCAGGAGACGTCCCTCCCTTCAGTGTCAGAACAACTTTGTAATGAGCATTTATTAACATGACCTCAGCCTTCCATTAAGTGTAACATTTTTGCCTCCTTCCAAATTTAAAAACTGCATGCCAAAAAAAAAAAAGATGCATTTCCAATAGATTTTTACTTTTGAAATTTAATGTTTTTTTTTTTTTTTTAATGAAAACTTGAAAAGTATTATTTGGTCCAATTGTGTGCTAATAGTATATATACTAATTAGTGAATCCAGAAAAGTTAAATTGTTAATAGAGTCTATGATCTCAATAAATAAAAATAATTACATTTAAATTTTCATCCTTATTTTTGTTGCAGATAAATATGAGAGGGTACGAAATAAAAGATCTGCGTGCATAAAAATACGCTAAAGGTAAAATTCTCTGAGAAAAGTCAACTAGAAATAGGAATTTAGGGAGAAAGGGAAATGATATTTAATTCATGACATGTAAAGAGAGGTTGTTTTTATGATGATTATTAAATTACTATGGTATTTAGATTCCATGGATACATTTAAAAGAGAGATTTAACAGTTTTATTATAAAATGTTGATATTTTACAATATGCTAAAAATTATATCTTTTGCAGCTATTTAAACTTAGGGTGGAAAAATTTTAGATGTCAGCTTTAAAATGTGCGATGAGATTACAGCTTTTTAAAATCTTTTTAGGAAGTATCAGAACCACAAAACATTTGAAGGCTGCTGCTCTATAAAAAAAGATGAGTACTGACCTGCAGCAACTATCAATATACTTATTTCCATATATATAGTGCATTCATTTTTAGATTGGCTTCTTTCCAAAGGAATCTAATTAGGAAGTTGACAATGTATTTTCAGGCAGATATTGGCTCTGTGGAATAGTGAGTGGATGGGATGGATGAGAAGCTTATAACCCAACCCAAGCTCCCAAGGTCTAGAAGTATATGTCTGGTGAAAATTTACTTATGTTCATTTTTATGTATATTTGCTAAAATATAGTGATACTTTCTTTAAATCAGGAAAAATTGCATAGAACCTTCAAGGCCAGCTGTTTACAATTGTTTAGAAGGAAAATCATTTTAATTTTTAAATTTATTCAAGGAAAGTCCAGAAACTTAGTGAAGAAGATGTTGTATACAATTCAGTTACCATTTTTTGCACTGCTAGATTTTACCTTTTTAACCTGTGATGAGAATCATTGACCTTGAGTCAGCTACCATCTCTTTTATATACAAATTACCAAAAAGCACAAAACCACTTAACAATATGAACAGCAGGTACTTTTATCTGTCTCCAACCTCAGTCTGAAATCTCCTAAGTTATTCTGGTCATTTACAGTGTCATTAATGTGGAGAAACATATACTGACATTTTCAAATAGTTCCAAATTATTTTTCAAAAAGGCATCATTCATGTTATAATCACCTCAAAAGCATACCACATAAGTGGTGCTAATAACAAAAAACTCCACCAAAAGGACAGTCTGAATACTTCTTTGTTGGATCTGAAAGTAAAGAACTTAAGAACAAAGTGAGCTTTGTCAAAACCAGCTACTCTAAGCTAGAAATAGTCAACATTTAAAAGCATTTTCTCTTTTATTATTAAAGCTGTATCTGGTTCACTATACACTGAAAATATGCCCTTAACAAGATTAAAAATCAGTCAGTTTCTTGAAGAATAAAATACAGAAAAATGAGGTAATCTATGCTTGTTCCCAAACTTATTAAGTGGTAATTTATATGGTTGTGATGATTAAGGTTGTATGTCAACTTGGCTGCGCCATGATTCTCAGTGGTTTGGGTAGTTATGATGTGGTTTGGCTGCTATGTAATGATGTAATTACTTCCATAATTAGATCTGATATAATGTAATCACCTTTGCAATGAGATCTATTATGAGCAGCCAATCAGTTAAAAGCAAGTTTCCTTGGGGGTGTGGCCTGCCTCCAACATAGGTGGACTTTCCTGCAAATCTCACTGGCTTTTGCTGGCTCTGAAACCTGCAGCTGGCTCCTGTTCATCTCACCTCCAGTTCTTAGGACTTGACCTAGCACCTTACTGCTGGTCTTAGGATTTGTCAGCCTCCGAAGCCCGTGAGCCAGAAGTCTGCTATCTGACCTTTCAGTTTTGGGTTTGCCAGCCCCACAGCTAAGTGACTCAGGAGAAGCCTCCAGCCTGACCCACGGACTTGGGACTTTCCAGCTTCTACAACCACCTGAGCCATTTCCTTGATAAAAAATATCTCTCTATATGTATGTTTATATGCTTCCCTGGTTTTGCTTCTCTAGAGAACCCAGCCTAAGACAATGATTAAACTCACTTAATGGTTTATTTAATGAGATTTTCATAACAAAGGTGATTTTACCTGTCAAAAAATCCAGTAAAAAGATGGCCATTCTTCCTTAGAGAATTTAAAGAAAATTGAAATTATATTGAAGGTATAGTGTGAGTTAATCTCAGCTGGTCTGAATTGATTGTATGCTTGTCTCTATAGGACATGATTGTGACCCTTGGCCAATGCTATTGAATATTTTAACTAAAGATAGATGATAGTCTATCACTATGAGTCTAGGAGTTGTTTTGGGGCAGGATGAACCGGCCTGTCAACGTTTTTCAAGAATAATAATTGAGTTGTGATTTGCACCTGGTTTTGGTGGCCCCTGGGGGTTTTTGCTGGTTAAGGCTGGTTACATAGCTATAATATGCATATATGACCAGCTCACTATAAGAGACCCCACCATGAACAGATTTTGGGCTTCCTGGTCAGAAGGTATTTCAGGTGCTTGCATGCAGAGGGTGGTTCAAGACATGGAAATAAAACACATCCTGGCCACCCGGGGATGGGAAGACAAAGACACCTGAGTCTGAAATCTCCAGACCCCTTTCAATGCATGTCCTCCTGCTGTTGCTGTACTGTAATCTTTGCCAGTGATATAGCTGTTCTGAGACCATAAATGTTTTGAATCTGGTGAGTCCTTTTAGCAAATTGAACAACTAGGTAATTAGCACATAATTAAAACCGGTTGCAGTCAGGTTGACTCACGGCTACCCCATGTGTGTCAGAGTAGAACTGTGCTCCATAGGGTTTTCAATGGTTGATATTTTAAAGAGGTTTCCAGGCATTTCTTCTGAGATGCCTCTGGGTGGACTTGAAAACTTTCAGTTAGCAGCCGAATACATTAACTGCTTGTATCACCCAGGTACTTCAGCACATAATTAGCACACTGTAGTTTATGCTTTTTTAACAAGCAAAGAATATTGAATATACCATAGACCGCCAAAAGAATGAATAAATCAGTCTTAGAAGAAATACATCCAGAATGGTCATTGGAAGCGAGGATGGTGAGACTTCAACTTACTTACTTTGGACACATCATCAGGAAAGATCAATTGCTAGAGAAGAATACCATATCTGGTAAAGAAAAGGGTCAACAAAAATGAGATGAATTGACACAGTAGCAGCAACAATGGGCTCAAACATACCAATAATCATGAAGATGGCACAGGACCAGGCAATATTTCATTCTGTTGTACATAAGGTCACCATGAGTCAGAGCTGAATCCATGGCAACTAACAACAATATATGCTTACTGATTCATATGTTGAAATTATCTCATGTCAATCAAATTGAGATTATCATTTTTATTATTAGGATTCACCTTTCAAGAAACTTCTATCGTGGTTAGTTGGCAATTGGTTTTTAAAAATTTGAACCACCTGTGTATGGATTGATTTCTATGCATTGTTGTTAAGTGCCATCAAGTTGGTTCCAACTCATAGCAATCCTATGTACAACAGAACGAAACACTACCTGGTCCTGCACCATCCTTACAATCATTATGCTTGAGCCCATTGTTGCAGCCGTTGTGTTAATGCATCTCGTTAAGGGTCTACCTCTCTTTCGCTGACCCTCTGCTTTATTAAGCATGATGTCCTTCTCCAGGGATAACGTGTCCAAGGTATGTGAGACAAAGTCTCGCCACTCTTGCTTCTAAGGAGCCTTCTGGCTGTAATTCTTGCAAGACAGATTTGTTTATTCTTCTGGCAGTCCATAGCATGTTCAATATTCTTTGCCAACACCATAATTCAAAGGCATCTTCTTCAGTCTTCCTTATTCATTGTCCAGATTTAACACGCATATGAGGCGATTGAAAACACCATGGCTTGGGTCACATGCACCTTAATCCTTATAGTGACTTCTTTGCTTTTTAACACTTTAAAGAGGTCCTTTGCAGCAGATTTGCCTTCGCAGTGTGTCTTTTGATCTCTTGACTGTTACTTCCATGGGGGTTGATTGTGGATCCAAGTAAAATGAAATCCTTGACAACTTCAATCTTTTCTCCTTTTATCCTAATGTTGCTTATTGGTCCAGTTATGAAGATTTTTGTTTTCTTTATGTTGAGGTGTAATCCATACTGAAGGGTGTACTCTTTGATCTTCATCAGTTAGTATTGCAAATCGTCTTTCCTTTCAGCTTGTCGCATAGGCTTTAAAATACATATTTTTACTAAGGTCTAAAAGTTTTACATAGCGTCTTACAAACTAGAGGCCACCAGGCCAATGTTAAAAAATAAATTAGTTTTCCACATTTAAAAATTGGTAGACTTTACATAAAAATCCTGACTGCCTGCTTCATTTGAAAATTTGGAAAATGTGGCCACCCTGAATATTGTCACCTGGTAACAATCAGCTGAATATTGGTTTTCTTCTCTGTACTAGGCAGGACCTCTTCTGTCTACCATAGTCCCCATTCAGCTAACTTCACACATTTATGCTACCAACCTGGCCTAGACCATAAGGCAACTTGAATAATGTTTAAGTCCATTGTTTGGCTATTGTGTTAATCCATCTCATTGGAGTCAGAGATATCTGGGTTCATATCCCAGGTTAACCACTTGCCAAAAGTGTACTCTTGGGCAAATTATGTTACCTCTCTAAGCCTATCATCTCATCTGTAAAATGATAATAATAGAAATAATGGTGAATATTGAACAATTATCGTGTGTCGGACACTGATATTAATTATCTCATTTAACCCTAACAACAACCTGATCAGGAAGTTCTGTCATTGTTTCCATTTTAGAGAGGACGAATGAAGAAACAGAAAATTTAAGTGATCTTGGGGCTCACATAGCTAGGGAGTAGTGGAGCTTGGATTTTAACCTAGGTCTGTCAACTCAAACTTGAGAGCCTATGCTCTTAACCACTTTGCTATTATTTTTCTAGTATAATAATACATACCTCACATGATTATTTAAAAAAAAAAAAAGTTGCTGTCAAGTCAATTCCAACCCATAGCGACCCTATAGGACAGAGTAGAAATGCCCTATAGAGTTTCCAAGGAGTGCCTGGTGGATTCGAACTGCCAACCTTTTGGTTAGCAGCCGTAGCTCTTAACCACTATGCCACCAAGATTTCCACATGATTATAGTGGGGATGAAATTAAAAATAATAAAATTATGAATGAGTGAATCATTATTTATCCTATAATGTGACCAAAGAGGCCTAAGCAAATAAAAATACCTAAGGCCTGCCACTTCATCAGATTCTTCATATTCAAAAGGAAAAATGCTCTGGTCATGGTGGTTGTCATGGATTGAATTATGTCCCCCCAGAAATGTGTGTATCAATTTGGCTGGGCCATGATTCCCGGTATTGTGTGATTTTCCTATATGTTGTAAATTCTGCCTCTACGATGCTAATGAGGGAGGATGGGTGGCAGTTGTGTTAGTAAGGCAGGACTCAATCTATAAGATTGGATTGTGTCCTGAGGCAATCTCTTGAGATATAAAAGAGAGAAGTGAGCAGAGAGACAAGTGGACCTCATACCACCAAGAAAGCCGTGCCAGAAGCAGAGTGCGTCCTTTGGCCCTGAGGTTCCTGCCCAGAGAAGCTCCTTGTCCTGGGATGACTAATGACGACTAGGACCTTCCTCCAGCCAGAGCCAACAGAGACAGAAAGCCTTTCCCTGGAGCTGAAGCCCTGAATTTGGACTTCTAGACTACTAGACTGTGAGAAAATAAATTTCTCTTTGTTAAAGCCATGCACTTGTGGTATTTCTGTTACAGCAGCACGAGATAACTAAGACAGTGGTGGTGTTTGTTGCCGTCATGTCAATTCCAATTCATTGTAACCCCAAGTGTGCAGAGTAGAACTGCACTCCATAGGGTTTTCAAGGCTTTGATCTTTCAGATACAGATCACCAGGCCTTACTTCTCAGATGCCTCTGGGGTGGTTTGAACCTCCAACCTTTTGATTAGTAGTACAGTGCTTAGCCATTTTCACCACCCAGGGGTGCCACAGTGCTCTGGTAGAGAAGTACAAAAATGTTCAAATGTCTACAACTTTTACCAGATTCTACTGCTATGATAAGAATCAATAATATAGCCCATGAAGGAAGTTTGGTTAGATTCTTTTTTCTCTCTTATCCAATGTACATGGTGATATTTTGTGATAGTCCTTAAGAAATATCTCAAATACACTAGCATTAGCTTGTATTTTAAAGAAATCACTTAGCAACTTTAAAATTCGTTACAGAAACACCCATGCAGAGCCAAGCGTGACAGACAGTGCTGCAGCAGCAGTGGTGATTATAAATGATTCGTCTACAGAAAGTGACTCTGCAACCTTGAAATGGTGCCACTGGGGTGTATTATGCATATGGCACCGATGTCCACGCAAAGATTTGTAATTACCAAGCACATGTTACAGGATATAATTTCTTGCTAGGGGAGAAATCAAAAATCTTGTGTCTCTTAGCTCAAGCATGGCTTACTTCACTTTAATGTGTGACAGAGGTACTATATACTCAATTTTACATGTTACCTCTGAATGTCAAAAAATGCCCTGGAAATGTCCGGCAGAATCTGCGTGCAAATCCCAAACAGAAGTTATACAATTCAGGATAAATGTTTCTAGGTTTCATTCTCAGGGAAAAGGCCATTACATTTCCTTGGGGAATAAACTAAACTTTTTAGTTACAAGAAGCAACGCTAAAAATAAAAGTGCTCCTGGAGAATAAATCAGGAATAGGCGGCACTTAAAGACTTTGGATGCGTTTAAAGACAAGACACTGTTTCCAAAGATAATGAGATTTCCTTATCCTTGATAGTCTGAGGGCAAATGGAAAAGATAACTAGAAGTCTTCATAATCTGGGGCCTGAGAACCCATATCTGTGGGGAATCATGTCATTGTATTCTGATACCAACTGAACATGTGACTCTAATTCCTTAGTGCCTGCCTTATAAAGGTGTCCTGGAGGGATGAAAAAGTTAAGCTTCTCAGATAATCCCTTTACTCTTTCTGGAGACGCTGAGATGGCTGCATAGCCTCCCAATTAAAGATGGGTTAACTTCCATCTTCAAATGGATCACTTTGCACAAATAAATCTTCTTTCTTACCCCGCAGAGTTGCCACTCAATTCATTCCTGCATAGTCATACAAGGTCAACTGGAGTTTTCATCATCAACCTGAATAAAATGGATCAAAGACAGAACTACACGATTTCCTTCCCCTTTACCAAGTCCCCCCTTAAGCGTACATTTCTGACTTATCGTTTTATAATGCAAGATAAGAAAGATAAAATGTTCACCTTAAAATATAAATTGGAAAAATGGATATGAGGAAAATTATTCATTCCATCAATGCACATAACAAAGATTTATCACGTGCTTTACCATGGGGCGAGTACTGCTCTTGTTGCTTGTGATGTAGCTATGATCAGACCGAGTTCCTGCCCTCATGGAACTTATATTCTAGAGGGAGAGAGAGAACAAAACTAAAATCAGCTGTGCTAAGTGAAGGAAAAGAATGCAGAGGGAAGGGGTAGAGAGGGACCCAATAGGGAGGAGAAAGTCTCTTTGAGGAGGTGCTCTTTGATTTGAAGGACCAAGGGGAAAAGCACTTCAGGATGAGGGATGAACAAATCTGAAGATTCTGAAGTGGAAATGAGCTTGTCATGTTTACGAAGCAGAAAGAAGGTCAGTGTGGCTGGAGCTGAGTGAGATGGTGGTGATTGGAGGGCAGTGACACGGTAAGAGATGCCTCCAGAAAGAAGCAGGGGCTAGATGGTGTAGGGCCTTGAAGTCTTGAAGATATTTCTATTTTATTTTGAAATATTCCTTTGATTACTTGGAGAATGCATTGTATAGAGTCTAGAGGGGAACCAGGAAACTGAGTCAGAGGAATCATCAGTAGCTCCCTGCATGTAAAGTTAAGGCCAACCATTTAGCTTTATGCATTTTAGCTTCATGCATCTAGTTTTACTGGCTCTGGCGCCATGGTGGGGAGTATTTACTGAGGTTGTACAGAGAAGATACTGAGCTACATGGCTCAACCTGTCTTGTTATCTATCAAATATGTTAAAAGACTAGATGTTTGCATGCTAGTTACTGGTTGTCTTAGTTATCTAGTGCTGCTATTAACAGAAATATCACAAATGGGTGACTTTAACAAACAGAAATTTATTTTCTCACAGTTTAGGAGTCTAGAAGTCTGAATTCAGGGTGCCAGCTGCAGATGCAAGATTTCTCCTCTGTCAGCCCTGGAGGAAGTTCCTTTCTTCCTTGAGCTTCTGCTCCTGGGCGATCTTCATGTGGCTTGGCATCTCTCTTCCCCTATCTCTGCCTCTTTCACTTGCTTTTTAATCTCTTTCATATCTCAAAAGAGATTGATTTAAGACACACTCTATGCTAATCATAGCTCATTAACATAATAAAGACAACCGATTCCCAACTGGGATTATAACCACAGGCACAGAGGTTAGGATTTACAATACATATTTTGGTGAGACAGAATTCAGTACATAACACTGGTAAAACTGTTGGGTGAGGGGAGAAAAGGATTCCTACTTAATGCCCCAAATGGGATATCAAATGATGATAGCTGAAGAAGTTTGAGCAGGACAGCCTTGATGCATATGCTGCAGTTTTGGCAGTGTTTTCACTTCGTGACCAGTTAAGGAACTTCAAATTTTTCTACGTGCAACTCATGTCAAGTAGAGAACTGACGACTCAGGCAGGTGACTGTGTGGAGTGGGGTTTCTTCAGAGCAGGTGTGTGTTGGTTAATTTTATGTGTCAACCTGGCCAGTCTATCATTGTTATTGTTGTTAGCTGTAGTCAAGTAAGCATTGGTTGGGAATTGAACCTGGGTCTCCCACATGAAAGGCGAGAATTATACGACTGCCCCCTTAACTAGGCTATAGCTTGTGTCAAGTCAATTCTGACTCATAATGACCCTGTAGGACAGAGTAGAACAGCCCCATAGGGTTTCCAAGGCTGTAAGTCTTTACAGAATCAAGTCTTTCTCCCATGAAATGGCTGGTGGGTTCCGACCACCCACCTTTCAGTTTGCAGCTGAGCTATGCCACTACGCCACCAAGGTTCCAGTGGATGCTCATGGTTCCTTCAACTAGGCTACAATACCCAGTTATTCAAGAAAACACTAATCTAGGTGTTGCTGTAGAGGTATTTGTCGATGTGATTAACATCTACAATCACTGACTTTAAGTAAAGGAGATTGTCCTCAGTAGTGTGGGTGAGCCTCATTCAATCAGTTGAATGGTCATAAGAGCAAAATTGAGGTTTCTCTGAGGAATAAGAAATTCTGCCTCAAGACTCAGCATCAGTTCCTTTCTGAGGCTGCTGGCCTGAGCTACAGATTTTTTTTTTTTATTTTTTATGGTAACTCCCTCATATAAGTAAAGCTTTTATTCTTTTTCCTTTCTTTTCTTTTTGTTATTATACTTTAGATGAAGGTTTACAGAACAAAGTAGCTTCTCATTATAGTATACATACTGTTTTTTGACATTGGTTACCAATGCCATGACATGTCAATACTCTCCCTTCTCAACCTTGGGTTCCCAATCACCAGCTTTCCTGTCCCCTCCTACCTTCTAGTCCTTGACCCTGGGCTGGTGTGCCTGTTTAGTCTCTTTTTGTTTTATGGGCACATCTAATCTTTGGCTGATGGGTGAACTTCAGGAGTGACTTCATTACTGAGCTAAAAGGGTATCAGGGGCCATACTCTTGGGGTTTCTCCAGTCTCTGTCAGGCCAGTAAGCCTGGTCTTTTTTTTTTTGTGAGTTAGAGTTTTGTTCTACATTTTTCTCCTGCTCTACCTGGAACCCTCTATTGTGATCCCTGTCAAAGCAGTCGGTGCTGGTAGCCAGGCACCATCTAGTTGTGTTGGACTCAGTCTGTTGGAGGCTGTGGTAGATGTGGTCAATTAGTCCTTTGGACTAATCTTTTCCTTGTGTCTTTAGTTTTCTTCATTTTCCCTTGCTCCCGATGGGGTGAGACCAGTGGAGTGTCTTAGATGGCCGCTCACCAAAGTAGAATGTAGAACATTTTCTTTATAAACTATATTATGCCAACTGAGCTAGATGCTCCCCAAGACCATGGGCCCCCAGCCCAGCAATTCGGTTCCTTAGGGAGTTTGCCTGTGTCTATGGAGCCTACATGACCTTGCCGTGTACAAATTGTGCTGGCTTCCCCAGTATTGTGTACTGGCTTACCCTTCACCAAAGTTACCAATTATCTATTGCCTATTTAGTGTTTTTCCCTCCCCACCCCTCCCCCACCTCATAACCATCAAAGATTTTTTTCTTTTTGTGCATAAACCTTTTCATGAGTTTTTATAGTAGTGATCTCATGCAATATTTGTCCTTTTGTGATTGACTTATTTCACTCAGCATAATGCCCTACAAATTCATCCATGTTATGAGATGCTTTGCAGATTCATCATTGTTCTTTATTGTTGTGTAGTACTCCATTGTATGTATGTACCATAGTTTGTTTATCCATTCATCTGTTGATGGACATCTAGGTTGTTTCCATCATTTTGCTATTGTGAACAATGCTGCAATGAACATGGGTGTGCGTATGTCTAATCATGTGATGGCTCATTTCTCTAGGATATATTTCTAAGAGTGGGATTGCTGGATCCTATAGTATTTCTATTTCTAGCTTTCTAAGGCAGCACAACATCATTTTCCAAAATGGTTGTAACCATTTTGCACTCCCACAAGCAGTACATAAGAGTTCCAATCTCCCTGCAGCTTCTCCAACATTTGTTACTTTCTGTTTTTCTGAGTCGTGCCATTAATGCCGGGGTGAGATGGTATTTCAATGTGGTTTTGATTTGCATTTCCCAAATGGCTAGTGATCACGAGCATTTTCTCATGTGTCTTAGCTGCTTGAATGTCTACTTTGGTGAAGTGTCTGCACATTTCCTTTGCCCATTTTTTCATTGGATTATTTGTCTTTTTGTTGTAGAGGTGTTGGATTTTTCTGTAAATGTTAGAGATTAGAGCTTTGTCAGATTTCTAACAGCCAAAATTTTTCTCCCAGTCTGTAGGTTCTCTTTTTACTCTTTTGGTGAAGTCTTTCGATGAGTGTGTTTAATTTTTAGAAAATCCCGGTTATCTAGCTTATCTTCTGGAGTTTGTGTGTTGTTAGTTTGTATCCTGTTAATGCCATGTATTAGGGCCTGTAGTGTTGATCTTATTTTTTCTTCTATGATCTTTATGGTTTTGGGCTTTATATTTAGGTCTTTGATCCGTTTTGAATTAGTTTTTGTGTATGGTGTGAGGTATGGGTCCTATTTCATTTTTTTTGCAGATGAACATCCAGTTTTGCCAGCACCATTTGTTAAAAAGACTGTCTTTTCCCCATTTGATGGACTTTGGACCCTTGTCAGAGATCAGGTGACTGTAGGTGGATGGATTTACATCTGGGTTCTCAATTCTGTTCCATTGATCAATGTATCTGTCATTGTACCAGTACCAGGCTATTTTGACTACTGAAGCTGTATAGTAGGTTCTGAGGTCAGGTAGTGCGAGTTATCTTACTTTATTCTTCTTATTCAATAGTGCTTTACTTATCCGGGGCCTCTTTCCTTTCCGTATAAAGTTAATGATTAGTTTTTCCATCTCTTTAAAGAATGTTGTTGGTATTTGCATTGGGATTGCATTGTATTTTTAGATTGCTTTGGGTAGAGTTGTCATTTTCACAATGTTGAGTCTACCTATTCATGAGCATGGAATGTTTTTCCATTTATGTAGATGTCTTTTGGTTTTTTGCAGTAGTGTTTTGTAGTTTTCTTTGTACAGGTCTTTTACATCCCTGGTTAGATTTATTCCTAAATATTTTATATTTTGGGGGCTATTATAAATGGTATTGTTTTCCTGATTTCCTTTTCATCGTTCTCTTTATTGGTGTATAGGAATCCAGTGGATTTTTTTATGTTTAGCTTGTATCCTGCTACTCTGCTGAATCTTTCTGTTAGTTCCAATAGTTTTTTCATGGAATCTTTTGGGTTTTCTATGTGTAGTACCATATTATACACAAATAGAGACAGTTTTGCTTCTTTCTTGCCAATTTGGATGCCTTTTATTTCTTTTTCTTGCCTTAGTGTTCTAGCTAGGATTTCCAGCACAATGTTAAATAGGAGTAGTGATAAAGATCATCCTTGTCTTGTTCCTGTTCTCAAGAGGAATGCTTTCAACTTCTCTCCATTACTAAGCACAGATTTTTAACTTACCAGCCTCCATAACCACACAAGCCAATTCTTTCTTTCTTTTTTTTTAATTTTATTGTGCTTTAGGTGGAAGTTTACAGCTCAAGTTAATTTCTCATTCAAAAATTTAAACACTTATTGTTTTGTAACATTGGTTGCAATCAAGCCAGCTCTTTCAAATCAATCAGTCAATCAATCATTCTCCCCCTCTTCCTTTCCCCCTTTTATCCCCCTCTTTACATCTACCCCTCTTCCCCTCTCTCCTTATCTATATCTATATGTACATCTACATCTATATCTGTATTATCAGCCCTGGTGGCACAGTGGTTAAAGCACTCAGCTGCTAACCAAAAGATTGGCAGTTCTAACCCACTAGCTGCTCCTTGTGAGAAAGATGTGGCAGTCTGCTTCCATAAAGATTTACAGCCTTGGAAACCCTATGGGGCAGTTCTACTCTGCCCTATACTGTCACTATAAGTTGGAATCGCCTGGACAGCACTGCGGTTTGATGTCTATATCCTCTACTGATTCTGTTTCTCTGGATAAGCCTAACTGATACAAGAGGTAATCAGCTTTCAGTGCAGAGACCCTAACTTTAGGTTAGAAGAACTCTCCAACCCCCTGCTCTCTAAGTGTGCATTCACTGTTGCAAAACTGAGTCCGTATATTTTTGTCACTCTAGTTATCTTGTAAGTTGAGATAGCAGAGCTACCAAGTTTCTCTGGCACATCATATCAACGATGTCCTACATCAGAGGTGGCTAATTGTCTCAATCTCTGTTATACCCTTATTTCTCAATCATAAAACTTCTGATTTGCAGTTGAGCATGTGGCCATCCAGAATAAAGACTGTATTTCCCAGCTTCCCTTGCATGGAGGCATGGCTATAGGAATGGCCAAGTGCTGGTCAGTGGCATGCAAATGGAAGTGGTACATGTAAATTTTTGAGAAGTGGCTTAAAAGGAGAGGAAGTGCTTTTCTTTATAGCATCCACCTTCCTTCTGCACATTCAGCAATCATTTTGGACCATAGACTAGTCTTAAGAATGGAGGCATGCACAGTGGACCCATTGGATAGAAAGAGCCTAGGTTGCTAACTTCCCTGGGCTGACTGCCTCAACTGAGTTCTTGAACATGAAAGAGTTACAATGTTCTACCATTCTCCAGGGTTCATTGTCCTTCAGAGTTTGAAACATCTAAACCATAACTGAATTTTGTCATTATTTTTATTTCACAATAGTTATTCAAATTATTATTTCTTTCCCTTGCACAGAGACAGATTTACAAGGAAGCTAATGCACCTTAAGCTTCAGGGCCCCTCACTGACACGAGCTCCTTTCAAGGTCCTGGGAAGCACCTTAGCAAGGCATTCTCATGGTCATGCAAAAGTAAGACATTTTAATAGCAATCATTTAAGACCACTATTTTTTCCACTCCCATAATCTGTCTGTCACTCTACCTCTCATGCGGATTGAGTTTGAGAAGTTGTGAGATTTTGGAAGAGCTAGAGTTGGGGATGCATTTGGTTTAGGTCTAGCATATAATTAGGTTATTGTTAGCCATCTTGGAGTAGAAATAGCTCTAGGATTTTCCTAGACTGTGCCACTGAGAAAGAGCCCTGGTGGTGCAGTGGTTCAACACTCACCTGCTAACCAAAAGCTCAGCAGTTGGAACCCACCAGCCACTCCGTGGGAGAAAGATGTGGCAGTTAGTTTGCCTAAAGATTACAGCCTTAGACACACTATAGGACAGTTCTACTCTGTCCTATAGGGTCACTAGGAGTTAGAATTATCTGGACAAACAACAGGTTTGGTTTTTGGTTTGGTACCACTGAGCATTGCCTCAGAGAGTGCAGGATCAGAGCTTTCACCATGAGATGCCATGGCCTATAGCACTCAGCACAGAAAGTATGCGGGTAACAGAGGCGAAATAAGGTTGGAAATGTATGGATCCACCTGTTTGTCTATGGAAAATGCTTCCAATCATCAGACATGTAGAAAACATTAGGTCCTCATCAATCCTAAACCCATTGCTGTTGAGTCAATTCCGACTCATAGCGACCCTATAGGCTAGGCCAGAACTGCCCCATAGGGTTTCCGAGATTGTAAATCTTTAGAGAAGCAAAACGGCCCCATCTTTCTCCCAAGGAGCGAGGAGCGCTGCTGAGTTTGAACTGCCAACCTTCTGTTAGCCGCCCAGCGCTTAACCACTGCACCACCAGAGCTCCTTTCATCAATACTAGTATAGTGATATTTTTCAATTTTTTAAATGTAATTTTGTGATTTATTTTCACATTCTAAATAAATATTCATTTTGCACTTACTTTTTATTTGTAATTTTGTATGTGTTTCTTAAAGGGAATCCCTCACTCCTAATTGCATAAGATTCATGTCCCACAAAACTGGGTCTGCCCTTCCCCTTCTTCAGCTTCAGCTTTAGCTCTGAGTATGCTTTATGAAGAATATGGTAACTTTTACCCCTCTGGGCATTCAACCAACAGAGCAGCTCCTCCCAGCAATCTTTAGCGATTTGCCCACTGGTCCCCCCTGATAACATGTCCAAAATAGGTGAGAAGAAGTCTCGCCACCCTTGCTTCTAAGAAGCATTCTGGCTATACTTCTTCCAAGACAGATTTGTTCATTCTTCTGGCCAAAACCTGTTGCGTCGAGTCGATTCCGACTCTTCTGGCAGTCCATGGTATATTAAAAATTCTGTGCCAACACCATAATCCAAAGCCATAAATTCTCCTTTGATCTTCCTTATTCATTGTCCAGCACTCACATGCATATGAGGTGACTGAAAATGTCATGGCTTGGGTCAGGCGCACCTTAGTCCTTAAAGTGATATCTTTGCTTTTTAATACTTTAAAGAGATCTTTTGCAGCAGGTTTGCCAAACGCAATTTGTTGTTTGATTTCTTGACTGCTGCTTACATGGGTGTTGATTGTAGATCCAAATAAAATGGAATCCTTGACAACTTCAATCTTTTCTCCATTTATCATGATGTTGCTTATTGGTCCAGTTGTGAGGATTTTTGTTTTCATTATGTCGAAGTGTAATCATTACTGAGGGCTGTAGTCTTTGATCTTCATCAGTAAGTGCTTCAAGTCTTCGTCACTTTCAGCAAGAAAGGTTGTGTCCTCTGCATATTACAGGTTGTTAATGAATCTTTCTCCAACCCTGATGCCCCATTCTTCTTCATATAGGCCAGCTTCTTGGATTATTTGCTCAGCATACATATTGAGTAAGTATGGTAAAAAGATACATCCCTGACACACACCTTTCCTGACTTTAAATCACACAGTATCCCCCTGTTCTGTTCCAATGACTGCCTCTTGGTCTAAGTACAGGTTCCTTATGAACACAATTAAGTGTTCTGGAATTCCCATTCTTTGCAATGTTATCCAAAATTTGTTGTGATTCACACAGTCAAATGCCTTTGCATAGTCAATAAAACACAGGCAAACATCTTTCTGGTATTCTCTGCTTTCAGCCATAATCCATCTGACACCAGCAATAATATCCCTTGTTCCTTGTCCTCTTCTAAATCCAGATTGAATTTCTGGCATTTCCCTGTTGATATAGTGCTGCAACTGCTTTTGAATTGATCTTCAGCAAAATTTTACCTGTGTGTGATATTAATGTTATTGTTCAATAATTTCCACATTCTATTGGATCACCTTTCTTTGGAATGGCTACAAATATGGATCTCTTCCAGTCTGTTGGCCAGGTAGCTCTCTTCCAAATTTCTTGGCATAAATGAGTGAGCACATCCAGCATTGCATCCGTTCATTGAAACATCTCAGTTGGTATTCTGTCAATTCCTTGAGCCTTGTTTTTTTGCCAATACCTTCAGTGCAGCTTGGACTTCTTCCTTTAGTACCTTTGGTTCTTGATCATATGCTACCTCTTGAAATGGTTGAATATTGAACAATTCTTTTTGGTACAGTGACTCTGTGTATTCCTTCCATCTTCTTTTGATGCTTCCTGTGTCATTTAATATTTTCCCATAGAAGCCTTCAATATTGCAACTTGAGGCTTGAATTTTTCCTTCAGTTCTTTCAGCCCGAGAAATGCCGAGCGTGTTCTTCCCTTTGGGTTTTCCCTAAATCAATTATTTTATTTATTACTACTTTTTTTTTTTTTAAAAGATCCTGTTCTTGCTACCTGTCAATATACAGGAATTAATTAAGTAAACACATGAAGTATGTTGAAAAGGGTCATGCTTTCTGTCTTTAAGGAGTTTATAGACTAGTTGGAAAGACAAGACTAATGAATATGAAAAAAATAATAGATCGTACATAATTAAGCCCTTTAAATTGTTTTGTAAATTTGGCTTCTTAGTGAAGGTACATTGTAACCCTTGGGATAGTTACTTACCACCCAAATCCACATCATCTTGTCCCTGCAGTTTACCTCATATCATCTTCCTGCCCCTGCTCCTCTGGGATCCACAATGGATTCTCATGGTGCCAACACTTCATCTTCCCTTTCATCTCCCTTAAGTTCAGCCCTGGCACATCCCCTCCCTGATTGCTCTGTGTGCCCCTCCTCACATCTCCTTCTCCCAAGGCGGAGCATTTCTCTCCACCCTCTGCCTCCCACTGCAATGAAAATGTGGCTTTTCCTTGATGATATCACTCCTCAAGCTATTTCCACTGCACTCTGTCACTGTTCCTAGGCTTTAGCTCTAGTCTGGAAGAGTGGGGCAGGCTGCTACCCTTCCCTCTTAAATCTTGGAGCATTATTTTACACTTCCATTAACCCCTACTTCTTTAAAATCCATACTACACAGTCACTCCACCCTTCTTCCCAGACTCACTGACATAATCTTTCTACTCCCAGGACACACTTGCCTTCACATTTTTGGAAAATGATGGCCCTGGATTTCAGTTTCTCTCTTTCTCCTGCTGTTGCAGTCATGTATTATTGTATAACAAACCACCCAGAAACATAGCTGCTTAAAACAAGTATCATTTTATCTTTCACAGTTTCTGTGGGTCAGTAATTTGGGTATGGGTACAAATAGATGATGGCTGGAGCAGGGGGCTGAAACAATTGGGGGCTGGCTGGGAATCTTTCTCCCTCTCTCTCTTTATGTAGTCTCAGGGCCTCTCCATGTGAACTCTGTGTAGGCCAGTTTGGCTTCCTCACAGCATGGTGGCCTTAGGGCAGTCAGACAGCTTTTCTGATGGCCAGATGCTTTAAGAGTGAGTGTTCCCACAAACAAAGTGGAGGGTACATGAACTTTTATGACCCAATATTGGAATTAACAAAGCTTCACTTTCATTGATTGATCAAAACAATGACAAATGCAGACACAGCTTCAAGGAATGGGGTCACAGATAGCATCTCCAGATGGGAGGAGTGTCAAAGTTACATTGTAAGAAGACCATACACGGTAGGAGATTCTGTGGTGGATAATTTAGAAAACAGAATCTGCCCAATCAGCCATCATACTTGGTGATTTAAACATCAATATTGGTGACCCTTTCCTTGACTCTGGCTTCTGTTTCCGTACTACCTCTATATCTTTTACAGGGGACTATATCCTGAATTCTGTTCTTACCCAGAACAGCTTCACCACCAAGATCTAGAACTTTGAAACTTACTCCTCTGCTACAGCGGTAAGTCTATATCCCCTGCATTATCATTCCAACTAAATCTACTTGAACATCTTACATATCTTTAAAAAAACACCAGACAGCTTCTTTAAAACAAATCTTATCCTATAGCTCCTTTACTTTCCGAACCAGGTGTGATGTGAATGGCCCAGTATGGTCAATTCCATCCCTATTCCTGCATTTTTATACTGAGAGAGTAACTCAATTGTTGAAGAAGGGATGGAAAGCAGCTGAATAGAATTACACATCCTAGAATTCCTGCTTCCAAACATGAATGATGCAAGCACACTCACAAGTATATATCAATTACCTCCTTCTCTTCTACTCACTAGAACTTTAGTTTCTTCTTTCTCCTCTTTGTAGCGATCTATGGTCTCTCTATGGAGTTGATTCTAATGCCACTGGTTTCTATCTGCTTTATGCACGAGGTTAGAGATACCTCAGCCTGAAGGGAAAAGATAAAGCACTAAAAAAAGACACCGTGAAGCTATAAACCAAAACTATAGAACTACTACTACAGAGTGTTCACCAGAAAGCCAACGGAGGTGTCTTGTATGAAGAAAGTCACTTTGAATTTGCACTACAGTGCTATATTTTAGGCAATGAACTATTATCTTGCTTCTGCACTTGGCACTCAAACATTTATGCTTTAAAATTACTTTAACCTTTAAGAAAGAAATAGTCTAATGCCCTTCAAAAGAAATTATATTTCTACAAATATGCATTTACAAAGTATGTTTTCCTTTCACATTCTCTGTCAGATTAAGTGAAGTCTTTAAAAGACAATGTCATCAAGAGCCTTATAAAAATGTATATAGTGATGCTGAACCTTAGGTTGCCCTTTGTGATCAGAAGGGCAGTGCGGCCATATGCTGCAGAATCTCCAAATGATGATGCCTCTGAATACGCCCCCTTTCCTAGGTGAGGACTGGAATCAGCTCAGTGTAAGCTATTTTGTTTCTTATATTGAAACGTACACAGCACTGGTCCATAAATATACCTCATTTCCATAACTACATTACCTATAGAAGCATCATAAACATTTTGGAAATGATATTTTTCCTCAATCCTTTAGACTTAATGGGAATTTTAGAATAGAAGAAAACTGAGACTTAAAGTTGTATCCTTACTAAAACTGTTTCTCTTTAATGAAAAAATACTCTAAAAAGCTAATGTTTTTCTGTTACCATTTGTAATACTTCCCCCAACTTAGTATAAAACTTCTAGGCAATAATATTGGAATATGGTAGAAAAGGCATCCAGCCAGGGTCTTGCTGTAATTCTGGAACTGCCACTGAATGATTGGTAATCTCTGAGTAATCTTGGATAAAACACTAAATTTGTCCTATAAAATCAAGAGTAGATCTTCTCTGCCCTCCTTTCAGGGCTGTTGTGAGTGTATGAACAAATAAATGAATATTTTGCTCTTCTGAGACGTCTCCGAGCAACCCTGGCTGATGGGATATGGTTCATTCTTCCTGGTATCCTTCGCATGCTTGAACCATTATTTGCATGCTTAATAGCTGAAACAACTCGTGTCACTGACACAAGCCTGGCTTGTCCGCAAGCAGTTCAGGTCAGCTATCCTGAAATGCATCATTTGTTTTTTCTCTTTAATTCTTCAATCAGCCAGCAAATGATCTGTCAGATAGATACATAGAACGATAGATTGATAGATAGATAGATAGATGATAAAATAGATACATGCATACATACATAGTTTCCATTGAGTCAACTTTGCCTTATGGCAACCTTATGTACAACAGAATGAAACATTGCCTGGTCCAGCGCCATCCTCAAGATCACCAGCATGCTCAAATCCATCATTGTAGCTACAGTGCCAATCCATCTTACCAAGGGTCTTCCTTGCCATTGCAGACCCTCTGCATGACCAAATATGATGTCCTCCTCCAGTGACTGATCCCTTCTGATGATATGTCCAAAGTAAGCTAGTCAGACGATGTTCTATTGTGATTCATAAATTTTTCATTGGTTAATTTTCAGAAGCTGATTGCCAAGCCTGTCTTTCCAGTCCATCTTAGTCTAGAAGCTCTGCAGAAACCTGTCCACCACGAATGACCTGTTGGTATTTGAAATATCAGTGGTATAGCTTCCAGCATCACAGCAATACACAAGCCATCTTGCTTAATAAATAAATTGAATCCAAACACATCAACAGTTCAGTAATTCCACCCTATGCTATAACATTTGCTGATTAGAACAAAGATGATGTATATCTATTAACTGAAGTATCTTAATCATCTTTTCTCTCCATTCATCTATCTACCGATAGAACTTTCCACAATGATGGGAAAGTTCTGTATCTGTGCTGTCCAATACTGTAGTCACTAGCCTCATGTGGTTGCTGTGCAATTGAGGAAGTGAATTTTTCATTTTACTTAATTAAAATTTAAGTAGCCACTTAGTTAGTGGTTCTCATATTAGACAGTGCAGGTACATGCCAAAGTCATAAAAATATTTTTGGGGGGCAAGAGAAAGTTTTCATGGCCTCTTAAATCCTTAAAACCATACAGTCTGAGAATATGCCAGCCTATATAAATTGTGAAATTGGCTTCAGGTTAAACCCTGTATCTATAGCCATCAATTTCCTTTTTAAATAGATTACACGAAGCAAACTAACACACTTGCTTACTGGTTTCAACTACTTACCTTTTGAGAGTTAGCACAGACAAGTGTACTAGAGATCATTTGTCTTCCTATGGCTGAAGCTTCCATTTTCAGGGGAGACATTCTGAGGATCTTAATGATGACTGATTCTCAGATATGGTTTCACAAAATGCTTTGAGATTATCTCTTAGACACAGCCCCAAGTGAAGAGAACTTCAGTGATTTTCCAGTGATGCCACAGGAGTCAATGTTTTTATAAGAACTGAGGAAGAAATATTTGAGCCTGGTAGTCCAACAGTATTTTCAAGAGAATTTCATTTTTATCTTCTCAGGGAGAAAGTCACACGTGGAGAGCATTTGGGTGTAGGCCTTTGTAGATTAACTTTCTCAAAAAACAGTGAAATTTATAAAGCTGTGGTCTTATAGGTAAGGAGGCTTCAGAATATAAAACAACAGTCATAATTAAAAACAGTAAACAAAGATTAAATATCCTGAGGCCCAGGAAGAAACTCCAAACACAACAAATATAAGAAGAGATTGGTTTGACAAAAACAAATAATAAACTTGGGATCAACTCTGTAAAGGGTGGCCGTATATTAGATTCTCCACATCTGAAGACATTTTCATTGTGAGAGGAACACTCTTAGTAACTGTGTTGGGAAGATAGGTCAAAACTGGAATGGTTCTGAGTAAACACTGATGTATGGACACCTTAACCTTTTGGAAGAAAGTGTTCCAGGTCAACATTAATGATTTGACAGCAATGGTTGCGACAATCCTGTTCTGTAGGCTAGACTGAACACTTCCAGAATTCCCAAGAACTGAGTTTTTAGACAGTAGAGTTTCAAAAGTCCCCCTGTGAAGCTGCCTTTTGGGGAATGCACTTCATAATGCTGACATGTATCCCAGTTAGTAGTGGGGGCCTTTGTCATTATAAATATACCTGAAACACATCTACTAGGGCAGGCAGAGCTAAGCAGAATATTTAGATCAGGGACTGGCAAACTTCTTAGGTAAAGGGTCAGGTAATAAATATTTTAGGCTTTGCAGGCCCTGTGGTTTCTTTCGCAGCTACTCAATCTGCTTCTACCATGAAAGCAGCCATAGACAATACATAAATGAATGGGTGCCTCTGGGTTCCATAAAACTTTATTTACCAAAACTAGGGGTGAGCCGACTGATACAGATAGGCCCTAGCATGAGAGACATAGAAGTCAGACCAACATTCCCAATTGCCATGAATCGATTCCAACTCATTTTGACCCCAAGAGTTGCAGAGTATAACTACTCCATAGGGTTTTCTTGCCTGTAATCTTCATGGAAGCAGATCTCCAGGCCTTTCTTCTGGGTTGCCGCTGGGTGGGTTCAAACGTCACAAACCACTTGTGCCACCCAGGAACTATAAACCAACATTAAAGTTACTTATATTCCCATAGGACCCTTGGTGGTGCAGTGGTTAAGAGCTTGACTGCCAACCAAAATGTTGGCAGTTCAAATCCACCAGCCACTCCTTGGAAACCCTATGTTTCGGTAGATGGTTCTGCTCTGTCCTATAGGGACAATATGAATTGGAATCAACTCAATGGCAATGGGTTTTATATTCCCAAAGGGCCCTTCCTCACACAGATACAGTTCTCTTCTTCCCTTTCTTCCTCTATTCTTTCTTCATTCATTAAGCTTATGTATATTGAGAATCAACTGTACCAGCTATTGGGTTACAAAAATAAGATATGAGTCTTCCTAATTTTCCTCTGGATAAACTTCTAACTTGCTGGCATAGTAAGTGATATGGTTTAGTGTTAGAGAAACTGAGGCCAAGGTCATAGGATGGTTGAAACAGAGCCAGGACTGACCTCATTGACCTGACTTTGTCCGCGGCATCTTTCATCACTGTCCCAGCCTGGCAGAATTTTGGCTGAGCAAGAAAAACAGTGAAACAACATGAATCCACTTTTAGAAGCTCTTTTTATAACTTGCATTTTACACGTAGCTGCATTTCCCCCAAGATTATTTTTAATAACCCCAGTATAAAATTAACAATAAATGTGTTTTTCTAGAAGGTATTATATTTTTATCAGAAACCACTGGAAATATGTAAAACAATATAATGGCAAAGTAATTAGCACTTTCAACATTTTTATTACACTCAGTTAAATATTCTGCTATCTGATAAGTATACAATAATTAGTAGGAACATTTATAGAAAAGTGTTTTGTCTTTCTGCTAGTATTTTTTCTAAGTGATATTTATCTCAGAGTTACCTATTTCCCTTGGTTCTAATTCTTAAAAATTAAACTTAAACTATATTTAGATGTAATGTTGAGATTGATCTTATGTGAAATGACTTAATTTCTTACTTTGCAGTTACATTAACCATGCTCAGGTCACCAGGAGCCCCCTGTGATTTACCTTACGTAGCAAATGAAATGCCCTATGGCAGCTTCAACATGTTAAGGCAGAGATAGGGCACCTCCAACCCACTACATTTCATAAAACTCATATATAATTTCTTAAAGAAAAGTAGTGTAACATCTAGGTCAGGGTCCATTCTAAGTTGTCAAGGTAGCCTTGAGGAATATTACATCATTGTCCTGGCATTCATGGGAATACCTATTAGACAGGACAGAAATGTTTGTTCAACTCATCCTTACTACAAAATTAATTAGGATAATATATGGACTAAAATATACCAGATTTTGTGTTAATGTCTTTCATAATTCTCATTTAATCCTCATTAAAACTGTGTGAGTGAGTGTGGAGAGTAAAACTTTCCTGGATTTCTTGGTGCTCCTGCAAAAATCTTAGCTTACTGAGACTTCTTCCCCTAATAAGAAGAGAAGAATAATTTTCCCTTGTCACTCGCATCTGGAGGGTCTGGCTCCCCACGTGGGTTAATTGACCTGGCTCTCATTGCATCCCCCTAGGAGTAAGGACTAGGGCAAAGGGGGCCAACACACTTATTATTCACTATGGGGGAATAAGAACTCTGTCTCTGAACCAGAACACCTGATGTGAGCATTCAGGACAAAATTTATAAAGATGAACATGAAAACCCCAGCAGTGAGATAAATCCTTTTTACAGACGAGAAGACAGAAGTTTACTAGCACGTTAGAAGTCCACGTCAACAGACCAAGTATGGAAGCTGAAAATCCCGCCAGTTTTTAAAATGTGCCCTTCTTTGCTCCTGGTTGTTGAGAAAGTTCCTGGACTAGCTTCCTCTTGACCCCAGTTGCCTCCCCTTGACCCAGGGGTTAAGGCCCTGTCCTAGTTTCCTAGTGCTATTGTAACATAAATACCACAAGTGGATGGATTTAAAAAACAGAAATGTATTTTCTCACAGTTTAGAAGACTAGAAGTCCGAATTCATCTGTCAGCTCTGGGGAAACGCCCTTGACTCAGTTTCTGTAGCCACCCCCACCCCTCCATGTTCCTCTGTTTCTTGGTGTCCTATGTTCCTTGGTAATCTTCACGTGGCATCTGTCATCCCCCTCCTCCCCCATTCACGCTTCTTGTCTCTATGTCTACTCTGCTTTTTTGTATAACTCAGAAGTGATTAGGTTTAAGACACACCCTGCACTGTTATGGCCTCATTAACATAACCAAGAAACCCTTATTCTGAAATGGTATAGGGTTAGGATTCCAGCACATATTTTGGGAAGATAGAGTTTAATTCATAACAGTCCCCACCTCTCCTACCTATTCTTCCAGCACTTTTGGTCTCTACAGGCTGCTCTAGTGTGTCTTCATTTGTGCTGTTCCTGAGTTGCTTTCATACTTACACCTTGAGGTTTCCAAAATATATCAGGTTCAAGGGGTTCGGAGAAAGGATTGGGTGCCATACCTCCTGAACCCAACACCCCTTCCAAGGAGATCAGCTGTGTCTCAAAACTGTTTTCTATCTGTGTCATGCCTACTTAACTGAGCATGAAATGCTGTTAGGCCTTCTTACCCTTCAAGTTAAAATTAACAAATTCAATTTTCTGCTTCTCTGAGGAGAGTTCTGGAGCTAAGATAAGATCCAAATACAGAGGAGTCTCTCCATTCAGAGGCAGAGAAACACAACCCTCTCCAAAGGGAGGGAGCAGAACTTGGCCTCTAGTAGATTGTGAGGGATTGAATTCTAGATGGTGATGATGATTGTGGGTGCAGACTGGGGACCTGATGGCCTTGGTGGTGGCTATTGTGCACTTGGGGAGTCTGGACTCAAGGCAAGCTGAAAAGGGGATGTAGAGGGAAGAAGAATATTGGCAGATCACGCTAAGTTGGAAGGGAGGTGGGGCTTTGTTTGTATAATCAGTGGTGAGGGTCCTAGGAGGGAAAGACCCTGGGGACAGGAATTAAAAAGAGACACTGAGGTTGCTTTAACAGAACAAGATCTTTGGAAATGGAGATTTCCCAAAACAGAAATTTCAGGGAGATTTCTTTGCAAATCTTACAGAGTGTGGGGAATTGGGGCTGATTCATGCAAGCATAAGAAAGAGAAGGTGAAGGATCTCCGTCCTTTGACTTGGTGATGAGAGCTATTCGAACCTCAGTCCTCCATTCTGGGAGAAATCTAATACCGTCTCTAAAATTCCTCTTACGTTTAATATGATTAGGCCTCTGGTGAACTGGGGAGGAAATGCCACATCTGTAGGCATTCTAATTCAGTGTAAAAAATATATACATTCCCATGATGCCAAATTGGTAAATGAGCTCTGTGACTTTGTAAGTCTGCCTAAGGGGATTACTGGTGACAGCCGGTAATCTTTTTAATTTTCTCTTGTTAGTATGATGCATAGAAGAGCGCAGTGGTTCACTGGTAGAATTCTTGCCTTCCATGCAGGAGACTCAAGTTCATTTCCCAGCCGATGCACGTCATAAGCAATCACTACCTGCCTACCATTGAAGGCGTGTTGCTATGATGCTGAGCAGGTTTCAGTGGTGCTGTCAAACTAACATGGACTAGGAAGAAAGGCCTGGTGATCTGCTTCTGAAAATCTGCTAACGAAAAACCTGTGGACCACAATGGTTCGATCTGCAACCAATTATAAGGATGGCACAAAACCAGGCAGCATTTCACTCCATTGTGCATGGGGTCGCCATGAATCAGGGGCTGACTTGATAGCAGCTAACAACACGGTGGGGGAAGATGGTGATCTTTCTTGTTCCTTCATTCTATTATATTCTGTTTCTGTCACTGACTCATCTGTCTCCTCATTTTTTGTTCTCTTTTAGTCCCGTCTTGCATGTCTTTCTTTACTCTACTTGTCTCTCTGTTCCTCTGAATGTTTTCATATCCCCACCCTGGCAAAAATGAAGATTTAAAAGTTACTTATTGAATGATAATATTTTATAATTTCCGGTCGTAATTTAACATGAAACTGAATAGAAAGATTTGTTTTCTTGAAAAAAAATCTTGTCTATCTCCTAACCCTTCGCTCTCATTAAATATAACATTTGAACTTGTTTATAGCTCTTGAGTGATTTTTTTTTCCCTAGAGTCGCTTATTCTTAATCAGTTTACAAAAATAACTATTTTCTGTTATTTGATATTTTATTCATACTAAAGCTTTTTTATTTTATTTTACTTTTTAAGGGTAGCAACTGTCATATTTTAAAGAGTTAATTATAATTCACAGTTAATTGTCTTTTTTTAACATAATAAGAACATAATTGAAATATGTCTCTTTGGAAAACCATGTACATTGATTCTTTCCCTAAAGTAAAATGCTAGCGTAGTCAAATTTACTTTCTTATATCTGCTCAGCAATCTAGAGAATTTCATTCTGAAAATGGGCAAATATTGATGGCCCAGCTTGCGAGAGAATTAGAGAAGGAGGGAAACTGGGATTTGGGAAAAGAAGATACGGACTGAGCGCATGGAGGTTTTGAGTAGAGGTTTGCCGTGATAGTGTTGCAGTAGTTTTCAGAGAGAGGAAGGAGGCAGAAGGGGAGTACCTTGGGCCTCAGAACCAACTTCTGCAGCTACAAGAGGAGCAGGGGCCATGAGTCCTACAAAAGGGGCTGGGGAGCCAAGCCTGAGGGTTCCACCGCATTCTAGAATCTTCCAGTGCATAACTGTGTTTCAGGATTTGAAAACTACCTCATTTAGGGCTAAAACCAAAAACTCAAACCAAACCCGTTGTCTTCAAGTTGACTCTGACTCATAGTGACCCTATAGGACAGAGTAAAACTGCCCCATAGGGTTTCCAAGGAGTGGCTGCCGACCTTTTAGTTTGCATGTCAGCAGCTGTAGCTCTTAACAACTGTGCCACTAGGGTTCCAGGGCTAGAATGGATGTGTTAAATAACACAAACATGTTGTCATCTGCAGCCATGCAGCAGAGTTGGGCTTGGGCGAGAGAGGTTAATAACTCCTACTCGAGATTAGGATGGTGTTGAAACTTAGAAGAGACTTGGAGGAGGGGTGGAGGTAGAGAAAAATGCCTCTCACAATGAACATAGTCTCTACAACAAAGTACAACTGATTTCAAGCATGTCTTTGACAACGAATGAAAGGAAGATCCTGAGCAAAGGATTGTATGACAATTATACTTCAGGACCAATTATTACCTTTTAAATTATGTGAGCTGCTTCTATTAAGATTATAACCAAGGAAACCCTATGCCGCAGTTCTACTCTGTAATGCGTGGGGTTGCCATGAGTCACAATCAACTCAACAACTAACAACAACAAGTTATGTAAAAATTACCAACAATGTCTTTATTTACTGTACGGAGGGATCTTTTTTGTCTTTGTTTCAGCAAATGTTAAAAATATTTAAGATGCTCTTTCATGACCTGAGTTATTCTAGCAGTATTTATCGCATAAAGATCTTTAGTTTGTCAACTTAAAATTCTCTTCCTATAAGGGTTTTCAGGAATGTGGTCTTTTCACTTGTTAGAGTTTGGGGAAGGAATATTGGACGTTTGATGTGAGGAATTTAGGAGGCCTTTATCTGTCATTGCATTGAATCTCCTCTTATTATGTTACCATATAGCACTCCTGACAAGTGGTTTTTTTAATTTTTGTCTAAATGCTGCAAGTTGTAGGAAGTTCACCCTCATAGAGGGCATCCCATTAATTTTCAGATAGGAATATTTGTTTCAAAACTTCCCTTAACACTAGTCAAAAATGTCGCCTCTGGCAATTTCTATGCACTGATCTCCTTTCTGCTCTCGGAAGTAACAAAAGGTAAAATCTACATCCTCTCCCAAGTAATAAAGAAATTTTATGTGTGTGGTCCAAGGTCTTCCCCTAGTAGTAAGTTTCCTGTGTATTCCTGTATAATATGCTATTTTCAGTTACCATATACGATACCTCATTAGTGTAATCAATTATATCTGATGTAGGTAGGCAGCTTCATATAATCTTATATTCTTATTTTCCCTGCCATACTTACCCTTTTTCTTTCCCTGTTCCAGGCCCATGCTTGACACATTATCAACTCTGTCAGCCTTTCTTTCTGCTCCTACAACTCCTACACTCCATTGTCCCATGATTACCCCTCCTCCCCTGCAGACAAACAAACAGAAGCTTGGGCCTCCTGACAGGTGTCTCTTCTGGGGCAGGCCTTGGGCTGGGCCACCTCCTAGTGGTGGGGTAAAACACTCAGCGCCACCAATCCTAGCAGAAAAGGTCTTGAGGCAGTGCCTCTAAAAGGTCCTCTTGGGGGAGCTGAGCCTGACAGGAAGGTGCTGGAACCCAGAGGAGCAGCCCCATCAGCCCCTGCAGCTCTGAGGTTCCTGGGAGCAAGACACTGAGGTTGGAGAAGCCAGTAGAGACCAAAGGGATATTTAAAAGTGTTTACACATTTTATATTTGAAATGCTTTAAGTATATAGATTCTCTGATTTTTACAAAAGCAAATTCTGACTCTTAAAAATAATAAAATGCCAGTGTTAATAATGGTAAATCGGTGTTATGGGCAATAACAGTAAAATGCAATAGTGCTATTGCCTCTCGTATTGCAGTCACTCCACCTCCACCGAGACTTCTAGTCTTCAGGCTCACTTATCTATCAGTTTTTTCCTCTGCTAAATGATAGGATTTCAGCCCCACTCCCTGGTGTTGGTGAAGAGTACTGAATATACCATGGACTGCCAAAAGAACAAACAAATCTGTCTTGGAAGAAGTACAACCAGAATGCTCCTTGGAAGCAAGAATGGCGAGACTACGTCTCATATACCTTGGACATATTATCAGGAGGGATCACTCCCCGGAGAGAGACATCATGCTTGGTAAAGTAGGGGGTCAGCGAAAAAGAGGAAGACCCTCAACGAGATGGATTGACACAGTGGCTACAACAATGGGCTCAAGCATAACGATTGTGAGGATGGTGCAGGACTGGGCAGTGTTTTGTTCTGTTGTACACAGGGTTGCTGAGTTGAAACCAACTCAAGGGCACCTAACAACAGTAACAACCCTGGATACTATGCTTCTTTTAATGTTTAGGAGACTGATTTTGGCTTTCAGCTAATAAAAACAGCTATTACACATTCATTTCACAAAGACTTGGTGAAAGCCGACATTGTCTGGCACTGTGCTGAGAGCAGTAAAGAGACAGAAGGATGACATAAGGTGATGGGTCAGCCTGTGGGCTCTGAAAACCGGATGCATGTGTTCAACCCAAGCTCTGCCACTTACCAACTTCTTCTAGCTACTCTCTATGATCTCTGTGCCTCAATTTCTTCATCTATTGAATGGGGATAATAACAGCGATTATTAATAAATTAATTATTTATTAAAAACTAATAAGATTGTTGTTGAGGATAAAGTGACTTTATACATGTAAACCACTTAGAACAGCACTTGGCAGCTGGTAAATATTGACTAACTGGTAGGTACTATTATTACACTAAATTGGCCCTGCCTTCGATTACTTTTAGTTTAATAGACAGACATGTAAGAAGTCTCTTTCATTTGACAGTGGTAAACTGATCATAAACTTTGGTTCAGGTCATTTGGTCAACTAAGGATCTACCAATGGCACTATGTTTCAGCTCTTATTTCTCCATCTCTTCCATAAAGTTATCTCAAGATTGGCCAATGACTTTCAGAAGCTATTGTGTCACACATTATGCTTACCTATACTGTACATAGAACATAAAGCAGTGTGGTGCTTTCAAAATGGTGTATATTTGCTGTCAAACAACCTGTCTGCTAATTACATTTCTATGAAAAGTTGGGAAAGTTATATAATTTGCCCATAACTCAAATTCCTTATCTGTGGAGTAAGATTAACAATACCAACCTCATAGGACTGTTGTGAGTTATGAATTGAATTGTGTTCCTCCAAAATATGTTAGAATCCTAACCCCTATACTTGTGGATGTAATCCTATTTGGAAATAGAGTTTTCTTTGTTGTGTTAGTGAGGTCATACTATTGTGGTGTATGTCCTAAACATAATCTCTTCTGGGTTATAAAAAGAAGAGATAAGACACAGAGAGAAGACAGATACCATGTGAGGATCATCTCTAAGGAACACTAAGGAACCAAGGACTGTCCGGGGCTACAACAAGGAAGGAACCCACAAAGCCGAGACTTTGATTTGGACTTTTACCCTCCAGAACTGTGAGAAAGTAAATTTCTGTTCCTTAAAACCACCCACTTATGGTATTTGTATTGGAAAACCGAAGAAGAATTGATGCCTTTGAATTATGGTGTTGTCGAAGAATATTGCATAAACCATAGAATGCCAAAAGAATGAACAAATCTGTCTTGGAAGAGGTACAGCTAGAATGCTCATTAGAAGCAAGGATGGCAAGACTTTGTCTAGCATACTTTGGACATGTTATCAGGAGGGACCAGTCCCTGGAGAAGAACATCATGCTTGGTAGAGTAGAGGGTCAGTGAAAAAGAGGAAGACCCACAGTGAGACGGATTAGGAGAGTGGCTGCAACAATGGGCTCAAACATAGCAACGATCATGAGGATGGTGTAGGGCCAGGCAGTGTTTTGTTCTGTTATACAGAGTCTCTATGAGTTGGAAGCGACTCCATGGCACCTAACAACAATAATGTGGTATTTGTTTTATAGCCCCACTAGATAACTAAGATAGGTATTATGTACAAAGTTTTAGCCCAGTGCTCAGCATTTCAAAAGTTCTCCTGACCAGGAGTTAATAAGCTATGTGCATAATCAATTTCCAAGAATATATATCTGACATAAAAATATGCACCCAATATTACACTCATTTGCAGTTGATAGAGGAATAAAATTTAACCTCTTCCTGATATTATCTTTCTGCGTGATGTTTGCAAGTTTTATCAAAAAATTAATCCAAAATTCTAAAGACTAGTGCAAAGGACTAGTGGACCACAACTACCACAGCCTCCACCAGACTGAGTCCAGCAAGCAAAACTAGATGGTGCCCGGCTACCACCACAGAATGCTCTGACAGGGATCACAGTAGAGGATCCCAGACAGAGCTGGAGAAAAATGTAAAACAAAAATTCTAAGTCTCAAAAAAAGACCAGACTTACTGGTCTGACAGAGACTGGAGAAACCCCGAGAGTATGGCCCCTGGACACCCTTTTAACTAGGTACTGAAGTCACTTCTGAAGTTCACCCTTCAGCCAAAGATTAGACAGGCCCATAAAACAAAATGAGACTAAAGGGGCACACCAGCACAGGGGCAAAGATGAGAAGGCAGGAGTGGACTGGAAAGCTGAATCAGGGAACTCAAGATCAAGAAGGGGAGAGTTCTGACATGTCATGGTGTTGGCAAACAATGTCACAAAACGGTATGTGCATTAATTGTTTAATGAAAAACTAATTTGCTCTGTAAACCTTCATCGAAAGCACACACACAAAAACAAAATATTCCAAAATTCTAAGGGGAGAACCATACACATATCTTTTGACAGCACAAACCTTGTTAGCAGATGGCAGCTGAGAGGCATCTCAGTCTTTGTTATCATTCAACCTTGTCAGACAGACTTTTAATTGATCTTAAACTTTGTCTTTCATTAGTGTTTTGTTTTTCTACTTCCAAGAAATCATCCTTTGATTTTTGAGGTTTAGACATCTTTTAAAACACTTAAGCAGGTGTTCTGTGACTGCTGGGAGCCAAGAAAATATTCTTGAAAATACTTGGCCTGACTCAGTGACTTCAGTGTGGGTTCTAGACGTTGCCACCAATAGCCACTGCAGTCCCATGGGAGCTGCAGGCCAGTGGGAACTTCCACCTTATGAAGAAGGTGATTGCGAGTGGCAGGCAGCCTCTGGCCGTGTTGGTGGAATGTTAGCTCTGGGGCCAACACGTGAACTGCAAAATTCTAGAGGGCAAGAATGTACCTGATACAGACTGTCAAGAGACTGAACATCATTCAGATGCATGACCTGCCTACAGCAAACACTTGTTTGATCTTTATTAAAATATTGACCTCAGAAAACACACATTTTCATTAACATTTTGGTCATTTTATACCTACCTACAAAATGTTTGTTGAAATGAGTATTTTATTTGGAAGCAAAGTCATGTATGAGAGAAGTTCAGGCTCAGACTCAAGTAGCCTTGGTCCGCAGCCCCTTCACTTCCAGGCTGTGTCATTTTGAGCAAGTTTCTCAATCTCTTTGTGACTCAGTTTTCTTGTATGTTAAATACCCATCTTAGAGAGCTCTTGTAAAGATAGAAAGTAAGAGGATAACTAGATGTCTGGGACACCATAGGTGTTTGTCTTAGTTATCTAGTGCTACTTTAACAGAAATACCACAAGTGGATGATTTTAACAAACAGAAGTTTGTTCTCTTACAGTTTAGGAGGCTAAAAGTCTGAATTCAGGGTGCCAGCTCCAGGAGAAGGCTTTGTCTATCTGTCAGTTCTGGGGGAAGGTCCTTATCGTCAATCTTCCCCTGGTCTAGAAGCTTCTCAGTGCAAGGACCCAGGGCCCAAAGGACATGCTGTGCTCCTGCTTCTTCATTCTCGGTGGTAGGAGGTCCCTCTGTCTCTCTGCTCCCTTTTTTATAACTCAAAAGAGATTGACTTAAGATACAACCTAATCTTGTAGACTGAGCCCTGCCTAATTAACACAACTACCTCTAATCTTGCCTCATTAATATATAGAGGTAGGATTTACAACACATAGGAAAATCACATCAGATGACAAAAAGGTGGATAATCACACAATACTGGAATCATGGACTAGCCAAGTTGACACACATTTTTGGGGGACACAATTCAATCATAGCAGTGTTCTAGAAATGTTCCTTTAAATCTCATGCTAGAAATATAGCACAAAAATACCATCAAGTCTATTATTATTTGTTTACTTTGGATTTAATTTGTCTATTTTTTTTAAAGTAAGAGCTTTTTATAAATTAGGCTGCAAGTAACAGAAAATCTAATTAAAAGTGTTACGAGTAATAAAAATTGTAATATCCTACAAAACAAGAAATCTGGAAAGTTTGATAAAAAAGCAAAACATAAAACAAACCAGTTGCCATCGAGTCAATTCTGACTCATGGTTGTCCCATGTGTCATAAAGTATAATTGCACTCTGTAGGGTTTTTAAGGCTGTAACCTTTCAGAAGCATATCTCCAGGCTTTTCTTCTGAGGAATTTCTGTATGGGCTCAAGCTACTAATCTTTTTGGTTAGTAGTGGGGTGCTTAATTTATTGCCCCACCCAGGGACTCTGAGGGCATTTCAAGGATCAGTTAATTCAGCAACACAATGATGTCATCAAGGACTTGTTTCCTTTCCATTTTTCTACTTTGCCATCATTAAAATGTTAAATTTGATGTATGTCTCTGCAAGATGAATGGCTCAGTTTCAGGTATCACACCAGCATATTATTCCACCAAGAGAGAGAAGGGCAGGTTAAGTGTGTGCATCATTCTCTCTCTCTCTCTCTCTCTTACTAAATTGGAGAGGAGAACCTTTCCCGGAAGTCCCTCAGATGATGACCCCTTATGTGTTATTGGTTAGAGTTATGTCGCATGCCCATGCCCAGCCCAGTCATTGGTGAGGTGACTAGAAGAGCTATAATGAAGCTGTAATCAACATTCATCTTCTGGGTCTGGGGACAGCCCTAAACCACTTAAACTTCCAGGTACCCAAAAAGTCTGCAAGTTTTGTTTGCAAAGAAGGCAACAAATTACTTTTGACTAAGTAGTGAATGTCTGTTGAGTAAGCAACCGGTAGTCTCTGATAGCCTTAATTCACATTTCAGTATTGTTCAAAATAAAGTAAAAATCAAAATAAAGTAGCAAGTGGAAAAACAGACAAACTCTTTCAGAAAGTGATTGAAAGGTTTATAGAGGAAAGCCTTAAACAACAGAGATGGCTACAGCCAACGTGAGCTATCTGAGAAACATAAGGGAGTTACGTATCAGTAACATGTACATCATGACTGGTAAAGTAGAGGGCCAGCGAAAGAGAGGAAGACCCTCAATAAGATGGAGTGATGCAGTGGCTGCAACAATCAGCTCAAACATAGCAACGATTGTGAGGATGAGACAGGACTTGGCAGTGTTTCATTCTGTTGTACACAGCGTCACTATGAGTCAGAACCGACTTCACAACACCTAACAACAGCAACATGCACAGTAGGAGTTCCTAGGTGGTGCAAAAAGTTAAGCACTCAACTACTAACCAAAAAGTTCGCAGTTCGAACCCACCCAGAGGTGCCTTGGAAGATAGACCTGGCAATTTTTTTCCGAAAGTTCACAGCTATAGAAAACCCAATGGATCACAGTTCTACTCTGTGAACAGGGGGTCGCCGTGAGTCAGAATCTACTCAAGAGCAATAGGTTTAGTTTTGGTTTTTAGTAACATCTACAGTGGTGCAGTGGTTAAGAGTTATGACTGTTAACCAGAAGGTTGGCAGTTTGAATCCACCAGCTGCTCCTTGGAAAACTTATGGGGCAGTTCTACTCTGTCCAATATGGTCACTGGCAACAGATTTTTTTTTTTTTTTTACAATGGCCCGGAAGGAGCCCTGGTGGCACAAGAGTTAAAGTAGTCACCTGCTAACCAAAAGGTAGGTTGTTCGAACCCACAGACGCTCTGCAGGAGAAATATGTGGCAATCCGCTTCCGTAAAGATTTACAGCCTCTAGGAAACTCTGTAGGTAGTCTCTATGAGTAGGCATTGACTTGACGGCAATAGGTTATAGTGGCCAGAATTTGGTAGTTGGGAAAACTGTTGATTTCTCTCTCCTTTAGGAAAAAGTAGACACTTATTCCCTTTTGCTTGGGGAAAAAAATTACGTGGAGTGCATGACCTAAAGATGTTCTAAGTGTCTCTGCTCTCTGTCTTTTAGCTCCTGCTCCATAAAAAGAAAGACAATGAAGACAGAATGAGGAGATTGTCCTGTCTCCACCCCTATTCTCAAAGACCCCAGTGAGGGAGATGCACAAAGATAACCAGGCTTAGTGATGAGATGATGAAGAGCTACAGGGTCTCTAACTTCAAAGAAAGCCCAAGAATTAGGTAGAAAGATTCAATTCCCAATGTTTGACAAACAAGGGTCAAATAATGTAGTTACCCTTCCACTATTTTTAGTGCTGCTCAGAAGATAATCACACAATGTCTCCTCTTTAAAATTAAAGAGGAACATTTACTATTTAAAGGACAAACTCATTGGCCAGTAATACCCATTGAATCTATTAGCATTATAGGTGCAGATGAGAGGACTGGACTGAATTAAAATATTGTCATCAAACACACGAAGTACTGTTTTGCGAAGGGTAGTGGCTGGTTGTTTTTATTCTACACTTAAGTCACGAGAGGAACTTGAGTGTACATTTTTGGAAAAAGTTACGGAGAAGAATTTCTTGAGCATTTGTGGTATTACAAGTCAGAAGAAGTTGCTAGTGGAGGCTGTGTCCTATTTCTTTGCCAATTTCTATCAAAGAATAACTTATCTGCTGTGGTTTAAGCATGATTTAAGAAGCTTGGATCAGATTATACTTCAAGTTTCCTACTACCCAAAAAAAACCCCTTAAACCCACTGTCATCGAGTTGGTTCCGACTCATAGCTACCCTTATAGACAGAATAGAACTGCCCCAGAGGGTTTCCAAGGAGCACCTGGTGGATTCGAACAGCCAACTTTTTGGTTAGCAGCATAACTCATAACCAGTGCACCAGCAAGGCTTCTAAGCTTCCTACTAGTCCTTTAAAACAACTCTTAGCCATTTTAAGGCTCCTTGGGGAAGTGTTGGAGTCCCTGGGTGGTGCAAACAGTTAATATGTTTGACTGCTAACTGAAAAATTGGAGGTTTGGTTCACCCAGAGGCACCTCGAAAGAAAGGCCCAACAATCTCCTTCTGAAAAACCAGCCATTGAAAACCCTATGGAACACAGTTCTGCTCTAGCACACACTGGATCTTCATGAGTCAGAGTTAACTCAGTGGCAACTGGTTTTTATGGGAAGAAGTGTTTGTGTTCACGTTCCCCTTCATGAAAAGCCCTGGCATATTTTTTAAGCGGTGGTTGCTAGCAAACTGATAGCCAGAAAAGGGTGGGTTTCTTGCATTCAAGCACTATTACAGAGACATATATTTTTCCACACACTTTCATTTATCTTTGTCATCCATTAGACTATTATGTCTGCAGAAGTATCAGCATTTTTTTTTTTTTCTTTTGAAAGAAAGATAAATAGGTGGTGGGTGCAGACGGCTGTCGGGGGAAAATCAATGATATTGCATGTTTGGTAATAAATGAGAGAGATGCAGAACACACTTCTGACTACTCTGGAAATTTCTCTTTGTTCTTAGGTATTCCATATGGGTTTCATTGAGTAATGATATTCTTAAAAAATGAAAATGGAACCTGACAAGAATGAAGTATAATTTAGCTAATCTAGCTCATGTCAGAATTTAGATTCAACACATTTTTAAAGAAATAGAGGCACTAAACTTTCAGAGGGATATACTTCTAACCCTTTATCGAATATTCCATTAACAGAACCCAGGAAATAATGTATTTACAGAAAGCTATCACCATGCCCTTACATGGGTTCAAACACATTTCTTTTGTTTTTCAGTTGCATGGACAAAAGGTGGCTATATGAATAAAACTAATTAGCTACCAGGGGAAAACCACAGACTTTCATTACAATCGAAGTTGATAGGGGCTCATCCAAAGGTTTAATATATTGCAGGCCCTGTCAATGCTTAAAAAGGAATTGGATAATTCCCATCATTAATACAGAAACTAGAGTTGATATTCTGCTGTGAAATTCCATATTAAATATAAAAAGGAAAACTGGCACAATAATGAAAAATTGGACACATAAAAAGAGAGAAACAAATTACTATATACAGTCAGGAAAATGCTGCTTAAATATTGCAATCTAGCAAATTATGATCTGAAGGGACAGTATATAAATGAGATTGTCATCGTTTCAGATAATCCATTGCTTAAATCTAAAAATCAAATGTTCCAATACTTTTCTTTTCTCTATCCTCTGAACTTCATTATTAAAATGAAGCTCTAATTGTAAATCCTACTATCCCCTGGGTAGTTAATCCGGTAGTGACACCATTTATTCATTATGTACACTGTAGTGTTTTATTGCATATTACATTCTGAAAAAATAATTTTTCTTGTGGAAGACTATGGTTCAACATAGTAGGCCAACTTTAGCTCTTTTGAAGTAGGTCAACCATGTTTTATGATTTTCATCAAGAAAATGTACAGAAATCAAAACCCCCAAAACAAAGAAGTCCTATATAGTCTGGATATGTGTCCCGTATGGCTGGACATGTAAAAACTTGTCCAAAAATCAAGTGTTTCTACTGTACCACCCTCTCTCCTTCTTACTTTAGTATTTTGGAGATGAATTAACTGGTTAAGTTGATCTGTTGTAGATGTCATTTATAAAGAGTCTTGCTGCTATATTTTCCTTTAAACATATTATTATTTCCTTTGGATATCAGAGGGGAGCCTGGCGGCAAAGTAGTTAAAGCCATCAACTGCTAACCGAAATCCCAGTAGTTTGAAACCACAAGCAGCTCTGCGGGGGAAAGATGTGGCAGTCTGCTTCCATAGAGATTTACAGCCTTGGAAACCCTATAGGTTGCTATGAGTCCAAATCAACTCAACTGCAGTGGGTTTACTTTCTGGTTTTTGGTTGAATATCAGAAAAGTAAAGAAGGAAGAGTGAGGGGCTTGTTGAAAATGATGGTTAGCTTGCAAAATGTGTTTCCAATTGCACTTATCATATGATCCAAATCTCTTATGTGACCCCTGAGGCCTCCCATCAGTTAGCTTCTCTCACCTTGACACTCTCTGGTCTTGACTTCTGAGCACTTAGCACAGATTGTAATTATGGATTTAATTATCTAAAGCTAGGCTGTTGAACGTGGTAGCCACTAGCTGCATGTGGCTACTGAATACTTGATATGTGGCTAGTCTGAATTGAGACGTGCTATGAAGAGCCCTGGTGGCGTAGTGGTTAAGAGCTTGACTACTAATCAAAAGGTCAGTGGTCTGACTCCACCAGCTGCTCCTTGGAAACCCTATGGGGCAGTTCTACTTTGTCCTAGAGGGTCACTAACAGTCAGAATCGACTCAATAGCAAGAGGTTTGGTTGGTTTTTTGGGGTTAAATAAGGTTATTACAATCAATTTTAGCTGTTTCTTTTTCCTATAAGAAAATTTAAAATTATATATGTGGCTCAGATTACATTTCCATTAGATGATGCTGGTCTAAACATTAGAGTGTTTGAAGGGAAGAAATGGGTCTACTCTGCTCACAATAGTTTCCCTCCACATATAAGACGCATTCTAAATATTTGCTCAATAAACAACTGTAGGAATATGAGTGTAGTGTTGACCTTTTGTAGGAGTTAAACAAGTGAAGACATGGGTGTGGGACTTGGTCAGGCAGCACCTTGCTAAGCGGAGAGATCAGAAAAGCAAATGTGCAGAGGGTTGGAAATAGCATGGGGTTTTCATGTGAGGAGAGTAAACTTGGGGAGGGTCATCAAGATTTGAGTGCCATAATGAGGATTTTGAATTTTTCTCAGAGTAGCAGAGACTAGAAAAAAAATTCTGAACTATTTTAAGAAGGAGAAAGACTTGATCAGATTTATATTAAAGAAATATCAGGCAATCGAGGAAAGGCTGTACCAAAGGCAGGAAAGGCAATTTGGGGCAATTGCTGTAATCCAGACAAGAAGTAATGAGGTCTTCAACAAAAAGGAAGATGCGTAGGTGAAGAATAGTGGACTGACTTCAACTTTCTGGGAAGTAGACTCCCCAGAGGACTTGGTGATCATTTGTATGTGGAGAAGAAAGACAGAGGGGAGTTTTCTACTTCTGGGTTGGGCAATTGGATAGATGGGGTATCTCTCAGTAGATCAGAGATATTGAGGAGACAATCAAAGTCATATTTTCAAAATGCACATCTAATTGTTTTACTATACCTTGTCAAATCCTCCTTTCCCATCTCCATGTTAAAAGGCTGGAACAGCTTCCTATTGTTCTTAGAAGGAAGATCAAAATCCTTAATATGGACAGGGCCTGCAGGACCTATGTGGTCCAGCCCTGAAAACTCTCTACATCCTCACTTGGCATTGTTCTTCCCCTGGACGCTCCAGTCACATTGGCCTGGGCGTCTGGACTCCTTCATTGTGTTATACTCCTTCCTTTCTCCCAAAAAATGACCTTCTTTACCACTCCTACTTTTGCCTCATCCTTTGTCTCTCAGCTTGAGTCACTTCCTCAGGGAAGGTTTCTCTGTATGACTACCCCTGACCTAAGGTGCTCTTATTCAGTGCTTTCACCCAATCTCCCTTTCCTTTGTTTTGTTTTTCTTCAGAGCCCTTCTTCTGTTGTGTAACTCTCTGATTCATGAATGTCGCCCCCACAAGACTCAGCTCCATGACAGCAGGGACTATGTCTCTCTTCCACCGCCATATATTCTTGGCACATTTTAGGTACTTAGTGGATACTTTCTAAAGTATTTTTAAGAAATGCTGTTTGGGGAGGCAGGGCCAAGATGGCAGAGTAGTCAGATGCTTCCGGTGGACCCTCTTACAACAAAGACCTGAAAAAACAAGTGATTCAATTATATATGGCAATCTGGGGGCCCTGAATATGAAAGGCAGAGTTGAGGAGCCGGATTGAGTGGCAGGGGGAGGGAGAGATGGTTCGGAAGCAGTGAGGAGTTGCCAGACCTGATGTGGCGAGAGCCTGAGCCCTTCAGGCCTGATCAGCTCGGGAGTGAGTGGTGAGACAGGCAAGCAGCCGTGCTCAGGAGGCGCATTTTCTGCACTGGGAGAGACCCAGTGCCAGAGAGTCTACATGGCCACCCAGAACCAGTGAGAAGCAGCCCTCATTGGCTAAAGATAAGTACTTGTGTATGGCTTACTGCGCGGATCAAAAACACTCCCCTTAGGGAAAAACTTCTCTCCCATTTGCCTTCCCGCTGCCTGCTCTGCACTGGGGTCCCAGACTGGCTTCAACAATTGCCAAGTCTCCTGGGCCAGAAGTAAGATCCGTCACATACCTGGAGCCTTCTCCCTGCCTTGGAGAGTGAACAAAGTAACAAATGGGAAAAAATAAACTGCTTGCTCCCCTAAGCCAGGAACCCAGGGTAGGCACAGCTCCTTTGCCTAGGCACAGGCATAAGGGATCCACAGACTTTGAGTGGGCTTGTATGGGCCCATCTCAACAGCGTACGCCCTCATACCACAGTTCAACAGGGTATAGGACAGAAGTCTAACTTCAACTGTTTTTCGGCTGTGAAGTGGCAGGTTCATGACATTTGATGCTACTCTGCCCATTAAGCAGGGTCTTCAGCTACCCATGTCAGGGGCCTGAGGACTGGTGGCTCCACCCATGCTACCTAGCCACCTGTGATAGGGGCCTATGAATAAGAGGTGACCCCTAGTCCTTACAACCAACAGCATTAGCTGCTCATAGTCTGGCTGAAAAGCCCACTCACCTATGTGCTCTAAGGAACAGGGACACACCTTCCTCCTGGACACTCGGGGGCAGCCGTCAGAGTGTGCCCCCCTGCTGCAGCCAGATTCCTGTGCCTACACCAATCACCCATGCCTGTCTAGGACTGTAAATGAGAGCCTACACCACACACTTGGTGGCTATCTACCTGGGCACCTGAGCTGAATCCTTACAAGAGGGGTGGGTGGACTACTGAGCTCACATACCTAGTGGCAGATCTAACCACCTGGTGACAGGACATTAGAGTTTCAAAGGTGCCAATAATCAAACTAGCTCCTGCGAGCAGCCTATTTGGGCATATCAAAACAAAACAAGAAGCTAGGACACAGTAAGCAAACATAAAATAAATAAATATAATAATTTATTGATGGCTCAGAGACAACAGTCAATTTCAAATCACATAAAGAGGCAATCCATGATGGCTTCAGCAAACTCCCAAAATAAAGAATCTAGAAATTTTCCAGAGGAGGAAAATTTCTTGGAATTACTAGAGGCAGAATACAGAAGATTAATATACAGAACCTTTAATAAATTAGGATGGAAATTAAGCAAAATGCAGAACACGCAATAGAGGAAATTAAAAAGATTAGAGAAGAGCATAATGACAATTTTAACAGGCTGCAAGAATCCATAGACAGACAGCAATCAGAAATCCAGAAGATTAACAATAAAATGTCAGAATTAGACAACTCAGTAGAAAGTCATAGGAGCAGAATTGAGGCAACAGAAGTCAGAATTAGTGAGATTGAAGATAAAGCACTTGACACCACTTATGTGGGGAAAAATAAGATAAAAGAATTAAAAAAATGAAGAAACCCTAAGAATTATGTGGGACCCTATCAAGAGGAATAACCTACGAGTGATTGGAGTACCAGAACAGGGGGGGATAACAGAAAATACAGAGAATTGTTGAAGATTTGTTGGCAGAAAACTTCCCTGATATCATGAAAGATGACAAGATATCTATCCAACATGCTCATCAAACCCCACATAAGATAGATCCCAAAAGAAAGTCACCAAGACATATTATAATCAAACTTGCCAAAACGAAAGATAGAGAATTTTGAGAGTGGTTAGGGATAAATGAAAAGTCATCTACAAAAGAGAGTCAATAAGAATAAGCTTGGACTACTCAGCAGAAACCACGCAGGCAAGAAGGCAATGGGATGACATATTTAAAGCCTTGAAGGAAAAAAAACTGCCAGCCAAGAATTATGTATATCCAGCAAAACTGTCTCTCAAATATGATGGTGAAATTAGGGCATTTCCAGATAAACAGAAGTTTAGGGAATTTGCAAAAACCAAACCAAAATTACAAGAAATACTAAAGGGAGTCCTCTGGTTAGAAAATCAGTATCATCAGATGACAACTGAAGACTAGAACACAGGACAGAACAACCAGATATCAACCCAGATAGGGATGTCACAAAAGGAAATCAAAGCTAAAACACTGAAAATAAGGAAACAGATATCAATATGTAAAAGACGACAACATTAAAACAAAAAAGACGGACTTAAAAAATGTATTCATAGATTTTTCATATGAAGAGGAAGTCAAGGCAATATAAAGAAATAAAAGACTGGTATAAACTTAGAAAAATAGGGGTAAATATTAAGGTAACCACAAAGGAAACTAACAATCCTACAAATCAAAATAAAAAACTAGAAAAATATAAAGACTCAGCAAACACAAAATCAACAACAATGAAAAAGATGAAAAGAAAATACATAAGGAAAAACGACTCAGCACTGAAAATTAAGTGGAACAAAGAAACTGTGAACAACACACAAAAAAAGACATCAACATGAGAGCACTAAACTCATACCTATCAATAATTACGCTGAATGTAAATGGACTAAATGCACCAATAAGGAGACAGAGAGTGGCAGATTGAATAAACAAAAAATGATCCATCTATATGCTGCCTATAAGAGACACACCTTAGACTTAAAGACACAAACTAAAACTCAAAGGAAGAAAAAATATATATCAAGCAAACAACAGTCAAAAAAGAGCAGGAGGGGCAATATTAATCTCTGACAAAATAGACTTTAAAGTAAAATCCACCACAAAGGATAAGGAAGGACACTATATAATGATTACAGGGTCAATACACCAGGAGGACATAACTATAATAAATATTTACATACCCAATGACAGTGCTCCAAAATACATAAAACAAACTCTAACAGCACTGAAAGAGAGATAGACAGCTCCACAATAGTAGTAGGAGACTTCAACACACCACTTTTGGTGAAGGACAGAACATCCAAAAAGAAGCTCAACAAAGACACGGAAGAGCTAAATGCTACAGTCAACCAACTTGATCTCATAGACGTATACCGAACACTCCACCCAACAGCAGCCAAGTATACTTTCTTTTCCAACGCACATGGAACATTCTCCAGAATAGACCACATATTAGGCTGTAAAGCAAGCCTTAACAAAATCTAAAGCATCGAAATATTACAAAGCATCTTTTCTGACCATAAAGCCATAAAAAATTGAAATCAACAACAGAGGAAGCAAGAAAAAAAATCAAGCACATGGAAACTGAACAACACCTTGCTCAAAAACTACTGAGTTATAGAAGAAATTAAGGATGAAATAAAGAAATTCACAGAATCAAACAAGAATGAAAACACATCCTACCAGAACCTTTGGGATACAGCAAAAGCAATGCTCAGAGGTCAGTTTATAGCAATAAATGCACACATCCAAAAAGAAGAAAGGGTCATGATCAAAACATTAACCCTACAACTGGAAAAAGTAGAAAGAGAGCAGCAAGAGAAGCCCTTAGGCGCCAGAAGAAAGGAACTCATAAGAATTAGAGCAGAATTAAATGAAATAGAGAATAGAGAAACAATTGAAAGAGTTAACAAGACCAAAAGCTAGTTCTTTGAAAACATCAACAAAATTGATAAACCATTGGCCAAACTGTTAAAAAAACAAAAACAAAAACAGGAGAGGAAGCAGATAACCCGTATAAGAAATGAGATGGGTGATATCACAACAGACCCAACTGAAACTAAAAGAATCATAACAGAATACTATGAAAAATTGTACTCTAACAAATTTGAAAACCTAGAAGAAATGGACAAATTTCTACAAACTCACTATCTATCTAAACTAACACAGAGGTAGAACAACTAAATAAACCCATAACAAAAGAAGAGATTGAAAAGGTAATTAATAAACTCCCAACAAAAAAAAAAAGCCCTGGCCTGGATGGCTTCACTGGAGAATTCTACCAAACTTTCAGAGAAGAGTTAACACCACTACTACGAAAGGTATTTCAGAGCATAGAAAAGGATGGAATACTCCCAAACTCATTCTATGAAGCCGGTATAACCCTGATACAAAAACCAGGTAAAGACACCACAAAAAAAAAAAAAAAAAAAAAAAAAATTACAGACCAACATCCCTCATGAACAAAGTGGTTGTACCATTTTACATTCCAACCAACTGTGTATAAGTGTTCCAGTCTCTCCATAACCTCTCCGACATTTATTATTTTGTGTTCTGGGATCTTAAAAGCTTGCAAGCGGCCATCTAAGATGGATCAATTGGTCCCAACCACCTGGAGTAAAGGAGAATGAAGAACACCAAAGACACAAGGAAAGTATTAACCCAAGAGACAGAAAGGACCATGTAAACCAGAGACTCCATCAGCCTGAGACTAGAAGAACTAGATGGTGCCTGGCTACCACCAATGACTGCCCTGACAGGGAACACAACAGAGAGTTCCTGATGGAGCAGGAGAAAGGTGGGGTACAGAACTCAAATTCTAGTAAGAAGACCAGACTTAAGGGTCTGACTGAGACTGGAGGAACCCTGGAAATCACGGCCCCTAGACTCTCTATCAGCCCAGAACTAAAACAATTTCTGAGGCCAACTCTTCAGACAGGGATTAGACTGGACTGTGGGATATAAAGTGATACTCGTGAGGAGTGTGCCTCTTAGCTCAAGTAGATACAAGAGACTAAACGGGCAGCTTCTGTCTGGAGGTGAGATGGGAAAGCAGAGAGGGTTAGGAGCTGGTTGAATGGACATGGGGAATTGGGTGGAAAAGAGGACTGTGCTGTCACAGTATGGGGAGAGCAGTTAGAGTCACATAACAATGTACGCATAAATTTTTGTATGGGAAAAAAATGCTCTTTGGGGAAATGACTAGGTTAGTTTTGAACATGTTGAGCTTGCAATTCTTGTGGGACATCCAGGAAGAACTCTCTATTAAGCAGTTGAATAAATGAATCTGGAGTTTGGGAGTTAGGTTGCAGCTGTAAGTTCAGATTCACACTTGGATACCATCTTCCTGGGCCACACTTGATTACTCTGTATTCTGTTGCATCATGAGCTCGACTGCCTGCAAGATTAACTAAACTTCCCAAAACATCCCTCAAGCTGGGTGGCGGGGCTCAATGCACTTCCCTTCCTTGGAGTCCCACTCAACTCCAGTTGCCTCCTCTTTCTTCTCAGTATTTTCTAAGGCAAACTAAGTTTTACACATATTGCTTGTTTTAAGCAAGAGAAATAGGTGATTCGGCAGATTTAGTGAAGGATGAAATAGAATATTTTGTCATTTTAATGATCTCCATTTTGAATTGTTTTTATTCTTTTCATTTTCATGTAATTTCACAAACTGGTATGTCAGCGGACTCAAGAATGATTGCAGAATCCAGTCACCCAGAAAGTTCACATTAGAAGAATCAACATTAGAAATGCTAGAATGTAGAAATAAAGTGAAAGTAGACCCCATTCTTTATGATGTATAACTTATGCGATTCTTTTATTAACTATTCACTCCTCAAGCTGTTAGCCAGAGCAGGTTATATTTGTTTCAAACTCTGTAATGTTTAAATTGGTTAACTTTGTCTTTAAATACTAAACAGCTGGTTTTAAAAGCAGAATTTGTTTAAAACTCAATAACCCGACTGAAGAGATGACTTCTGTTTGCTATGCATGGGATATCTATACTCAATGATAAATCTTGCTTTAAACTTTAATGTGACACTTCATAAATAAAAGGGGAAACTGCATACTTATCCCAAACACATGTGCTTGGCTGACCATTAGTTTCAACACATGCAACCTGGCTGCAATCTGTACAAAGAATATCTTTAAAATTTTAATGTGGCACCCTATGGATGGAAAAGTAACCATTATAATGTTGTTAAAATTGTAATGTTCCACGGTTGGTTGGAAAATAATTCTAATTAGAGCAAAGGTAATCTTGGGTACAAATTATCTTCAAAGAGGGAAAACTGAAGCTCCTGTATTCCTTTTTGCTCACCTGAAAGGAGTGCTCCTCACTGCAGGTGGGGAGAATAAACTTGTGGATGACTCAATCCAATTCAACATGGCTACCATAAAACACTAACGATTGTTCATTCTTGTTATAAGCAATAATGTTGTAAGATGGTAAGATGTGGTTTTTTTTCTTTAACTGCCAAAATCGTATTTGTTCTATGGACTAGCTCTTGTGTTTGTCTATTCAGTACCTCTCTCTTTTCTGACAACAGAAACTACTCCCCTAGTTTTTGTGGTGGGCACTGACCTGGAGGTTCTGTCATAATGTTTCAGTCCTTGGCCGTGAGAGAGGCTCCCTGGGTGGTACAAATGGTTAAACCCTGGGCTACTAAATGAAAGGTTGGCAATTTCAAACCTACCCAGAAGTGTCTCAGAATAAAGTCCTGGCAATCTGCTTCGAAAAGGTCACGACCATGAACGCCCTATGGAGCACAGTTCTACTCTGAAACACATGGGGTCACTATGAGTCATTGGAACAAACACAACTGCAACTGGTATTTGTAGCCACGTGACCGATCTAAATGAAGGACAAGGGATCTAGACTGGCACAATCAAATTCTTAATGTGGGGACTTTTCAAATTCAACTTATGAAAAGAGAGTCTTTTTTTTCTTCTCTGATTATAAGCTCCAAGGGTAGGAGCCCAGATATGCCCAGAGCTATATCTTTTGTCACCTGGAGAATATGATCTGTGGGAAGGAAGCTGAAGAAATATGTGAGAGATAGAGCATCCAGACAAAGGGGTTTGAATCCTTGGCTCCACCCCAGAGGTCAGGTCCACTTCTGCCTTTTCAGCAGAGGGGTTATATGAGCCAATAAATTTCCCATTCCACTTTAGCTGGTTCACTTGGAGGTTCAGTCACTTGAAACAGGAAGAGTCATAACTGATACATCCCATAAATAAGGCAACAAATCAATAAAATAATAAAGTGGCCACTGTCTTCAGTTATCCTTAAATCCAAATACACATAACATGGCTTTCACATCGTTCCAATTCTTTGAAGTAGTTTACTTTCCAAAAACAAACACAAAACAAAGCAAAAACCCAACTAAAAACAAACTTCCACCAGACTTTAATGAAGCGATCAAGTAACCGTTGCCCTTCCTGATTATGGGTATTTTAACTTACAAGCAAGCATTTTATTCAACCTAATCTCTAAAAGGGACCTCCCTAGTAGGCAATAAGGGCAGTCAAAGATAAATATTACATTGTTGATGTTAAGTGGAATTTACATCTGAATATTCTGCTGTAAGTTGCCAGAAGCATTTGTCATGATGTTTTTCAAGTCCTATCACCCTAAAGCAGCAGTGTCATCTGTCCTTGCTTGTAGCTATTTCCATACAGTGACATTAAGAACAAACTTAATTGACAGTCAGTAGGAACCCAAGGACAGCACACATGATCGACTATCTAAATACGCTGGTGGTTACCAAAGAGAATGGAGTTCATGAATCTCCTGTAACAAGGTTTTTATGTAAAAAGATTTTTGTTCTTGATGGCACAGTTATCACCTGAACCTGGGTTATTTTTATTTCAAATAAATATTAAATGAAAGTTCAATAAGTTTTTCCTGGTTTGAAATCTTGAGAACTTTACTGGTTCTCAAACTAATCCTAAATAGAATTACCGGTTTTAAGAATGACTGATGGTCCCTACCCGCCAGCCCTTTTTCTGAGTATTACTCTTTTGATAGAAGATTCTTGAAGGCCATTCAACCTTCAACCATTCTCACTGGTTCTGTCACTGTACTGTCACAATTACATTTTGGGAGCAGGATGGGACTCTCTCGAGGACACTGAATTCTAGTATTTTCTTTTTCTAGGTTCAAAAATTATTGGATATCAAGTCTTCGCTTTAAGAAGTCATGTGTACTAACGATAATTCATTTGGCTTATCAAAGTGGGTCATTTTGAAAAAGATGACTGAGAAGTTGTCTGAGAGCTTGCAGTTTACCAGAAGAATTCTGAATATTCAGCAGCATACTTTGGTTAAGAAGACAGGCTTTGTGGTTTGGAATCAGACACATTTGGGTTGGAGTCTTACTCTGCCATTTACCAGCTGTGTTAACCCTGGGCAAGGTTTTTTTTTTAATTGTTGTACTTTAAGTGAAAGTTTATAATTCAAGTTGGTCTCTCATACAAAAATTTATACATACATTGTTATGTGACCCTAATTGCTCTCCCTGTACTGTGACAGCACACTCCTCTTTTCCACCCCCGCTTTCCCGTGTCCATTCAACCAGCTCCTGACCGTCTCTGCCTTCTCATCTCACCTCCGGACAGGAGCTGCTTGGGCAAGTTTTTTAGCTCTTCAGTTTCCTCATTTGTAAACTGAGTGTTCTGAGAATTAAATGAGACAATGTATGATAAAGGCTAACACAGAACGAAGCACAGAGTAAGCATTCAATACTTTATTTCTTTAAGAAATTTTATTTATTTTTTAATTTAAGTCTAGATCAATATACGTGCACTGATGACAACTGGTCCTCATGGTTTGAAGTATTAAAAGTCGTTTGGACATGAAGATTCTATACTATCTGACAACAGTGTTTTTTTTTTTTTTTTAAATTTTAAAAACCCAGTCACCGTCAAATCAATTCCATCTCTTGGTGACCACCTGTGTGGTCACAGTAGAACTGTGATCTACAGGGTTTTCGATGTCTGATTTTTTAGAAGGAGATCACCAGGCCTTTCTTTCGAGGCACCTATGGGTGGACCTCCAACCTTTTAGTTAGCAGCCAAGTGTATTAACTGTTTGCACCAGGGAGTCTAAAGATGGTTTAGCAAAGCTTAATTTGTATATATCACAGCAAAACTCTCTCTCTTCATTATTATTCTTTGGCAAGGTCCCAGGGGTGATGATAAACTATTTGGAATTTCTGACAGACAAAATTATTGCTTGATACAAAGTGTACATCTTTATTCTATTTTTGAAAACTATTATTCAGAATATTCATATGTTTACGTACTTATGTTTTTAAGAATTGGTAACCCATTATATGCTAGGACTGTAGTAGGCAATATGACATGGACCTTGTCCCCAAAGTGTTTACAATCTGGGAGAGTTGTTGAATCAGGCATATGGGTTACTACAGTAGAAGTCAGTAGGAGAGAAATAAAAAGTGCTGTGGACTTGAAAAGCAGGAGACATTTACTTCCAGCTGTGGGTATGAGAGAATGATTCATTGTTTGGGGGCAGGTCCTCAATCTTACCTGAACAGAAGAATCACCTGGAGAGATTTAAAAAAATACCAGTATCTGAGCCCTCCCACAGACCAGTTAAATCAGAAGCTCTGGGTATGGGTCCCAGGCACAGGTTTTCGGCTGTTGTTGTTTTTTTTTTTTTAATTTACAGGTGATTATAATATGTAGTTATGTTTGAGAACCACTGTTCTAGAAAGGGAGCCCTGGTGGTGCAGTGCTTAAGTGCTTGGCTGCTAACTAAATGGTCAAAAGTTCGAACCCACCAGCGGCTCCAAAGGAGAAAGATGTGGCAGTCTGCGTCAATAAAGATTTATAGCCTTGGAAGCCCTATGGGGCAGTTCTGCTCCATACCATATGGTTGCTGTGAGTTGGAATTCAGCTCGACCACAATGGATTGGGTTCTAGAAGTATAAGAGATACCCTACTGACTGAAATTGGAATTGATGGAAATTTCAGGTGGGAACATTAATCTAGGCAAAAGGAATAGCGTAAGCTGGAGCAGGGCTCTGTTTAGAAGAGAATGGTGAGTGGCATGGTCTGGCTGGAGTGCAAGGAACATGATGGAATATAAATCCAGCCTTGAAGGCTGTGTTGGGACCAGATGATAGGGAAATATGAATTCAGTATAAAAGCATTTTAACCTTTATTTATGAGACAACAAAGAACCATAGGGATGTTACCAGATCTGCGCTTTAGGGGGATAATGTGAGAGTAATCTGACTGATATCTATCGTACTCTGGTTTATTTCACATCTATTTACACCTTCTTCCTGACAGAGATGTGACTATATTTAGGTATCCAGGTATCCCTCATGTGACTTGGGGAAAAAAATGACTCTACCTGCCTCCCCTTGCTGGGATGGGTTCTTGTTAGTTTAAGTAAATTAGCAGCCCCAGTGGCGCAGTGCCTAAGAGCTCAACTGCTAACCAAAAAGTTGGCAGTTTGAATCCACCAGTGGCTCCTTGGAGACCCTATGGGGCAGTTCTACTATGTCCTATAGGATCACTACGAGTTGGTTTGTTTGTTTGTTTTTTTTTTTTTGATTGTCTCATTGGAATCTAAAGTTCAAATGTTTAGATTTTGAAAGAGATTTTAAGGTGCACTCATTATGTATGAAAGGAGCCCTTGTGGTACAGTAGTTAAGAGCTTGGCTGCTAAGCATAAGGTTGGCAGTTCAAACCCACCAGCTGCTCTTTGGAGGAAAAGTGTGGCAGTCAGCTTCTGTAAAGATTACTGTCTTGGAAACGCTATGGGGCAGTTCTACCTTGTTTTATAGGGTCGCCAAGAGTCAGAGTCGACTCCATGGAAACAGGTTCATTATGTATGAAGAGATGTGTTCAAGTTATGTAGGAAATGTTGTAGGAAATAGATGAAGGTGTGTAAATACTCAGAAGAAAAAACGGCTTTAAGAAATAATCTCCAAGTGCTAGCTCTGTGGTATTGAGTTTGATCTCACCTGCAAGAGAAATACTTCCATTAAATCTGAAATCTGTTTCTTTAATTGGAAAATGGGAATTATATAGCCTTCTTTTAGCTCATTTGGTTGAGCACTCGCTCAGCTTTTAACCAAAAGGTTGGAGGTTCAAACCCACACAATAGCTCCTTGGGAAAAAGACCTGGTGATCTGTTTCTGTAAAAATTACAGGCAAGAAAACCTTACGGAGCAGTGTTTACTCTGTCACATGGGGTCACTATGAGGCTGAAACAACTTCAAGGCACCTAACAACAACACTGAGCAATTACAGGTGCCTAGCTCTGGGGGCGCAGAGGGTTAAGAGCTTGGCTGCTAACCAAAAAGGTCAGCAGTTTGAATCCACCAGCCGTTCCTTGGAAACCCCATAGGGCAGTTCTATTCTGTCCTATAGGGTCACTATGAGTTGGAATTCACTCGTTGGCAAGGGGTTTGAGGGGTTTTTTTGGTTAAAAACCCTATGGAAAGCAGTTTTACTTTGAAATAAATGGGGTCGCCATGAGTTAAAACTGACCAATTGGCAACTGGTTTTGTTTGTTTTTAAATGCCCAATATTACCACAAATAATGTGAGACTAAACTCATTGCTAATGTCAAATCTCAGAATATAGACCATGATCCCAGCTCTAAAACTATTAACGGTCTTAAACATGAAGCCACATTTATCTCCATGCATGTGTACCAAGTTCATTCATGTTTAATTCATCCAAACTGACTTTGGCTGCTAGCACCTAGGGTAAACGTGGTCTTTTTGTTGATGTATTTTTTACTTGAATTTTAGTTCTGGGACATAGTCCTCCAATTTCCTAAGTACAGAAAGAATGTCAAGAATGACCCTTTGTCTGACCGTGTATCTTTAGGTGATCACTGAATCTGTCTTATACTTGATTCTAATGAAGAGCTTCTTGAGATTCATTGTGTTTTACATCTATAAAAACTAAAATTGTTCATGTACTTATATTCTCAGATCCCGTGGAAGAGCGGTACCCTTGCACAAAAAAATATTAAACACCCTGCCCCCAATTTTGCTATCAGAGTTTGATTCTTTGGATCTGGAAGGATTTTCTTTTAAAAATTTATATAGGACCAAGACCCATCATGTCCTAGATAATTATTAACCTTCTGTACCTGAGACTTACAAGCCTCAGTTAAATGGTTTCTGAGAAAAGTAACTAGAGTTATGAAATGCACCTGGAATAGAGGGGTGAGGAAACACACCTGGAGAAAGGCAAAGGTCTAATAGTTGGTAAGTAAAAGGGCAAGGAACTTCAAATGCTTCAATTTTGGTTAAGGTTGGTCTTGAATATGTTTCTAGCAAAGACTGTTGCATGATTTTTTGGCTCTGAATTGCCTTACAGTAACAGTTGGAATTTTCAAATAATTATCTTAATAGCTGGCACCAGAATTCTCTTAGGAGGGAATTATTTTTATTGGAGAAATTCCTTGACCCGTGCATATGGTAGACGAGAGGCCCAAGGGCCAGGCGTCAGTTAGGCTCAAGATTTTTGATGGTAGAACTGAATTGCTCTCCTTAATGAAAGGAGAAGTTTTTGGAGCTCCAAGAACTATAGAGCAAGGAGGAATAGATGTTAAAGGCTTTATGGTCTGTAATGTAATCACAATTGTTGATGTCCAATTCTTTAGTGAGATCTACTAAATTCATAATGTTTGTATGTACATATGCGTTACGTATTTGGTGAAAACCAGTGGTGGTACCAAGCTTCATGTCTGTGTGATGCAATATAAATAAAAAGGCCACTTCCACTCGCAGGGGTCCAAAATGCAGAGAAGCTCATGAGCATGGATGCTCTGGGGGATTTACAGACATCTTGAGATACAGATACAGGTGCTCTTGAACTTACGTTAGCTGGGGAGTTAGTTAAGGAGTGTGTGAGGAGAGGAGAATTGGGGTGGCTTGAGTTAAACTGACCTAGCACAGAGAGGCATGGAGAATGCTGCCTACCAATCTGGGGTTCACTGATTACATATTATTAGTATCTTGGGCAGTCCTCCTATATACTCTAACTGGGAGAAATAAAAAGGGAGAAGGAAAAGAAAGTTCAACATAGATTTGAACCCGAAAGAGCTAAGCTGGCAAAGATTAATGTGGACACCTGGGGACAGAAAATCACTAGTATGAGTCAAAGGTGGTTATGGTCGTTGCTCTCTTCAGAATTTGAGTGTACTGAACTTAATTCTCTGCTTCTCATGCCTTTCATCCCATGTGTCTGTCAGTTTGTGCTACTGCGGTGGCTTGCCTGTTGCTGTGAAGCTGGAAGCATCACAACACAACAATGTGCCTTTTGCATTTTTCCAGATGTCTCTTCCCCATCACAAATCACTGGTTAGTTGGTCATCCAGGTTTTTTAAATTAATAATCACATCAACAGTAATACTTTACTGTGTACGGATGTTGTTGTTGTTGGTTGGCATCAAGTCGGTTCCTATTCACAGCGACCCTATGTACAACATAACAAAACACTGCCCAGTCCTATACCATCCTCACAATCCTTGCTATGTTTGAGCCCATTATTGCAGCCACTGTGTCTGTCTGTCTAGTTGACGGTCTTCCCCTAATTCGCTGGCTGTCTACCTAGTATGATGTCCTTCTCCAGCGACTGGTCCTTCCTGATAACATGTTCAAAGTATGTGAGACAGTCTCTCCATCCTTGCTTCTAAGGAGCATTCTGACTGTACTTCTTCCGAGACAGATTTGTTCATTCTTTTGGAAGTTCATGGTATATTCAATATACTTCGCCAACACCATAATTTGAAGGCATCAATTCTTCTACTGTCTTCCTTATTCATTGTGCAGCTTTCACATGCATATGAGGTGTTTGAAAATACAATGGGTTAGGTGCACCTTAGTACTTAAAATGACATCTTTGCTTTTTAACACTTTAAAGAGGTCTTTTGCAGTGAACTTGCCCAATGTAATATGTCGTTTGGTTCCATGGGTGTTGACTGTGGATCCAAGTAAAATGAAAACCTTGACAACTTCAGTCTTTTCTCCATTTATCATGATAGTGCTTATATGTCCAGTTGTGAGGATTTTTGTTTTCTTTATGTTAAGGCGTAAGTCTATGCTGAAGGATATAGTCTTTGATCTTCATCAGTGCTTCAAGTCCTCTTCACATTCAGTAAGCAAGGTTGTGTCACTTGCATGTCGCAGGTTGTTAATGAGTCTTCCTCTGATCCTGATAGTGCATTCTTCTTCAAACAGTCCAATATTATTTGCTCAGCATACTGACTGAATAGGTATGGTGAAAGGATACAACCCTGGCTGTCTGCTTCCATAAAGATTTAAAACTTTGGAAACCCCATGGGGCAGTTCTACTCTGCCCTATAGGATCACAATAGAGTTGCTACTAGTTGGAATTGACCCAACGGCAGTGGGTTTTGGTTAGTATCTGCTATCCACATGATGACAGTGTCTTTGGTGAAGTGTCTGGTGAAATCTTTTACCTGTATTTAAATTAGGGTTTTAGTCATCTTATTACTGAGTTGTAAGAGTTCTTTTATAAATTCTAACTACAAGTCCTTTGATGGATATGTTTTGAAAATATTTTCTCCCTGTCAGTGGCTTGTGTTCTTGTTTTGTTAGCAGATACTTTTGAATATAAACATTTAATATTTTCATTAAGTCCAATTTATCAATTTCTTCCTTTATGCATCAGGCTTTTGGTATTGTATTTAAGAAAGCATTGCATAAAGTAGCAAAGTTTTCATCTAGAAGTTTTGTACTTTTACACTTTAGTCTAGATCTATTTTGAGTTAATTTTTTTTTCTTTAGATACCATTAATAGTGGAGTTGTTTTCTTAATTTGAGTTAATTTTTTATATAGTATGAAGTATGGATTGAAGTTTGTATTTTTGCATATTTTTCCTTACGGATTACCAATGGTTCCAGCACCATTTCTTGGAAAGACAATCCTTTCTCCCCCGAATTGCTTTTGAAGCACGCTGGAATATCAGCTCTGAGGCCATGGAGTGGGAAATGAAAGCTTAAAAATCTATGATTTGAGACTCTTGGGTTGACAAATGTAGGGCTTTTAATTGATTTCCCTATTTTTAATAAGAAGTGCCATGACTCAAAAGAATCTCTTTAGTCAAAGACCAGGGATCTCCTGTCAACGTTTATTATAGTCATCAACTCTGGGGCACAGTATCCAAGGCACTTGTGTGTAACTATGCTAATTAAAGTGTCTCTTTCCTCTTAAGCACATGCCAAACTCTCATCTGTCAGTCAGACAGATCCAGGAGACATTCTGCCCTCAGCTAAGGAAGCCCTATTATTATATATGGAAAGGATTCATTGAGATCATCACTGTCAGAAAAGTCAAAGGAGAATATATAAATGAGAAAATGTAATGCTTGATCTGATCCAAAGCAATTAATGTAATTTTCTGTTTAAATTTGCTGATATGGCAGTGGGGCAGGATTTGATTCATGAAAATTTGGTTTTAAACTCTGATAGAAAAAAGGGAAAGAATGAGATGTAAAAATATCTCATGATAGATTTGCTTATCATTGTTAATTATTTTTAATATTATGATGTTAATTATATAGTGATTATTAATATACTGAGGAGACGAAGATCCATCAAAAAGTCAACTTTTGATTTGAAAGGGGGTCATTGGCTGAGATTTTGGCTCTTAAACATTTATTGTTTCTCATTTGGAATTGAAGAATAGCTCAGTTCAGTTTAGCCTATATAATCAGATAAACTTTGTTTTAATGCTTCCACAGTGAATAAGAAGTAATGTGTTCTCAGTGTTTTATGATATTGTTGTTTCTATGTTTCTAAGAGGTAGGAAAGATTTTCTTTTTAAAACCAGATATATATCCTGCCTGCAGTAACTTGGGAATTTCCTCATTGTGAAATCTACGTGAAAGAATCGCAGAGATCTATTATCCAGATATAGCTTCTCCTTTATCCCTAGGAGCATTTGTAGCAGCTCTTCCTGCCAGGAGGAACAATTCTGTAATCATGACCAAGGGTTGATTCAAGGTACCTAAATATTCTTTGTTTAGAGAATCGTAACATGTCCCTTATGGGCAGAGGCCAAAGGTAATTTATCTTGATGTCCCCAGTGCCTGCCATGTTGCCTGTCAGAAAACAGGTGCTTATGCAACATCTATTGAAAAACGTGGGCAAGTATCACAGCCATTTTTAGCCAATTATGACAGGACTAGTCTTACTATAAGATGATGAGGAATTTCATTAGATTTGAATCATTTATGTCTATTTACGAATTCGAATTATATCATTATTTGGTAGAATTCTACTTTCAAATGTATTTTTATCAGCCAGAACATGGACGTCACGTGTAGTTGGTTTAGATAAAAGCATGATTAGTCATTTCATTAGCAAATGAATCTGACTGCCTTCGACACAACAGTTGTCCTTTCGGCCCGAGCTTTTCAGTCAAGTAGTCATGTGTTACTTAATGCCCACGATACATTCTGTGAAATTGGGCGTTATGTGATTTGGACACTGCATGAACACCATATTATGGAGAAAGGTCCTTTCAGGTGTTCGCTTCCAGAATAAGGAGGCTTCATCCATATTAAAAATTTGCTGGGGCAAATAACCTTTTACAATTAGTTTATCTAAGGTTTCAACAAATTCTGCTGCTGCCTTCACATCAGTATGTGCAGACTCACCACTCACTTTCACATCATGCAGCGAAAAACGTTGTTTGAAGCTCTAGAACCGCCCAGAGCTAGCACTAAACTTGATATTGTAGTCTGGTTCTGCTTTTTGTTTAAGCATCTTGAACAAGCTTCATGCCTTAGCAGTGATCATCAGTGTGCTGAGAGGGATTTGCTGTTGTGTTTGGTCCTCAATCCACACTGTTAGCAATTTCTCTATATGTGATAAATTCTTTTCACATTTTTGTTAGCCTTGTAGCTTTCAGTGGAGCCGATCCTTTAACAGCTTGGAGATTTTTTCTTTGTTTTTGAGGATCGTTGTGATTGTTGAGTGCGATATGCCTTAATCTGCTATATCCCGTTCTCCAATCAGGATTTCTGAACTCTGTTATAACCTTATGGGACCTTGGACATATATGCAGTTGGATGTTGTCTGAACAAACGTTATGTGGCACATTACTATAAGTAGAATGTTTGACTAAAAGTAGCCTAAAAGAAAAGGCCTATTTTGTTTTTATTTTTTTAAATTGTACTTCAGGTGAAGGCTTACAGAACAAATAGTTTCTCATGAAACAGTAGTACACATATTGTTTTATGACATTGGTTAACAACCCCACAACATATCAACCCTCTAACTTCTCAACCCTTTTTTTTTTTTTGGTGAAAATACACATAGCCAAAGATACACCATTTCAAAAATTTCTACATGCACAGTTCAGTGACATTGACTATGCTCTTCCAATTGTGCTGCTATTCTCACTTAAGGTGAAGGCTTATAGAACAAAATAGTTTCTCATTTAACAGTTACTACAAACGTTGCCCTATGACAGTGGTTAACAATCTCACGACACATCAACAATATCCTTACTCAACCTTGGGTTCCCTATCACCAGCTTCCGTGTCCCCTTCTGCCGTCTGGCCCTTGCCCCTGGACTACTGTACCTCGTTAGTCTCATTTGGTTTTACAGGGCTGTCCACCCCCTGGCTGAACAGTGAACCTCGGAGATAACTTCACCACTGAGCTAAAAGGGTGTCTGGGGGCCATACTCTTAGGGTTTCTCCAGTCTCCTTTAGGCCAGTAAATCTGGTCTTTTTTTTTGTGAGTTAGAATTATGTTCTACATCCTTCTCCAGCTCTGTCCAGAACCCTCTGTTGTGATCCTGGTCAGAGCAGTCAGTGGTGGTAGCCGGGCACCATCTAGCTGCACTGGACTCAGTCCGGTGGAGGCCTTGGTAGCTGTTGACAATTAGTCCTTCAGACTAATCTTTTCCTTGTATCCTGTTCCCTTTATTCCCCCTTGCTCCTGAAGGGGTGAGACCAGTGGAGTATCTTAGATGGCCACTCACAGGCCTTTAAGACCCCAAACTGCTCACCAAGGTAGAATGTAGAACATTGTCTTTATAAGCTGTGTTATGCCGATTGAGCTAGATGGTCCCCGAGACCATGGTCCCCAGAGCCCTCTGCCCAGCAGTTCAATCCCTCAGTGAGTTTGGATGTGTCTATGGGGCTTCCATGACCGAAAAGGCCTATTTTTATTGTTGGAGTCCCAGGATAGTGCAAATGGTTAAGCACTTGACTACTAGCCGAAAGGTTCGTGGTTCAAACCTACCCAGAGTCATTGAGGAAGACAGGCCTAGTGTTCTGCTTCCAAAAGGTCACAGCCTTGAAAACCCTGTGGAGCAGTTCTGCTCTGCAACACATGGGGTTGCCCTGAGTCAAAAGCAACTTGACAATGACTAACAACAACAGCAACAACATTTTTATCATGTAACAAGAAATCCAATTGCTGGCATTGGTTTGGCTCAAAAATATCAGAGGTATGGGTTGGCTTCTCCGTGAATCTCTAGCCTTCTTCTCATGGTTTGTCTCTATGTTACATTCTCACAGAACTATATTCAAAGCAGGTGGCAAGAGGTAGAGTCTCTTTCTCATTTGCCTCTCCTTTACCCTAGAAAGCAGCAGCTTCCTAAAAAGCTCTCTTCCTATTGGCCAGAACCAGGTCATATGCCATCCTACACTGCGATCATCTACTTGAGTGTTCTCTTCCCTCTACTGAATGATGTTGGAACTTACTAGTAAGGAATGGCTGGTGGGGCATGGCTTTTGGGTAATCAGCAGTATCTCTGCCTCAATTAGATATCACTGAAAGGTGCTTGATAAGACTGAAGAGGTTAGAAATTTGAGAACAAACGCATAACTCTTCTTTAAGTTCTGTAAGTCTTTTAGGTACTTTGTTATAAGGTAACTTGCAAACCGTTAAAAAGATTTTTGGGGTCCCCCCTTATTTTATTAGAAAGAATTATAAAGCTTCTACCATTTAAAGATATTGCTTTAATAAAATGAACTATATCCATTACATCCTGTAGCATGTAAATTGCAATGAATCACAATGCCCAGAAGAAGAAGGAACAATCAGTGCCACTCTCACCCCTTCCATGTGATGGTCTGCTCACGTTTTCCTCCGGGCATCCTATGTGACATCTGATATGTGGCAAAGCCCAGGATCCCACATAATTCTATTAACAAACATTACTTTTTTCCTTTCTTCCTCTCTCTCTCCTTATGAAAAAACATGTATTCTCTATTTTTTTTTCTTCCTCGACTCATTGGACCGTCATTCATACCATACCACCTAGAGTGTCTGTGTTCTACTTCTGAGAGAGTGGAAGAGTTAGAGTGAAGACTTTTGAAGTGATGAGCCTTTTATAACATATTAAGGACATTGGACACAATTTCTTGGGTTCCTCTCACAAATGACTCTAGAGCCCTGGACAATCCAACTAAACTTCATGCCCCTTTCCTCCTCAGCAACCTTTTCCAGAGAAGCATGTTAAATTATTTATGATCTTATCATTCAGTTGCAGCTTTTATTTACCTCTCTGTGACCTTTGTGTCTGTGGACAGGAAAATGGTGACAGGTTACTGATGATTTTACAGACCCTGCATCTTAATTCGAGGTATCATGGTCCTAGGAATGGTCTCCTGACAAATTCAATCACTTCATGTGGCAGAAAATGGAACTGCTTTTTGTTTCCTCCCTCATTTTAGCTTCTCTCTTAGTGATTTGGAAACAAAACAAAACAAAACAAACCTTTGGGTGATTTGAGCACATTTTCTCCTAGAGAGAAAAACAAATGCAAAAAAATGAAAAATTCTATTTTACTTGTATTACCAAAAATAGTACATATTTGTGATAAATTTAGAAAAGAGCAAGAAGAAAAATACTAAAATAATCAGTAACACTTAGAAGTGACTAGTTTTGTTGTATTTGGTGTATTTAGTTTGTACTATATCTACACTTAATATGTATATACCATATATATCTATATATTGTAACAAACTAGATTATCCTGTCCAAAGGAAGAAGCCAAGGTATTTCTTCCTCTCTCTCTGCTTCATTTGGCATCTCCAGCTCCTGGCAGGCAGATCTGTCTGTGTTCCACTTCTGAGACAGTGGAAGAGTTTTTACCAGATGACCCCAGCCTCTGGGCTCAGGTAACACCATGTCCTCCTTCTGTCTCTAGATCCCAGGGATGGAGCAGCCTCCTTCTGTGACTAATTTTGGGGTTGCCTCTTCCCTCATTACTTGACTTTTCAGCCTTGCAGAAAACCGTACAACAAAATCAATTCTGTCTGAAATAACTCAGAGTGGTATCTGGTTTATTTTGGTTTACCCCTGACTAATACATCCCTGTAGGCAAGTATTTTGAATTCGTGTGGCTGATTCTTTGGTATTTACAACCATATCTGTAAATAATGTATATATGTTGCTATTAATTGGCTTTCTTTTCTTTTTTTAGTTTTATGCATTATCTATTGACTTAGCACTAAGGAACCTGAGAATTTAGCTCTCTTTCACTGTGTCCTTACCCCCACCAAATATACATGCTTTCCATCCCTCCATTCTTTTAATTTAGATCTGTTTAAATTTTAGTTATATCAATTCAGTGTTTCTATTATTATGAGTGTATCAATGCCATTTGCAAATGAATGCTTCTGTATACTATGGATCCTTTTCCTTCCAGTACAACACTTTATTTGTTTAGGTATTTTGTCAATTTCATTTCCTAAAGCGCTGTCCTCCAAAACTTTTTGAACTGCTCAAGTGGATGGGTTGCTTGCTGGTCTTCTGCAGAACTATTGTCTTGTGCTCTCCCTGCATGGTAGTCCCGGAGTGTCACCTCACCATGCTTGAGTTGGAGCAGCTGTTTTGAGAATCTCATATGTTCCTCTTTCTTGGTTTACCCCCTTACTTTGATGGAACATAATCCTTCCAGAGATTCCCAAGAAAAGGCCACACAGAGGGTCAATATTTTGAGTCTTTGTACATTGGACAAAAATATTTTCTACCCTTACATTTAATTTATTATATTCTGTTTTCCATTGCTGCTGTTGAAAAGTCCAAAATCATTCTTATTTTTATACTTTATGAATTATATATATAATTTCTGTCTTTCTCTTTCTCTGAAAGCTTGCAGAAATTTTTTGTCTCCAGAATTCTAAAATTGCACATTGATGTGCAATAGGAAAGGGTTATTTATTTATTTATACTTACCTTTAAAGAAATTTTATTGAGATAATTATAGATTCAGATGCAGTTGTGAGAAATAATACAAAGAGATCCTGCATGCTTTTTACTCAGTTTCAAATATTAACGTTTTGTGAAACTATAAATATTGCACCCAGTATATAGACATTGATACAATCCACCAATATGTTTCAGATTTCCCTAGTTTTACTTGTATTCACTGTGTGATGTATATATGTGTATTTTGTTCTACAAAATTTTATCACATGTCTAGGTGTGTGTATCCATCACTATAGTAAAGATGCTGAACAAGTTCTACCACCACAAGGATCCCTGTGTTGCCTTTTATAACAATACCCACCTCCCACTGTCCCCTCTCACACACTGCCTGGCCCACTCCTCCTGTTCCTAGCTCTAGCAACTACTAATCTATTCTCTATTTCTATTTTGTCATTTCAAAATGTTATATAAATATGGAATCATAGAGTATGTGACATTTTAGGATTAATTTTTTCACTAAGCATAATTCCCTGGAGATTCATCCAAGTTGTTGTGTGTATTAAGAGTCTGTTCCTTTTTATTACTAAGTAGGATACTATGGTATGTTATCCATTCACCGAACATCTGGGTTCTTTCTAGTGTTTGGCTTCTGTGAATAAAGCTGCTGTCAACATTCATGTACAGGTTTCTTTGTGAACATAAGTTGTCATTTCTTTGGAATATGCCCAAGAGTACAATTGCTAGATTGTATAGTAATCGTATGTTTAGTGTTATAAAAAACTGATAAACTGTTTTTTTTTTTTTTTAAAGTAAAAAGAAAGTTTCATTTGGCATATATGCAAAAGGACAAAAGTGGGAAGCAGACAACCATGCTACTAGAGGCATGTCTGCCCGAGTCCAAAGAATATTACAGAATAGGTAAGAATGGGAAAACGGACAAGCATACTGCCACAGCCATGGGTAGAATCACAGAAAGCATCACTTTTTCATTGATTGGCTAGAAATTATAATCTTACATTTTGAATCATCTTTCTTAACAATCATTGGTATGGGTTTCAGTAACTTAAGTCAGGAGGGTCTTCATTGGTTCAACAAATTCCTATTCATTAAATGCTAATAGAAAAAGATAAAAGGTGAGAAGTCCTTTGGGTTAGGTTTTATTGCCCTTTTGTGAAAACTTCCTTAAGATAATGTCTGAGACTGTCCCATCCCGTTGTCTTATCTCAGGGCCCAGTTGATATGTCTTTGTGAGTCTGAGGGCTCAGCTCCTGCTGGGTCACATCCTGTATGCTCAAGGAGAGGGAGTAATAACTCCAATATTGTTTCCTAAATCAGTCCCTCCTTTTGATCGGAGATTGGAGATAACACATCGATGATCAATACCTGGACTTAGTCGAGCTCCTAGATGGTGGCCATTGCAGGCTCTTTAAACTCACGGTGCTGGTTTTCCACCAGATACCATCTGGTTCTTCACCAGGTTATTAAGTAAGAGTGATGTTCCCATCAATAGCGTTGCTGGAGTGAGCAGACTCAATTGTACATCAACATTTTAGCCTGAGGCCTTCTTTTGCCTTTTACGTGTGTAAGACAATAGAGGATAAATTTTATAATGCCTAATACTATCAGGATGTAGACTAAGAATATTACTATTCCTTGCAGTAGTGATCTAGCCCAGGTACTTATTCCTGATGGTAACCAACCAAATAGATCTGGTGTTTGTAAGGGTGTGCCAATGTGTAATCAAGTAGCTTGCTCTCTAATTCTGTGTATATCTTGTCTACAGCACAGACTACACTTTCTTGAACTAATAAAAAAAATCTAAGGTTATTTTGTTATCTCATGTCACCTTGGCTTATGAGATCAGAGATCACTGTTGTGCTTCTATCTCATCTGTTATTTGTCCCATGGTGACTGACAAATTTTTCTTAAAGATTTCTCTAATTCAACTATACCATGAGTAGGAATTAAAGCTACCAACAATATCCTGAGTGTTGGACCAATGGGTTTTCTTCTGACTTTCATTTTACAATGTGTAACAATTTAATATTCTCTTGCCAGTATTTACTAGCATTGTTACTCTGAATACTTAAAGATAATTTTAAAGTTTCCGAAGTGCATTGTCCATGCATTTGTCAGTGAATTTACATGGGCAATCTTGTTTAAATTACTATCAGTTGGAAAGAATCATCTAAATTAGTATAGTTGGACCTATCACACAGAAACATATATCCTTAAAGAGCACTCAAAGTTTGTCTAGAAGAAACAGAAAATACAGAAAAATTTACACATGACAAGTTTTCATTAGAGAACTAATGATTAGCAAGATAATACAGGATGGACCTTTCCTGTAGGAGGTCTTCAGTTGGTCTGTTTAAAACATACTAAGTGTTCTTCCCAAGGGCAAGCTGCCCCTCTGTGGTTCACCTATTGTCATGAGTCACTTTCTCAGAAGCAGAAATGGAACCACAGACAAAACAGAGTCTGAGCCATGAGGTCGATCTCTTCTGAGAATCTGGTTGCTTTAAGATACATAATTTTGTGCATCATAAGAGGGTGAAAGTTTGATTACAAACAGTAGACAGGTATTTCATATGACATTGTCTTAAAGACTGATTAAACTAATTACTAATTTACCCTAAACATAACTCTCAGTCTGATCTTTGCTGTTAATTTCCTAAAACAGACTGAATTCTTCAAAAAAAAGCACAATGCCCAGCACAAAATGGTCTCACTAGTTTATCTGGACCATTGTTTGACTCAAAGTGGCTTCCGGAACCAGTTTTTTTCTCAAAGCTCGAGGTTCAAAAGGATACCCAAAGACGATAGCCTGTGTGGGTTACCTCAACCTCCACGAAAACCAGAAATCTGGATTCCAGGAGAATTGCATACAATTCTCTCATCATTCTTTCCTTTGGATCATGATCTCGCTATAAATCTTTTATCAAAAATGTTCAATACATGGTAATTGGACATCATCTGGTTTTTAAGATCCCAGGCACCATACAGCAAACTAGGAAATAAAACAGAAACACCAACAATTATATTAGGCCACTTGCCTGAAATAACCAATGAAACCATGACCCTAAGGTCTTTAAACCAAGGAAACAAATCTCATGAGGTGTTTGTCTCTACATAAGCAGCATCAGTAAGTGCTTTTCATGTGCCTCAACGGCAACTACATTCTGCAAAACCTCAGATTGAGTATTAATATAAATACAGCAACATTTATCTATTGAGGCACAAACTGTTTCTTAAGAGACTAACAGGAAATCTAATGCTGTTCTATTTTGTAAAATTATAGCTCAAATTTCAAATAACTTCTCTGGTTATGATACTTACAACTTTGCCAAGTTTACCAACAGGAACTTCTAATTCAAGAGTTACAATATCTAAACCCACCAGTTAGATAATTTAGGAGAACGATTTCTTATATCCAGAAATTAGGACCTTAAAATATCAGCAATATTAAAAAAAACCATAGTTTCCTTTAGTTTACTCAGTCTTATGTAGTTAATTTCTGTTCCATGTGATTCTGGATCAGCTGCAGTCTATGAAATCATCAGCTTCTGCATAGGAGTTCTGGAAATTTTATTCAGACTAGTCACAGTCTTTTTAGCAAGTCCAATATAGTCCATTTTTTTGTTGCTATATTTTGGTCAAACTTTTTCAGCAATCAGCAAAGTAAAAACTTATCTGCAGTTGACAAAACTTAATACGGCCGTGATTAATTCATAAACATAATATTGTTAATAGTAAAAGACCTGATAGAAATTAATTATAAGCATAACGTAAAGGCCAAATAAAATCAGTTAAAAAAAACTTTAGATAAAAATATTTCTAAATATAGCCATTAACCATATTCAAAGAGCTTCAGATGTAATGCATAATAATTTTGAGACAAAATACCATATAGTCAGGATATACCAAAAATATACCAAGATTATCAAATCTGTAAATACCTAAATAGTAATAAAAAAAACTTCATAGGTAAATGATGTGAATTCTTCAATCAAACCACTGGCTTTGATAATACTAGATTTAAAAAGATAAAGTTGCGACCAAGTTACCGATAAAGAGATAATAATATAGGTCACTGTGAGACAATGCTTATTTAACCAAAGATCTTAAAGTAAAACCCTTAGCTTTCTTTTCTAAAAGCCATAAGGCTTAGTATTCAGACCCAGGAATCTTATTCTAATGAGAGGCCAAACCTTTGTCTTCCAGGCAGATTGCACAAAGAATAAATTAACCCTTTAACTCAAAATTAAAGAAACTTTTGTTATTTTAACTGCGAGAAATCCAATTCTTTGTTTTATATACTACTTAACATTAAAACTCCTAAAAATCTCACAAATTAAACCATTAAACTTTAGTCAGGCAGATGAAACTTGACCATATCAAATACATTTCTTTTTCAATAAACCTCTTAAAGGTTGCCTTTGTTGTATATCTCTTACAGTGTATCCCTTTAAATGGCAAAAATGAACACTTATTCGCAGACTTAAATATATACATCTATATATCCTCTTGTGGTATAAAAAGGCAAAGCATATGAACTTAAATTATGACAAAGTCTATTAACTTAATAACATCAATAAGCTACCTAAAATACCTTTGGAATTATTTTAAGCCTGTATACCACAAAACACAATTGTTGTTGAAAGAAAAGTATTTAAACATTCTAAGATTTCATTCAACTTTTACAACTTCTCACATTTTCCCCAAACTAATTTTAGCCCTTAAAGATTTTATCAACTGGCTTTGGAAATCACAGTCTCTGCTCACTTGACCATTTCATTGATATAGATATAACCTTAAGTGTTTGGTACTGCTGGAAACATTTTTCCAGGCCGCTTGGGTGTGTCTCATTGTGATTTCTATTTTTTTTTTTTTTTTTTTTACTTCTTAAAGTTCCCCTGTAATAGAGAGAACCTGTTTGCAGTTCTATGATTAGGATCTACCCAATTTCTGATAACTATAGCAAAGCAGCAATTTTTCTTTTGTCTTAAAAGAGTCTCCACCTAGCTGGAAAGGGGTCTTTCAAAAGCATCCCTGGAGCTACAGGACCTTAGAGACTGGGAGCTGGGGAGGCCCGATCGTGCCCCGCCCTCACTCTCGTGACTCAGGGAAGACATTTACATGTGTTAAAATTGATGGAGGCACTTTGAAAGACAAAAGATAGCTTATTTCTTTCTTTTTTACTGTTCTGGAACTGCTACTTTTACTTTAAGACAAAATTATTCTTTTTCCTTAAATAAAACACATTTCATATAATATCTAGCTTAAGTTACTTAAAAAGGTTTCAGTTTTAAGACTGACGTAGTATAAAACAAAGATTTTAGCATACTTTTCAAATAGACCAATTTATATCAAAATTTCTCCAAGTAGCTATTAAAAATCTAAATCATAAGACAGACACAAGACACAGTCTTTTCTGGACGAAGAAAGAACTGAGGTTCTATGACTAGACTTACAAAAAACAGCAATTCTTAGCCATAACCACCAATCTAATACAAGACAAACTTAGACACAATGCTCTAGACCATAAGCAAGCTCTTAGAACAAAACGAGACAGAAAGATCACATAAACTCACCAGATAATACCACACAAGACAAAGATAAGGGGGATCCTAGTTCTTAAAGTGTATATAGCAATTTTTGGTAAGATCGACTCAATTCAATGGAAAAAACAGGTACAGAACTACCACTTCTCCCTTAAATATCACAACACAGGTCAGGAGCTACCACCTCCCCCTGACAATTTGGCAAAACAGGCAAGAGCAGCCACCTTCCCTGCGAATTTGGCAAAACAGAGCACTATTTTCCAGGTTTTATCTGAGCCACAAAAAGGTCCAAATTTTTCAACTTATAGTGACTCACAGCTCTTTGAAAATAGAATTACCTCTTCAAACGCCCGATTCCAGGCCAAAACTCCAGTTCACTTAAAGAGTTACTAAATGTCTCAACAAACGATCAAACAAAAATCTAAGAAAGATTCTCCTTAATCAATTAACCAGTTTTACAAACAAATATGCCAAACAAAACTTAAGAAAACTTAAGAGAACAACAAAAAATAAGCAAAGGTTCATTTTCTGAGAGCACTCACCAAATCAATGTCCAAGGGACATGGAGTGGGAACACGTGGGTCCAGAAGATAGGACCTTTCTTTGCCGGCTTCTGCTCCGCAGTCCAGGTCTCTTCGAAGTTAACTGGATTCATAGCTTCAGATCCTGCTCACAGCGCCATTAACTGTTGTAGGGGAAAAACATCACAAAGTTTAGTAAAGTAAAAAGAAAGTTTTATTTGGCATATATTCAAAAGGACAAAAGTGGGAAGTGGACAACCATGCTGCTAAAGGCATGTCTGCCCAAGTCCAAAGAATATTACAGAATAGGTAAGAATGGGAAAACGGACAAGCACGCTGCTACAGCCATGTCTGCCCGAGTCCCTAAACTGTTTTTCAGAGTAGCGTATCATTGTACATTCCTGCCAGCAATGTATTATTAATGATTCAGTTTCTCCAAATAATCACCAGAATCTGGTGTTGTCACTTTTTAATTTTAGCCTTTCTGATAGGTGTGTGGTGATAGTTTGTTGTGGTTTTTATTTGCATTTTTCTAATGCGTAGTTAATGATGTTGAAGATCTTTTCAAGTGCTTATGTGGCATTTGTATACCCTCTTTGTTCCATGCTTCGCCCCTAGCTTCTGGTGATGCCTGTATTCCTTGGCGTCCTTTGGTTTGTAGCTTCCATCTCTGTCTCTGTCATGACGTGGCTTTCTTCCCTTTGTGTCTGTGTGTCTGAATCTCCCCCACCTTTCTCTTATAAAGACGCTAGAGTTATCGGATTTGAACTCTAATCCAGGATAAATGCAATTTAACTAATTACATCTGCAAAGACCCTATGTCAAAATAAGGTCACATTCTGAGGTTATGGGTAGACATGAATTTTGGGGGGATATTATTCAATCCAGTAGACTCTACCCTCTGGGCCCTCCAAAATTCACATCCTTCCCATATCCCAACATTTGCAAAAAGTCTTAACCCATTCCAGCATTAACTCTATGTTTAAAATCTAATTTAAATAACATCAACTCAAAAAGTACCAAATCTGGATTGTACACTTCACTGGAGCGTTCTATGGTTGGGCTGTTTTCTTGTGAAGCTCAATGCCAACATCTTTAGGTTTTTGTTCCCTGCCTCCATCCTCTTGCTTGGGTGTCATAAATTCCAAAGAGATAACTTTTTTTTTCTTCAGTTTTCTGTCTGACCGATGGTGTTCTGGAAGTGGAGTGGGGATAGAAGACTTGTAGATTCTATGTTCACTATACAAACTTTTACTTAATTCCCATTTTTATTATAGTTCTCCCACCCTCAAATGTGCCAACAAAAACAAAAACCAAACCTGTTGTGGCTGAGTTGATTTCAACTCACAGCGAATGTATAAGACAGAGTAGAACTACCCCATAGGGTTCCCAAGGAACGGCTGGTGGATTTGAACGGCCGACCTTTTGGTAAGCTGCCGAACTCTTAACCATTTCACCACCAACGCTCCAAATGTGCCACAGATGCTCTATTTACTCATCAGGGAATATGCCTCCAGTCCTCTTCTGGATGAAGGAAAAATAGTTGTTGGCTGCATGGATTCTGGAAGACTTCCTAAGTGGTTTAACTGCTTCTTCTAACACTTTTTTTCATACCCATTTTCAGTTGTTATTAGAAGAAGAATAAATGGAAGAAAATGAAATCTGAGAAAAATCCTTGAGGGCATAGAGTTTATGGTTTAGCCTCTGATTGCTTTCCTTTTTGGCTTTGTCATTAAAGAAAAACATGTCTTCAGCTGCTTCTTAATCCAGCCTATAACCAGTTCTCATGTGTTGAGAGCTGCCTTTACACCCACCTCAAAAGTACCTGATACCACCAGTTTGTAAGCCTTTGATGGGTTCTAGATCAGAAAAGAAATCAGTTTGCTTATTGGCTCTCCCTATTGTTGACTTAGGGCTCAGCTTTCTTGAATCTGCTAGGTCAGTGACCATGTGTCGGCTTGCTTTCCAGCATCCAAAAAATGTTGTTATTCTTGTCTGTTTTCATGTTTTTCTTTGTCTTTGTTGGTTTATTTTAAAAAAGTCCCTTTACTGCCATTTTTGAGTTTCAGGAATGAGTGTACCTAAATGTGTGTGTTCCATCTGCCATTACCATTACTATTATTATTATTTTTTACTGTAAGTCTCCTTAGAAATATTTTTTTAAAGTATATATATGAGACGTCATCAGTGTGGTTAAATTGTTTCTACATAATTTTTAATAGCTTCATAGTGTCCTACTGTGCAAATATATGATCATTTGTTTAATAACCTTCTTTTGGATTTTGATCACTTTCAGTTTTTCAGTTTTAGAAGCAATTCTTGTGACGAACATCTCTGTAGGTAAAAATTTTGTTCATTCCTGTGAGTATTTCTCTATAATAAGTTCCTAGAACTGGTCTTATTAAATCAAAAGGTGTATACATATATTAAGATTTTGATATATATTGACAAATTACCCAGTAGAAACAATTTATTGATTTCAGGTCTACCAGCTGTTTTTAAGTGTTCTTCGCCTCCTGCCACATACCCCCTATACACATCAGTGCTGGATATTATCATAAAAGCCAATTCTCTTATACTTTCATTTTTTTCAAACCAGAAGTGGACTTAACACAATTGTTTGTTGCAACGTAATCATTAGAAGAATGGCTTAAAATTCATTAACCTAAAACTAAATGTATTACATTTGGCAGAAGTCTGTATATTTTGATCAATTTGTATTAAAAATAATAAAATCCTCCATATAGCAGGTCACTGGTTTGGTTGTTTAGAGGTACATTTTCATACTAATTCTTCCTAGTGATTGCGATAGCGAGCTCTTTTGCTCAAGTCAATATTCACTGAATAAAAAGTGATATTTATTTTCTATGTAGCTGGTGGGAAATTTATAAATCCTACCTAATTTTCTGGGCTATTCACTGTACCACAGAAATATGGGGCCTTGATCAATCATCTGTTCATTGCTAGAGCAGGTGTGGGACTCTTGATTCTATATTTGTTACATTTTGGGAATATCTTGATCTTGCCTGAAGGCATTCCTTTGGCCACCTCCTTGAAGAAATTAAAAGAGTATATATTCGGAGAGAGTCCTAATATTAAGCCCCAATTTTCTTCCAGTAGTGTCAACCTTATCTGCTGTTTATTTGGCCTTTACAAATATGGAGCTGTTCTTAATAGCATTAGAGAATACCTGGGCACAAAGTTAACTCTTTCTTGTTCATTCATTAAAATCTTGAGAGACAACTAGCAATTATGAAAGATTGTTTGAATGACAAGTAATTTATATATCCCTCATGAACAGTGATTTTCAAAGATCGTTTTAGCTGGTGTACCCTTTCTTTATATGAAATTTTAAGTCCTGTTTGCTTGACTTCCCCTTACTCTTGGTAAGTCAAGGAATTCCCATCGGATGCCCATTGAAAGAGAGTCATGTAATTGATTGTCTTCCTTTTTTGATGGCCAAAATACTTTGAGTCAATTTTGTGACTGTTTGTCTGCTTCCTAACTTTCTTTCTGGTATAACCTGTTTGTTTACTTGTTCTATGATGATGATTAATTTATATTCATACTTTCTCTCTTATTAAGTATATTTTTGTCAACTTCTAATTCATTGTAAAACAGACTGGGAAACAAAGAGCAAAGGAATTTTTAAAAAAATGACAAGGGCATTGGGGAGCCATTGAGAATTTCTAAAAGGAAAGATGAACTGATTGTATTTATATTTTAGAAAGATAATACAGATGACTCTGTGAAGATAAATAAGAGGGAGTTCAGACTGGAGGCAGAATGGCTTGTTAGGAGGTTTGTTCAATCATCCAGGGGTGAGATGAAGAGGACCTGAACTAAGACATTAGAAGCAGATGTAATGAAAAGATGTTTGAGAGATTTACCAACCTAAATATTTAGTGGCATTAATGGTATAAGAAATGAGCTAATTATACATTTAAAAAAAAATCTAGATTATACCATGTATTACTCTGTCATGCTAAATTACATTTGAGTAAAATAGCGCTTTTAGTCTATGTTGGTATTTTGAAGACATTTTGTAAGGAAGGAAACTAATATTTAATCATCACCTACTATGCCAGGAATATGTTTTTCATTTAATCCTCACAACAGTCCTATAAGATAGGTATTATTATTCCCTTTTAAGATGATGCTACTAGATAAATAACTTGTATATGGCAGGGTTAGACCTAGAACCGACTCAGGGTGATGAATTAAGTTGGTCAAGTCCTCAAAAATAGGACCTGAGCAACCATCTTGGAATGTGAGTCTCTTTAGTTCAAAGGATATGTTTCCATATTCTGTCTATTAATCTATTTTGCCTACCTACCTTCATATAAATAAGATAGTATTATACGTATGGAAATCTATGATTTTAAAAAAACACAAACTGGATGAAAAAAAATAAATTTCACTGAGGTGCTTATTAGGCTAATAGAGAAGGTTAATGATACAAATTGAAATAATTGTATCATCTTAATAATTTTTTAATTATTTGTAATAATTGTAATACTTTTTTTTCCAATTAACTATAATAATCCTTAGAAATAAGAGTGGTGAGACTTCCACTCACTTACTTTGGACATGTCGTCAGGAAAAACCAGTCGCTAGAAAAGGACACCATGTTTGGTGAAATACAGGGTCAGCGAAAATGAGGAATACTCTCAATGAGGTGAATTGACACAATAGCCACAACAGTGGACTCAGACGAATCAATGACCAAGAAGATTGTGCAGGACCGGGCAGCATTTTGATCTGTTATAGGTAAGGCCACCAGGAGTCAGAGTTGACTCAATGGCAACTAACAACAACAACATATATAATCAGCTACTTCTTCCCTTTTCTACATTTCTTCCTTGTCACATTTCCAGATGGCTTATTGTTAGCAGTCCCTAACCTGAGTGGTTGTCTATGAGGATAAAGCTCAGTAGCAATAATGTTGCCACTCATTCAACACATGGTAAAGGTAGAACCAGACCCTGTGCTAGACACAGCGCTCTAGAAATGGACACTTAAAATTCCTGTCCTCTAGGAGTTCACAGGCAAACATGACTAAGTATCAGAGTCCAGTCAGGAAAACAGAAGCCATTCTAGGTATTTCAAGCAGAGGAGATTTAATAAAGAAAATTGTTTGCATGTGTTAGAAGAGTTGAGAACCCAAATAGGAGATTGTGAGGCCACTCAGAGATCAGCAACAACAGGAAACCGCTACCACTACTGTGAGGGGAGAGAACACAGGAAGGAGGTGATACGACAGAGCTCAGAAACTCTGACTGGAGCTGGGACAATGGTGAGGGCTGCCTGGAGGGAGCTGGATTGTGGATGGAGACTTCTCTGCCTAAATGGCTGTCTGCCTAAAGCTGGAACCGTGGAGAAGCCAGTTTTGTAAGATCATGTCCTTCTCCTGAAGCAGAAGAGGAAAGAGAAATACTCTGGCTTCTCCCCTCCTCCACACGCCAGTCTTTCCACCTGTACCTCCCGTTGGCTGAGCCTACATGGAAGCCAGTTGACAAGATAGCGTGGGAAATGTACTGACCCTGCGAGGCAGGGCAGAGTGAGGGGAGGACCCTATGAAAATGAGCATCAAAAAGGCAAAAACACTGGTACTGCAGGTAAAGGGATGTGGTTTGTGCCATAAAATAAGGGTGAATGATTCATGATCCAGAAGCCAGAGGGAAAGATCAGTTTCCTCTGAGGTAAGCGTGCAGCTAATAAAGATCCACAGAAGACAAAGTTTTTGTAGAATAATAAGAGCTGGCTTTGGAACAAAGAGAGCAAATTTTGTTATAAATAGAGCTGCCATTAAATTTTAAAGGGTTTGGTTGTCTTATCACAATTTAAAGAAGACCAGGACCTTAACTTCTTAGACTTTGAAAGATATTTTTTTAAATATCTAAGAGTAGGATTGCTGAGTCACATGGTAATTCTATGCTTAGATTTTTGAGGAACAACAAATTGTTTTCTATAGCAGCTGCACCATTTGACATTCCCACCAGCAATGTATTTCATTTGATTTTTAATACTGTGGAACGCATCTTTCCAATTTTGTAAATACAGATAGCATGCATAAAATTATTATTTTTCTAACCATTCATATTGAGTAAACCCATCTTATATATGACTCTGTTGAAGATTCCCTGTAAATCTTTGCGTTTCTATATCCATACATGGATAAGTTGCTTTGGCTGCTAAGTAAAATATAAGAAAAATGGCATTTGGAAGCAACTTTTCAGGGATCCAGAGAGAGGGACCATAAACTATACTGCTTGGTATTAAGCTTGAGCTCAAGACAAGTCAAGTTCTGCCACTGAACTTAGACTTCGAGCTGGACTCTTGACCCCACATAGCTTGTAAAACCACTAAGCAATTACAGGTGCATTTTAACTGCACAGATTATCACAGACAGTGTGAGACTAAACTTACTGTTAATGTCAGACCATAGACCAACTATTATGGTCCAAATAACCACATTTATCTCCATGTATTTTTGTATTGTGGTAAGATATATATAGCATAAAATTTGCCATTTTAACTATTTTTAAGTGTACAATTTCAGGGGCATTAATTATATTCACAATGATGTGCAACAGGCACCACCATCAGTTTCCAAAACTTCTTCATCACCCCAAACAAAAACTCAATACCCCGTAAACAATAACTTACCTTTCTCCTCTCCCCCAGCCATGGTAAACACTTACCTGCTTTTTGCTCTCTATACATTTGCTTATTCTAGATATTTCATATAAGTAGCATCATACAATACTTCTCCTTTTTGTGTCTGACCTATTTCACTTAGCATAATATTGTTAAGGTTCATCTATATTGCACTATGTGTCAGAACTTCATTTCTCTTTAAGACTGAATACTTTTCTATTGTATGCATATATCACATTTGTTTGTCCGTTTATCTATTGATAGACATTTAGGTCATTTCCACCTTTTGGCTATTGTAAATAGTGCTGCAATGAACATTGGTGCACAAGTATCTGTTTGAGTCCCTGCTTTCAGTGCTTTTGGGTAAATACCTAAAAGTAGAATTGCTGAGTCACATGGTAATTCTATGTTTAGATTTTTGAAGAACAACAAACTGTTTTCTATAGCAGCTGCACCATTTTACATTCCCACCAGCAAGGTATTTCATTTGATTTTTAATACTGTGGAACATATCTATACAATTTTGTAAATACAGATAGCATGCATAAAATTATTTTCCTAACCATTCATACTGAGTAAACACATCTTATCTATGACTGTATTGAAGATTCCGTATAAATCTTTGTGTTCCTATATCTATAAATGGATAATTGCTCTGACTTTTGGGGTCTTGATGTATATGATATTCTCTTCTTTTTCTTATATTTTACTGTTTATGACCCTAGTCTATAGTATATGTAAGAGCTCAACATTTTATTTTGAAGGTCAGATCTTCTAGATGTTTATGGATTCCATTTATTTCTGGGCTTTTTACATTAAATATTTACAAACTTATTTATGAGATTTTGAGGAAATTGATTTGGGAAAACATATACATCACCATCCTGGTATAATGTGAAACTCTAAAAGTTTCAGATCTGGTTGGGCATAGGCTCTACCAGAAGACTCATTTGTTGAATCCTATTCCAGTTCTCCTCTGGGTTAGTGAATACAGAAGGCTGCTGCAGCCCTCACTCAAATAATGTACAGAGTAGAGTCCTAGAAATTCTAGATCTGGAAGGAACCTTCAAACTCATGTAGCCTAATTGGTGGAATGGTCCTAACTTTAGATATGAGGGAAAAATTTTTTTTTTCTGAGAAATTTTATTATTTTGACACTTTTAACAATGTTTTAAGAGTGTCATTCTTTATCTCATTTTCTTATGGCAATTTATATAGAATGCCATGGAATATAGCCTAGCTTTGCGTATTAGCCATTCTAATATCTATAGATATTAGATATTAGATAATAGATATCTAGATATAGATATTAGATCTATAGATATTATTAAAAGATCTCATTTGAAATATAATAACATTCTGAGCATTATTTTGCCCTTTTACTTGAAGCCAGAAGAGAGTACTTTTTTACACTATTTGAGTTCTAAGTGTCAACTGGTTTAAATTATGAATTCTTCAGTCACGAATTTGATTAGTAAGAATTAGAAGGGGTGATGGTGGGATCTAGGAGCCCTGGCAGCACAGTGGTTAAGCCCTCAGTTGCTAACCAATAGATCAGCAGTTCGAAACCCACCAGCTGCTCTCCAGGAGAAAGATGCAGCAGTCTGCTTCCTTAAAGATTTAAAGCCTTGGAAACCCTACGGGGGCTGTTCTACTTTGTCTATAGGATTGCTCTGAGTGGGAATCAACTTGATGGCAGTGGATTTAGTTTTGGATGATGGGATAGAAGGCATCTAATCTTATCAAGTTCTGATCTTTGCCAAGTGGATATGATTCACTACACAAGGTGAGTAGCTCCAGCCACTCATCCTTCCCTTGTGGTTAAAAATAGAACAGTTCTTGATTGTGTTAACTACTTCAAAAAGACTCTAACATCTATTTCTCTCCCTCCCTCCATCTGTGCTCTGTCTCTCTTTCTCTATCTTTCCCTCCCCTCTTTCTGCCTTCCTCTCTAATGCTCTACTCAAGGGCACATATAAATTTTAGCTAATACTAACTTTTAACAGAGATTTCAAATTTCATAGGCCTGATAAAAGATGGAAGTTTGACATGGTGACAACTGTGCTATTCTTTGCTGGATATAAGCAAACATCTTACAGACCTGAAGGGATTAACACAGCTTTCAAAACAACCTAGTTTATAACCCGATCTTGGTTCATCTCCATAAAAAATTAAGTTCTCCGTTAATATTTTTGATATAAGGATATAATCATTGTATCTGGATCTGATAACAAGACAGTATGTGCTGTTAATAAAAATAGAGAGCAATTGGTATATATTATATGGTGAGCACTGCACAACTTACTGTGGTTTCTCATTTAATCCTCATGGCAGTTCTTTGAAGTAGGTATTATTATTATTCCCGTTTTAAAGATGGAGAAATGAGGCTTAGAAAAAATGATTTTCCCAAGACCACAGAGATAGCAAGTGAAGGAGTAGTCTCAACTCAGTTCAGCTGACTCCAAGCCCTAGTAACTTAAATGGCCATGTTATCAGTCTTCTACACAAGTGAGATAATTAGACCCTGTTTTAAGAAATTTAACCCCCGCCATGTAACTCTCCTTCTTATTCTACCAATTTTTGGCAACTATTGTGCCAGCTATTTTGCCCATTCTTTTAGGAACTTCTGATCCTTTTGCCTCTTCACCCCAATCCCAGTCACACCCTTTCATCAAAGCACAGCATCACTGGGGCTATTCCCTTTCAGACTAGCTTTATTTTCATTCTCCCCCCTCCTCTCAATATTATCAGTCAGACTAAGGCAATATTGAAGGATTCTATGGGCAAAGTATTGAATGACGCAGGAAGCATCAAAAGAAGATGGAAGGAATACAGAGTCACTGTACCAAAAAGAATCGGTCGATGTTCAAACATTTCAGGAGATAGCATTTGATCAAGAACCAATGGTGCTGAGGGAAGAAATCCAGGCTACACTAAAAGTACTGGCAAAAAACAAGTCTCCGGGAATTGACAGAATACTCAATAAGGTGTTTCAATAAATGGATGCAGCACTGGAAGTGCTCACTCATCTATGCCAGGAAATTTGGAAGACAGGTACCAGGCCAACTGATTGGAAGAGATCCATATTTATTCCTATTCCAGAGAAACATGATCCAACAGAATGTGGGAATTATCGAACAATATCATTAATATCACATGCAAGTAAAATTTTGCTGAAGATAATGCAAAAGCAGTTGCAGCAGTACATCCACAGGGATCTGCCAGAAATTCAAGCCAGATTCAGAAAAAGATGTGGAAGGAGGGACATCACTGCTGACGTCAGATGGATCCTGGCTGAAAGCAGAGAATACCAGGAAGATGTTTACCTGTGTTTTACTGACTATGCAAAGGCATTCGACTGTGTGGATCATAACAAATTATGGATAACATTGCAAAGAATGGGAATTCCAAAATACTTAATTGTGCTATGCAGAACCTGTACATAGACCAAGAGGCAGTTGTTCAAATAGAACAAGGGGATACTATGTGGCTTAAAATCAGGAAAGATGTGTGTCAAGGTTGTACCCTTTCACCACACTTATTCCATCTGTATGCTGCGCAAATAATCTGAGAAGCTAGACTATATGAAGAAGATTGGGGCATCAGGATTGGAAGAAGACATATTCACAACCTGTGATGTGCAGATGACAAACCTTGCTTGCTGAAAATGAAGAGGACTTGAAGCACTTACTGATGAAGATCAAAGACTATAGCCTTCAGTATGGATTACCTCAACATAAAGAAAACAAAAATCTTCACAAATGGACCAATAAGCGACATCATGATGAATAGAGAAAACATTGAAGTTGTCAAAGATTTCATTTTTTTTGGATCCACAGTCAAGGACTCCCAAGAGCAGCACTCAAGAAATCAAATGGTGTATTGTATTGGGCAAATCTGTTGCAGAAGACCTCTTTAAAATGTTAAAAACAAAGATGTCACTTTGAGGACTAAGGTGTGCTGCCTAACCCACACAACGGTATTTTCAATCATCTCATGTGTATGTGAAAGCTGCACAATGAATAAGGAAGACTGAAGAAGAATCGATGTCTTTGAGTTATGGTGTTGGCAAAGAATATCGAATATGCCATGGACTGCCAGAAAAACAAACAAATCTGTCTTGGAAGAAGTACAGCCGGAATGCTTCTTAGAAGTGAGGATGGCGAGACTTTGTCTCAAGTACTTTGGACATGTTATTAGGAGGGACCAGTCCCTGGAGAAGGATATTATGCCTGCTAAAGTGGAGGGTGAACGAAAAAGAGGAAGACCCTCAATGAGATGGATTGACACAGTGGCTTGCAACAGTGAACTCAAATATAGCAATGATTTTGAGGATTGCGCAGGACTGGGCAGTGTTTTGTTCTGTTGTACCTAGGGTCACTATGAGTCAGAACGGACCTGATGGCACCTAAAAATAACATGTCCTCCTCTTCTACCTGTTCTTTATCTTATGTGTTTACATCTGCTTCTTGAGCACATTATTGGACTTTTGATAACCTCAATGGAAGGAAGAAAAGATGTGATGTACAGATATAGATTTATATACATCCAACCATAAGACATATTTTACTTTGGTTTAGTGTTTTTTGAGGGGTCTAGTGGTGGCTTCTCAAATCATATATATATATACAAAAGAAAAAAAAAAAACACAAAAAATAATAGCTATAGGAATTTTGTGTTTTGTGTCCCAGAACATTAGTTTTCTGTTTCTGTCACAGCTGAACCCAGGAGCGGAACCTGACGAGAGTGAGAGGAGGCTGGAATAAGTTTGCTTTCAGGTAGGGCCTGCTTTTCTCTGAGCTTTGTTTTATTTTCTTAACTTTTAAATTTTTCTTGAAATTAATGGTGACTTGGTTTTACAAACAGCAAATAATATAAAAGGTTACAATAAAAATCAACTGCCTCTCTTTACCCTTCAGTCCCACTCTCTTTTAGCAGTTTTTGTTTGTTCGTTTTTTATAGTTACTTCTATAACTCTAAATAATATTCTTATGCTTCCATTTCTTGATTTGTTAGTTTAGAAATATATTGACTTCCTGTTATAACAGATGAGACTGTAGCTCTCTTACCTTATGTTCTATATTTCCAATGATAGTCATCTTTGATCGTCAATTATGCTTATGACATTAGGAATATAGAAGTATTATTTGCTACATAACTAAGTTGTGTACTATGAGAAAACTTTCCTTGAGAGCACTTTTTCATTTTCTTTTTTTCTGCTTTTGCGTTATCACATGTTTGAACATTTAAATTCTCAAACAATCTTACAGGATCCTATATGACAATCTGGCTAATGCTCCAGGCTACTATCAGTTACCAGATCTGTGCCCTGTCTCCATCTTTCAAAAACTCGTGGTCATTTCTCAACTGCCTAAGATTCTTTTCTCAGTGTCTTTATAGTGTTTTGTTTCACCACTGAATTTGGTTTGGTGAGGACAGGAAATAAATGTAAGTGGTCAATCTGCATGTTTAACCTGGAAGATTATTCTTAGAATCAGGGAAGTAAGATTTTGAGAGATGAAAGATCTCTTTACTGTGTAGAGAAGATACCAGAGGGGGTGAGATTGGATGCATGCAGTTGGCAATGACTGGATTTTGTAAGTGATGAAATGGGTCAAAGAGCAGAGGGTGTAGCAATTGGCCTGTTTCAAGCCTATCAATACGTCCTACTGGCTCTGTGACCAGGGTAAGTTACTCTGTCTTTCTGAGTCCAATTTGCCTCATCTGTAGCTCTACAGGAGCCCTGGTGGCACAGTGGTTAAGCATTTGACTGCTAACCAGAGATTGGCAGCTAGAATCCACCAGCTGCCCCTTAGAAATCCTATGGGGCAGTTCTACTCTGTCCTATAAGGTCCCTATGAGTCAGAATCGACTTGATGGCAATGAGTTTGGTTTTGGTTTTATAGCTCTGCAATTCCTATAACTCATTTTTAAAATATATAAAAATATAGAAATAAAATTTAAAACAAGTGGCAAAGAAATAAGAGAATCAAGGCTCTTATATCCTGCCCACCCTCTTTGAACAACAGTAGAACTTCCTCACAGTAACAGTACAACATAGCTTGGTTACCTCTCTTTTAATCAGAAAACTTCTAGACAGAAAGTATGGTAGATGCTTCTAGAAGTCTTCAGCTAAAAGAGAGGTAACCAAGCTAAGTTGTACTGTGATTTTGACAGCTGTGAGTCCAAACACAATTTCATAAAGATGCTCCTTTCCTGGGTGATGATGAGGTAGGTGACAGAGTCCACACTACAAGATCAGAGAAGCTAATTTTCTCGTATCAGCTTGAACCTTTAGCCTTAGCACTAACCAAGCCATGAAAAAATATTACAGTAACCCAAGGATGGGCATAACAAGCAAGGAGGCTCTGAAAAATGCCCAAATTTTATCTTTAAAATGCATTCTTTGACTATGAAACGTTCTAATCTTGGACTTAGTACAAAATTTCAAAACTGAAGCTCAGTGAGCCATAATAGGGTGAATCATAAAATTCTTAACTGTAACAGCCTTTAATTATTGCAAGCTGTAGCAATGCTTTATAATGCTAACAGAGATGAGATGCTACAACACTATCTTTTCAAACAGGAGAACTATTCAAGGACCCTACAAAATAATTACACTTCAAAGTGCTCCCTAGGCTTGGGACCAAAAGAGAAAAGAAGAAAGTAAAACCATGCAAAGACAGAAAGCTTTCACATTTTGTGGGATTTTATCTCAACATATTGATGTGATATGGCAATTGTAATTGAAATTATAACTGAATTCTATTATTTCAGACCTGGGGAACTAAAATTCATAGGCTTATTCATGTTAAAACTGAGAGTAATTTGTTTAAAATGTCCTGGTGAGAAGAAAATTGCCTTATGTCTTTGAGGGGTCATAACAGTTTCTACAGTGTCTACAATAAACCAATTCAGGACATAACTAATAATTGAAAACAAAAGCTGCATATATTAAGTCTGTTGGTATCAAGGTTAAAGTAGTGGAATGAAATATTCAGGTTAAGTGATGCTATTAATGTGGTACCTTCACATGCGGTATGTCTAGCACATTAATACGATATTTGCTTAGGCTTTCCATGTAAAGCTTCCACTCTCACTTATATTGTGAATATTTTTAGAAGGTAAAAATTTTTTCCACAATGAACATTTTTCTCTAAAAGCATTTTAACTGTGGGTTAAGCAATTGTGTCATGATCAAAGAGGACCAACACTTACCTGAGGAATAAATCCTTATAGTTGCCAGACACGTGAATTTATTGTCCTATCTAGTAAAATTAAAACATACCTATAGTATCAATATCAGCGATACACAGGCTTCTGAAAGCAACTGTATGAAGCTCACAAATGCTGTTAAGGCTGTATTTTCCCCAAAATCTTGAGGAAAAGAAATACTTTATTTTTCAGTCATTTAAAAATACACCTCCCCCCCGTTTTCCTCCGTTTCCATGTTTTCTCTCTCTTTGCGTCTCATGCTTGCCCACTGCTCTTTTTGTTCACTTTCTTTCATGCTGTTACCCCTTCCTCTCGCTTCTTTTCTTCCCTCTCTCCTGCTCTCCTTCCACAATTTACTTCTACAACTTTCTTATGAGGAATAGAGAGATGAAGTCATCAAATTATTTTAAAGTGTTGAGATCTCAGGGTCTTCAGTATTATGTTCTACTCCAAGTTTTCTCATTCCTATTCTGAGTTTATCTCCAGTGCTGTCCATAAGTATTGTTGAAGAAATTAATACTATTTTGACAGGTAAGATCTAGTCTCCTAAGTGGAACCTCTCATTCTAGTCTTTATTCCCTCCAATCCAAACTGTATGCTTCCACAGTATTTGCTGAGCATCTCTGATGCATTTGCAAGTTTCTGTGATAGACTTCAGAAGGGGAGAAGCTGTGAGTATGGGTCAGGGGTTGGGTGGAAAAATGCAAAAAAGAGTAAGATATAGTTCTTGCTAGTGGAGTTTATATACTGGTATGTGGGATGAAGAGTTAATACAAGTTACTATGACACCTTTAACAAAGCATTTCATTAATTGTGAATGAAGGTACTGAAAATACCGCATCACTTTAATATAATTCTCTATGTAAAAGTTAAAATTGGTCTTATTTTTTACTTCAAAGGGATGTAATAAAACATGAGGAAAAGTAGCAATATAGCCCCTGCTTCATCTCTCTTCTGCTCCACATTATCAAAAAGGGTGAGCTTTCTAGCAAAGAGACCTATCAGCCCTAGGGTTGCTGTTCAAATTGAACCTTCTGTTTTCCGTTACAGCTGGAATTTGCTAAGCATTTCACAAACTAAACAATAAGTCAGTTACCTCTTAGACATTAGTAACTCACTCTGGTAGCTCTTAAAGATAATATATTTACAAATTTTTCTGAGCCTTTTTTAATCAAAGGATTGACTGTGGCAGCAGTAATTACTGACCACATGGCAAATCTATTAGGAAATATTTTGGAGATAGAATAGATTTTGAGTGCTCTACGTTAAGAACTGTGAAGGATCTGAGATTTTATCCTGCCCACAAGCTAACAAGTTAATCTTCTACACGGAACCTGTCAGAAAACATGAGGCTCCTGGGTCAGACACAAAGGACAAGGCTCTGTGATAGATCTTACAATATTCACAGCAATGGCAGTGACCAGAGTGCCATCATTTTCTATTGCCACTTCCTGAGCTCCACTTCCCACAGGACGATTTAGCAAGAGCCTGGGACGCCTGCACACCTGATGGGTTGTGTTACAGGACAGGGCCTCCAAATTTAGGACCCTTAAATCTTTTATAATGGACTACAGGCAAACCTGCCTGAACTTTGCCTCAGACGGAGACATTCATCATTTATTAGACAGGATAGTCAGTGAACCTGCCCTCTGCTCTGGAGGGAGATACTGTCTCTATCTTCCAAGCTGTCAACTATATGAACGTTCTTGAAAGATAGTCCAGAAGAGAAGTGCCGTTAGTGCCTCTGCGTTGAAGACCTGCAGAAATGCACGACATCCATGGAAAATTGTCTCCTGACACTCTGTTAAGAGTTCGTGAATTTTCAACAAGTGTCTCCTATTACATGCCAAGTGCTGTTCTAAGTACTTTACGGGAATGTTTAAAAACATCCTTATTTATTCCTCAAACAAATCTATCCAAGAGATTTTATTATTTCTATTTTACAGTTGAGGAGTCCAAGACTTAGAGAAACCAAGTTACTTGATTAAATATAAAAAATGAGTGCCACTGTTGCGATTTAAACCCAGGCTTTTCTAACTCCCGTGTGCATACTCTTAAATATTGCACCCTTCTTTTTATCGCTCCATAAATGGATTTCACTGACAACTAAAAGGACCCCATAGAAGCATGGGTCTAACTTAAAAGATCTCATGCAGAGGGTAAAGATATATAATAATTAATTAAACTAAAGCCCCTCTCTATGTACACATTCCATTGATTAAATTCATTTATTAAAAGGGCAAGGGTACAACAAAAAACAAAACAAACAAAAGAACAAAAACCAGGCTTAATTAAGTGAAGAATATCTGATTTAGTCCTTCAGTTTCTCTCATTTTCACCAGTTATCAGATAAATTGCATCAATGAATCTGATATATATATATATTTAAAGGTACATTTTTTCCTTTTTAGTTTAAAGGAAGAGGCTTTTCCTGATTCCCTCAAGTTTTTCTCCTAGAAGCTGTCTTTAATGTATAAGTCACAAATACAACATTTTTAGTCCAGGGCATCTGGTGCTGCCATAGAGAGAACAAAACTTGAGTTTAGGGTAAACAATAAGATCAAGTATGAAAGTTAATCCTGGCCAGAATTCTTCAAAGGAAAGGTAGCTCTCTATCAAATATTTTCTTATTTTCACTTGATTCATTACTTTGGCTCTTTGGGAGAGTTTATTGCTCTCAACAAACAAGTCAATAGTATGGATGGTCTTGAGTTCCTGTTGTTTTTGTTAGATGACATCAAGTCAATTTCAACTCATAGTGATGCCATGTGAGAGCGTAGAATTGCCCCATAGGATTTTCTTGGCTATAATATTTATGGAAGCAGATTGCCGGGTCTTTCTCCCGAGGAATAGCTGGATTGGTTGGAAAAGCCAACCTTTCGGTTAGCAGCTGTGCTTAATGGTTTGTAGCACTAGGGCACCGTGGTTTTGACTTACTAGCTACTACAATATGGTCTGTGTTCTTGACCACCCACTGATGTTTGAAAGTCACGCGTTAACAGTCTCTACAAGCCCACTTTATGTCCCACTGTTTGCGTGCACATGTGTTTATGCAGCATTCCTAGCACATGCTCTGTGTTCCTGTTCCTGCTCCTGTGATAACACTTTGTTGCTGTTGTTAGTTGCTGTTGAGTCAGCCCTAGACTCGTGGCAACCGCATGCACAGCAACTCCATGTAAAATGGAAGGAGATGCTGCCCATGACCAGTTGTGGATTGGACTGTTGTGATCTATAGGGTTTTCATTGGGTGATTTTCAGAAGTAGATTGCCAGACCTTTCTTCATAGTCCATCTTAGTCTGGAAGGACTGCTGAAACCTGTTCAACACCACTGTTGTTGTGTGCTGCCGAGTCAATTCCAATCATAGCAACCCTATATGACAGAGTAGAATTGCCACATAGAGTTTCCTAGGTTGTAATCTTCATGGAAGTAGATCTCTAGGTCTTTTCTCCTGTGGGGTGGCTGGTGAGTTTAAACTGCCGACCTCTTGGTTAGCAGCTGGACACTTGACCATTGTGCCACCAGGGCTCCTTTTCAGCCTCATAGCAAAGTGCCCTGACAGTCAGGTGGCAGCTGCACATGGGGTACTTTGGCTGGAAAGCGAAGAATGCTACCACTGGACCACCAATCTTCCCATGATAACACCTAAAACTCAGTTGCTTTAGAGTCAATTCCGACTCCTGGTGACTCCATGTGTCAGATAGAACTGTACTCTATAAGGTTTTTGTCTTAGTCCTCTAGTGCTGCTACAACAGAAATACCACAAGTGGATGGCTTTAACAAAGAGAAATTTATTTCCTCCCAGTAAAGTAGGCTAAAAGTCCAAATTCAGGGTGTCAGCTCCAGGGGAAGGCTTTCTTTCCCTGTCGGCCTTCTCATCAATGTTCCCCCACACTAGGAGCTTCTCTGCGCAGGGACCCCAGGTCCAAAGGAAGTGCTCTGCTCCTGGCATTGCTCTCTCAGTGCTATGAGGTCCCCAACTCTATGAGGTCCCCAACTCTATGAGGTCCCCAACTCTGTTTGTTTCCTTTTCCTTTTATCTTTTATAAGATAAAAGGTGGTGCAGGCCGCACCCCAGGGAAATTCCCTTTATATTAGATCAAGGATGTGACTTTAGTAAGGGTGTTACAATCCCATCCTAATCTTCTTTAACATAAAATTACAATCACGAAAAGGAGGACAACCACACAATACTGGGAATTTTGGCCCAGCCAAACTGATACACACTTTTTTTGGGGGGACACAATCCAATCCATGACAGTTTTCAATGGCTGATTTTTCAGAAGTAGATCACCAGAACTTTCTTCCCTAATGTCTCTGGGTGCACTCAGACCTCCAATCTTTCATTTAGCAGCTGAGCATGTTAACCATTTGTGCCACCCATAGTACTTAGGCTGCTCTTTATTTATGTCTAATTCTTCCCTAGTTTTTCCATGGTCTTCAATTCTCACCCCAGAAAGATATGGCTGATGTCTCCCACAGATTGTAATCCTTCTTTCAGGTGAACTTCCTTAGATTTTCATTTTCCCTTCCATGGCTTATCTTGATTGTGTGTCTGTTTTACCCACACAATCATAATGTAAACTTCTTTTGACAGTAACGGGTGTCTTACTTATCTTTTTATATTGTTACATTACATAAATCATATTTGACATAGTACAGCCTTGAAGAAGCCCAAGAGTTTAGGCTTCAGAAGAACTGGTGAGGAGGACACGCGAAGTGCAATGTAAAGAATGCCATCTCTAACATTTCCTTGCTCTGGTCAGGTCCAGGTCCTTCTCCTGCTGTGTGCTAAAAGGGTGTATGCTCTCACTGCCTCTCTTGGCCTGGTGCACCCATTTTCTTTGTGTCTTGCTTCCCTGCATGAGATACTTCCTGCTGAGAGCCTGAGGGGAGCTCCTTCGTATGTTTTTGGCGTATCTAAGACATTCTGGATCGGCTCTGGTATTGCTTGTTCTGAGGTCTTACTATATGTTACCCTGGGCAGAGAAATGTCTGCTCCCAGTGTTGTCACTCTTTTTGTAAGAGCAACAAATGACAATATTCTCTTAATAAGTAGTAGCACTAATTAGTGCTATGAGCAGATGGCTTTCCCACTTCTTCCTACTGAAAACAGAGTATGGGTTGCTCTGCAGTTGCCTACATGCCATTGTCTCTATGTGACATCAATCTGAAATGAGTAGAAATTAAATAGAGTGTTTGTGTTCACATAAACATAAATCAAACATTTCCCATGACTTTTTCTTTTTCTTGCTGTCTGTATTATATGTCTTCAGTATATTTATGTGTGTATAAATGTAGTTCATGTATATCTGTGGTACATATAGATATAGATATGCACACACACGCCTCAATTCTAAGATGTATGTTTTTATACATCAAAGTGTTTTCTGATGCTAGCATGTTTCCTATATTGATGTATATATTTAATATACTGTTTCATCATCTGAAAAGCTATTATTAATGGATGGCGTATCTTACATTTGATATAGCTTCTTAAACCACTTGCCCTCGAGTCAGTTCTGACTCATGGTGACCCCAGAGTGTCAGAGCAGAACTATTCTCTATAGGCTTTTCAACGGATGGTTTTTCAGAAGTAGGTCACCAGGGTTTTCTTCTCAGGCACCTCTGGTTGGATTTGAACCACTAACCTTTCAGTTAGCAGCCCAGCATGTTAACAATTTGCATCACCCAGGGACTTAAGACAATACCTTAGGAACAAGTAAATAAATTGTATATATTAGGTATATGACAGTCATATGTGTGTGTGTGTGTGTGTGTGTGTGTGTGTGTGTGTGTGTGTGTGTGTATGATTGAAAGAAAATCACCATAGTTTATTGGGGAATAAACCCTTTTACCAGAGTCAAGCACACAATTATGATTGCTCTAACCCCAGATTTTTGAGTAGAAGGAGAGGTAGAGTCAATGTTTGCCTTCGATATGGCATTAACACGAGATGGCAAGTATTCCTGGGGCTGCTGTAATTCCAGCAACACAATCTTCTTCAGCCTAACATCACAGTAATCTTTGTTGGCATTAAGGCTATTTCAACTCTGGCAGAGTAACATTCAGTGGATGGATTAGGAGTCTTACCTTGTTAAGACCAGCAACAGCAGGAATCAGTAGATCAGTGACTTCTGCAAATAGTACCTGAGGGAGAAGCACATGTCTTTTGGTTTTTTTCCTGAAGTTTCCAGGGACGATCCTAACACTGCAGGTGGCATGGGTGGTGAAGTGGAGGAATTGGATTTTTTTCTGAATATTTCTCAAGCTCAGATTAGGTCCTAGGGGATGAACAATTCAGTTCGGGCTCAGCTGCTTAAAAACATGCAGTAGAAGGAAAACAAACATATATGCATTTTGTTCCTTTCCAGGCACAGAAATTGATGCAGAATATAAACTTTGCTGAAAACATCTAAATGAACCCTGCCAAACTGCCTATAAAACCCAACTTTATTTTTCATAAACTGTCTTACCTCTGATACAATGTGTACATTTTAGTCACATGATCAGAAGTAAAATGTTTTATTTTTGGAATAGTATTCTTTTCTCTTTAAAAAAGTCTCCTTGGCAAGGAAGATCTTTTCTAGGCCTCGGTTTCCCCATCTGAAAAATGGTGGCACTAATATTTCCTACTTCCAAGGGTTATTATGGACAGTCAATTATGTGATGCAAGTAATGAACTTGGCATGGTGCCTAGCCGTAGTAGGATCTTAGGAAATATTAGCTACTATTAATCCCATGTAGACATTTTTCCTTCTTATGCATTTTTTAAGTATATTCACAGTTTGTATGTCTACCCCTGGTCAGCAAAGTGTTTGTGCAGACATGTGTCAGGGAAAGCTGGGCTTTGGTTTTTATTTTCTAGTCCATGTCCCCATCCTTGGCAGACATCTTTCCTGATTCTGTCTGTAAGCAGCTTATTTCTCAGTGTCCAGATATTACAGACAGGTCTCCATCCGGCTCTGTGGAGGGCTGGTTTTTGTGTGTGTCTCACAGTGATACAGGTCACCATAGTCAGAGATGGACTCACAAAAGCCACTTTCAACTTGGATTTCCTCTTTCAGCCTCTCTCCGTTGTGTGATGAGCAGCGCCTGCCACCACTGCCGTCTCATCCAGTCACTCTCTGTCTCCAAACGCCATGAAGCTTCCCTTCTCTGATCTCCCTGCACGGAAGCAAATTATTCTCACTCTTGTTGCTGGTGCAAAGTGAATTAAATTGGAGTTGGGAGTGCAGCAGCCTGTAGATGTGACTCTTCGTTTTTTGCTAAGCGATGTCGTCAGCCAACAACTAACATTTTTCTTCTTGCTTTTGTTTATTTGTCATTTGCCTACACATGGCATTAAACAAGCACCTAGAAAAAGAGAGAAAAATGTGTGGAAGCTGACAGTAAGGAACAGCTCACTGGCATCCCTAATGTGAATCCCTTTTCTTGTCTGTCTCCCTCCGAATGGAAAGCACACGTAATTCTACACTAGCGAGCAGTTATACTTCAGCCAAATAATATAGAGGCAAGACTCAATCCGACGTTCCAGGGTGGACACAGAGCTTCTTCAAGATATGAAACATTTTCAGGGGCAGCTGTTCTTCCAGATCATAGACACCATCAACAGAAAGGGAAAAGGGTAGCCAGGGGCCTAACACACACTGACTGCTGTTCACATTCCAGGAGCTGTGTTAGAGGTTTACGTTCTTTTGCAAAAAAAAAAAAAAAAAAAAAAAATTGTTTAGGAGTGATTACTTCAGATCTCTGGGACATTGGTGGAGGATCTGTCCTGGGAGTTATGAGTCCTTCTCTGATGCTGGTTCAGCCACTCAGTACCTTCGTGGTGTTGCGTAACGTTCCTCACTGCAGTTCCTTTGTACAAGGAGAGGGTTGGGTTTGTAAATACTATGCTTAAAATCACAAGGTGAACAAACTTGGAAGCCATTTTCACTCCAAGTTAAGACCTGATGTGTTCATTAGTAGCTACCATATTTTCATTCTTAATCGTTAGCATATTGATTAGCCAGTTAATGAGGTTTGTGGTTTTCTTAGTTTTTTCCTTTCCTTCTGCTCACTTCGGGGCGTTTTTCAGCACTTATTGATATATGTTTCCCAGGCTGGGGAAATAACACACATAGAAACTGAAAGAAGTCCATTTAGTTCCTTAGTAATAACTCTAGTAAAAGAGCTTCAGTGGAAAAGGCTGAAAGCTTTGATTACAATGACATTGGTGAATTTACTGAAGATTTTGATGAGATTTGGGAACTTATTTTTCCCACCTATTTTATGTGTTCTCGTGCTACTAATGAGCAAACATTTGCTATACTATACAGAAGAGTCTATTTGGAATTAGGTGATGTACAGTTCTTCCATACAATGAGGCAATGGCATCACTAGGGTTGCTGTCATCCAGTGTGGTATCTGATTGTCACCTCCCCATGGAGCTTCTCCCATATCAGACTGTACAGAATTCTTGGTAGTGTTTTTTGTACGAATGTTAATGTGTAAATCGTAATTCCCGTATATCATTCCTTCTTTTCCTTTAATTACTACTTATTCTCAAAAAAGTTATTGATATAGGTTCACAAGTACTAATTACCACAATATTGTAGCTAAAACACCAGAAAATTTGGCAAAATCCATGACTATAAGAACACCGGCAGCAACGAAAACAACAGTGTGTGCTTGCAGCCCATGCAGACAAAACCAAGTGATTTGAACCGTCCATCATTGTAATGGAGTGATAATGACAGTTCTAACAGCTCAGACTGGAGGGCATTAGAAGGTTCAAAAAGTAAATTAGCATAAAGTTTTAGCCTTCAGGTGTATTGATACATGTAAGTTGGGCTTAAGAAAAATGTTTTTGTTATAACTAACTAAACAAGAACAACAAAAGACCATTTGCCATTGAGTCGATTCCAACTTATAGCAACCCTATAGGACAGAGTAGAACCGCCCCATAGGGTTTCCAAGGAGCAGCTGGTGGATTTAAACTGTCCACCTTTTGGTTAGCAGCCCACCTCTTAACCACTGTACCACCAGGGCACCTCAAAACTTACTACTGGGATATTTTTATAAAAAATAATAAATTGCTGCTGAAACACTGCATAAAAATGTTACAGTCGTTTTCGTGTCACACCCTCTGACAGTGTCACCTGGTGCAGTCCACACCCCCTGTATCCCCCCTAGTGACATCACTGCATTGAGGGATTCTGAGTGTGTAACCTTGATTTCCAAGTTTGTCTGGTATAGGACTAAACTCTTTTAAAAACGAATAACCATTCATGAAATGGCTGCCTGGTTTATGGGTAGATGGAGTACTTTATGTATCTACCAGGACAAACTATTCCTGGAAATTCAGACTACTCAAGACTCTCCCTGTAATTAAGAAAACATCGTCATTATTGTTATCCTAATTAACCGCATTGCATATTTATAGAGTACATACAAATACCCCATTTGGGGGAAGGAAAAGATCTAACATTGTTACTATGTGTCTGGCACTTTGCCTAGCTCATTATATACTTTATTTCATTTAAGTCTCAAAACAGAACAGTAACGACTATGATGTCAAAAATATATTGTATTCCATGAACACCAAAGGGAAGGTCATTGTTTTCCACCACATTTAGTTATTTTTTTCTTTTCTGCTATTGATTTCCAGCTATCTCTCTTTCTCTCTGCCCATGTTCCTCTCTTGATTTTCTTCTTCTGGACTCTTCGGTTGCCGGTATTCGTTCCTTTTCTTCTTTCTCCTTCTCTGTGCTCCCTTCTATGCTGTCTTGGGTCTGCCCCACTGGTAACTGTTGCAGCTAAAACTATTGCAGGCGGCTGGCATAAGTCAAATCACATTTGGCAAAATATGTGTTATGTATCTGGAAACTGGGTTATACTCATTCTAGAGCAATTAACTAGATAATTGCTCTGGCACAAAGGCAGCCTTGTACTATTCTTGTAACACAGTAGATAAATTTAACTATGGCACCACCTAATACAGGGAGTGCTAAAAAATCTGGCTCATTCTTATTTTAGATCAATTAAATGTCTCTGAAGCTTCTTTATGTTCTCTTTTACAGAAATTCTGCTGGCCATAATTGCTGTGTTGTTTTTAAACTGGGTGTCCTTGGTTTCTCACGAAATAAAAACCAAATGCTCTCCGAATTAAGCAAAGTATGCATTGGAAGGAACAAAAACGTCATCATCTTTTCTTTCTTTAATTTTCCTTGGCCAGGCCATGTTCCTGGATCAGTTAAAGCAAAAAAGGGTAAGCAAGTTCATAGTTTGGAAGAATTTTGAAAATGAAATGAGAAAGGATGATCCTGATCTAATGTTGGTATTGTTTATATCATTGACTAGTACTCCAATTGATCCGGCATTCAGCTACACAGTTTTGATAACCTACGCTGTGTACTCAGCTTTGTGCTGGTTCTACAAACGGGGAGAACAGGATAATTCCTTGCCCTTAGAAGCTTAACAGGGCAGCTGGGGAGGTTATAGGACCATACATGTAACGAGAACAAATGACTCACAAGAGCTGGGGATAACTTGTTTTTTTTAATAGACGTTAAGGGCTACAGTTGTTCAGAAGAGAGAACAAAAAGAAAGAGCTGTATAGGAAGGAAGATTTATTGAAGGATTTGGGACCAGAAAGAAGTCCTAAAGAATGTGGCAAGTGAGGAAGGAAGTGAAGGAAGTGAAGGGTGTCTCAGTTGAGGAGTTTTTTTCCTTGTTTTTTTTTTTTTTTTTTTCTTCCCTCCCTTACTATGAAACTGGCCAAAAAAAAAAACCAATAAGCATGGCAGAGAAACCCGTTACCATCAAGTCAATTGTTGTTCCTGGTGACCCCCTGTGTTTCAGAGTAGAAGTGCCCTTCATGGGATTTTCATGGCTATGACCTTTCAGAAGCAGATTGAGGCTTCTCTAGGTGGGTTTGAACCACCAACATTTTGGTTAGTAGCCTGGAGCTTAACCATGTATACCAAACAGGGACACCCCAGTATGGCAGAAAGGATGAGTATTCAGGTTTTGGAATCTGATCGGCAGTGTTGGTTTGTAGCTTGTCATTTGCTGTCTGTGTGGGGCTTTTGGCACTCAGCTCCCTAAGTCTCACGTCTCCCTTCTATAAAATGACGGTGATGATAACCCTTTTCTCTGGGGGCTCTGAGAGTATTAATTGTGATCATCTTCATTTTTAATACATGCTTTTTAAGCACTGTGTTTGAGGTCCTCTGGTAGGCTTGGGGATGTTGAGGTGGACAAAACAGATACAGCTTTGTCCTCAAGTAGCTTAGAGTTGAGCAGGGAAGACAGATGCAATTATATAAAATGCTTGGCACAGGTCCTGGTTCACAGCAAATCTTCAATGTATGTTGGTGTATACCAGCTGCTGTTTTCAATAATCATAGTAATCCAAGTGGGGAAATAAAAAAATTAAAAAATACTCTCAATCTTTCGGCAAACACAATTTGACCAGCCAGTGATACTATGCAAATTGGACATTCTATATTGAGTCATTAAACGTCCTTAAAATCTTCTCAATCTAAAGAATATCTTGGGATACTAATACACAGTGTGCATTTGGCTGGACTGCACTTAGTTGACAGTAGGAGCCATGTCTTTATATTTGTACCGTCAGTGACCAGGAAACCATAGAGCTCAGAGGCATTCCTTGCCTATGCAACTTTCTTGACCTCCATCCTAAATAAAATTTGTCAGGTTAATCAAGTCTTTGGCACTCAAAGCTGTAATGCTGTGCAAATGATAGCTGGTGGAATAGTTTAATCCACTATTTGTTGTTAGGTGTTGTCCAGTCTATTTTTGACTCATAGCGACACTGTGACCGAATAGAACTGCTCCATAGGGTTTTCTAGGCTGTAATCTTTATAGAAGCAGATCGCCTGGTCTTTCTCCCATGGAGCCAGTGGGTGGGTTCACACTACCAACCTTTTGGTTAGGAGTCCAGCACTTAATCCTTGCTCCACCGGGGCTCCTTAGTATCCACTTAGTCTTTTACAATTTTGATATCTTTTCTACATGTATTTCTGCTTGCTTCTCACCTCACCACACCCCCCTCAAGTTTTTAATTCCTGAAAAGTGGACTCTAGGATCCGTATGTGAGGAAGGGAAGGGAAGAAAGCAGGACTGTGCAGAGGGAGGAGTTGGGCTTTGATGCAGTCTCATTGTAGGCTCAGCCAACTGGTGAGGAGCTCTGAAGCTGGGAGGTTCCTTCATAGCTGTCCTGAGTGGGGCAGTGTAGTCAGGCTTTTATAGCCCCATGTCGATCGCTTATTAGATGAGAGCTGTCCCAGGAATAGGACATGGTCTTTGGTAAGGTGGCCCTCCTCAGCAGATGCAGCTCCCTAAGAGGACTGGCAGTGAGGACACCCCTCCCAGCAGCTGTAGGATCAAGTCTGCAATCATGAACATCCTGTGACGGTGTCATAGCATCCACTGCACATATACTCTACCCTGACAGGTAAATTTGAGGTAGAATTCAAAGTGGCTTGCTTTTTGTTTTTGTTTTTTCCTCACTTTTTATATTTCACCATGGAGTACCCATGACTATGTAAAATGATTACGGAATTGATATTCAGATGCTTTTAGTCCTCTCTTAAAAACTCCATCACAATAGAATCTTGGCAAGATTATATGACTTGGATTTTCTGAGCTATGCAGTCATTGGGGATAGAGAGGAGACTGGGTGTTATCCAGATAGTCAGTTCACCTTTAAGATTAATCCTTTACCCTCATATTATGATATGGCTAAAACTTTTACTCTCTTTTATGAGCTCTTTTGTGAGTCCTGAGTCAGCATCTCGCATGAAAATGTAGTTAAATTAGGTAGTTTTCAATCATTTACTGTCTTTCTTATTGTATGTGTATTCTTCTTAATTTTGTTTATGTTAGCGATAAATAGCTCCCGGAGAGCATAATGATACTTTTATTTTCGCCAAGCACTGTGATCACTGCTTTGGTCATATAACACATTGCTGTACTGAGCTAAGCTAATGACTCCTCAAAAGAATGTAATAAACTAACAAATGAGGTTTTACTCAATTTTTAGTAATTGTGGATTCAATCTTCCAGGAATGCATAAAATATAGGCCTCTCTAAATCTATGATTATTTTCCTTGCTTTTAAATTAGTTACCGTATATTTGATGTATTTTAATTCCAATTCAGAGATGTTGAAATGTTGTTTAAAAATCTGTTCTTTAATGTTTTTACGCTGTTTAAAAGTAAAAGAACTGAAGGTAATACAGTGGGGGGAAGTAAATTACACATAAAAATATCCATTTCCATGCTAATGAAGTGTGTTACATAAGACTATTCACCGTTTTGGAAAGAAAATAGATAATACTTAAGAAATTTGCTTCCTTGGATAAAAAGTGTGTGTTAAAATATAAACCACAAGCATCCTAGTTACTTACATTTTTCTAACTATGTCTTAAAGTATTTCTTTTGAAATGACCATGGAAAAAAATTCCCCAAACAAAACATAACAAATGACCAGTGACATATTTAAGAATCTCCAGATCTTATTTTCTATAGTTAAACCTACAGATGTTGTTTTTAAGCTTATTAAAGATTCAGAATATTTTTATTGTATTCAAATACTGTAATACAAATTGAGAAAGAAAACATTCATTTTATTTTAATATGCAGGGATTCCCATCCCCATCTGCTAAACTGTGTTAATTTTTATTGGTTTTTTCTATACTTAAAAAATCTTATGAAAAATTTCAAACATATACACTTATGTAAAGGATGAGATGATAAATTTCTATGTATCCATCACTCAATTTCATCAATTATTAACTCATATCCAATCTTGTTTCATGTCTACCCTAACCATTCTTCTCTACCCAGCTTAGATTATATTCACGTTATATCATTTCATTTGTAAATATTTTAATATGTATCTTTGTAAGACAAGGGCTCTTTAAAACGTAACCACAGACATATTTTTATACTTAAAAATTAATAATAATTTTTAAGAATATGAAATACCCTTCTCTTAGTCATTTAATGCTGCTATTACAGAAATACTGCAAGTAGATAGCTTTAACATAGAGAAATTTATTCTCTCACAGTTTAGGAGGCTAGAAGCCCAAATTCAGGGTGCCAGCTCTAGGAGAAGGATTTCTCTCTCTGTCGGCTCTGGGGGAGGGTCCTTGTCATCACTCTTCCCCTGGTCTAGGAGCTTCTCAGTGCAGGGACCCCTGGTTCAAAGGACATGCTCCACTTCCCACACTGCTTTCTTGGTGGCATGAGGTATCCTTTTCTATATGTGGCCGAGGCTCCACCTTCAGTTCTGTAGTTTGTTTTCTTTCATTTCCTTTTCCTGTTTTCTGCCTCTTGCCTTTCTTTTGTTCTGCGGTTTTAGAGGCTGGAACATTCCAAGTCCGTTGGTCAGGTTGGAGGCTTCTCCTGATTCACGTAGCTACAGGGGCTGATGAACCAAAGATCAGCAGGTCAGACAGCAGGGCCCTGGCTCACAGGTTGAGAAGACCTGTGAATCCCAAGATTGGCAGGCAAGACAGCAGGTAGGTAAGCTGATAGCTCAAGTCCCAACAACTGGAGGTCAGATGAACAGGAGCCAGCTGCAGGATCCAGAGTGAGCAAAGGCCCGTGAGCCTTGCCAAAAAGTCCACCTATGTTAGATGCAGGCCATACCCCCAAGGAAACTCCCTTTCAAATGATTGGGTACTCACAGCAGATCCTCTTATGGAGGTGATCACATTATATCAAGTCTAATCATGGAGGTGATCACATCATTATACGACTGCCAAACTACTGAGAATCATGGCCCAGCTAAACTGACACACAACCTTAACAATCACAACTCTGTAAATGTTCAGATTCTCTAATCATGTTAAATAATTTTTTAAGTTTGTTTCAAATCATAAATTTAAATAAGGCTCATACATTACAATTGCTTGATATAATTCTGAAGTCTATTTTACTATACAGCTTTCCTGTCCCTCTCTAATTTAGTTCTTTATAGTTTATTTGTTGAAGAAATCAAGTCTTTTGTCCTGCGTAGTTTCCCACAGTCTAGATTTCTCATGATGTCATTCCACTGTCCCCTCTATCTCCTGTAAATTGGTGGTAAGATCTAGAGAACTGATCAGATTAAGCTTTACTTTTTGGACAAGAATACTTCAAATAATGTGTTGTGCTTCCATTGAGAAACACATAATATCTGGTTGTCTGTCTTTTTATGATGTTAACAACAGCCGTTTATGACTATTGTCAAGATCCATTATTAGGGTGTTAAAATATGAAAATTCTATCACTCCCACTTCATTTATTAGTTGGCAAACTTCCGTAAAAAAATATCTTTCCTCATCAACTATTTAGGTATCCCGAGGTATAGTTTGTATACAGGTATGGTTTGCTTGATTCTTTCCCTTCATTAGTTTTTAAAATAATAGATTGGTATCCAGTGTCCTCTAAATGTGATCAATGATTTGTTTGTTTGTTTGTTTGTTTTTGATATTATTATTCATCACATTTGAGATACATTTTATGGTTTAATCCATGACAGCTATTAAATTTTATTGATCTTCAATTGTTATATCTTTGGCCAGTGGAAGCCTCTTTATGTTGGTAGTAAGTCTTTTTGATTCATCTGTAATACTCTTCAGTAGTTTCCTCATTTTCTGACATGATAAGTGCCAGGTACATCTTGTCAATTTATGTCCCAGATCTGGAGTCAGCCATTTCTCCAGAATCTGTGAAAAGGTATAAAAAAAAAACAGTCTCGGTGCTAGGGATTGCTTATTGCTATTGGGTTTGTTACTGTACCCAGACCTTTTCAGTGAACAGAACTTCTTTGTTTTAGTAAATTACATCACGAGTTCATACGGATGTATTCTCCCCACTTTTAAGACAATAGGGTTTTTACTTAATCTCATTTATCTTACGTCTGTGTCTTCTTTTTTTCAGGCTGAAAATCTCAGATCTCAAATATACTGATATCTGATTTTTTCTCCCTTATTAGTGACTTGGTCTTATTGCCTGGATGCCCAAAGGGTTAAATTTTTTATTTCTTTAAGGTTCATCATATTTACTGGTGTGTGTCTTTGTGTTGGCTGTTTTGGTTGTAATTTCAAGCCTTTGTTTTAAATTTTACTGAATTAAAATTTGCAGTATTTGTTCTATTCCATTGCCTTTTTTTTTTTTTTTTTTTTTGGTTTAAAACAGCAGAACTTTATTTTCTCATAGTTATGAAAATTAGAAGTTTCAAATCAAGCTGTTGACAGGGATACACTGCCTCTGAAGGCTCTAGGGAAGAATCCTTCACTGCTTCTTTCTAGCTTCTGGTGTTTGCCAGTAATCCTTGGTATTTCTTGGCTTGTCCTAGAAATCTCTGCTTCTATCTTCACATGGTCTTTTTCTGTGTCTCTGTGTCCCATTGCTTTTTTAAAAGATCTATATATTGGGTGTTCTTTTATTTTGCTTCTTCTATATTATCTTCTCTTGAATTCTATCTTTTTGTTTCTGTTAATTTTTAGACTTTTCCTCCTTTCCTTATTCTATTTATCTTAAGATATTACCCTTGGTGTTTAATCACTCTTGTTTCTTTTAGTTTATTATTTATTTCTGAAATATTTTTCTTGCTGTTTTTAATTCTTTCCTAAAATTGTCCATCTATCTTTTCAAACCTTTATTTTCTCCAGTCACCTAACTTTTGAGTTTTTCTCCTTCGGATTTATGTCATTCTTTCATCATTTTCTTAATTTCTTCGAGCTTATTTTGAAGTATTAGATTATAATAGTCACCTGTTCTATAGGCATATCTTTCTCATGTGCATTAATTTGTCTGTAGGGTTATTATTTTGACCCTTACTCTTTTTTTAAAAAAATATAAGCTGTTTTATTATAATCATTTTCTGTTGATCATATGTAAGTGTCGTAATTTTTCCTCTAAGGAGAAGCAGATGGGCCAGAATAGCTTTCCTCACCTCATAGCTTAAAAATAGCTTCTTCTGTTATTTTCACAATGTGTTACAAAATGTGGCCTTGTACTTCCTGAGATACGGAAGCCCTCTTTCTGGTCTCCACTGTTATCTGCACCTTCTCGTTCTTTTGCCTCTGCTGTCCCTGTCTTGTTCAATTTGGATACTACTCCTACTTGTTTCTCCTCAGTGTGGATGTGCATCTTTGTGTTATAAGGAAGCTTCAGTTCATTTCCACAGTTTAAAGACTGAGACCACTCCACCACTGTCTGATCTTATTTTGATCCCATTCCACTCTCCTGCAGACTGGAGCCTGTAAATCCCCTCCCTGTTTTGCCCGCTGTTCTCGGGTTGGCCTGCTGAGCATTCTGGTTAGAACTGTTGGCTTTCTAGGTTCTTGGAGCCATCCACCATCCCTTGTCTTTTCTCTCTTTCCTCTTGTACAGTTGCTGATGCCATATGGGTCTTGTAATTGGTAACTTGTATTACTTGTAGAACACTTTTCAGGTTTGGGTGACACCGTGGACCTATCATTTGCAGATGTATTTGGTGGGATTTAGTTTTACTCTTCTAGTTGCCCTGTCAGTTGTTACAGAGAAGGATGGGATGGAGATGTACTAAAAAACATTGCTATCATCATTATTCTCCCAAGCTGGTGTTTTAAACATATATTTTTCTTAATATTTTTGAATAGAAAAAACTACATAGAAACTTTTCTCTGAAAATGAACTCAGAGTTTTATTAAGTACAAATCGTATTATATTTCTATTTGAATTTTCTAGAAAAAAGCTTCTATGAGAATATTTTTCTAGGGAAAAAATAACATATGACAATAAGTCAATCCTGCATGTTAGCACAGGGTGGTGGACAGCACATGGGCACTGTAGTTAGACTTGGATTTCACTGACGACAAGCCTCACTGACTTTTACTAGTAATTATGTCTCCGAGTGCTGAGCATAGTTAGTGCCAAGCATATAGTAAGTACTTGACAAATTTTATGAATGAGTAATTGAATTAATTTAAGCTCTGATACCCACATTGTCAAATCATTGTGAGGATAATGTAGAATATGTGTGAAGTGTTTACCACATGAATCTCACCACCCATGTTTCTTTCATGCCATTTATTTTCACAGCATCTTAAGCTTTTCTCATATTTCCCTTTCTCCCATCTATGTCTTATACTATATATCTGCCTTTGTTATTCTTTATGTTACTTGTTTTCTCAGCTGTGGTATAATTGTGCTTTTCTTTCATCCCGGAGAATAGTGTCATGCATGTGTGAATTTCTTGCTCAAGGGAACGTAGATCTTCTGATAACAAATGGGCACGTTTACGTGTGAAGTCATGTGTGTTCATGTGTGAGGGGAAGGGCATGTCCATGTGTGAGGGCATGTATTTGTTCAGGTGTGAAGGCATGTACGTGTTTGTGTGACAGCATATATGTGTACACAGTACCCCCAACCCAGTTCTAATTATGTTCCTCATATCTTTCTATAATTGTGTATTGAAGTGAATTATACGTTTAAGTAAATTGTATATTTAAGTGAATTTGTATATTTAAGAGAATCTAGGTTTAGAAAAAAGTTTAGAAATAAGCTTTAATGACTGACATTTATTTACGAAAATTGCTGATGACCTCAGGCCTCCAGCATGGAGGTTCTAGGTTGGAAGATTATCATTTGGCCTCAGAAAAAATCTCAGATGAGATCAGCAGGACTTGGAAACAGCAAGGACTCTCACTTAACTGAGGCTTTGGGCACAGGCTTAGCTGGAGCAATGATAAGACTGGTGATTAGAAACAAGCAGAGAGAAAAATGCCAAGTTTTAGAAAAGATCAACACTCACAACTAGCCAGTAAATGAAGGCTGACAGGCAATTGATTTCTTGACTCCACTTCCACTAACTATAAGGGCAAAAGAACTGGAAGGAGAAAAATAAGTGATGAATGCCCAGGCTTTGCCTCCTAAAGAGAACAGTCCCACTTACCTAATAGAAGTCAGGAATATCCTTTCCTTTTCACAGTATTAGCTTTTAGATTTATAGACCAGGTTTGGATTAAGCAGAAAGCTTGGGCAAACAGTATTGATGATGGTAACTCTTCTCTGTGACACCACACTTCTTACATCCATTTGGAGATTAATTTCAGTAAATGAACAATGCAGGAAGTAGGGGAGATCAGTGATTGCTCGTGCACTGTGGTAGCTCAAATGTGGTACTGAATGGAGGGGCTGAGGTAACAAGAATCCTGGTAGCACTATATGCTGGGGATTTCATGTACTTCATAATTTCAGAGCTTAGAGATCCAGAAAATAGGCATGGAGAAGACTCTACCTCACATAGCAGAAATATATAGATGAATGTATGCTAAACTCTGAGAATTGAGCAAGAATCTGGACCCACAAATTGACTTCTGACTTTAAGTCATGGAAAGATGTTCACCCATCAATAATGTGGATATTTAGCATAGTTATGGTAAATTGTGGACCCTATCTGCTGGCAAATGTCAAGTCTGGTTAGAGGTATTTTCATATACAGATAAGTAGAAACTAACAAACAAATGAATAAAAGCAGCTTGGGCTTATAACATCAACAACAATAACTGCAGAATAAGAGAATGGGAAGATCATCCTAATCATTTAGAAGAAGAACGTGCCTCTCAAAATAATGTATTTTCAGGATTAACACAGGAACTAGAAAACAACAATAAAAAATGTTCTTCTGCTTCTTCACTAGTATATTAAAAGGAGAGAGGAGATTTTGATGAACAGTTGAACAAAATGAGGGAAAAAAGATAATGAACAAAGAAAGGGTTGCAAAGAAACAAAAAAATTCGATAGCAAAAGTGAAACCTACATTGGAGGTAGTACAGAGTAGAATGATACCATGCAAAATAAAATCAATAGAGGATGAACTTGTGAAACTCTCCAAGGATATAAAGGAAAAGTACAAAGAGATTAACATCATAGTAGAGACAATAATAGCAGAGAACAGAGAACATTAGAATAAAAACAATATTTATGAATACAATAATTAAAAAATCTTTCCTGAACCAAATAAAGTACCTGAGAAAGAAAACTTGATGGACTCTCATAACTGAGTTGAGTGGTTGTGCCCTGAGGAAATGTGGCTGAAAGGGCAGAAAAGGACTGAAGTTTGGTCCATTGTCCTCTGATGAAGGAGCAGCCTGGTAGACAGTTACCTTAGTCAGGAGAAAGAGGGGTGACTTTTCTTGTTCCGGATCCCAAGTTCTGTGCCTACAGGGCTATATCCCTTTCTAATTCATTCACCCTAAGGGTACCATTTTCTAGTTCTCATGAAGGTACCATATAGGCTACCTGTATGATAGACTGTATGATTCAGTGTAGGGAGGATAATTAAACAAACTGTTTTTTTTTAATTCCTCAAACAGAAGTTGTTGCAGAACAATGTGAAGGCCATTTATTCAAGGCCAAAGACCTTGAGTAATGACTTTCTACGTCTTTAAATGCATGCTGAATGACATGGGCCTTTTTTTTTTTGTTTTTGTTTTTAATTAATAAAGAGTAGTAAACAATCCAATAGTAGATTTTTATCTATGGTCAAGCTCCTTATCAAATCATCATCCATCTAAGCCCAATAAGTGTCCTTGAGATAACAATCCTTAAAAAAAATCAGTGAAGTGTACGACATGTACTAGCACACATGCTAAAAATAGGATCTCCTACCGCTAAGGTACTAAGTGAAATTTAAGCCCTCCAGTCTCTCTTGACAGATCCAAAGAAGGAAAAATTTAAAGAAAATAAATGAAAAAAAAAAAAAAACCTCAAAAGACCATTGCTGTTATTTGTTGTCATTGTTAGTTGCTGTCAAGTTGATTACGACTCATTATGACCCCATTTGTGCAGAGCATTATGACCCCGTTTGTGCAGAGTAGAACTTCACTCTATAGAATAAGAGAATGGGAAGATCATCTTAATTATCTGTTAGTTCCTATATGGTACTGAATGGGGGGGCTGAGGTAACAAGAATCCTGGTAGCAGGACTGAATTGTGTCCCCCAAAAATATATGTCAATTTGACTAGGTCATGATTCCCAGTATTGTGTTGATTGTCCACCATTTTGTCATCTGATGTGATTTTTGTGTGTGTTGTAAATCCTATCTCTATGACATTGATGAAATGGATTATTAGCAGTTATGTTGATGAGATCTACAAGATTAGATTGAGTCTTAAGCCAGTCTCCTCTGAGATATAAAAGAGAGAAGCAACCAAAGAGACATGGGGATCTCATACCACCAAGAAAGCAGCACTGGGAGCAGAGAGTGTCCTTTGGACCCAGGGTTTCTGCACCTGAGAAGCTCCTCAGCCATGGGAAGAATGATGACAAGGAACTTCCTCCAGAGCCAACAGAGAAAGGAAGCCTTCCCCTGGAGCTGGCACTCTGAATTCAGACTTTTAGCCTACTAGACTGTGAGAGAATAAACTCCTGTTGGTTAAAACTATTCACTTGCGGTATTTCTGTTATAGCAGCACTAGGTAACCAAGACATCATCCTAATCATTAAGAAGGAGAATTTTCTGTATGGTTTTCAAGGCTATGTCCTTTGGAAGCAGAATCCCAGGCCTTACTTCTGAGGAATCTCTGGTTATGTTTGAACCACTAACCTTTCCATTAGTAGTCTAGTGCTTAACCATTTGTACTACCCAAGGGCTTCTCCAAAGACCTATTACATGTAGTAATACAAAAAATGCTAAATTAAAGAAAAAAGTTATAAGAAAGTAATAATATTGCCAGTTCTCACTTCTATCAGGTGAGATACTTGAACACTCCCTTTTTTTGTTGTTGTTTAAATTTTATATAAAAATAAGCAAACCCCATTTTATAGTATACCAATGCAAAATTATGTGTCATATGATTTGAACTCTGTGAGAAATATTTTCAGAACAAAAAGAAGTAATTAGATCCATGTGTCCTTATATCCTAAGGGGGTGAGACTACTGGCGATTTTATTTTCTTCTACTTTTCTGCAACTTTGAAATTGTCTGTAATTCATAATATCTTTTAAAACAGAAAAATAAGCTAAAGTACTTCATTTACTTTTTTTTTAAAAAAATAAAAATTTGGGGTGAGACTGCAGAAATAAAGGAAATTCATTATGTACAGCTGATTTCATTGCTCTAGGATCAATGTTGCCCTTTGTCTTAGGCTGGGTTCTCTAGAGAAGCAAAACCAGTGAAGCGTATATATAAATATATATACAGAGATTTAGTTCAAGGAATGGCTCACACAGTTGTGGAGGCTGGTGAGTCCCAAATCCGTGAATCAGGTAGCAGGCTGGAGGCTTCTCCTGACTCGTATGATTGCAGGGGTTGATGAACCCAAATTGGCAGGTCAGGTGGTAGAGTGCTGGCTCATGGGGCTGCAGGAGCTGGCAAATCCCAAAATCTGCAGGTCAGGCAGCAGGCTGCTGGCTCACAATCCAAGAACTGAAGGTCAGATGATGACGAGTTGGATGCAGTATTGAGAAAGAGAGATACAGAGAGCTTTGCCAGAACATCCATATGTATTGGATGCTGGCCACACCCCCAAGGAAACGCTCCTTACATCAGATCACAAAATGAAGGATAATTACATAATACTGAGAATCATGGCCTATCCAAGTTGACACATAACATTAACCATCACACCTTTCTATTGTTATTTACACAACACTTGGCTTATTACAAAACTTCATTTACAACCCAGAAGAAATTCTGTGTAATGAAACTCTTGTACAGATACTATCTTAATTTAAAAAAAGAAAAAAATAAGGGTCCTTTTTCTTCAGATTTTAGTTTACTTGGTCCTTTGCAAACTTGCTGATAGTATTTTCATTTGAATTTATAGGAATCACACTTGGTACTTTAATGTTCTTTTTCCTATATAAAAAAGAACTGAAAAGACTTTATAAATGTTGACCTCATTAGTCCTCACAATATTTTTGTGGAGAAGGAAGCAACCTTTTTTTATCTCTATTTTAACTGATCCGACTGAGATTTTAAACGCTCTGCCTCAAGTCAGTTGAGATGCGAAAAGGGGGCTTTCTAGTCTTTGGCCATTAGCCCTGTCACTAATGGGCCTGAAAAAATAAACCTGGATGAGTTTTCTCTTAAATTTGGTTTTTACACTTTTCAGGGACAGATTTGCTCAAGGGGTCTTTTGCAGCTATCAGCTAGTGAAACTTCATGCCATTGGTCACATAACGTATATTAAGTCTTTGCATTAGAAAGTACCAAATTTAAGAATCCAACTATACTACCATGCTAACATAACAAAGACTATCCACCTGACAGAATCGAATAGGGAATGGGAAACAGTTGCTATGACACCAGTATCTTCCATTTGTTTCTTTGCTGTCAATATAGTATTCTTGCTGATAATATTTATTCATATATTATAATCTAAACGTTTTTGTCAAACACATACCTTAATATATTCACTGGTGTGTGCTATGTTGAAGAATGTTTACCTCAGGACATTTAGAACTGTAGCCTCTACACCCAAAAGTCACCTGATGGGATTCATTTTGGGCTATGGTTTTCTCTCCATGTTTCTTCTTCCAGCATCTTCTCTTCTCCCTTGTGAGATTTTTCTATTTGGCACTTTCAAACTTTTATTTGGTGAGTCTCACAGTGACGGGAGGCAATACTTGAGCTCAGTCCTCTATTTTGAATAGAAACCTGAGTACTTTATCTGACTCTATCAATTTCATTGTCATGATTTTGACTTATGATTAGTTCTTGTTTATAAGTATTCTATAGTAACAACACGGGCATCTACACAGAAAAAACCAAGTCACAAGGGAAGGACACACATACACAATCAGGCTGGCTTCAGACTCCTCCACAGTAATACTCAATGCTGAGAGAATAGAACAAAGCTTACCAAATTCTTAGGAAAGTGTAACCCAAGACTGTACAGATGGCCAGGTTGTTTAATTTTGACCTATGGAAATCCCATGTGTGTCAAAGTATAACTGTTTCGTATGATTTGCAATGGCTGATTTTTCAGAAGTAAATTGCTAGGTTGTCTTAGTCTGGAAGCTCCACTGAAACCTATTCAGCAACATGATAACATGCAAGCCTCCACTGATGGGTGGTGGCCATGCTTGAGGTGCATTGGCTGGGAGGGGAACCAGGTTCTCCCATATGAAAGGTGAGAATTCTACTACTGACCCACTACTGCCCCCTGCATATATATTTAGATATGATACATTTAACTTATATAAGTTTTATTATGCAATAGTTACATATTAATTAATTTGTATAATCTATAATTATATATATTGTATAGTATGCAATGCATGTAATATTCTGTATACTTTATTCGGTATATTATATGTTTAGTATACATGATATATAGTATATATTGTAAACGGTATATATGCTAATACTATATGTTTAATAGATTTATGTACTATATATGTTAGCTATAATGTATCAATGTAATACATATTATACTTTTTATTCTCTATATAGATTATATAATCTTTCTATGTAGATTTTATAATAATTATTAAATTATCTGTCCATCCGTCCCTTCCTCCATCTATCCATCTAATTTCTGTGTTGCCAAGCCACTTTAGAGTACTTTACAGACATCATGAGACTTTATCCTAAATACTTCACATGTATCTACTATCTATTAAGAATGTTCTTTTATATAACCACAATACAATTTTTACACCCAGAAAATTAACATTGATACAATACTGTTATATAATAAACCAAACCCATAATTGTTGAGTTGATTCTGACTCATAGTGACCTTATAGGACAGAGTAGAACTGCCACATAGTGGCTGGTGGATTCGAAATGCAGACCTTTTGGTTAGCAGCTGAGCTCTTAACCACTGCGCCAATCCAAATTCACATTTATAAATACCTAATAAAGTTTTTCATAGCTGTGCATTTTTATTTTTTTTAATTTATTGAAAAAAATCACTCATTGAATTTAGTCATCAGATCACTTTGGTCTTCTTTAGTCTATGCCAGTTTCCCTTCTTTAGTCTATACCAGTGCCCACCCCCCACTTTCTTTTTCAAAACATCATTTTTGAAGACCAGCTGTCTGTAGATTCACATGCTTCTGTATTTTTCTTCTCATTTTCTCATGTTAAGCTTCAAGTAAACCTTTATTGTCAAGAGTACTACATAAGTCATTGAGTGTACTTTCTTTTTTATTTTTTTTTATTGTACTTTAGGTGAAGGTTTACAGAACAGTCTCTCATTAAACAGTCAATACACACATTATTTTATAACATTGGTTAACAACCCCACAACATGTCAACTCTCTCTGTTCTCATAACAACCCCATGACTTGTCAACAATGTCCCTTCTCAACATTGAGTTCCCTATCACCAGCTTTCTGGTCCCCTCCTGCCTGCTAGTCCTTGTCCCTGGACTGCTGTGCCTTATTAGTCCTGTTTTGTTTTATGGGGCTGTCCAATCCCCTGCTGAATGGTGAAGCTCAAGAGAGACTTCACCTCTGAGCTAAAAGAGTGTCCAGGGGCCATACTGTCAGGGTTTCTCTAGTCTCTCAGGCCAGTAAATCTGGTCTTTTTTTTTGTGAGCTAGAATTTTGCTCTACATCCTTCTCCAGCTCCATCCAGGAACCTCTGTTGTGATCCCAGTCAGAGCAGTCAGTGGTGGTAGCCGGGCACCATCTAGCTGTACTGGACTCAGTCTGGTGGAAGCCATGGTAGTGGTAGCTATGGTCCATTAGTCCTTTGGACTAATCTTTTCCTTGTTTCTTGTTCTCTTCATTCTCCTTTGCTCCAGAAGGGGTGAGACCAGTGGAGTATCTTAGATGGCTGCTCACAGGCTTTTAAGACCCCAGACGCTACTCACCAAGGTAGAATGTAGAACATTGTCTTTATAAACTGTGTTATGCCAATTGAGCTAGATGTTCCCCGAGACCATGGTCCCCAGAGCCCTCCACCCAGCAATTCAGTCACTCAGAGTTTGGAAGTGTCTATGGAGCTTCCATGACCTTTCCTTGTACAAGTTGTGCTGGCTTCCCCAGTAATGTGTACTGTTTTACCCTTCACCAAAGTTACCACTTACCTATTTAGTTCCCCCCCACTCCTCCCATCCCTTGTAACCAACAAAATTTGTTTCTTTTTGTGTGTAAACTTTTACATGAGTTATACAGTAGAGGTCTCATACAATATTTGTCCTTTTGTGATTGATTTAGATCACTCAGCATAATGTCCTCCAGTTTTGTTCCTCTGACTCTCCTCTACTGAGTTCCTTTTGTTTGTGAATTTTTTTTTCATTTCTTTTGTTTTTGTAGGTTTTGTTTTTACTGAGACTTTATGTTTTTCTTCTTTATTTTGATGAATAGGTTTGTTAACTTTCTTTGTGGTTACCATGAAATTTACCCTTATCTTCCTAGATTTGAACCAGTCTATTATTACTTGGTAATGCTTGACTTCCTCTCCATTAGAAGGTTCTGTATCTACACCGTTTATCCCTCTTTTATTGTTCTGATGCTGTTGTCATTTACAGATTAACCTCTGGTTCCCTTTTGTAATTCTTTTGGTTTTGCATAGTCCTTAAGAGTTCATTTCCTTGGTTGGTCTCTGGCTAGTACAATCCTGTGTCCTATATTCAGCCTGTGGTCTGATATCATTTATTCTCAGATGGAAGGACTTCCTTTAATAAGTCTTGTAAGTTTGGTTTGGTTTTTACATAGTCCCTTAATTTCTGTTTATCTGGAAATGACCTAATTTCACCATCATATTTGAACGAGAGTTTTGCAGGATATATTATTCTTGGCTGGCAATTTTTTCTTTCAAGATTTTATATATGTCATCCCATTGCCTTCTTGCCTGCATGGTTTCTGCTGAATAATCCGAGCTTAGTCTTATTGTTTCTCCTCTGTATGTGACTTTTTGTTTTTCTTGAGCTGCTCTCAGGATTCTTTGTTTGTCTTTGGTTTTAGTGAGTGTGATTATTGATATGCCTTGGTGATTTTCTTTTGGGGTCTACCATATATGGGGTTCATTGAGCTTCTTGGATAGTCAGCTTTTCATCTTTCATGATATTGGGGAAGTTTTCTGTCAGCAATTCTTCAATGATCCTCTCTGTGTCTTCTGTTTTCTCTCCCTGTTTTAGAACTATGATCACTCGCAGATTTTTGCTTTTGACTGTATCCCACATAATTCTCAGGGTCTCTTCATTTTTCTTCATTCTTTTTTCTGATTTTTCCTCAAACAGAGTTGTATCCAAGTGTTTGTCCTCAATTCCGCTGATCCTGTCTTTCACCGTTTCGAATCTGCTTCTCAGCCCTTCTATGACACTGTCCATTTCTGAAATCTTGTTGTTTATCTTCTGGATTTCTAATTGTTGTTTTTGTATAATTTCTAGTTGTGAATTTATTTTGGCATTTTGTTCCTGCATTATTTTCCTGAATTCTTCCATTTTTTTGTCTGTATTTTCCATGAATTTGTCTATTTTTTCCTCATTTTTGTCTGCTTTTTGCTTCAACTCTTAGATAATTCTGAGTATTAGAGATTTGAATTCCCTATCAGGTAGTTCTAGTGCCTTTTCTTCCACTGGAAAGTCATCTGGTGTTTTATTTTGTACACCTACTGGAACCATCCTGTCCTGCTTTTGTAAATGTTTTGATATTGTCTGCTGTCTTCAGGGCATTCAGTAGTTATTTTTCTTGTTTATTGATTGTAGATTTGTTTGTTTGGTCCTGGTTTTTTTTTTTTTTAAATTTGGCTATGTCTGAGTAGGCGAGCTGTGTGTTCTTTGTTGTTTGCTCATCTGTGGGCACGATACTTTTTGCCTCCTTCTCCAACTGGCAGGGTCAGTTGCTCAGATATGGTACAGCAGGGTGGGTCTAGCTGAAGAGGAGTTGCTGGGATGGGTTGTTATGGCATTTACTACAGCCACCAGGGCGGGTCGGTAATCCGTGCAGGGAAGGTTCCGGTAGGCCGTGCCTGTGCTGCTTGGTGGTGTGATGTTAAGTGCACGGTGTAGGTAGGCAGGGGGGAGGGGGGAGATTGTGTGGAGCTAAGATGGGTATGGGAGAGAGGAGAGAGGAACAGGAGCCAAACACATACAAACAACCAAAAAAGAGTGCTATGGGAGCTTGCCGTTGGAGTGGAGAGATGAGAGACTACAAAATGGAGAAAAACAAAAAGGGGAAGAAGAAGGAAAAAAAAAGAGAAAAGAATGAATAAATAAAAATTAGAAAGAAAAAAGAACAGCAAAGCTCCTAGGGATCCCACTGGTGCGATATGAGGTCTGGGGGAAGTTGTTCCCAGGTGTTGCAGTACAGCCTGGCTAGAAGGTGTGGGGGAATTCAGTGCCAGGTATTCAGGGGACAGGAAGAGAAGGAAGGTATAGAGATGAGAAACTGAGTAATGAAGAAAGACGAAAAGGGAAAAAGAGGGAAAAGAAAACAAAACAATAAAAAAAAAAATAAAGAACAAGAAAAGACCCCCAAAAAACAGAAAAAAAAAGAAATGTCCTCAGGGATCCCTCTGCGCGTCTGGGCAAGCTGAGGGGTTAGGTCTCAAGCCGCGTAGCACTGCCTGGCCAGAAAGGGCTCCCAACTCGAGAAAAGGAAAAGAAAATAAACAATTCAAAACAAACAAACAAAAGCCCCGGGATCCCACCAGCATGGCAGCCCAGACCAGGAAGCAGTTCCACACTCAAACAGAGCTCCACAGCCCCCCAGGAAGAAGCAAAGAGGGCACACAGATCCAGGTATTTGAGCAAAAGGAGGTGGAGATAGTGAGATGTAAGGAGGAAATCAAAAGAAGCAGAAAAAAGCAACACCAGCAGCCAACAAATGGCACACAGGGAGTCAACCAGTGCAGGCGGGTGGAATCCAAGCAGCTGCTGCTTCCCAGACAAGAGACTGTGACTGCGGGAAGCAGAGGAGGCCGACTGGGGGTGAAGAAGGGTGGGGGGTGGGAAAGCATATATCACCAATTACCGGTTGTTCTATCTCCTGCTGGAAGCTCCGTGAAGCTGGTTTCATGTATCCCGTATTTGCTGGTCTCTGATAGGAGTCCAAGATGGTCGATCCGCGCTGCTTTAGCTGATAGGGGACCTCTGCATGAACCTCTCCTCGCTCTCCATTCTCTGTCAGTTTTTCACTCCATTTGGTGCTTGACTGAGTTCTTTATCTCTTCACTTGATGTCTTAAGGTTTCAGATTGCTTTTTTCTATGTTTGGCTTAGTTTTTGGGATCTTTACTGTGGAGGGACGGTGCGGTGCTTCTGCCTAGAGTGCCATGTTGCCGCAAGTCTTGCTCACAAGCTTTTAAGACCTCAGACACTACTCACCAAGGTAGAATGTAGAACATTGTCTTTAAAAACTGTGTTATGCCAGTTTAGCTAGATGTTCCCTGAGATCATAGTCCCCACAGCCCTTCGCCCAGCAATTCAGTCCCTCAGGGAGTTTAGAAGTGTCTATGGAGCTTCCATGACCTTTCCTTGTACAAGTTGTGCTGGCTTCCCCAGTCTTGTGTACTATCTTACCCTTCGCTAAAGTTAACACTTATCTATTGTCTGTTTAGTTTCCCACCCCACCCCTCCCATCCCTGGTAACCAACAAATATTGTTTCTTTTTGTGTATAAACTTTTACATGAGTTATACAGCAGAGGTCTCATTCAATATTTGTCCTTTTGTGATTGACTTATTTCACTCAGCGTAATGTCCTCCAGTTTCACCCATGTTATGATATGCTTCACAGTTTCATCATTGTTCTTTATTGTTGCATAATACTCCATCATGTGTATGTACCATAGTTTGTGTATCCATTCATCTGTTGACAGGCATCTAGGTTATTTCCATCTTTTTGCTGTTGTGAACAGTGCTGCAATGAATATGGCTGTGCATATGTCTATTCATGTGATGGCTCTTATTTCTCTAGGATATAGTCCTAGGAGTGGGATTGCTGGATCCTATGGTATTTCTATTTCTAGCTTTCTAAGGAAGCACCATATCATTTTCCAAAATGGTTGTATCATTTTGCATTCCCACCAGCAGTGCATAAGAGTTCCAGTCTCCCCACAGCCTCTCTAACATTTGTTATTTCCTGTGTTTTTGATTCGTGCCAGTAATGCTGGGGTGAGATGGTATCTCATTGTGGTTTTAATTTGCATTTCTCTAATGGCTAGTGATCGTGAGCATTTCTTCATGTGTCTGTTGGCTGCTTAAATGTCTTTTTCGGTGAAGTGTCCATTCATTTCCTTTGCCCATTTCTTAATTGGATTTTCTTTTTGTTGTAGAGGTGTTGGCTTTTCTTACAGATTTTAGAGATTAGACCTTTGTCTGACTTGTAATGTCCAAAATTTTTTTCCCAGTCTGTAGGTTCTCTTTTGACTCTTTTGGTGAATCCTTTTGATGAGCATAAGTGTTTAATTTTTAGAAGATTCCTGTAGTCTAGTTTATCTTCTGGGGTTTCTATGTTGTTGATTATGGTTTGTATCCTGTTAATGCTGTGCATTAGGGTCTCTAGCGTTGATCCTATTTTTCTTCTATGAACTTTATAGTTTTTGGCTTCATATCTAGGTCTTTGAAACATTTTGAACTAGTTTTTGTGTATGGTGTGAGGTATGGGTCCTGTTTCATTTTTTTGCAGGTGGACGTCCAGTTTTGCCAGCACCGTTTAGCCAGCACCAAAAACCTGTCTTTTCCCCATTTGATGGACTTTGGGTCCTTGTTAAAGATCAGGTGACCATAGGTGGATGGATTTACATCTGGGTTCTCAATTCTATTCCACTGGTCAATGTATCTGTCGTTTTGACTACCATAGATGTATAGTAGGTTCTGAGTTCAAGTAGTGTGAGTCCTCCTACTTTATTCTTCTTCTTCAATAGAACTTTACTTATCCGGAGCTTCTTCCCCTTCCATATAAAGTTAATGATTAGTTTTCCCGTCTCTTTAAAGAATGTTGTTGGTATTTGGATCGGGATTGCATTGTATTTGTAAATTGCTTTGGGTGGAATTGTCATTTTCACAATGTTGAGTCTACCTAACCATGAGTATGGTGTGTTTTTCCATTTATGTACATCCCTTTGGGTTTCTTGCAGTAGTGTTTTGTAGTTTTCGTGGTATAGGTCTTTTACGTCCCTGGTTAGATTTATTCCTAAATATTTTATTTTATTTTTTTAGGGGCTATTATAAATGATATTGCTTTCCTGATTTCCTTTTCATCGTTCTCTATATTGGTGTGTAGGAATCCAACCTATTTTTGTATGTTTAATTTGTATCCTGCTACTCTGCTGAATCTTGCTATTAGTTCAAGTAGATTCCTCATGGAATCTTTAGGGTTTTCTATGTATAGTATCATATCATCTGCAAACAGGGAGAGTTTAACATCTTCATTACCAATTTGGATGCTGTTCATTTTCTTTTTCTTGCCGTATTGCTCTAGCTAGGACTTCCAGCATGATGTTAAATAGGAGTGGAGATAAATGGCATCCTTGTCTTGTTGTTGTTCTCAAGGGGAATGTTTTCAGCCTCTCTCCATTAAGAATGATGCTGGCCGTTGGTTTGCATGGATGCCCTTTATTATGTTGAGAAATTTCCCTTCTATACCTATTTTATTGAGAGTTTTTATCAGGAATGTGTGTTGGACTTTGTCAAAAACTTTTCTGCGTCTATTGAGATGATCATGGGATTCTTTTGTTTTCTTTATGTGGTGGATTATGTTGATTGATTTTCTAATGTTGAGCCATCCTTTCATACCTGGTATGAATCCTACTTGGTCATGGTGGATTATTTTTTTGATATGATGCTGAATTCTATTGGCTAGAATTTTTTTTTTAATAATTTTTTTCATTGTACTTTAGGTGAAGGTTACAGAACAAACAGTTTCTCATTAAACTTCAGTACACATATTGTTTTATGACATTGGTTAACAGCTCCACGACATGTCAACTCTCTCCCTTCTTGATCTTTTTTTTGTGAAAATATACATATCCAAAGATACACCATTTCAAAAATTTCTACATGCACAATTCAGTGACACCAATTACATTCTTCCAGTTGTGCTGCTATTCTCACTTTAGATGAAGGTTTACAGAACAAAATAATTTCTCATTAAACAGTTAGTACACATGTTGCCCTATGACAATGGTTAACAAACCCACTACATGTCAACACTGTCCTTACTCAACATTGGGTTCCCTATCACCAGCTTTCCTGTCCCCTTCTGCCTTCTAGTCCTTGTCCCTGGACTGCTGTGCCTCATTAGTCCCATTTTGTTTTATGGTGCTGTCCAATCCCCGGCTGAATGGTGAACCTCGGAAGTGACTTCACCACTGAGCTAAAAGGGTGTCCGGGGGCCATACTCTTGGGGTTTCTCCAGTCTCTTTCAGGTTAGTATTGGCTAGAATTTTTTTGAGAATTTTTGCATCTATATTTATGAGAAATATTGGTCCGTAGTTTTCTTTTTTTTTTTTTTTCATCTTTGCCTGCTTTTGGTATCAGGGTTATGCTGGCTTTGTAAAATGAATTTGGAAGTATCCCCTCCTTTTCTATGTTCTGAAATAGTGTGAGTAGTACTGGTATAAGCTCTTCTCTGAATGTTTGGTAGAATTCTCCAGTGAAGCCATCTGGGCCAGGGCTTTTTTTTGTTGAGAGTTTTTTTTATTACCTCTTCAGTCTCTTCTCTTGTTACGGTTTCTGTTCAGATTTTCAACATCACTTTGTTGTAGTTTGGTTAGGTAGTGTGTTTCTAGAAATTTATCTATTTCCTCTAGGTTTTCAAATTTGTTAGAGTATAGTTTTTCATAATACTGTGTTATGATCCTTTTTATTTCAGTTGGGTCTGTTGTAATGTCCCCCATTTCATTTCTTATTTGGGTTATTTGTGTCCTCTCCTGTTTTTCCTTTGTCAGTCTGGACAGTGGTTTGTTGATTTTGTTGATCCTTTCAAAGAACCAACTTTTTTTTTTTTTTAATTCTTTCTATTGTTTTTCTATTCTCTATTTCATTTATTTCTGCTCTGATCTTTATTATTTCCTTTCTTCTTGTGGATGTGGGCTTTTTTTACTCTTTCTATTTGTTGTTCTGTAGCTAATGTTTTGATTTAGTCCCTTTCTTCTTTTTTGATGTGTGCATCTATTGCTGTTAATTGTCCTCTGAGGACTGCCTTTGCTGTGTCCCAAAGGTTTTGGTATGATGTATTTTCATTCTCATTTGATTCTAGGAATTTTTTGACTCCATCTCTGATTTCTTCTATTACCCAGTGGTTTGTAAGCAGGGTGTTATTCAGTTTCCATATAATTGATTGTTTTTTTTTTTTTTGCTTGCTGTTCCTGTTGTTAATTTCTACCTTGATGGCATTGTGCTCAGAGAAGATACTTTGTATTATCTCAGCATTTTGGATCTTGTTGAGGATTGCTCTGTGGCCTAAGATGTGGTCTATTCTGAAGTATGTTCCATGTGCATTGGAAAACAATGTGTACTTTGCACCTCTTGTGTGGAATGTTCTATATATGTCTATGAGGTCAAGTTGGCTGATTGTGCCCTTTAGGTCTTCTGTATCTTTGTTGAGTTTCTTTCTAGATGTTCTGTCCTTTACAGAGAGTGGTGTGTTGAAGTCTTCTACTGTTATTGTGGAAATGTCAATTTTTTGTTTTCAGTGCTGTCAGAGTTTGTTTTATGTATTTTGGAGCCCTGTCATTGGGTGCATAGATGTTTATTATGGTTATGTCTTCATGATGGATCATCCCCTTAATCATTATATAGTGTCCTTCTTTGTCTTTTATGGTGGATTTTGTTTTAAAGTCTATTTTATCTGAGATTAATATTGCCACTCCTGCTCTTTTTTGGTAGGTGTTTGCTTGATATATTTTTTCCATCCTTTGTTTTTTAATAAATTTATGTCTTTGTTTCTAAGGTGTGTCTCTTGTAGACAGCATATTGATGGATCCTGTTTTTTAATCCATTGTGTCACTCTCCATTTCTTTCTGGGTGCATTTAGGCCATTTACATTCAGTGTAATTATTGATAGGTGTGAGTTTATTGCTGTCATTTTATAGTGCTTTTTTTTTTGTGTGTGTGTGTTGCTGATGTTTTCTTTGTTCCTCTTGCTCTCCTATGCTGAAGTCCTTTTGTTTGTGGATTTTTTTTTCATTTATTTTGTTTTTGTAGATTTTGTTTTTAAAGACTTTATGGTTTTCTTCTTTGTTTTGATGAGTAGGTTTGTTAACTTTCTTTGTGATTACCTTGAAATTTACCCTTATCTTCATAGATTTGAACCAGTCCATTATTACTTGGTATCGCCTTGCTTTCCTCTCCATTAGAAGTTTCTATAGCTATACCATTTATTCCATCTTTTATTGTTCTGATGTTGTCATCATTTACAGATTAACCTCTCTGGTTCCCTGTTGTAGTTGTTTCAGTTTTGGATAGTCCTTAACAGTTCATTTCCTAGGTTGGTATCTGGCTAGTTAAATTCTGTGTCCTAGATTCAGCCTGTGGTCTGATGTTTTTTTCTCAGATTGTAGGTCTCCCTTTAATTTTGGTTTTAACATGGTCCCTTAACTTCTGCTTATTTGGGAATGAGCTAATTTCACCATCATATTTGAATGAGAGTTTTGCAGGATATATTATTCTTGGCTGGCAATTTTTTCTTTCAAGGTTATATATACATATATCATCCCATTGCCTTCTTGCCTACATGGTTTCTGCTGAATAATCCAAGCTTAGTCTTATTGTTCTCCTCTGTATGTGACTTTTTATTTTTCTCAAGCTGCTCTCAGGATTCTTTGTTTGTCTTTAGTTTTGGTGAGTGTGATTATGATATGCCTCAGTGATTTTCTTCTGGGGTCTATCCTATATGGGGTTCGTTTAGCTTCTTGGATGGTCAGTTTTTCATCTCTCATGATATTGGGGAAGTTTTCTGTCAGCAGTTCTTCAATGATCCTCTCTGTGTTTTCTGTTTTGTACCTCTGTTCTGGAACTTCGATCACTCACAGATACTTGCTTTCGATGGTATCCCACATAATTCTAAGGGTTTCTTCATTTTTCTTCATTCTTTTTTTCTGATTTTTCCTCAGAGTTGTAGCTAAGTGTTTGTTTGTCTTCAATTTCACTGATCCAGTCTTCCATCATTACAAACCTGTTCCTCAATCCTTCTATGACACTGTCCATTTATGAAATCTTGTTGTTTATATTTTGGATTTCTAATTGTTGTTTTTGTATGATTTCTAGTTGGAATTTATTTTAGAATTTTTTTTCCTGTATTATTGTCTTGAATTCTTCCGTATTTTTGTCTGTATTTTCCATGAATTTTTCTGCCTTTTCCATGAGTTTGTCTATTTTTTCCTCATTTTTGTCTGCTTTTTGCTTCAATGCCTGGATAATTCTGAATATTAGTGATTTGAATATCCTATCAGGTAGTTCTAGTTCCTTTTCTTCTGCTGGAAAGTCATCTGGTGTTTTTGTTTTTGTTTTTGTTTTTTGGACACCTACTGGAGCCACCCTGTCCTGTTTTTATATATGTTTTGATATTGTCTGCTGTCTTTGGGACATTCAGTAGTTATTTTTCTCATTTATTGATTGTAGATTTGTTTGTTTCATCCTGCTTTGTTGTTTTATTTGGTTATGTCTGAGAAGATGGGCTGTTTATTCTTTGTTGTTTGCTTGTTTGTGGGCACGATACTTTTCACCTCCTTCCTCAGTGGGCAGGGTCAATCCCTCAGGTATGGTACAGCAGGGCAGGCCCAATTGAAGGGGAGTTGCTGGGATGGGTGTTTTGTGGCAGGTACTAGGCCTGACAGGGTGCGCCGGGAATCAGTATGAGGCAGGTTCTGGTAGGCTGTGTATGTGCTGCTTGGGGGTGTGATGTTCATTGCACAGTGCAGGTAGGCAGGAAGGAGAGGGGAGTTGTGATGTGTGGATCTAAGATGGGTATGGGAGAGAGGAGAGGGGAACAGGAGCGAAAAACATACCACAAACAAAAAAGAGTGCTAAGGGAGCTTGCTTTTGGAGTGGAGAGATGAGAGACTGAGAAATGGAGAAAAACAAAAAATAAAAATAAAAAGGGTAAAAGAAAAAAATGAATAAATCAAGTAACTGGAAATGAAAGACAAAAAAGGGAAACGGAATGAGAAGAAAACAAAACAAAGAAACCAAAAAAAAAAGAAAAAAAAAAAAAAACAAGAAAAAAGACATACCCCCTGGGATGTCACTGTGCATCTGTGTAGAGTAAGGGAGTATCTCTGAAGCTGCATGGTACTTTCCAGCCAGAAGGGGCTCCCACACCAAAAAAAGAAAAAGAAAACAAACAAACAGATCAATACCGAACAAATCAGAACAAACAAACAAGTCCTGTAGGGTCCCACCAGCACAGCAGCACGGGCCAGGAAGCAGTTTCACAGTTGTGCAGTGCCTCACAGCCCCCCAGGAAGAAGCAATGATGGCCATGGAGCCAGGTATTTGAGAGAAAGTAGGGTGAGGTGGGTGGTGAGAGGTAAGGAAGAAATCTAATGGAAAAAAACAACCAGCAGCCAACAAATGGCACTCAGGGAGCCAGCCAGTGTGGGCGGGTGGAATCCAAGTGACACCAGCGTGAAGCCGGTGCTTCTCAGCCAAGAGACTTGGCCGCGGGAAGCAGAGGAGGCTGAGTGTGGGTGAAGAACGGTGGGGGATGGGAAAGCATATACTGTTGATTACCGGTTGTTCTGTCTCCTGCTGGAAGCTCCATGAACCTGCTTTCTCGTACCCCCTGTTTTCTGATCTCCAATAGGAGTCCAAAATGGCAGATCTGTGCTGCAGTAGCTGATAGGTGACCTTTGTGTGTATGTCTCCTCGCTCTCTGTTCTTGGTCAGTTTCTTATTCCATTTGGTACTTGGCTGAGTTCTTTATCTCTTCAGTTTGATGCTTAGGGTTTCAGGACTGTCGTGTGACTCTGTTTGACTTAGTTTTTTGGATCTTTGCTCTGGAGGGACGCCGTGGTGCTTCTGACTATAGCGCCATGTTGTCTGGAAGTCTCCTGAGTGTACTTTCTGTAACATCATACCATGAAGCACATGTTAGTTTGCCCCATTATTAGCGATGCTCTATTTGATCACTTGGTTAAGGTGATATCTGCCAGATCTCTCTATTGTGTGAGCATCTTTTCCCTTTGTAATTAATAGGTTTTCTGGGGTTTTATACTTTTGGAGATTGTATGGTTACCTTGTTCTCCAATCACTTTCACTTTTACATTTTAGCTTTCATTGGCCATTCTTACCTGAATTGATTATTAAAATGGTGTTTGCAAAATGGCTTCCCTTCTCTTTCTTCCATCAGCAATCTAGCCTTTTGGTTGTGGGCACTTTAGCACCTATTTCTGATTCATAGTCTTTGGTGCTTTAGCCTAAACTAATACAAATAAGGGTTGTTATATAGCATCCTGATACAAATTGTTATATATATTTTTCTCTTTAGAGCAAAGACATTTTTTATTACTTATAGTGCAGGTTCTAGCATGGTTCCTTGAAAATAGTATGCACCCAATAAATTGAATGAACTGGACTAAATATGAAAGATATTGTGTATGCATGAATATATGTCTTTATGTTAACAGCTTATACTGGCCCTATATGATAACCTGGATTACAACAACACGTCAATTTGATATTTTAAGAAGCTTACTTGACTGTGCCTAAAATATTCAAAAATTGGGAGTTAGTATAGACTAGATATTAAATGTGAGTTTTAGACTTAGACAGCTGTGTAATCTTGAGAAAATTCCTTAAATTCTCTGTATTTGATTTCCCTAATATTAAATATGGGACTAATAACACCTACATCGAAGGGAAGATTTAAGGTAAAATGACATAATGTAGAAAGTTTTTAGCATAATGGCTGACATAGTGTCATGCCTGAAACAGGGCACTTGATAAATGGTAGCTAATGTTATTATTTCTTCTACTAAATTTTAATATGAAACGATACTGCTCTGTCAAGTATATTAATTATACATGCTTCTGAGTGTGTACAAATACTACATCCAATTAATAAGTTAACTATAAACCAAATGTTAAAATTGACATTATATGTTGGCTCTTCTATGCTGTGGACATTTATAAACATTCTTTATGAGCTTTGTTTATGAGATATTTACAAATTTTTAAAAATTCACATTGCAGCTTCCTAGAAACACAAATGATCCTCTTTCAAGTCATGATGTGTAAGTTTTTTTCAAAAGCCTTTTTACACAAAAAAATGCAAGTTGTTTGGGGCTTATTTTCCCAAACATGGTGTCTGGTTTTGTTCAGTAACTTCACATCTTATGATGCCCTTTTTAGTTTCCTGACAGGTTTCTCCAATAAGGTGTGCTCCTTTGACTCTCTTTATTTATCTCTTTCTTTCTTGCTAAGACATCTAGATTTGCTTTGTCTCTTTCTTCCAGGAATCCAGCACTCATGGTTTTCTATAGCTCTTTTCTCTTCTACTGCAATTTCACCTTGCCAAGCTGTGTGCACTGCTCTCTGAAGAGTTAAAACATAGTCCATCTGGTATCTGACAACAGCATGCCTTTTAGTCCATCTTCATTTTGTTATAAATTATCTTATCATGCTGCACGAGCCCTTGCAGTGTTCAGCCAAATTGAAACAAGCTTTCTGAAGCCCATCCTGGCTTGTCTACTTTTAATGGCTTTGTCTTCACTTTTAACAGAGTTAGTGCCCCTTAGAGCAAAATCAGCTTTGAAGTTATAGAATTTTTAATGGGAGCCCTGGTGGAGCAGTGGTTAAGCGCTTGGCTGCTAATCTAAAACTTATCAGTTTCAACCCACCAGCAGCTCCACGGAAGAAAGATATGGCAATCTGCTTTCATAAAGATTTACAGTCTTGGAAACCCTATGGGGCAGCTCTACTCTGTCCTATACTGTCACTATGAGTCAGAATCTACTTGCTGGCAATGGGTTTGTTTTTTAGTCTGAATCTAATAGGGAGGTTCACTATGAAAGACTTGAATGATAGTATTTATACAAATCTTATCTGAATTGAGCCAGTCCCTCAGGCTAGAAAACCTTCTTTTCTTTCATTTTTTAATGAGGTGATGCAGAATAAAAAACATCTTCAGGGACTAGTGTAGCCATGGCGAATGAGCACTGAAGGATTCACCTAGAAATTGAGAAATACTGAAAAGCAGAAAGAAAAAGATGCTGAGAGAAAATGTCATTGAATTTGCTTCACCTTTCTTTTCTCTTTGTGTTGGTTTTCTTTTGAGGAAACCATAACTCTGTGTGCATAATATAAAAAAGAAAACAACCAAACAAGAAACATTTTTAGAAAGGAACATACTGGTACACGTGTGTGGTACATGTGCGGGGGTGCAGCAGGATGTTAATATAGAAATAACTCCCTACCCCAAGAGGTTTTCCGTTCACTGTTTTATTTACTATGGTTTATATATATTTGAACTAGATTATGTATATTGATTTTTCCATATACTCGTTTGTCCTGTCCTGTCTCCCAGAATGTGGACTTTATGGGCACAGGGAGTGTGCCTGCCTTGCTCACACCAGTATCCCTAGGGACTAACACAGTTTCTGGCACATAGAAGGTGCTTAATAATAACTTGAATGAATGCATGAAAAGTTAGGCATAATCACATATGGCTTCTCAGGAATAACAGTGCATTCTTTCCATTAATTTGACGAAAACTTCTCTTCTTCCCTCCCTCCCTTCTCTTACTCTCTCTTTCTTTTTCTCTCTCTCTCTTTCTATAGATGGAGGATGTGCTGAGAGAGTATTTGCAAATGGAAGAGAAATGAGTCCATTGTCATGCTGAAATAGATTATCTAAATATATTTGGAAATCTCTGTATAAGGGGTTTTTTGTTCACCTCTAAGACGAGTTTTAATATGTTATCTGTATTTCCTCAGACCACAAAAATGAAAATTCACAGCTTAGTAGAACCTGAAACAAGGCTAGTTTTTCATGTACTGCCTCCAAATAGATTGGAATTCAGCTTCAAGAAAATGATGATCAGAGTTAATGGGTTAACAGTGCAAGCCATCCTCTATGAAAGCTAACAACAAACAGATACCTAGCCCAGGCTGTCTGTAATACTGAAATCCAAAAAACTCTGAAGAAGGAAATGCTTTGTTGAAAGTTTGTAGCCAACTCTTTTTGCAACAAGCCCTGATCTGAACTGACATGAAGCGATGTCGAGTCTTTATTTATCCAAATAGTCCTATGTTCCTCTGGAGAAGTATTAATGTTTTCAGTCAGTATGACAAGATATTTGTAGCTCATGTGCATGAAGATCTGCATCTCTTGGGTGTTTTGGATGCCTTCCAAATGACAGTCCCATGAAGTCTCAGCTGAACTCAGAGTGGTTCTCTGTACTGTCCCAGAATTACATTACATTATTGGATTCAAAATATGACCTATTTCATTTCATCAGTTATTATAAGTAAGCACCTGTTACGGTGAGAGACAAATTACAACCTATAAGATTCTCACTACAATTTTTAGAGCAAAAAAATAAGCTTCTTTTTATTAAGTTATATTCAGTGCTATAGAGGAAATAGCATCCGATAGAGACAGGTGGTTGCACAAGGAAGTAACAAATATAAGCAGTAATACAGCATATCTTACAGTCTTAATGGTTTTTCAAATGAATGACAAGTGGTGACAAGGTTTGGGGTGGGATCCAGGTTGAACCAGCCATCAATAATTACCAGGTATTTTGTTTGTGTTTGGCTTTCATACAGATTGGCTTGTGATCTGCCCAGATTCAGTCAACTTCAAACTCAGAACTCAACATTTTCCAACACTGACAACTCTTCATTAACCCTGACCATCATTTCACTGCAGCTGTATCCTCATCTGTCTGGAGGGGACACATGAGGAATCAGATTTGTTTCAGGTTCTCCAGGGGAATATTTATGTCCTGAGCTGCTGCCACTGGAATTAAGTCAATCCCATGTTTGATAATTCTTTATTTCTAAGGGTTCAGGACTGCATGTTTGCTGGCTGGTAGATTGTTTGACATCCGGTACTATTGCAAGCAGTGTTAGTTTCAAAGAAAAAATAATAGACTGTCAGTGCTTTTTATTTTCTTTCTTATACTTGGAGCTGTATTCTTTTTCTGCTTCTTCAATCTCTCTGATGGACCCTGCTGAACTTAGAAACAAGTAGTTAAAAATAGAAGCTTTCAAGGACAAATGAGAGAAATGACTCTAGGTTGGTAAATATTATCTTTCCTAAAGAGGTGAGAATAAAATGCTTGATACGGAACATGTAAATAGAATTTGTGAGTTCTTAGTGTATTCAAAATGATGATCTCCTAGATGAAAAAAAGCCATCTGAATGAAATACAAAGAAAGGTTTAAAATTTCCTTTTTTCCACTATTGTGTATTTTGCAAGGACAAAGAAAATAATTTCTGCTACTAATTTTTTTCTCCTATTAATCTTTAATAGTACCTTTTTGTGGTCAAATTCACATACAATGAACTGTATATTTCTTAAGTGAACACTTCAATGAGTTTTGATAAATGCCTTTAACCATTTAACCCATATCCCTATCAAGATGTTAAATATTTCCATCAACTGAGAAAGTACCTATCTTTTCAATAAGTGCCCCACTCCCAAGAGGCAGCCACTCTTCTGACTTACGTCACCATATATAAGTTTTTTGTCTATTCTTGAGTTTCATATAAATGGAAGCATTATGGTATACAGGATTTCATGTTTGGCTTTTTTTGCTAAATATTATGTTTCTCAGATTCATCCATGTTGTATTCTTATTTTGTTCATTTTTATTGCTATGTAGTGGTTTATTATGGAATTTAACATAGTTTTACTTTTTAATCTATTCTTTTGTTGATGGACATGTAGGTTATTTCTAGGTTTGGTTATTATCAATAAAACTCCTATGAAAATTCTTATACAAGTCTTTTTGTGTATCTGTTTTCATTTTGACTGGTGAATACCTGCAAGTAGATTGTTGGATCATAGGATAAGGGTATGCGTAACTTTATAAGAAAACACCAGTTTTCCGAAGGGGTTGTACCACTTTTTATTTCTATCAGCAGTATACAAGGGCTCCAGTTGCTCCACATCCTCTTCACAATGACATAATTAGCCATTCTAGCCAATGTTTTTGTCTCCTGATAGTTTTAATTGGCATTTCTCTGATGCCCAATGGGAAGTCTGGGATGGCTTCTACATTCTCGCTCTGATGTTGGGGGTGCAGAAATAGGTAATAGAGGAGGAGAAAAGGTAAATATAAAGAATTTAGTTTTGAGAATTGATTGGAAACATGGTGCTGGATTTCAGGAGAAAAATTAGGAGACACGTATTTAGAAATCTTGAGATGTTAAGTGTGAAAGCATATTCCACTCCTAGTAAAAGGATCAAATTTCAGTTTTATAATTCTATAAATTCTCGTAATTCTCTGCAGTCTCTCTCCTCTGTCCCCTCCCTGAATTGGAAGGAGGAGGCATGTCGTCAAGAAAAGAGAAGGCTGTTGTGTTGGGGATGTGAGTCTTCTCTGTCACTCCAAAAGTACAGAATTTTGTGTTATTGATATCCCTCAATGAGAATAAAACACATATGTTTCCCAAAGAACAAGCTCTTTCTAAAGTAAAATCTGGGTGTTCATAATTATTCCCTTCCAGGTCTAAGAATTTCCTGGAAAAGATGATCTACTAAAATGTATGTGATTCTCTGCGGTCTGGGATCTTTGAAGAGTCCTAGCCCATTTATTGTTCTCCCTACTGCCACCTCACCCACAAATAGTTCTTCCACATTACCCGCAAATAGTTCTCCCATTTGGTTGTTGTTGTGCTGTCAAATCAATTTCAACTTGTAGAGACTCGATGTGACAGAGTAGAACTGCTTCATCAGGTTTTCTAGGCTGTAATCTTTATGGGAGCAGATCGCCAGGTATTTCTCCCACAGAGCTGTGGGGTGGATTCAAACTGCCAACCTTTTGGTTAGCAGCCAAGCATTTAACTGTTGTGCTACCAGGGGTCCTTTCTTTCATCTGGTAGTGAGTAGGTAACCGGTTCTCAAACTCTGTTCTCAAAAAATTACCTATGGAGTTAGATAAAGAAAAATTCATGGGCCCCCAGAGATCCTGGTTCACTAGCTATGGGATCAGATCTGGGAATCTAAATTTCAAATCAAATCTCACAGGTAATTCCGAAGAAGGTGAGCTGTAGAACACATTTTAGGAAGAACTTTTTGCTAAGTAGTGAGAACTTTTTGCTCTAATTCCCTCTTGTTCATTCTTTTTTTATACTTAGAGAGTGTAAAATTGAGTCTCATTGGAATTCATCTCCTCTTATCCTTTTCTTATCCTTATCCAATTCTTCTTAGATTAAGTATGTCACCTTCCCTTGAAATTTATAATTAATAACAAATGAATGTGCAATATATTCCATCCATTATGTTGCTCATATGAAGCCATGCTACTTGAGCCCTAGGAACCAATTTTATTTCTCTAGTGCTTGCCCTTTCATACTACCAATCTATGACTTCAGGAATGGCTCAGTCCCTTTTGATTAGGTCAGATCCACCCACCATAATCTTGCTTTTGATGAACTCAAAGTCAACTGCTTTGGGACCTTAACTACATCTTCAAAATCCCTTTACCTTTGCCATATAATGTAACCTAATGGAAGGGGTGAAATCCATCATATTCACATTCCTACCTACACTCAAGAAGAGGCATTATACAGGATGTGTATACATCAGGAGAAGTCCCTAGGTGGTTAAGCCTTGGCTACTAGCCATAACGGTGGCAGTTTGAATCCACCCAGAGGTACTTTGGAAGAAAGGAATGGCAATATACTTCTGACAGATCACAGCCATTGAAAATCCTATGTAGTGCTGTTCTGCTCAGAAACATATGGGGTTGCCATGAGTCAGAATCAACTCAACCACAACTGGTAACTGGCAATACATCAGGGGGCAGGGATGTCGGGGGCCTTAGAATTCTACCTATGCCACTTTCTCTTGATGTCTGGGTTGAATGACTTTTCTTTGTTTAATGAATATAACTTGCTTATTGTTGCTAGGTGACAAGTACTCAGCAGACAGGAAAATAATTCTGCTGGCATGTATCTTATATTGTAGAGATAGTACATTTCTCAACAAATAAAAGCATGACTTGAATCTACTTTTTCATTTTGAAGAAATATCAGCTGCTTTTATCCCCTCATACATAAACTATACAACCTACAAATTATTTACCTTAAAAACAACAGAAATTTAGTACTAGAAATATGAGGAGCTATTTGGTCTTTCATAAGTTATTATTTGTAGGACACTATTCTTATGTAAACTATTTCTACTGTAATTCTTTGATATCCTTTCTTTTCAAGATCTATCCTGAAGTATAACGCTGTCAGTGATAGGATGATATCCATAAGCCTCCAAGGAAAACCAGTTAATAATAATAACTATTATTCAAATTTACACACCAACCACTAATACCAAATATGAAGACATTGAAGATTTTTTACCAACTCCTACACCCTTAAACTGATTAAACATGCAATCAAGATGCATTGATAATTACTGGTGATTGGAATGTGAAAGAAGGAAACAAAGGAAAAGAATCGAGAGTTGGAAAATATGGCCTTGGTGATAGAAACAAAGTTGGAGATCACATGGTAGAATTTTGCAAGACCAACAGCTTATTCATTGCAAATACCTTTTTTCAACAACATAAATGGTGAATATACATGTAGACCTCGCCGGATGGAATATACAGGAATCAAATAAACTACATCTGTGGAAAGATAAATGATGGAGAAGCTCAATATTACCAGTCAGAACAAGATGGGCCGACTGTGGGACAGACCATCAATTGCTCATATGCAAGTTCAAACTGAAGCTGAAGAAAATTAAAACAAGTCCACGAGAGCCAAGATATGACCTTAAGTGTATCCCACCTGAATTTAGAGACCATCTCAAGAATAGATTTGATACATTGAACACTGATGACTGAAGACCAGACGAGTAGTAGGATGATATCGTACATGAAGAAAGCAAAAGGTCACTAAAAAGACATGAAAGAAAGAAAAGACTAAAACGGATGTTAGAAGAGATTCTGAAACTTGCTCTTGAAAGCAGAGCAGCTAAAGCGAATGGAAAAAATGATGAAGTAAAATAGCTGAACAGAAGATTTCAAAGGGCTGTTTGAGAAGACAAAGTATTATAATGACATGTACAGAGAACTGGAGTTAGAAGACCAAAAGGGAAGAACACACTTGGCATTTCTCAAGCTGAAAGAACTAAAGGAAAAATTTAAGCATCAAGATGCAATACTGAAGGATTTTATGGGCAAAATATTGAACATCACAGGACACATCAAAAATAGATGGTCACTGTACCAAAAAGAATTGGTCAACGTTCAACCATTACAGGAGGTAGCATATGATCAACAACCAATGGTACTGAAGGAAGAAGTCCAAGCTGCACTGAAGGCGTCTGTGAAAAACAAAGCTACAGATATTGAGGGAATACCAATTGAGATGTTTCAATGAACAAATGCAGCACTGGAAGTGCTCACTTGTCTATGCCAAGAAATTTGGAAGACAGCTACCTGGCCAACTGACTGGAAGAGATCCATATTTATGCCTATTCCCAAGAAAGGTGATCCAACCAAATGTGGAAATTATCAAACAATATCATTAATATCACATGCAAGCAAAATTTTTCTGAAGATAATTCATAAGTTGTTGCAGCAGTATATCTACAGGGAACCAGCAGAAATTCAAGGCAGATTTAGAAGAAGATGTGGAATGAGGAATTATATTTGCTGATGTCAGATAGATTTTGGTTGAAAGCAGAGAATACCAGAAAGATATTTACCTGTGTTTTGTTGACTACGCAAAGGCATTCAACTGTATGGATCATAACCAATTAGGGATAACATTGCGAAGAGTGGGAATTCCAGAACACTTAATTGTGCTCATGAGGAACCTGTACACAGATCAAGAGGCAGTAGTTTGAACAGAACAAGGGGATACTGGGTGGCTCAGAATTTGGAAAGGTTTTCATTAGGGTTTTATCTTTTCACCATACTTGTTCAATCTGTATGCTGAGCAAATAATCTGAGAAACTGAACTATATGAAGAAAAATGTGGCATCAGATTGGAGGAAGACTGATTAACAACCTTTGATATGCAGATGACACAACCTTGCTTGCTGAAAGTAAGGAGGACTTTAAGCATTTGTGAAGAACAAAGACTATAGCCTTCAGTATGGATTACCCCTCAACATGAAGAAAACAGAAATCCTCACAATAGGACCAATAACCTACATCATGATAGAGAAAATATTGAAGGTGTCAAGGATTTTATTTTACTTGGATCCATAATCAATCCCCACGGAAGCAGCAGTCAAGAAATCAAATGATGTATTGCACTGGACAAATCTGCTGCAAAAGTCTGCTTTTCAGTGTTAAAAAGCAAAGATGTCACTTTGAGGACTAAGGTACATCTGACCCAAGCCATTGTGTTTTAAATGCCCCATATGCATGTTAAAGCTGGACAATGAACAAGGAAGACTGAAGAATAGTTGTTGCCTTTGAATTATGGTGTTGGCAAAGAATATTGACTATACCATGGACTGCTAGAAGAACGAACACATATGTCTCAGAGGAGGTACAGCTAGAATGCTCCCTAGAAGCCAGTATGGTAAGAGTTTGTCTCAAGTACTTTGCACATATTATCAGGAGGGACTAGTCCCTGGTGAAGGACATCATGCTTAGTAGAAAGTCATTGAAAGAGAGGAAGATCCTCAATGAGACGAAGTGACACAGTGGCTGCAACGATGGTTTCAAGCATAGCAATGATTGTGAGGATGGTGCAGGACCGGGCTGCATTTTGTTCTGTTGTGCATAGGGTCACTATCAGTTGGAACCAACTGGATGTCACCTAACAATAACAATGACAGTTCAATCCCACAAGTTATTCTCCTCACTGAAAAGATAGTCTTCTTTAGGAGATACCAGGAAACAACTTGATTATGGGTACCCATTAAAATTTTTAAAGAAACTAGATATTTACATTGTTTGCCTAGAATTTTTTCTCTTTTCTTTTAAAATTTACATGGATTGTTCCTTGGTATTTACTTTAAAATGTTTAAATGTTTACAAATGCATGTTGTAGAAGTAATTACAGAGAATTGAAGAAATCTTAAAGAGTGGCAAACAATGAGAAACTGTGATCCAGAAAAAAATTTCTTTTATACTCATTTTTAAATTGTTTTATTTAAATTCATTACATTATGCTTATTAGTTGACTTTCATATTACAGGTTATTTGAATTGATTGGATAAAAGTCCAGATCTATCCAGGGATAAATCTGGCCTGTGGAAAAGTGTTTTTCACTTAGGCAAATCTGGTCCATTATTATCTTAGAAATTTAGAGTTTGAAGGTATCTACATAAACTCATTGTCCAGGTGAGAATATTGAGGTCAAGAGATGTTAAGGAATTTGTCAGTGATAACATAGTATTAAAATCTGTGTAGTCTAACTTAGTTTGCAATACTTCGCACCATGCCATACTGCTGCTATTATTGTATTCTATTTGAAAATAATCCTTGCTTGGATTACATTGTTTTTCTTGTAATCCTTGAATGGGTGTTTAATGATCTGTTTGTATTTAGTTTCAACGTTTTATCCTTACTCATTTTGTGTGTGTGTGTGCATGTTTAGTTCCACTTGATTTTCCTTTAATGGAATGAAATTTTAGTTTCACTTTGTACTGCAAAAGAATGAATAGAAGCAAAACTTTTTAAAAGAATAATTTAAGCCTCAAAATGCATCCCACAGTAATTTGATATTAAAGTATTTTAAAATAAATTATAGTTAATTAAGCATGCAAATACACTACTTTAAGTACCCAATTAGCTACCTTAACTGAAATAATTGTCCTGAATGGCACATTTTCTTAAAGAGTGTTTTTCAAGGAGCTACATAAATCTTTGTCTGTGGTATGAAAAATGTAGTTACTCTTGGAAGAAAGAATATGGTAGCAGCTGATTGTCCAGGAATACAAATGTTGTAGCTTGAATTACTGGCCTCTCTAGATCCCCGTGTCTTCATCTGTTAAATAGATTCTGACCTAGATGTATCAAAGATTCTCCACTTCTCTAAAGTCTCACAATCATTCATCTGTGAACTGTGATCTATCTATAACTCACTTTGTCTACGTGATCCAATACATAGTCCTAATTCTGACGTCTTTTATAACAACATCTATACTGATGTCTACTTTCCAGTCCTATTGCCTCTCATTATTTTCTGTGTTCCACAAATTGACTAATTTCTTGGAGATTCTACTTCATGATCTTGTGTCTTAATTATCCAGTGCTGCTATAATAGAAATACCACAAGTGGATGGCTTTATAAAACAGAAGTTTATTCTTTCACAGTCTAGTAGGCTAGAAGTCCAAATTCAGGGCATCATCTCCAGGGGAAGGCTTTTTTCCTCTGTTGGCTCTGGAGGAAGATCCTTGCCATCCATCTCCCCCAGGTCAAGGAACTTCTCAGCCCAGGGACCCCAGGTCCAAAGGATGCACTAGCCTCCTGGCTCTTGTTTCTTGGTGGTATGAGGTCCCCATGTCTCTCTGCTCGCTTTTACATTTCAAAAGAGATTGGCTCAAGACACAATCTAATCTTGTAGATTGAGTCCTACCTTATTAACATAACTGCCACTAATCACATCTCATCAACATCACAGAGATAGGATTTACAACACATAGGTAAATTACATCAGATCACAAAATGGTGTACTATCACAGAATACTGGGAACCATGGCCTAGCCAAATTGATACACATATTTTTAGGAGACGTAATTCAATCCATAACACCTTGAAAAAAAAAAAATCCCTCAATTTCTGATCCTCAGGAGTCTGCATGATCTCTCTCTCTCTCTCTCTCATGTATATATATGATACATATATATTGTAGTTGTTTTTGTTAGGTGCTGTCCAGACTGCTCTCACTCATAGCGACCCTATGTACGATAGAACTAAACATTGCCTGGTCCTGCACCTTCCTCACAATCATTGCCGTGTTTGAGCCCATTGTTGCAGCCACTGTGTCAATCCATCTCGTTTACATTCTTCCTCTTTTTCTTTTTCCTTTTTTTTTTTAAATTGTACTTTAGATGAAAGTCTACAGAATAAACTAGCTTCTCATTAAACAATTAGTACACATGTTGTTTTGTGACATTGGTTGCCAACCCCACGACATGTCAAAATTCTCCCCTTCTCAGCCTTGGGTTCCCTATTACCAGCTTTCCTGTCCCCTCCTGCCTTCTCGTCCTTGCCCCTGAGCAGGTATACCCATTTAGTCACATTTTGTTTTATGGACCTGTCTACTCTGTGGTGAAGGGTGAACCTTGAAAGTGACTTCATTACTGAGCTAAAAGGATGTCCTGGGGCCATATTCTCCAGTCTCTGTCAGATCAGTAAATCTAGTCTTTTTTTTTTTTTTTCTTTTTTCTTGTGAGTTAGAATTTTCTATATTTTTCTTCAGCTCTGTCCAGGACCCTCTGTTGTAATCCCTGTCAGAGCAGTCAGTGGTGGTAGCTGGGCACCATCTAGCTGTGCTGGACACAGTCTGGTGGAGGCTATAGTAGTTTTTGTCCATTAGACATTTGGACTAATCTTTCCCTTGTGTCTTTAGTTTTCTTCATTCTCCCTTTATCCAGATGGGGAGAGACCAGTGGAGTATCTTAGATGGCTGCTCACAAGCTTTTAAGACCCCAGACGCTCCTCACCAAAGTAGAATGTAGAACGTTTTCTTTATAAACTATGTTATGCCAATTAAGCTAGATGCTCCCCTTGACCATAGTCCCTACAGGCCTCAGCCCAGTAATTCAGTCCCTCAGGGAGTGTGGATGTGTCTGTGGAGCTTCCAAGACCTTGCCTTGGACAAGCTGTGCTGGCTTCCACAGTATTGTGTAATGTCTTAGCCTTCACCAAAGTTACCACTTATCTATTGCCTATTTAGTGTTTTTCCATCTCCACCCCTCCCCTCCTTTGTAACCATCAAAGATTGTTTCTTTTTGTGTGTAAGCTTTTCCATGAGTTTTTATATTAGTGGTCTTATGCAATATTTGTCGTTGTGTGATTGACTTATTTCACTCAACGTAATGCCCTCCAGAATCATCTATGTTGTGAGATGCTTTGCAGATTCTTCCTTTTTCTTTATTGTTGCATAGTATTACATTGTGTGCATGTACCATAGTTTGTTTATCCATTCATCTGTTGATGGACATTTGTGTTGTTTCCATCTTTTTGCTATTGTGAATAATGCTGCAGTGAGCACAGGTGTCCATATGACTATTCATGTGATGGCTTTCATTTCTCCAGGATATATTCCTAGGAGTGGGATTGCTGGATCATACGGTATTTCTATTTCTAGCTTTTTAAGGAAGCACCATATCATTTTCCAAAATGGTGTACCATTTTGCATTCCCACCAGTAGTGCTTAAGAGTTCTAATCTTCCCACAGCCTCTCCAACAGTTGTTATTTTGTGTTTTGTTTTTTTTTTTTTTTTTGGTTCGTGCCAGTAATGTCACAGTGAGCTAATTCTCATTGTGGTTTTGATTTGCATTTCTCTAATGGCTAGTGATTGCGAGTATTTCCTCATTTGTCTGTGAGTTGCCTGAATATCTTCTTTGGGGAAACGTCTGTTCATTTCCTTTGCCCATTTTTTAATTGGATTATTTGTCTTTTTGTTATAAAGGTGTCGGATTTTCCTGAGTATTTTAGAGATTAGAACTTTGCCAGATTTGTCATAGCCAAAATTTTTTCCCGGTTGTAGGTTCTCTTTTTACTCTTTTAGTGAAGTCTTTTGATGAGCATTAAGTATTTAATTTTTAGGAGAGCCCATTATCTAGCTTATGATTTTGTTTTAAAGTCTATTTTATCTGAGATTATTATTGACACTCCTTTTCTTTTTTGGTAGATGTTTGCTTAATATATTTTTTTCATCCTTTGATTTTTAATAAATTTATGTCTTTGTTTCTAAGGAAGGTGTGTCTCTTGTAGACAGCAGATCGATGGATCCTGTTTTTTAATCCATTCCATCACTCTCTGTCTCTTTCTGGGTGCATTTAGGCCATTTACATTCAGCATGATTATTGATAGGTGTGAGTTTATTGCTGTTATTTTATAGTGCTTTTTTTTTGGTGCTGATGTTTTCTTTGTTCCTCTTACCCACCTGTGATGAATTACTTTCATTTGTGGATTTTTTTTTTTTTTTCATTTTTGTAGACTTTGTGTTTACTGAGACTTAATGTTTTTCTTCTTTATTTTGATGAGTAGGTTTGTTAACTTTCTTTGTGGTTATTGTGAAATTTACCCTTGTCTTCCTATGTTTGAACCGGTCTTTTATTACTTGATATCGCATTGACTTCCTCTCCCTCTGAAAGTTCTATACCTACACCATTTTTTCCCTCTTTTATTGTGCTGACGTTGTTGTCATTTGCAGTTTAATCTCACTGGTTCCCTGTTGTAAATCATTTAGTTTTGTTTTATCCTTGAGAGTTCATTACCTAGGTTGGTATCTGGCTTATGCAGTCTTGGGTCGTAGATTCAGGCTATGGTCTGATGTTGTTGGTTCTCTGTCCAAAGGACTCCTTTTAATAATTCTTATAAATTTGGTGTGGTTTTTACACTTTCCCCTAATTTCTGTTTATCTGCAAATGTCCTAATTTCACCATCATATTTGAACAAGAGTTTTGCAGGATATATTATTCTTGGTTTACAGTTTTTTTCTTTCAAGGTTTTATATATGTCATCCCGTTGCCTTCTTGCCTGCATGGTTTCTGCAGAGTAATCAGAGCTTAGTCTTATTGTTTCCCCTCTGTATGTAACTTTTCATTTTTCTTGAGCTGCTCTCAGGATTCTTTCCCTGTCTTTGGTTTTAGCGAGTGTGATTATGATATGCCTTGGTGATTTTCTTTTGGGGTCTATCCTTTATGGGGTTCGTTGGGCTTTTTGGATTGTTGGCTTTTCATCTTTCATGATATTAGGAAAGTTTTCTATCAGCAATTCTTCTGTAATCCTTTCTGTGTTTTCCATTTTCTCCCCCTGTTTTGGAGCTTCAATCACAGATTTTTGCTTTTGATTGTATCTCACATCTTTCTCAGGGTTTCTTCATTCTTTTCTCTGATTTTTCCTCAAACAAAATGATATCCAAGGGTTTGTCTTCAATTTCACTGACCCTGTCTTCAATTGTTTCAACAAACCTGGGAGGGGGAGGAAACAACAACAAACCTGGGAGCGGGAGAAAAGGTGCCAGGTGTTTGGGAGGAAGAAAAGGAAAGAAAGTAGAGAGAAGAAACAGAAGAAAAGAAGAGAAAAAATACCCAAAGGGAACCCACCAGAGGCGAGTCCCTACCTGAGTGGTGCTGCACAGGTCATCAAGAAAGAGCAGAGATGCCACACAGTGCCAGGTATCTGGGAAAAAAGAAAGGAAGGGAAGTAGAGAGAGACAAGAAACCGAGGAAAAAGAAAGCCCGGAGAGGGCTCTCTGGCTTGGCAGCATAGATCATGGAAGGGGCTCCCCAGCCGAGTGGTGCTGCACATCCTGTCAAGAATGAGTGGAGACAGCAAAAGGAGCCAAGTGTTTCAGAGAAAGGAAAGGAAGGATATGAGAGAGAGAGAGAGAAGAAACCAAAAGAAGCTAAGAAAAGCAACAACAGTAACAAAAACTGGCACTGAAGGAGCCAGCCAGTGTGGGCGGGGCAAATCCAAGTAGCAAGGAGCTGGCGTTTCTACAGTTGTGAACAACCATGGCCCACTGGAAAGTGGCCGAAGGCTGAGCAGGGGGAGGAAGGGTGGACAGTGGGAAAGCATGTAACGCTGGTTTCTGAGTGCTCTGTCTCCTGCTGGGAGCTCCGTGAAGCTACCTTCCCATACTCCCGTCCACTGTTCTTGGTGGCTGAGGGGTCCAAAATGGCGAATCCCTGCCATGTTAGCTGATGGGGGACCTTCAATCCCTAGCTCTCCTCACTATCTGTTCTGTGGCAGATTCTTATTCCATTCAGTGCTTCGTTGAGTTCTTTATCCCTACATTTGACTCTTAGGTTTCCAGGATTAACGTTTGTCTCTGTTTTACTTATTTTGGGTCTTTGCTGTGGAGGGACGGCATGGTGCTTCTGTCTATAGCACCGTGTTGGCTCTACGTCTGACAGTCTTCCTCTTTTTTTCTGGCCCTCTACTTTACCAAACATGATGTCCTTCTCCAGGAACTGGTCCATCCTGATAACATGTCCAAAGTACTTGAGATGATGTCTCACATCCTCGCTTCTAGGGAGCATTCTGGCTGTACCTTTCCTGAGACAGATTTGTTCATTCTTCTGGCAGTCCATAGTATATTCAATATTCTGTCACAACACCATAATTCAAAGACATCAATTCTTCTTTGGTCTTCCTTATTCATTGGCCAGCTTTCACATTTGTATGAGGCATTTGAAAATACCATGGCTTGTTTCAGGCTCACCTTAGTCCTCAAAGTGACATCTTTGCTTTTTAACACTTTCAAGAGGTCTTTTGAAGCAGATTTGCCGAATGAAATGTATCATTTGATTTCTTGACTGTTGCTTCCACGGACATTGATTCCAGATACAAGTAAAACGAAATCCTTGACAACTTTCTATTTTCTCTGTTGATCATGATGTTGCTTATTGGCCCAGTTGTGAGGATTTTTGTTTTCCTTATGTTGAGGTGTAATCCATACTGAAGGTAGTAGTCTTTGTTCTTCATCAGTAAGTGCTTCAAGTCCTCTCCACTTTCAGCAAGCAAGGTTGTGTCATCTGCATATTGTGGGTTGTTAATGACTCTTCATCTAATCTTGATGCCACATTCTTCTTCATATAGTTTGGCTTCTTGGATTATTTGCTCAGCATACAGATTGAATAAGTATGGTGAAAGGATACAACCCTGGAGTACACCTTTTCTGATTTTAAACCACTCAGTATCCACTTGTGATGTTAGAATGACTGCCTCTTGGTCTATGTACATGTTCAGCATGAACACAGTTAAGTGTTCTGGAGTTTCCATTCTTTGCAATGTTATCTGTAATTTGTTGTGATCCACACAGTTGAATGCCTTTGTATAGTCAACAAAACATAGGTAGATATCTTTCTGGTATTCTCTGGTTTCAGCGAAGATCTGTCTGATATCAGCAATGATATCCCTTGTTCCACATCCTCTTCTGAATCTGGCTTGAATTTCTGGTAGTTGCCTGTCGATGTACTGCTGCAACCGTTTTTGAATTATCTTCAGCAAAAATTTACTTTCATGTGATATTAATGATATTGTTAGATAATATCTGCATTCTATTGGATCACCTTTCTTTGGAATGGGTACAAATATGGATCTCTTCCAGTCGGTTGACCAGGTAGCTGTCATCCAAATTTCTTGGCATAGACAAGTGAGCACTTCCAGCATTGCATCCATTTGATGAAACATTTCGTTTGGTATTCTGTCAGTTCTTGAAGTCTTGTTTTTTTGCCAATGGCTTCAGTGTGGCTTGGACTTCTTCCTTCAATACCATTGGTTCTTTATCATATACTAACTCCTGAAATGGTTGAACATTGGCCAATTCTTTTTGGTACAGTGACTCTGTGTATTCCTTCCATCTTCTTTTGATGTGTCTTTTGTCGTTCAATATTTTGCCTATAGAATCCTTCAATATTGCAACTTGAGGAGTGGATTTTTTCTTCAGTTCTTTCAGCTTGAGAAATACTGAGCATGTTCTTCCCTTTTGGTTTTCTAACTTTGGTCTCTGCACATTTCATTATAATACTTTACTTTGTCCTCTCAAGCTGCACTTTGAAATTTTCTGTTCAGCCATTTTACTTCATCATTTCTTCCATTCACTTTAGGTACTTTACATTCAAGAGCTAGTTTCACTATCTCTTCTGACATCATTTTGGTCTTTTTTTTCTTTCCTGTCTTTTTAATGATCCTTTGCTTTCGTGTATGATGTCCTTGATATTATCCTACCATTTGTCTGGTCTTCAGTGATTAGTGTTCAATGTGTCAACTCTATTCTTGAGTTGGACTCTAAATCCAGGTGCAATATCCTCAGGTTGTACTTTGGCTCTCATGGACTTGTTTTAACTTTCTTAAGCTTAAACTTGATCTTGCGTTTGAGTAATTAATGGCCTGTTATGCAGATGGCCCGTGTCCTTGTTCTGGCTGATGATTTTAAGCTTCTCCATCATCTCTTTCCACAGTTGTAGTTACTTTGATTCCATCTGGTGAGGTCCATGTTTACAGACTCTGTTTATGTTTCCGAAAAAAGGTATTTGCCGTGAAGAAGTCATTGGTCTTGCAAAATTCTATTCTGTAATCACCAGTGTCATTTCTGTTACCAAGGCCATGTTTTCCAACTACTGATCCTTCCTTGTTTTCAACTTTCACATTCCAGTAACCAGTAATTATCAATGCATCTTGATTGCATGTTTGATCAATTTCAGAGTGCAGAGGTTAGTAAAAATCTTCAATTTCTTCATCTTTGGCCTCAGTGCATGGTGCATAAATTAGAATAGTAGTCATACTAACTGGTCTTCCTTGTAGACATGTGGATATTATCCTATCACTGACAGTGTTGTACTTCAGGATCGATCTTGAAATTTTCTTTCTAATGATGAATGCAACACCATTCCTTATCAATTTGTCATTCCTGGCATAGTAGACCACATGATTGTCTGATTCAAAATGGCCAATACCAGTCCACTGCAGCTCACTAATGCCTAGGATATCGGTCTTTATGCATTCCATTTCATTTTTGATGACTTCCTATTTTCCTAGTTTCATACTTTATGCATTCCATGTTCTGATTATTAATGGATGTTTGTGTTTCTTGTCATTTTGAGTTGTGCCACATTAGCAAATGAAGGTTCTGAATGGTGACTCCGTCCAGGTCACTAAGGTCTACTCTGCTTTGAGGAGGCGGCCCTTCCCCTGTTTTATTTTGAATGTCTTCCAACCTGAGGAGCTCCTCTTCTGGCATTATATCAGACAATGTTCCACTGCTATTCATAAGGTATTATGAATTTAATTGTGTCACCCAAAATGTGTATCAACTTGGCTAGGCTATGATACCCAGTATTCTGTGTTTGTCCTCCAATTTGTGATCTGATGTGTTGTAAATCCTAACTTCTATGATGTTAATGAGGCAGGATTAGAGGCAGTTATGTTAATGAGGCAGAACATAATCTACAGGATTAGTTTATGTCTTGAATCAATCTCTTTTGAGATATTAAAGAGAGAAGCAAGCAGAGAGGAGAGGGACCTCATTACCACCAAAGAAGAAGAGTCAGGAGCAGAGCGCGTCATTTGGACCCGGGTGCCTGCCCTGAGAGGCTACTAGACCAGGCAAGGATTGATGACAAGGAATTTCCCCAGAGCTGACAGAGAGAAAAATCCCTCCCATGGAACCTGTGCCCTGAATTCAGACTTCTAGCCTCCTAAACTGTGAGAGAGTACATTTCTCTTTGTCAAAGCCATCCATTTGTGGTATTTCTGTTATAGCAGCATTAAATAACTAGGACGTAAGGTTTTCACTGGCCAATTTTTTTAGTAGTAGATTTTGAAATCCTTCTTCCTCGGTCTGGAAACTCTGCTGAAACCTGTCCACCATGGGTGACCCTGATGATATGTGAAATACTGGTGGCATAGCTTCCAGCATCATAGCAACACACAAGCCACCACAGTATGACTAACAGATGAGTGGTAGATAAATATATACGTAACATTGAGATATATTATATATCTTTTATAAAAAAAAACAAACCCATTGCCACTGAGTTGATTTCAACTCATATGAATTATACATATAATATATATTATATATATATTTGTAGTGGGGTAGTGGTAGTGTCATTCCCCATCTAACTTCAAAGAGAATGAGAATCAGCATAAGTATCAGCCCAAAGGTGATCTCTAAGAGGTGGAAGTCAGACATACCTCCACTCTCCAACCTTTTTACCAATTCTGACACTAGCCTTTCTCCTGACAGTACTCTATACTTCTCTGCTGGCTTCGATAATTCATTGCAATGTCCACACAGAATTCACAGATCACACTTACAGTTATATGGCTTATTAGGGAAGTAACGTGGGATCAGGATTAACTCGGAAACAACATGAATAGGATCAATGTCAAGAAGTATACCCCCACAGTGAAGAGCACATCCCTCCCTTCCTTAGTGTAGGACATCTTTCTTTCTCAGCCAGCCTGTGGGCCTTGTCTCTGCTCCCTGAAGACAAGCCTTCTCTTGGCCCCTTGAAGAACTTTTCTCGGCCCCCTCAGGACAGGCCTCCTTTTGGCCCCTGCCCTGCTCAAGTGTTACAGCTCTTTTAGCTCCACCTACAAGTGCCTAAAGGCACCCTACTCCACCAGGAAGTCTCCTGCCTGAAGGCCCTCAGCTTTCTTGCTCTGTGGGTCAGCAAACCCACTGTAACCCCCTCACTCTGTGGTCCAGGAAGCCCACCACACCATCTTGCATTGGTCTCCTTGTTCTGCTGCCATCACTTCTGTGTTATAGGTCTCTGTGTCTCCTGGGTCTAGTAGGTTCTAGTGCGGGGAACCTAGGTCCAAAGGATGCACTCTGCTCCAGGTTGTTCTTGATGGTAGTGAAGTTCCCTCAACCTCTTTGGGATAGGTCCTTATATAGGCAAGTGGCAAAATCCTATGGGGCAGATTTTGTACCACCCTATTTTCATAATAGTTGACCAGTCCTCCCTCTGGTCTAAACTGGCTGATCCACTTGTAAGTGGCTCCATCTATTTCCCTAATAACTGACGTTTTCTGCTGGGGCACACACACACATACACACACACACACACACACACACACACACGCATGTATTCTCTCCTCTGTGTCCTTTATTTGGCTATACATTAAAAAATAAATAAATAAAACAAAATCCATTTCTGTCGAGTCCATTTCAACTCATAGCGACCCTACAGAATAGAGTAGAACTTCCCCATAGTGTTTCCAAGGAGTGACTGGTGGATTCAAACTGCCGACCTTTTGGTTAGCAGCTGAGCTCTGCGTTAGGCCTTCTATATTTTATCCTTTATGTGTATTTGGTTTGTTTGTTTTACTTTATGCTTTCATTTAAATAACCTTCTAATAAAAACTTTCCAAGTCATCTAAGTGTCTCTCATAACTGGGTACTGACACATGATTTCCACACCCATGTTTACATTTGTAAAATCCAACCAAATGAAGGCTGAGAACACATCAGTCGCTGTTCCCTGGGAGCTTACATTCTGTTTTTGTCCTTTTTGCATTACCTTTACACGTTAAACATGAATTCTGCCTTGATTACAGTCTGAATTAATCATTATTCCTATTCTTCTCTCAGACAATATAAATAGAATGTTTTATGTGGAATATGTGCCCTTTCATCTAACTAGTCTTTATATAATATTTCAGTTCCATTTATTTTTTACAAGCCACTTTCTGGGGTATAATTTACATGAAATAAAGTGCACACATCTTAAGTGTACAACTAGATGAGTTTTGACAAAAGTACCTACTCATCCATTTCATTTTTCACATTCTCGAAATTAGTCATTATTATTGGATTGAATCGTATGAAATTACAAATAGAGTTTAACCTAATTTTTATTGTACTTGCATTTTATAATCAACGCTTATTTAGATTCACTTATATGTGTTTAAATTCCTTTGCTCCTCATTGCGTCTTTCATTCTATTCTTTCATTCTGTGTTCAATTCCCTTCATCTTGACATACACCCCTTAGTCTGTTGCATATAGAACTTGTTTTGACACTGAATTGTCTTCTAGAACATTAAAGATCTTTTTCTACTGTCCTCTCTCATTGTTGCTGTTAAGTCAGTTGTCAGTCAAATTGTTATTTCTTTTTGAGTAATTTTTCTATTCCCTTTAGGTGCTTTTATGATCTATTGTGATTTTACTATAATCATGTTGATGTGACTTTACTTTTATTTATTGTGCTTGGGATCTGTTGGGCTTCCTGAATTGGGGAAAAGATATTTCCCATGAACTGTTGGAAATTCTTGTTCATTGTTGCTTGGAGTGGTATCCTTCAGTCTCTCCATTCTCCTCTGTTTCCTTTATTTGGCTATACATTAGGCCTTCTATATTTGATCCTTTGTGCCTTTTAGTCTTTCATTTCTCTGTGCTGCATTCTAGGTGATATCCTCATTTACATCTTGATGTTTATTAATCATTTTGATAGTTGTGCCTGATATGATGTTTAAACTGCTCATGGAAATTTAAATTGATAATATCCATACATCTCCTTTTAGAACTCCTATTTTTTTCATAACGTCTAATTTTTTTCTCATAATTTCTTTACCTTCATTTATCATTTTATTTATTTTAAGCATACTTGCTTTATAGAATCATCTAAAATTTGAGGTCTTGGGGTTCTAATCATCTGCTTTTTATATCTGTTGAGTCCTTTTTTAAACATTTTTTTATTGTTGTAGTTTAAATGAAGTTTGCATTTCAAGTTAGTCTCCCATACAAAAAATTTATACATATATTGTTATGTGACCCTAATTGCTCACCCCATACTGTGACAGCACACTCCTCCTTTCCACCCCTGATTCCCCATGTCCATTTAACTAGTTCCTAACCCTTTCTGTCTTCCCATCTCAACTCCAGACAGAAGCTGCCTGTTTAGTGTCTTGTATCTACTTGAGCTAAGAGACACATTCCTCACGAGTATCACTTTATGTCCCACAGTCAAGTCCAATCTCTGTCTGAAGAGCTGGCCTTGGAAATTGTTTTAGTTCTGGGCTGATAGAGAATCCAGGGGCCATGCTTTCCAGGGTTCCTCCAGTCTCAGTCAGACCATTAAGTCTGGTCTTCTTACTAGAATTTGAGTTCTGCACCCCACATTTCTCCTGCTCCATCAGGGACTCTCTGTTGTGTTCCCTGTCAGGGCAGTCATTGGTGGTAGCTGGGCACCATCTAGTTCTTCTGATCTCAAGCTGATGAAGTCTCTGGTTTATGTGGCCCTTTTTGTCTCTTGGGCTAATCCTTTCCTTGTGTCTTTGGTGTTCTTCATTCTCCTTCATTCCAGGTGGTTGGGACCAATTGATGCATCTTAGATGGCAGCTTGCAAGCTTTTAAGACCCCAGACGCCACTCACCAAGGTAGGATGCAGAACATTTTCTTAATAAGCTTTGTTATGCCGATTGACCTAGATGTCCCCTGAAAGCATGGTCCCCAGACCCCTACCCCTGCTACTCTGTCCCTCAAAGTGTTTGATTGTATTCAGGAAGGTTCTTCTGCTGACTTCCCCTGTAGTGTGTACTGTTCTTCCCTTCACCTAAGATAATTCTTTTCTACTGTCTGGTTAGTAAATAACCCTTACCCAACCTCCACACCCTCGTAACCATCAAAGAATGTTTTCTTCTGTGTTAAAACCTTTTCTTGAGTTCTTATTATAGTGGTCTTATACAGTATTAGTCCTTCTGTGACTGACTAAATTCACTCAGCATAATAAGTTCCAGCTTCCTCTATGTTATAAGATGTGTCATGGCTTCACTGTTGTTTTTTATTGTTGTGTGGTACCTTATAGATTTTAGAGATTAGATGCTGATTGGATTTGTCATAGCCAAAATTTTTTTCCCAATCTGTAGGTTGTCTTTTGACTCTTTTGGTGAAGTCTTTTGATGAGCATAAGTGTTTGATTTTTAGGAGCTCCCATTTATCTAGTCTCTCTTCTAGTGCTTGTGCATTGTTACTTATGGTTCGTATTGTGTTTATGCCATGTATTAGGGCTCCTAGCGTTGTCCCTATTTTTTCTTCCATGATCTTTATCGTTTTTGATTTTATATTTAAGTATTTGATCCATTTTGAGTTAGTTTTTGTACATGGTGTGAGGTATGGGTCTTGTTTCAGTTTTTTGCAGAAGGGTATCCAGTTATGCCAGCACCATTTGTTAAATAGACTGTCTTTTCCCCAGTTAACAGTCTCTGGGCCTTTGTCAAATATCAGCTGCTCATAGGTGGCTGAATTTATGTCTGGATTCTCAACTCTGTTCCATTGGTCTATGTATCTGTTGTTGTACCAATACCAGGCTGTTTTGACTACTGTGGCTATATAATAGGTTCTAAAATCAGGTAGTGTGAGGTCTCCCACTTTGTTCTTCTTCTTGAGTAATGCTTTATTTATTTGGGGCCACTTCCTTTTCCATATGAAGTTGGTGATTTGTTTCTCCACCTCATTAAAAAATGCCAGTGGAATTTGGATAGGGATTGCATTGTATCTGTAGATCACTTTGGGTAGAATTGACATTTTCACTATGTTGAGTCTACCTATTCATGAGCAAGGTATGTTTTTCAACTTATGCAGATCTCTTAGTTTCCTGCAGTAGTGTCTTGTAGTTTTCCGTGTATAGATCTTTTATGTCTCTGGTTAGATTTATTCCTAAGTATTTTATCTTCCTGGGGGCTATTGTAAATGGTAGATTTGGTAATTTCCTCTTCGAGGTTCATTTTGTTGGTATAAAGGAATTCAACTGATTTTTGTATGTTTATCTTGTGTCCTGAAACTTTGCTGAAATCTTCTATTAGTTCCAGTAGTTTTCTTGTGGATTCTTTGGGGTTGTCTGTGTATAAGATCATATTATCTGCAAATAGAGATACTTTGACGTCTTCCCTACTAATCTGGATGCCCTTTATTTCCTTTTCTAGCCTAATTGCTCTGGCTAGGACCTCCAGCACAATGTTGAATAAGAGTGGTGCTAGAGGGTATCCTTGTCTGGTTCCCGTTCTCAAGGGGAATGCTTTCAAAGTCTCTCCATTTGGGATGATGTTAGCTATTGGCTTTGTATAAATGCCCTTAATTATATTGAGGAATTTCCCTTCTATTCCTATTTTGTTGAGAGTTTTTATCATGAATGGGTGTTGGACTTTGTCAAATGCCTTTTCTGCATCAATTGATAAGATCATGTGGTTCTTGTCTTTTGTTTTATTTATGTGATGGATTACGTTGATGGTTTTTCTAATGTTGAACCATCCCTGCATACCTGGTATAAATCCCACTTGATCATGGTGAATTATTTTTTTGATATGTTGCTGAATTCTATTGGCTATAATTTTGTTGAGGATTTTTGCGTCAGCGTTCATGAGGAATATTGGTCTGTAATTTTCTTTTTTTGTGGTGTCTTTACCTGGTTTTGGTATCAGGGTTATGCTGCCTTCGTAGAATGAGTTTGGGGATATTCCATCCTTTTCTATGCTCTGAAATACCTTTAGTAGAAGTGGTGTTAACTCTTCTCTGAAAGTTTGGTAGAACTCTTCAGTGAAGCCATCCGGGCCAAGGCTTTTTTCTGGGGGAGTTTTTTTAATAGCCTTTTCAACCTCTTCTTTTGTTACAGGTTTATTTAGTTGTTCTGCCTCTGTTTGTGTTAGTTTAGGTAGGTAGTGAGTTTCTAGAAATTTGTCCATTTCCTCTAGGTTTTCAAATTTGTTAGAGTACAGTTTTTCATAGTATTCTGTTATGATTCTTTTAATTTCAGTTGGGTCTACTGTGATATCACCCATCTCATTTCTTATATGGGTTATCTGCTTCCTATCCCGTTTTTCTTTTGTCAGTTGGCCAATGGTATATCAATTTTGTTGATCCTTTTTAAGAATCAGCTTTTGGACTTGTTAACTCTTTCAGTTGTTTTTCTATTCTCTATTTCATTTAATTCTGCTCTAATTCTTATTATTTCCTTCCTTCTGGTGCCTAAGGACTTCTTTTGCTGCTCTGTTTCTACTTGTTCCAGTTGTAGGGTTAATGTTTTGATTACGGCCCTTTCTTGTTTTTGGATGTGTGCATTTATTGCTATAAACTGACCTCTGAGCACTGCTTTTGCTGTGTCCCAAAGTTTCTGGTAGGATGTGTTTTCATTATCATTTGATTCTGAATTTTATTCCATCCTTAATTTCTTCTATAACCCAGTAGTTTTTGAGCACAGTGTTGTTCAGTTTCCATGTGTTTGATTTTTTTTCCCTTGCTTTTTGTGTTGTTGATTTCTACTTTTTTGGCTTTATGGTCAGAAAAGATGCTTTGTAAACTTTTGAAGTTTTGGATTTTGTTAAGGCTTGCTTTATGGCCTAATATGTGGTCTATTCTGGAGGATGTTCCAGGTGCTTTGGAAAAGAAAGTATACTTGGCTGCTGTTGGGTGCAGTGTTTGGTATATGTCTATGAGATCAAGTTGTTTGGTTGTAGCATTTAGCTCTTCCGTGTCTTTGTTGAGCTTCTGTCTGGATGTTCTGTCCTTCACTGGAAGTGTCATGTTGAAGTCTCCTACTACTATTGTGGAACTGTCTATCTCTCTTTTCAGTGCTGTTAGAGTTTGTTTTGTGTATTTTGGAGCCCTGCCATTGGGTGTGTAAATATTTATTATAGTTATGTCCTCCTGCTGTATTGACCCTTTAATCATTGTATATTTTCCTTCCTTATCCTTTGTGGTGGATTTTACTTTAAAGTCTATTTTGTCAGAGATTAATATTGCCACTCCTGCTCTTTTTTGAGTGGTGTTTGCTTGATATATTTTTTCCATCCTTTGAGTTTTAGTTTGTTTTTGTTTTTAAGTCTAAGGAGTGTCTCTCATAGGCAACATATAGATTGATCATGCTTTTTTATCCAATCTGCCACTGTCTGTCTCTTTATTGGTGCATTTAGTCCACTGATAATTATTGATAGGTATGAGTTTAGTGCTGTCATTTTGATGTCTTTTTTTGTGTTTTGTTCACAGCTTCTTTGTTCCCCTTAATATTCTGTGCTGAGTAGTTTTTCTTTATGTATTTTCTTTTCATCTTTTTCATTGTTGTTGATTTTGTGTTTACTGAGTCTTTATATTTTTCTAATTTTTTATTTTGATTTGTAGGATTGTTAGCTTCCTTTGTGGTTACCTTAATATTTACCCCTATTTTTCTAGGTTTATACCAGTCTTTTATTTCTTTATATCACCTTGACTTCCTCTGCATATGAAAAATCTATGTCTACATTTTTTAAGTCCCTCCTTTTTGTTTTAATGTTGTCCTTTTTTATATATTGACATCTCTGTTTTCCTATTTCAGTGTTTTAGCTTTGATGTATTTTCGACTTCCCTATCTGAGTCGATATCTGGTTGCTCTGTCCTGTATTCTAGCCTTGTGCTGTTTTCTGATGTTACTGATTTTTTAACCGGAGGACTCCCTTTAGTATTTCTTGTAATTTTGGTTTGGTTTTTTGCAAATTCCCTAAATTTCTGTGTATCTGGAAATGCCCTAATTTCGCCATCATATTTGAGAGACAATTTTGCTGGATACATAATTCTTGGCTGGCAGTTGTTCTCTTTCAAGGCTTTATATATGTCATCCCATTTCCTTCTTGCCTGCATGGTTTCTGCTGAGTAATCCGAGCTTATTCTAAGTGACTCTTCTTTGTAGATGACTTTTCTTTTATCTCTAGCTGCTCTTAAAATTCTCTCTTTATCTTTGGTTTTGGCAAGTTTGATTATAATATGTCTTGGTGACTTTCTTGTGGGATCTACCTTATGTGGGGCTCGATGATCCTCTTGGATAGATATCTTTTCATCTTTCATGATATCAGGGAAGTTTTCTGTCAACAAATCTTCAGCAATTCTCTCTATATTTTCTGGTATCCCCCCTGTTCTGGTACTCCAGTCATTTGTAGGTTATTTCTCTTGATAGAGTCCCACATGACTCTTAGAATTTCTTCATTCTTTTTAATTCTTTTATCTGATTTTTCCTCGGATAAGTTGGCCTCAAGTGCTTTATCTTCCTGTCACTAATTCTGACTTCTACTGCCTCAATTCTGCTCCTATGACTTTCTATTGAGTTGTCTAATTCTGTAATTTTGTTGTTAATCTTTTGGATTTCTGATTGCTGTCTCTCTATGGATTATTGCAGCCTATTAAATTTTTCATTATGCTCTTGAATAACTTTTTTTAAGTTCTGCTACTGCTTTGTATGTTGTTTGGCTGTCTCTCTGTTTTGATGAATTTCCTTTCTAATTTCTTGAAGAGTTCTGTATATTAATCTTTTGTATTCTGCCTCTGGTAATTCCAAGAAATTCTCTTCCTCCAGAGAATTTATTGATTCTTTATTTTGGGAGCTTGCTGATGCCATCATGAACTGCCCCTTCATGTGATTTGTTATTGACTCTTGTCTCCGAGCCATCAATAAGTTATTATAATTTTATTTTATATTTGTTCAGTGTGTTGTAGCTTCTTGTTTTGTTTTGTTTTGATATGCCCAAATAGGCTGCTTGTGTGTGCTAGTTTGATTACTGGCACCTTTGAAGCTCTAATGTCCTGTCACCTGGTAGTTAGTTTTGTAACTAAGTATGTGCACACAGGAGTTCATTAAATTTTCCTGTATAGATTCAGCTCAAGTGTCCAGGCAGTCGGTCACCAAATGTGTGATACAGACTCTCATCTACAGTCTTAGAGAGGCATGGATGATTGGTGTAGGCACTAGTATCTGGTTGCAGTAGGGAGTTACACGCTGAGCAAGGCAGGGGGCTGATGGCTGCCCCTGAGTGTCTGAAAGGAAAATGTGTCCCTATTTCCTACAGAGCACAGGTAGGTGAGTTTTACAGCTGGACTATGAGCACCCTACTCTGTTGGCTGCAAAGACCTGGGGGCACCACTTATTCTTGGACCCCTGTAGCAGGTGGCTAGGTGGTATGTGTGGAGCCACCCGTCTCAAGCCCCTGATGCAGACTGGTAAGGTGCCTGCTTAAAGGGCAGAGCCGTGTCATGCATCACAAATCTGCCACTTCACAGCTGAAACAGCTGAAGTTAGACCTCAGGTGTTTACCCTGTTGTACTGTAGTAGTGAGCGCTTACGCTGTTGAGATGAGTCCACACAAGTCTATACAGGGGTGGAAGGCACTCAAAGTCTGTGGTCCTCTTATGCCTGTGCCTAGGCAAAGGAGCTGTACCAACCCTGAGTTCCTGGGTTAGGGGAGCCAGTAGCTTATTTTTTCCCTGTTTGTTAATTTGTTCCCTCTCCAAGGCCAGGAGAATGGGTCAGGGTGCCTTATGGGATCCTCTTCCGGCCAAGGGGACTCAGAGATCTAAGAAGCCAGCTGGACCAGTGCAGAGTGGGGAGGAAGGAGGTAAATGGGAGAGAGGTTTTTCCCAAATGGGTTTTTTCTTTTTTTAAAATCCCTACAAAAAGCCACATGCATGTCCTTATCTTTAGCCATTTGGGAGCTGCTTTTCACTGGTTCGGATTGTCCAAGCAAGATCTCTGCTGCCGGATCTCTCTTGATGTGGAAACTGCCTCCTGAGCGCACGTGCAGGTGTATGCCCACTTCACTGTGTTCCCCGAGCTAGTCTGGGCTGAAGAGCTGCGGCTCCCACGGAGTCCAGTGTGGCACTCCTTGCTTCTTCCAAAGCATCTCCCTCTCCTCCTCCCCCCACCACTCAGTCTGATTCCTCAACTTTGCCTTGTTCAGGGCTCCTAGATATTCATATACAATCAAATCACTTGTTTTTCCAGGTTTTTGTTGTAAGAGGGATATAGGAAGCCGTCTGACTACTCTGCCATTGTGGCCCTGCCTCTTCTTTTGAGTCCTTTGTTGCAGATTGCTTCCTTTTAGATTTTTGACATTTTTTAATGTGAACTTGAATTTGCAATGAGGGAGTTGTTTTTTCCCTATAGATGTACTTTGTGTCCTGGGTGGGTAAAGGCTCCTTTTGCAGCAGTTTTACATGTTCTTCTGCCATAAGCAGGCTTAGGGTAGAGCATTTCAGGGCCATTTTTGTTGTTGCTATTATTAATATCTGGCCTTGGGGTTTCCTCTGGCACCTGTCTAGTATAAATTTGTACACCAAATCCATGAGAAACACAAAACTGGAGTTTAGCTTTCTCTATAAGGGTTTTTTTTCCACCTAGAGCCAGGATAGAGAGTGACTTCTTTGACTTCTCCCTGAGTTGTAGACCTGAAAGTATTTCAGTTCCTCGTTACCTGGATTGCTGCCCTCAGAGGGACTTAGACTTATATAAGATCTTCATGCTCACCTCACTTCTCAAGTGCCCAAGTTTTCATGTGACCACGGAGAGTTAAAAGTCTATCCTCCTGTTATTTCTATGACTCCAGAGCTGCCACTCTGGATCTCAAATTTATTTCCTCTCTTGCCATCTGCAATTTTCCCTTTCTTTTTCCCATTTAAAAAAAATAATAAAGTCTTAAGCATGATGTATAAATTATTTTTTAATCAGCATCTTTACATATATGTAGAGGTAGGGTTCCTCAGTGGCCTAATCTGATGTTTTCTGGAATCAGAAGTCCCAATCCCTCCTTTCTGAAGAGTTGGAAACAAATGTGCAAAAAAAGGTTAATATGCCTTAGTTAAGGTCATGTCATTATTTTGAATTCTAGTCTTTTAATTTCCTGTTTGGACATTTCACCTTAATCTCTTTTTTCCCTCTGATTGCTTTCTTTCTTAAGCCACCATTATCACCTCACTCAATAAAGCAACTCACAAGCCTTTGATGTCATTTCCTCCAGATTCTAGGGTAACTCCAAAGTCTTCTGAATTTCAGAAACGCTAGCAGTAAGTGGCTTGTAAATACAGATGCTGCATAATTTTAATACTATTAATGATTATTATAGAGAAAAATCTCTCCAACACTTCTTTTCTCAAGGATGACTAAATGCCAAGTGACATGAGGTTATGACCTTGACATTGTCCAATTCTTGATGGAATCTTTTAGACCTTTAATATTAAATAATCTCATATTGTCTTAATATATGAGTTTAGTGTTCCTTCAATTTCATGTGATGATTATTTGAGCCCAAGGCAGGTTTAGGTAGTTCTTTAATTGGAGCCTCACTTCATGGTTCTAAGGGAAATCATGATAGATTCATCTGTAGGGTTGGCTTCTATGATGAGACTAGCAGGAATGGGATTTTTTAGGGAAATCTTCTGGTAATGAGTATGATTTGGAGTAGAATTTATTGGAATTTGCATTTTATTCTCATTCTTTATGTAAAATAATGAGTGTTAGCTTAAATTTCATTTCGTATTAAGCCAGACTAACTGGCTATATATCAAGATTCCTATCAGTGTCTCAGATATACTTCATACCTAGGAATCTTGGATCAAAGTTCATGGATCTCACATAGAAATCAGTTGAAAGATTGAAATTAGTATACAAAATTAATACTCAGACACTTTGTAACACATTTACCCTGAGATTTTAGTGGTTTTTAGAATAAGCCTGAATATAACTCTGCTCTGAGAACAATAAAAAAATCAAACCAAACCTGCCGTTGACTTTGACTTATGGAAACTCCATGTGTTACAGAGTAGAACTTCTCTGTAGGGTTTTATTGGCTGTAATCTTTAATAGATCATCAGGCCTATCTTCTGTGGTGCTGCCCGTGGGTTCAAATCACCAACGTTTAAGATATTAGACAAGGACAAACCGTTTGCACTGCCAAGGGACCTCTGTGAACAATGACAACAGTGTCTACCAAGGCATGAAATCTCACTGGATTTTACAATGAATGAGTTAGAGATCAAAGACTCCTTTGGTTAGGTTTTGACTGTCAAGAGCTGTGTCAGCATGTGTGTGTGTGTGTGTGTGTGTGTGTGTATACCTGTGGACATTGAAGCTACAATTCCTCTGATTGGGAAGCAATTTAATCAACATTTCTGTTGACTATGAAGAGAAACTTGCTATAATAGCTGACATATTAGGGAGAGTCAGTGTTGATTCAGATGATCTGCTTGGTAGGCTACGCTCCCAAGATTTTATTACTGATTGAAGAGGAAGATTTTCCTTGCAAAGAAATACTAATCATTTTACTTCCTTGCGTTGTAAGTTTTGCTATACCCTCTATGCTAACCAGATAAACAGAGGTAACATTGATTGAGATGAACCACTTTCCATTAAATTTTGAGACAATCAGAAACTTAGGGAAGAATTTATTCTTACCCCCCAGTTCAAAGCATAAAAACCACCATTGCTTATTAATAAACAACGTAAGTGTGAAGTTATATTGAAGTAGTTCAGATTTCAGTCTAGCATATAAAATATCATGGAAAAAAAAAAAAAAAAAACCAAAAACCCGTACCTTGGTTAAAGAGAAGATCTACAAAGACTTTTACAATTTTATTCAAGAAGGTTTCTTTCGTGTTTATTGTTTTAAAAAGATGTGAGTGATTAAAAAGAAAAGAATAATGTATGAGCATGCGCTGATTGCAACTGAGACTCTAGTAACCATTCTTAAAGTTAACGAATAGAGACCTCCTATGTGGTGTTAAAGTATTCATCCCACTTACAGTATTTTGAAACTTAGACCATCTGGAATAATCCTAAGAAATATGTTTGCCACTAATTTCTGCATTACATTCAGAATTCACTGTTTTAATGAATAGGAATTGACTTGATGGCAATGGGTATGTTTTTTTTTTATGGGTCCTATTTCTAAGCTAGATTTCAATATTGGATACTTGGCATTTTGCATTTGCTAATTTAAAGAGTCTTGCTCAAATGCGGGAGCCTTGCTGGTGCAGTTGTTGAGAACTATAGCTGCTAACCAAAAGATCGGGCTGTTCAAATCCATGAGCTGCTCCTTGGGAACCTTATAGGGCAGTTCTTCTCTGTCCTATAGGGTTGCTATGAGTCGAAATCAACTCTACCACACTGAGTTTTTTCTTTTTTTTATTGTTGTTGTTTTTTAACCCAAATGCAAAAGGTGGAGAAAAACAGCCTTGCTCATCAGAACAGAGAAAGAGAATAACTGTTAACTCATTTTGGATTCCAGTTCTTATGTTTTTACTTAATGGAAAATAGGTAAATGGGTTATCTAAAGGACATTTTGTAAGATATGTGTTTCTTTGCTCCTTTATACTGGTATTATTTTTCTGTAGGAGTCAAATGATGGGACTACTTTATGAGATATCAACAGTATTTCAGATTTTCTGTTAGCTTATTTTTTCCTTCTTTGATATTTGACTTCTGATATACCCAAATTGATAATATTACGATGATCTATATTATGACAGGGTGATATACTATCTTTCATCTTTTACTTAGTGAAGTGGGCAGAAAATATCCTCTCCTAGGAGCTGGGAGACTCATGACTCTTGGCTCATTCATGTTAAAACGGACATGAAGTTTTCTTATCTACCCTTTTCCTCTCCTCCTTTACTTTCATTTATTCATCAATTCAACAAAAATTTATTCTACTCTTGGTTAGAGACAAAACCAAAAAAAATAAATAAATCTGTTGCCATTGAGTCGATTCTAACTCTGGACAGAGTAGAACCGCCTCATAGAGTTTCCCAGGAGTGACTGGTGGATTTGAACTGCAAATGTTTTGGTTAGCAGCCATAGCACTTAACCACTATGCCACCAGGGTTTCCAGTTAGAGACAAGGACAAAAATATTCTGATGCCTACCTTCTGAGAGCATATAATTTAGTCAGGGACACAGAGTTGTAAACATTAGGAAGAATTAAATGGTAAATGTAATGCATAAGGGGCTACTGGTACCCAAAGCGGGCTACTGGTAGTCCACTTTGGTGGAGAGAGCAAAATCTCAATGAAGGAGAAAGCCCCTGAGTTAAGTTTTGAAAGACCAGTAGAGTTAATGAGAAGTGCTGAAAGACAATTTTAGATTGAGGAAGAAATATGTATATAATCACTGGGGCATGAAACAGAATGATATATTTGGAGGAGCCAAAGTAACCTCATTTAACTGCAACAAAGAATGTGTCTAGGAAGAGGAGTGAGAGGAGATTAAATACCAGTGAAGCTGACAAGTTGCAGATCATGAAGGGCCTGGAGTGCATTTTAGAAAGATCTCTCTGGTAGCAGCACTAGGAGGCTGTGAAGATGAGTCGGAGAGACCAGTCAGAAAACAGTGAAGAGACAATGAAGACCTGCACTGAGGCAGCAGCAGTGGGATGCTGAGGAGGTCAATTATTTGAGGGATTTTAAGGAGGGAGATTGGGCAGGTCCAGGGACTGGCTGGACTGGCATCAGGGTAAGTGAGTTGGTAGGGTCAGCCCTGTTTTCCTAAATTCTAACTGGGACAGATGGGAGGATGGTGTTGCCACTCAAAATATAGTGAATAAAGTTTCAAGTTCAGGCTTTGTGAGAAGTAGTACAATGAATTGGACTTCAACTTGCAGAGTTTGATGTGTCTATAGTATGTCTAAGTAGATATACTTTGTTGGATATAGGGTCTGGAGTTCAGCAGAGTTCTGAGCTATCAATACAGTTGTAGGAGTCTTCAACGTATTTTATCTGTCCCATGTATCTTTTCAGAAATAAGTAGCATGGTGATAGAAAAATAAATTGCTTTTCACTATTGTATAGTACGTCCATTTATTAGTTGCACTGGGTTAAGTGTTTTGCATAAATCTTTATTAAATCCTTACTACAACTTTATGGAACAGGTGATTACTAATGCTTAAAGTTATTAAGTAACATGCCCAATGTCACACTGCTTGTAAGTGCTGGAGCAAGAATTTGAACCTGGGTGTTTTTGACTCAGAAACCTGTGCTGTGGACCACTGTATCACCTGACCTTCTGATTTACCTCTTCAGATAATATAAATTACTTCTACTATGTGGCTTGACATCTAAATTTGATGGAATTGGTCCTTCAAAATACTTTTTTAAATATGAAGATAACAGCAAATACTAGGCAAAATCCCATCTAGAGATTATTTTTTTAGTCTGTTCAGACAAAAGAGCAAGTGAGGATCTCTTTGGAAGTAGCACTTTAAAAACAACCTGATGTCTATAGCTCTAAATATAATGCTCTTCCATTTGTACAGAATAGTTGATGAAGAGGGTGTCGTTAATATTTTCAAAGAATTCTATGTGTTACAAACTGTTCTAATATGTTGCTCATGATTCCCATAGAGCTGCGTAGCAGGTATTCTTCTCATTTTATGGTTCAAGAAACTGAGGTGCACAGGCACATCAAGCATTTTGACAATGATTGGTTCCCTCTTTTGCATATTACCACCTCTGTGGCATTGAAAAATATAAAGCTTATATATTAATATGTTGGAACAGCTGATCAAGGATATAATATCCAGTCGAATTGTTGTATAAGTTTTAATTTCCTAAAATCTCCCAAGTGATCAATCTTTCTTTCCCTTGTAAGATGATGGTTTTCCCTTCAAAGAGACTGAAAACTTAATTAAACTTTAGTTGCTGTTTAGCCAAAATACAACACAATTTCATTGATTAGAAATGATAAATCATATTCATAAATTCAATAGCATTAGGAAATGAAAATATATAATGCAATATTTTAGGAAAAGTCACTTTTATGGAGGGAAAGCAATCTTCCAAAGGAGGTTACAAAAACGAAAGTTAACTATAGCATTTATTTGTTTGAACATTTTGTTTCTTTACTAACAAGTCAATATCATTCTAATAACCCACTGACCAGTGGATATCAGCTACAAGAGAACTTATTACTAACTTATCCATTCATATAAGTAGCTTCAGCCTAAGGGTAGGAAAAGTTTTTTAAAGTATATAAACCACTGTAGGTTTACATAGGTTGATGTGGATTCACCACAGTAGGTTTACCTAAAAATGCCACCAGAGGGATGATGTGTATGTTCTTGTAAATACAAGAACCAGGTCATCTAAAGAGTTTTACATCAGAGTATTCTTTTTCTTCTTCTTTTTTTTTTATATTTTATTGTACTTCAGGTGAAGGCTTACAGAACAAATAATTTCTCATGAAACAGTAGTACACATGTTGTTTTATGACATTGGTTAACAACCCCACAACATATCAACCCTCTAACTTCTCAACTTTTTTTTTTTTTTTTTTGGTGAAAATACACGTAGCCAAAGATACACCATTTCAAAAATTTCTACATGCACAGTTCAGTGACATTGACTATGCTCTTCCAATTGTGCTGTTATTCTCACTTAAGATGAAGGTTTACAGAACAAAATGGTTTCTCATTTAACAGTTACTACAAAAGTTGCCCTGTGACAATGGTTAACAAACTCACAACACATCAACAATATCCTTACTTAACCTTGGGTTCCCTATCACCAGCTTCCTCGTCCCCTTCTGCCTTCTGGCCCTTGTCACTGGACTCCTGTACCTCGTTAGTCTCATTTGGTTTTACGGGCTGAACAGTGAACCTCGGAGGTAGCTTCACCACTGAGCTAAAAGGACGTCTGGGGGCCTTACTCTTGGGGTTTCTCCAGTCTCCTTTAGGCCAGTAAATCTGGTCTTTTTTTTGTGAGTTAGAATTATGCTCTACATCCTTCTCCAGCTCTGTCCAGAACCCTCTGTTGTGATCCTGGTCAGAGCAGTCAGTGGTGGCAGCCGGGCACCATCTAGCTGTACTGGACTCAGTTCGGTGGAGGCCTTGGTAGCTGTGGACAATTAGTCCTTCAGACTAATGTTTTACTTGTATCCTGTTCTCTTCATTCTCCCTTGCTCCCGAAGGGATGAGACCAGTGGAGTATCTTAGATGGCCGCTCACAGGCTTTTAAGACCCCAGATACTACTCACCAAGGTAGAATGTAGAGCATTGTCTTTATAAACTGTGTTATGCCGATTGAGCTAGATGTTCCCTGAGACCATGGTCCCCACAGCCCTCCACCCAGCAATTCAGTCCCTCAGGGAGTTTAGATGTGTCTGTGGGGCTTCCATGACCTTTCCTTGTACAAGTTGTGCTAGTTTCTCCTGTATTGTGCACTGTCTCACCCTTCACCCAAGATACCACTTATCTATTGCCTATTTAGTATTTTCCCCCCACCCCTCCCATCCCTGGTAGCCATCAAAGATTGTTACATTTTGTGTGTGAACTTTTTCATGGGTTTTTACAATAGAGGTCTCATACAATATTTGTCCTTTTGTGATTGACTTATTTCACTCAGCATAATGTCCTCCAGTTTCATCCATGTTATGAGATGCTTCACAGATTCATTGTTGTTCTTTCTCATTGCATAGTACTCCATTGTGTGTACGTACCACAGTTTGTTTATCCATTCATCTGTTGATGGGCATCTAGGTTGTTTCCATCATTTTGCTATTGTGGATAATGCTGCCATGAACATAGGTGTACATATGTCTATTCGAGTGACGACTCTTATTTCTCTAGGATATATTCCTAGGAGTGGAACTGCTGGATCAAATGGTGTGTCTATTTCTAGCTTTCTGAGGAAGCGCCATATCATTTTCCAAAATGGTTGTATCATTTTGCATTCCCACGAGCAGTGCATAAGAGTTCTGATCTCCCCGCAGCCCCTCCAACATTTGCTATTTCCAGTGTTTTTGATTCGCGCCAGTAATGCTGGGGTGAGATGGTATCTCATTGTGGTTTTAATTTGCACTTCTCTAATGGCTAGTGATCGCAAGCATTTCCTCATGTGTCTGTTGGCCATTTGAATGTCTTCTTTGGTGAAGTGTCTGTTCATTTCCTTTGCCCATTTTTGAATAGGATTATTTGTCTTTTTGTTGTAGAGGTGTTGGATTTTCTTGTAGATTATGGAGATTAGACCTTTGTCTGACTTGTACTGTCCAAAAATTGTTTCCCAGTCTGTAGGTTCTCTTTTGACTCTTTTGGTGAATTCTTTTGAAGAGCATAGGTGTTTGATTTTAACAAGATCCCAGTTATCTAGCTTATCTGTCGGGGTTTGTGCGTTGATGGTTATGGTTTGTATCCTGTTAATGCCATGTATTAAGTCCTGAAGTGTTGGTCCTATTTTTTCTTCTATGAACTTTATAGTTTTAGGCTTTTTATTCAGGTCTTTGATCCATTTTGAAGTAGTTTTTGTATACGGTGTGAGGTATGGGTCCTGTTTCATTTTTTTGCAGCTGGATATCCAGTTTTGCCAGTACCGTTTGTTAAAAAGACTGTCTTTTCCCCATTTGATGGACTTCGGGCCCTTGTCAAAGATCAGGTGACCGTAGGTGGATGGATTTCCATCTGGGTTCTCAATTCTGTTCCATTGGTCAATGTAGCTGTCGTTGTACCAGTACCAGGCTGTTTTGACTACTGTAGCTGTATAGTAGGTTCTCAAGTCAGGTAGTGTGAGTCCTCCAACTTCATTCTTCTTCTTCAGTAGTGCTTTACTTATTCGGGGCTTCTTCCCTTTCCATATAATGTTAATGATTAGTTTTTCCATCTGTTTGAAGAATTACATCAGAGTATTCTTAAATTCTATGTTTGTATTTAGGCAAAACACTGCTTTAGTAAAAGATGCAGTGTACTGTTTGAAAAAAAAACACTTTAATACTATGTAAGAGACAGATGAAAGTGAAATTTTTAATATACCTTGCATACTTAATTCAGAATTATTTATAGACATTATAAATGATGTTAAATGGTAAAAAGACATAACTGAACGATATTCAGTAGAATTCTGCGGGGGCTCTGATTGCAACAAGAACATTACTAGTTAAAAAAAAAAAATGGTGTCTTATTGTCATCAAAGTAAGAACAACCTAAAAGATAAGCACTTTAAAAGTGGTTTCCCTTTGATTTACTAATTGCATTGGAAAGAAGTGTGACATGAAATGGCAGATTGATAGTTTAAGGTTATTTTGAGTTCTATGCAAAGAGACATCAGTGTTTGGGAATAAAAGTGCCAGTCCTTTACTCTGTGACTAGAGACACTTTATTCTTTGGGAAAGGGTCTCCTGGGGATAAAAGAAATACTGAGAAAACAGTAGAATTAGAACTGAATTTTTAAAGAGATCAGAGAATTGCTTTATGAGGAAAGGCTAAATCAAAATCAGGAACAGCCTTGTTGCTCAGTTGCTTCAGAATCCTAGGACCCCTAGGATTCAATTCACTTCAACAGAACTTTAATTCATTGTCTAGCATACAATTCCAGGGGCCCTGGAAGGAGGATTGCAGAGGACATAGATAGGTCAGGTTAGTACATGTCTTCAAGGAATCTACATTGTAGTTGAAGGTATAAGAGAAGGGCAGAACTAAAATAATATAAAGTATGAGAAATTTCTCAAAAGCTATAAACATAACATTGTGCAGAGTCAGAGGAAGGAGAGATTACACTTAACCAGGAGAACCAGGAAGGGCTTTCTGTAGGAGACGGCATTGATATTGGCCTTGAAGAAGGGGTAGAATCTGGATAGGAGAGTCATATTGGGGAGACACTAAACACAGGTTATAGATACAATGAATTGGGAGGGATGAGTATAGAGCTGGATTGTAGGCATTTGAAGAGACATAGTGAGACCCAAGGCTGGAAGACATAATGAGCTTATATAATAGGGGAAATGAGACACCAGGTGAGGAAATCAGGTAGAGGAGCCCTTGATGGATTTTACAGGCATATGATTCAGTGTAAGAGTGTGGTTGTCTGATAGGCCTTCGTGATGTAAATCCATTGTTTGCTCTTTACATGACGTATGTCCTTGAGCAAGATTAAATTCCTTGGAACATTTATCTCCCTTCCCACAATAAAAAATAGGACTTTTAGTATCTACCTTCTGGAGTTATGAGAATCTTATAAAATAATGATGTTGCTCATTGTATAAAGCAAGTGATCATTAAATGTTTGTTTGATGTTGTTATTGGTTCTGTGATTAAGAAAAATTTCTCTAACAACAGTGTGCCCAGTACATTGATGACACACAAAAGCTGGGGACAGCAGTAAGGAAGCTAAGAGGAGAGAAATAATAAGAAGGTAGAATTTACAGGATTCAGCAACATGTTTTTATGGGGCATTAAGGAAAGTGAAGAGTTAAGGGTGACTCCAAGATTTTGATCCTCATTTGGAGGGAAAAATTAGAAAGCAGTGATAGGTTTTTCTTATGAAAAAGATAAATTAGATTTCTGACACGGTGAGTTTGTAGTCTGGCTGAGTCTTTCATTCAGATGTGTTCCAAAGGCAGTTAGAAATGTAGGTCTAAGATTTGGGAGAGAGAGAGAAGTTAGCAAAGTGAGCTTGGTGATCATCTGAAAGGAGTTAGTTGAAGAGCTGGCACCAAGGGCAACTGTACAGACACAGAAGAAAGCTGAGAATATCATCCTGTGTGAGGCCCAGGAGGAAGATGAGGATCCATCAGGGAAGAAGGAGAATGTAACAGGATAATCCTAATCATATAATCTCATGAGAACTCATCAGTGAAATAGGAGGTTTCAAGAAGAAGGAGATGGCCACCGTGTTAGCAAACACAGAAATGCCAATGGGGTATAAGGATTTTGAGAAACTTCTCTTAAATTTGGTGAAAAAGAGGTCTTTGAAACTGCAAAAAGTATTGGAAGTGGAAGTTAGATCATAAACGATTTTGAAGTGAATAGAAAAGTGAATATAGACTATTAAAAAGAAGATGAGTATAAAAAAAAAAAGACTTGAGTTTGAGAAGGTAGCAGAAAGGAGGGAAGTAGGATGTGTGTGTGTGTGTGTGTGTGTGTGTGCACGCGGAACTGGGATTTATATGTATTTGTAGGCAGAGAGATTGGGATAGGACTTACAGGAGAGGAGAGGGGAGAGAAGGGGAGAGAAGCATATCCTTTGCAGGGGATCTTGAATGGAAGTAAGACCTTAAGTAAAACTGTGAGATCTTGTGGCTGATCCCAAAGACATTTCAAAATTTTAACAAGAACATTTTTTTTGTTAGTCTCATGGTACTTAAATGGCCCAACTCTTATGATGGAGTGATCCCGTGATTATAGTGAACAGTTTGAGAAGAGAGACTGTAAAGGAAACAGCAATGCATGTTCTCAAAAACAGTAATGAGATTAGGATTCAGATAGGCATGGGCTGAAACACTTACTAGCTGTCTGCCCTTAAGCAAGTTTTTTAATATTTGGACACTTCAACTTTCTCATCTATGATAAAATCAACTTAGTGAGCTCCTTTCATTTTCTGGAATAGACAGATAACAGTTGCTAAATTTTGTGTGAGTTACTATTAATATAATTAGAGATATTATTTGTATTTTAATTAATATTATAATTATACAATTAATAACTGTTACTGTATTTTTCCTGGCCATTAAGTTAGTCCATTGTCCACTGAAGTAATCATTTTATAAATGCTTTCCATGTGGACTGAGAATACTGCTTCACGTTCCCAAAGGTAATTTTGATCGTCTTCCTTATTGTAATCAGGAATTAAGCTAGGCTATCAACTCGACTCAGCATTTCCTAATATGTATACTATTATGCAGTTAAATATAACATGATTAGTTCAGAGTGAAGAATCCCCGTCTTCTCCTTAGTGAGATCGCATATATGATTATTTCTTTTTAATGCCATGTTCTATCATCTCAATTTTACGTATGTGCAGTGACAATGACCTTATCAGAGCCCAGGTATTTCTCACATTAGCCCAACACACAGTAGTTTCCCACTGTCCCAGACTGGACAGGACAGTTCCCTGAAGACTTTGAGTACAGTTAGTGTTCGTATGTAGTATTCACAGATCTTTTTTTTCTTTTTTCGTCTTGAATTAGAAAAAAAGTGTTCAAAAGCCTATTTTAAAAATCTGCATCATGGTAGTCATTAAATGTACATCTCTTCCCTTTCCAATTGCACCTAGAAAAGGTGAATCCCCAAGCAAAATTCCTGGATAGCAAATTGGGTTGTAATTTTCTAGAAGTATCTGAACTGAGCACAATCTAAAAATAGAATCTTACGACTGAAGACATCTGATGTCCTCCAGACAGGGCCATTCGAAATCTACAGTGCACTGATAACAATGGATATTATTTTCTGATACCCCCCAGGAAAGCGCCACCTCTTTCTCTTTGACTCATTCAAGGTGATGACAGTAGTTACTAACAAGCTCTTCTCCTAAAACCAGAGTAAAAGGAAATGGACTTAAGGGTAATTACACAGGATTTTCATGAGACATAATGAAGATCTTCCTAGTATTATACGCATTAGTTTTCTTTCTCCCTCTTTAACTTTTCTTAAATGAGCAGAATTCATACTTTAGATAAAATCTTAACTCAAAACCGTGATTTATAAAACTGATAAAAATGGTGGTACTGTGCTAACAGTTGGTATCTCTTTGCCTACTTTTTCGACTTTTTTTTCAATCATCTGCACATATTCTGTCTTAGTCACTGAAGCAGTCTGAAAACCACTTAGAATGTTGTAGACCATTTTCTTAGGTGTTCTCAAGAAAAATATTAGAGTCATCTCTTTTAGGGGTCTTTTAAAAATGTCAGAATTATAGGTTTGTTTGAATCATTTAATGAATACACATTTTGAGAAGCTTTCTCAAATTCCAAGGCAGCACATCTCCGACTAGATTATAAACTCTTTGAGGGTAGGGAAGGTGTTTGAAAGCTGGCAAAACTATGAGAATTTTTCCTCTATGAAAAGATCACACACCAGCATTCAGATAATCGGTGTATAAGAGGTAATGAGTAGGGAGGAAGAACAGACAGTTTTAGAGTCTGTTACTCTACGTGATAAATGATAAGAGAACTAGGCAGGAAGATTTGGGCAGAAAACTGAGCTACTAGAGGCCAATAGGAATATCTCTGGTACTTGATTGGGCAGGGGCAAGGGAAAAGAGGGAATTATAATGGCATTTCTTGAAAGCATACAGGATATCAAGTATACTGGTAACACTTAATCTTCATAGCATTGTCTGAGATAGACATAATATCCATTTTGCAGACTGGGAAGTTAAAGTTCAGAGAGTTTAAGTGACTTGGCTCATTGTTGGTAAGTGGCAGAGCTGGGATTTGAATTCAAGAGTTTTTATCTCCTAAAACCAATTGCCAACCAGTCAATCCAACTCATGGTGACTCAATGTGTGTCAGAGTAGAACTGTGCTCTGTTGGGTTTTCAATGGCTGAGTTTTTGGAAGTAGATCACCAGGCCTTTCTTCCGAAGTACCTCTGGGTGGACTCAACTATCAACCTTTTGGTCAGCAGTCAAGCACGTTAACCATTTGCACTGCCCAGGATTTCCACTAGACTGTGCTAATTTAGGAGCCCTGGTTGCACAGTGGTTAAGGAGGTTGATGGTTTGAATCCGCTAGCCGCTCCTTAGAAACCCTATGGGGCAGTTCTACTGTGTCCTATAGGGTTGCTATGAGTCATAATTGACTTGACAGCAATGGGTTTAGCTTTTGGGTTTTTCTGGTGCTAATTTAAGGAGACTTGGTGGTGCAGGGTTAAGTGCTTTGCTACTAAATGAAAGGTCAGTGGTTCGAACCTATCCTGTGGCTCTGTGGGAGAAAGATGTGACAGTCTGCTTCCATAAAGATTTACAGTCTTGGAAACCCCATGGAATAGTTCTACTCTATCACGCAGGGTCACTGTGAGTTGGAATTGGCACAATGGCAGTGAATTTTGGTGCTAATTTGCAGAGTCCCTTGCTTCTTGAAGGTATTTATTATTTTTTATTGTGCTTTAGGTTAAAGTTTACAGAGCAAATTAGTTTCTCATTAAACAATTAATACACAAATTGTTTTGTGATGTCAGTTGCCAACCCCACAATGTGTCAACACTATCCCCTTCCCCACCCTGAGTTCCCTATTTCCATTCATCAATTTTTCCTGTCCCTTCCTGCCTTCTCATCTTTGCTTTTGGGCTGGTGTGCACATTCAGTCCCGTACACATGACCGAACTATGAAGCACGTTCCTCACGTGTGTTATTGTTTACCCTATAGACCTGTCTAATCTTTGGTTGAAAGGTGAACCTCGAGAGTGACTTCAGACTGAGTTAAAAGGCTGTCCAGGGGCCATACTCTTGGGGTTTCTCCAGTCTCTATCACACCAGTAATTCTGGTCTTGTTTTGGAGGGGGAGTTTGAATTTTGTTCTACATTTTTCTTCCGCACTGTCCAGGACCCTCCATTGCAATCCCTGTCAGAGCAATTGATGACATTTATTAATATTAGTTCCTAGACAGGAATAGTGATAAGTAAACGTCCAGTTCCATGTCTTGGGAGTTTTGCTAAGTGATTATGACATTCTTCCCTAATAAGCATAGCTGTGTCTTTAGAAATATTCTCCATATAGAGATCCAGGCAGTTCCTACCAGTCAATTAGAGCTGGAAATCTATTTGCTATCTCTGTTCTAATCCAATGTATGAATTCCTCTCGTAGCTTCCCTAACAGATATACACCCAGCTTTTTGATAAACTTTTCACTGTCAAGGAGCTTATTGTCTCAAAATGCCATCCTTTCATAGTTAGGTACCTCTAATGATTACACACTTTTGGTGTGGAATCAATCTATATTTATTAACTTATAGAATAAAAGTAAAAAAAAAATATCCACAGTTTTTCTTAAACCTTAAAAAACAGATTTGTGACGTTCTGGCAAAATAGTGCTCTAGGAAGAAGAACCACGCTGTCCCTCCACAACAAAGATCTGAAAAGCTTAGCCAAACAGAGAATACAACAATCCTGAAACCTAAAACATCAAACGAAGAGATAAAGAACTCAGCCAAGCACTAAAAGGAGTGAGAAATCTGACAGAGAATGGAGAGCAGGGAGAGATTCATGCAGAGGTCCCCTACCAGCTAACACAGTGCGGATCCACCATCTTGCACTCCTATTGGAGACCAGCAAACGGGGTACGAGAAAGCCAGCCTCATGGAGCGTCCAGTGGGAGACAAAACAACCAGTAATTTGCGATATACACTTTCCACCCCCCACCCTTCTCCACCCCCACTCGGCCTCCTCGGCTTCCCGCAGCCACAATCTCTTGTATGGGAAACACCAGCTGCTTGGATTCCAAACACCCGAACGGGCCGGCTTGCTGAGTGCCATTTGTTGGCTGCTGGTGTTGCTTTTTTTCCTGCTTCTTTTGATTTCTTCCTTACCTCTCACCACCTCCCCTTCCTTTCGCTCAGATACCTGGCTCCGTACACCATCTTTGCTTCTTTCTGAGGGGCTGCAGAGCGCCGGTAATTTGTGATATACGCTTTCCCACTCCCTGCCCTTCTTCACCCACACTCAGCCCCCTCTGCTTCCCACGGACACAGTTTCTTGTCCAAGAAACACCAGCCTGCACTAGCTGGCTCTCTGAGTGCCATTTGTTGCTGCTAGTGTTGCTTCTTTTTCTGCTTCTTTTGATTTCTTCCTTACCTCTCACCACCTCCCTGTCCTTTCGCTCAAATACCTGGCTCCGTGCACCATCTTTTCTTCTTCCTGAGGGGCTGCGGAGCTCCATTCGAGTGTGGAGCTGCTTCCTGGTCTGGGCTACTGTGCTGGTGGGATCCCGGGGCTTTTGTTCGTTTGTTTGTTTTGAATTGTTTGTTTGTTTTCTTTTCCTTTTCTTGAGTTGGGAGCCCTTTCTGGCCAGGCAGTGCTGTGGGGCAGGGCAAGGAGAGTTCCCCCTCGGCTTGCACAGATGGGAGGAGGGATCCCTGAGGGCATTTCTTTTTTGTTGGTTTTTTTTTTTTTCCTGTTTTTTGGGGGCCTTTCTTGTTTTGTTTTATTATTTTTTTTAATTTGTTTTGTTTTCTTTTCCCTCTTTTTCCATTTTTGTCTTTCTTCATTGCTCAGTTTCTCATCTCTCTATATCTTCCTTCTCTTTCTGATCACTGAATACCTGGCAATGTACACCTCTACGCCTTCTAGCCAGGCTTTACTGCAACATCTGAGAGCGACTTCCCCAGACCTCATAGCTGTACTGGTGGGATCCCTGGGAACTTTGCTGTTCTTTAACCTTTGTGTTTTTATTTATTCATTCTTTTATTCCTCTTCCCCTTTCTGTTTTTCTCCATTTCATAGTCTCTCATCTATCCACTCCAATGACTAGCTCCCCTAGCATTCTTTTCTGTTTATTTGTATGTTTTTGGTTCCTGTTCCTCTCTCCTCTGTCCCATATACATCTTAGCTCCACACATAACAATCTCCCCACTGCATCCTGCTTACCTGCACCATGTGCTTGACATCACACCACCAAGCAGCATAGGCACAGCCTACTGGAACATGCCCTGCACTGCTTACCAGCCTGCTCTGGTGGCTATAGTAAGTGCCACAAACAACCCATCCCAGTAAATCCTCTTCAGCTAGACCTGCCCTGCTGTACCATATCTGAGTAACTGACCCTGCCAATTGGAGAAGGAGGTGAAAAGTATTGTGCCTACACATGAGCAAACGACAAAGAACACACAGTCTGCCTGCTCAGGCATAGTCAGTTTTTTTAAAAAAAGGGACAAAACAAATAAAATCTACAATTAATAAACGAGAAAAAAACTACTGAATTCCCCGAAGACAACAGACAATATCAAAATATTTACAAACACAGGACAGGATGGTTCTAGTAGGCGTCCAAAATAAAACACCAGATGACTCTCCAGTGGAAGAAAATGCACTACAACTACTGGATAGGGAATTCAAATCTCTAATACTCAGAATTCTCCAAAAGCTGAGTCAAAAAGCTGACAAACATGAGGAAAAAATAAACAAATTCATGGAAAATACAGACAAAAAATTGGAAGAATTCAGGAAAATAATACAGGAACAAAATGCCAAAATAAATTCACAACTAGAAATTATACAAAGACAACAATTAGAAATCCAAAAGAAAAACAACAAGATTTCAGAAATGGATGGTGTCATAGAATGGCTGAGAAGCAGATTTGAAACGGTGGAAGACAGGATCAGTGGAATTGAAGACAAACACTTGGATACAACTCTGTTTCAGGAAAACTCAGAAAAAAGAACAAAGAGAAATGAAGAAACCCTGAGAGTTATGTGGGACACAATCAAAGCAAAAATTTTCGAGTGATTAGAATTACAGAACAGGGATAGAAAACAGAAAACACAGAGATGATGATTGAGGAACTGCTGACAGAAAACTTCCCCAATATCATGAAAGATGAAAAGCTGGCCATCCAAGAGGCTCAACGAACCCCAAATAGAAGAGACCCCAAAAGAAAATCACCAAGGCATATCATAATCACACTTGCCAAAACCAAAGACAAACAAAGAATCCTGAGAGCAGCTCATGAAAAACAAGAAGTCACATACAGAGGAGAAACAATAAGACTAAGCTCAGATTATTCGGCAGAAACCATGCAGGCAAGAAGGCAATGGGATGACATACATAAAATTGTGAAAGAAAAAAATTGCCAGCCAAGAACAATATACCCTGCAAAACTCTCGTTCAAATTTGATGGTGAAATTAGGTCATTTCTAGATAAACAGAAATTAAGAGAATATGTAAAAGTCAAACCAAACTTACAAGAATTATTAAAATGAGTTCTTCGATCTGAGGACAAACAGCTTCAGCTCACAGGCAGAACCTAGGATGCAGGATCGTACCAGCCAGATACCAATTTAGGAAATGAACTCTCAAGCACTATCCAAATCCAAAAGAAATACATCAGGGAATCAGGGCAGTTAATCAGTAAATGACAACAAAATCAAAACAATAAAAGAGGGAATAAACGGCATAGATATAGAACCTTCTAATGGAGAGGAAGGTAAGGCCATACCAAGTAATGGTAGACTGTTTCAACCTTAGAAAGATAAGGGTAAAATTCATGGTAACCACAAAGAAAGTTAACAAACATACTCATAAAAAAAAGAGGAAAAACATGAAGTGTCAGCAAAAACAAAACCTACAAAAACAAAAGAAATGAAAAAAAACTCCACAAACAAAAGTAACTGAGCACAAGAGAGTAAGAAGAACAAAGAAAACTTCAGCACCACAAAAAAAAGCACTACAAAATGACAGCAACAAACTCACATCTATCAATAATTATACTGAATGTAAATGGACTCAATGCACCCATAAAAAGACGGAGAGTGACAGAATGGATAAGAAAGCAGGATCCATCAATATGCTGTCTACAAGAGACACACCTTAGAAACAAAGATGTGAATTTATTAAAAGTCAAAGGTTGGAAAAGAATATATCCAGCTAACAACTACTGAAAAAGAGCAGGAGTGGCAATTCTAATCTCAGATAAAATAGACTTTGAAACGAAATCTACCATAAAAGACAAAGAAGGACACTATATAATGATTAAGGGGATGATCCATCATGAAGACATAACCATAATAAACATCTATGCACCCAATGACAGGGCTCTAAAATACATAAAACAAACTCTAACAACACTGAAGAGAGAAATTGACAGTTCCACAATAATAGTAGGAGACTTCAACACACCACTCTTAGTAAAGAATAGAACAACTAAGAAGAAACTCAGCAAAGATACAGAAGAACAAAAGGGCACAATCAGCCAACTTGACCTTATAGACATATATAGAACACTCCATCCAACCGCTGCAAAGTACACATTCTTTTCCAATGCACAGGGAACGTTCTCCAGAATAGACCACATCTTAGGCCACAGAGCAAACATCAACAAGATCCAAAACGCTGAGATAATTCAAAGTATTTTCTCTGACCACAATGCCATCAAGGTAGAAATTAACAATACAAAGAGCAAGGGAAAAAAATCAACTACATGGAAACTGAATAATACCCTGCTTACACATCCGTGGGTAATAGAAGAAATCAGAGATGGAATCAAAAAATTCTTAGAATCAAATGAGAATGAAAACACATCATACCAAAACCTTTGGGACACAGCAAAGGCAGTCCTCAGAGGACAATTTATAGCAATGGATGCACATACCCAAAAAGAAGAAAGGGACAAAATCAAAACATTAACTACAGAACTCAGATAGAAAGAGAACAGCAAAAAAAGTCCACAGCCACCAGAAGAAAGGAAATAGTAAAGATCAGAGCAGAAATAAATGAAATAGAGAACAGAAAAACAATCGAAAGAATCAACAAAACCAAAAGTTGGTTCTTTGAAAGAATCAACCAAATCGACAAACCACTGGCCAGACTGACAAAAGAAAAGCAGGAGAGGACACAAATAACCCAAATAAGAAATGAAATGGGGGACCTTACAACAGACCCGACTGAAATAAAAAGGATTATTACATAATATTATGAAAAACTATACTCCAACAAATTTGAAAACCTAGAGGAAATGGTTAAATTTCTAGAAACACAAGGCCTACCCAAACTACAACAAAGTGATGTTGAAAATCTGAACAGACCCATAATAAGAGAAGACATTGAAAAGGTAACAAAAAAACTCCCAACCAAAAAAAGCCCTAGCCCAGATGGCTTCACTAGAGAATTCTACAAAACATTTACAGAAGAGCTTTTACCAGTACTACTCAAGCTATTTCGGAGTATAGAAAAGGAAGCAACACTTCCAAATTCATTCTATGAAGCCAGCATAACGCTGATACCGAAACTAGTAAAAGACGCCACAAAAAAACAAAATTGCAGACCAATTTCTCTCATGAATATAGATGCAAAAATTCTGAACAAAATTCTAGCCAATAGAATTCAGCATCATATCAAAAAAATAATACACCACGACCAAGTAGGATTCATACCAGGTATGAAAGGATGATTCAACATTAGAAAATCAATCAATGTAATCCACCACATAAATAAAAGGAAAGAAAAGAATCACAAGATCATCTCAATTGACACGGAAAAGGCATTTGACAAAGTCCAACACCCTTTTCTGATAAAAACTCTCAATAAAATAGGTATAGAAGGTAAATTTCTCAACATAATAAAGGGCATCTATGCAAAACCAATGACGAACATCATTCTTAATGGAGAAAGGCCGAAAACATTCCCCTTGAGAACAGGAACAAGACAAAGATGCCCTTTGTCACCACACCTATTTAACATTGTGCTGGAAGTTCTAGCTAGAGCAATAAGACAAGAAAAAGAAATGAACAGCATCCAAATTGGTAATGAACAAGTTAACCTCTCCCTGTTTGTGGATGATGATATGATACTGTACATAGAAAACCCTAAAGACTCCACGAGATAACTGCTTGAACTAATAGCAAGATTCAGCAGAGTAGCAGGATACAAGATAAACATTCAAAAATCAATTGGATTCCTATACACCAATAAGGAGAATGATGAAAAGGAAATCAGGAAAACAATACCATTTATAATAGCTCCTAAAAAGATAAAATACTTAGGAATAAATCTGACCAGGGATGTAAAAGACCTATACAAAGAAAACGACAAAACACTACTGCATGAAACCCAAAGGGATCTACATAAATGGAAAAACATACCATGCTCATGGATAGGCAGACTCAACATTGTGAAAATGACAATTCTACCCAAAGCGATTTACAAATGCAATGCAATCCCAATCCAAATACCAACAACATTCTTCAAAGAGATGGAAAAACTAATCATTAACTTTATATGGAAAGGGAAGAAGCCGGGAATAAGTAAAGCACTACTGAAGAAGAAGAATAAAGTTGGAGGACTCACACTACCTGACTTGAGAACCTACTATACAGCTACAGTAGTCAAAACAGCCTTGTACTGGTACAACGACAGATACATTGACCAATGGAACAGAATTGAGAACCCAGATGTAAATCCATCCACCTACGGTCACCTGATCTTTGACAATGGCCCGAAGTCCATCAAATGGGGAAAAGACAGTCTTTTTAACAAACGGTGCTGGCAAAACTGGATCTCCATTTGCAAAAAAATGAAACAGGACCTATACCTCACGCTGTATACCAAAACTACTTCAAAATGGATCAAAGACCTGAATAAAAAGCCTAAAACTATAAAGTACATAGAAGAAAAAATAGGACCAACACTTCAGGACTTAATACACAGCATTAACAGGATACAAACCATAACCATCAATGCACAAAGACCAATAGATAAGCTAGATAACTGGGATCTTGTTGAAATCAAACACCTATGCTCTTCAAAAGACTTCACCAAAAGAGTCAAAAGAGAACCTACAGACTAGGAAACAATTTTTGGACAGTACAAGTCAGACAAAGGTCTAATCTCCATAATCTACAAGAAAATCCAACACCTCTACAACAAAAAGACAAATAACCCTATTCAAAAATGGGCAAAGGAAATGAACAGACACTTCACCAAAGAAGACATTCAAATGGCCAACAGACACATGAGGAAATGCTTGCGATCACTAGCCATTAGAGAAATGCAAATTAAAACCACAATGAGATACCATCTCACCCCAGCACTACTGGCGCGAATCAAAAACACTGGAAATAACAAATGTTGGAGGGGCTGCGGGGAGATCAGAACTCTTATGCACTGCTCGTGGGAATGCAAAATGATACAACCATTTTGGAAAATGATATGGCGCTTCCTCAGAAAGCTAGAAATAGACACACCATTTGATCCAGCAGTTCCACTCCTAGGAATATATCCTAGAGAAATAAAAGTCATCATTCAGATAGACATATGCACACCTATGTTCATGGCAGCATTGTTCACAATAGCAAAATGATGGAAACAACCTAGATTCCCATCAACAGATGAATGGATAAACAAGCTATGGTACATACACACAATGGAATACTATGCAACAAGAAAGAACAACAATGTATCTGTGAACCATCTCATAATGGATGAAACTGGAGGACATTATGCTGAGTGAAATAAGTCAATCACAAAGGACAAATATTGTATGAGACCTTTTTTGGAAATATCCATGAAAAAGTTCACACACAGAATGTAACAATCTTTGTTGGTTACCAGGGATGGGAGGGGTGGGGGGGAAATCCTAAACAGGCAATAGATAATTGGTATCTTGGGTGAAGGGTGAGACAGTACACAATACAGGGGAAACTAGCACAACTTGTACAAGGAAAGGTCATGGAAGCCCTACAGACACATCTAAACTCCCTGAGGGACTGAATTGCTGGGTGGAGGGCTGTGGGGACCATGGTCTCAGGGAACATCTAGCTCAATTGGCATAACACAGTTTATAAAGACAATGCCCTACATTCTATCTTGGTGAGTAGTTGCCTGGGGTCTTAAAAGCCTGTGAGCGGCCATCTAAGATACTCCACTGGTCTCATCCCTTCAGGAGCAAGGGAGAATGAAGAGACCAGTATAGTATACAAGGAAAAGATTAGTCCAAAGGACTAATTGTCCACAGCTACCAAGGCCTCCACCGGACTGAGTCCAGTACAACTAGATGGTGCCAGGATACCACCATTGACTGATGTGACCAGGATTACAACAGAGGGTCTGGACAGAGCTGGAGAAGGATGTAGAACATAATTCTAACTCACAAAAAAAAGACCAGATTTACTGGCCTAAAGGAGACTGGAGAAACCCAGAGAGTACGGCCCCCAGACACCCTTTTAGCTTAGTGGTGAAGTTATCTCTGAGGTTCACTGTTCAGCCTGGGAGTGGACAGCCCTGTAAAACCAAATGGGACTAATGAGGTACAGAATCCAGTGACAAGGGCCAGAAGGCAGAAGGGGACAAGGAAGCTGGTGATAGGGAACCCAAGTTGAGTAAGCATATTGTTGATGTGTTGTGAGATTGTTAACTATTGTCATAGGGCAACATGTGTAGTAACTGTTAAATGAGAAACTATTTTGTTCTGTAAGCCTTCATCTTAAGTGAGAATGACAGCACAATAGGAAGAGCATAGTCAATGTCACTGAGCTGTGCATGTAGAAATTTTTGAAATGGTGTATCTTTGGCTATGAGTATTTTCACCAAAAAAAAAAGGTTGCAAATTTAGAGGGTTGACATGTTGTGAGGTTGTTAACCAATGTGATAAAACAATATGTGTACTACTGTTTCATGAGAAAACTATTTGTTCTGTAAGCCTTCATCTGAAGTACAATAAAAAAAAAACATAGAAAGAAAGAAACAACTTTGCTTTTTACTACCATGGCATATGCACAAATATATATTAGTTATTTCATATGAATATATATCAACCTTTAGGTACATACGTATCTTACTGATATTCGAAGAAATGGTCAGATATTTCTTTATAGGTGTTAATTTGCATTTGGCAGCTGGCCTTCAATAAAAAGTTCAGTGTTCTTTCAGATACGACTTTGACATTTATTCTTGGCAAGATAAACAGTGTTCTAATGCCTTCCTTCTTACAATATCACACACTCATATAAAAGTAGTAGCAGCAGAGAAAGAAATGAGCTGACCTTTCTATACAAATATTTTTGAATTGATACACTGTCTTGTGATTCTAAACATGAATACCTGATTTAATCATGAGGCTCAATTACTTCTTAAAAAAAAAAAAGAAAATGTAAAAAAATCTAAACATCAAAATCCAAAACTTGAGCAGTGATGGACAAATCTGAATATTTTTGTGAGAAATTAAAGGCAAGTGACTCAACAGTGAATATCAAGGTCAGTAACAACAACAAGCTTCATTCTGGATTAACAGTTTCCTTGAAACTATTCATGATTCAGCGAGATAGAAGACAAAAAGGTAGCTACAGATGTGTTTGTTGTTGGTTTCTCTCTCCTTTATCTAAACACTAGGTCTGTTTTTCAAATGTTTTTAAGAGGCAGTATAGGTGAAAGCCTTTTTCGCCCCTATTTCATTGTTTTTGTAATCTCTTCATGCCCAGTGTAAAACGGTTTCCTATATTCAAAGACCTGGTTTAGTTCTATTCCTCCTCCACCTGTTCCTCAGGGAGGTCTGTGTCTACATGACAGTAAAAGAGCCAGCTGATTTGACCTTTTTAGTAGAAAAATTGAATGGATTTAGTGGCATATAGATATAAATAATTTGGGGTAATGTAGACAGTATTTTTTCCAAAACACTAGGAGATAAAATGATCAATAATAATTATAATAATAGCCATCATTTATTAAACACCTATTAGATGCCAGATGATTAAATGTTGATCTCTAATACTGGGTGACTTTCATAACCTTCATTTTACAGAAGAGGACACTGAGGCTAAAAGAGTTTAAGCCAGTCGGCTAATGCCTCTCTATCAAATAGTGGAGCTTGGATTTGAATCAGGTTTGCCTGGTGTTGCCACTGACCCATTTTAACTCTTACCCAGATTGTGTATTGAACATGTGGATCTAGAAGAGGAAAGGCACATCAGATCCACAGAAGCCTTTTTATGTGGAAATCACACATACTGCACATCTGATTAAACCAAAAAAACCAAACTCGTTGTCTTCGAGTCAATTCCAACTCAGAGCAACCCCATGCATCACAGAGTAGAATTACTCTACAGGCAGTCCCTGGGTTACAAACGAGATCCATTCCTAGGTGTGTTTTTAAGTGGAATTTGTAGGTAAATCAGAACAGTGCCTACGGTTCTTATTTAGCCTTACTTTGGTGCAAGAAGAAGCCCCGGTGGTGCAGTGGTTAAGAATGCGGCAGCTAACCAAAAGGTCGGTGGTTTGAATCCACCAGACACTCCCTGGAAACACTATGGAGTGAAACACTTCCTAAAGGGTTGCTATGAGTTGGAATTGATTTGACGGCAACAGATTTTTTTTTTTTTTTTTTTTAGTGCAAGAAAAGGCTCGAAGCCTTGTCCATGATTTAAACGTTGCATGTGCAGCAGGTGAAGGCTGTTGTGATGAAGAATTTGTTGCAAGTAGGGGTTGGGTCATTTGTGTCAAAGTGAGGGCAAATCTACATAACATTACAGGGCATGTACAAGTTGTCCCTAGGTCTGTTGTTCATAATCTGGGGACTTACTGTATAGGGTTTTCTTGAATGTAATCTTTACGGAAGCAGACCACCAGGCCTTTCTTCTACAGCACCACTGGGTGGGTTCAAATAGCCAGACTTTAGGTTGAATGAGCACAAACCATTTGCTCCACCCAGGGACCTTCACATCGGATTGCACATGCTCTATTTATTGGGGAAAAATGGTTAAAAGAAAGAAAATGCTCTAAGAGGAAATCTGTACAAAACTATGAAAGTCCTGAGATGCATTCTTTTCCAAAAGTTTAGATTTAAGACCAAGAGAGAACTATGGGCCGCCTTCAATTTCCAGACTCCTCACGACAGTAGTTCTTCTTCCTCTGTTCATTTTACAACTAGCTGTCTGTGGTTTTATTACAACTTTAATTGGCTAGAGCCTTTAATTATGCTTGTGTCAATCAATTTGTGTGAAATAACAAGCATAAACTTTCTTCCATTTTCAAAAGTGAACATGTGTGCAAATTCAGATTCTTTTTTTTTTGCCACTGTATGTATCCTTCACTCTAGTCTCCCATTTCTATGTAGTTTGTGTCTCTCAGACTTTATGTTATTAGCTGTGGAACGTGACAGGTAGAAAGAAGGCGCAAGGTCATTTCATTATTCTCTGAATCAGTTTCAGGCACATCTTTCTTGGCTCAAAAAAAATCTATATGATAACTTGCAATTTACGCTTCTGCTATAAATGTCCCTTTTCTGATGGCTTTCCTTCAGTTGTCTGATTCATTGTAAATGTTAAAGCAGAAATCAAATTTCTCATTGAGTGTTCTACAGTTTACTCTAAAAATGCAGATAAAAAAATGAAAATGCCCATCCGACTCTGGGTAGATGATATCAATGGCAGCATAATTTTTGGATCTTCCTGAATCCCCACATAAATACAGAGTAACTAGAAAACAAAATAAAAAAAAAGAAAAAACTCAACATTTACAGTGCTAGGTAACATAGTAACTCCAAAGCCCCGAAGTACAAGCAGGTGGGGAGAAACCACCAAGAACCACAAAACCTGTGTGAAATTTGTGTGGTGGGAAGCACTGAGACACAGAGACTTGATCCCTGATTTCCCCTTGGAGAAAGGACTCATTGTCCTGCTGGAGGAATGTGGTTAGCTGATGGCTTTTAGCTATTACTTTCTTCAGATCTGCTTCACTTTTGAGTGGAAGTCATGCCTTTCTTGGGGTGGCCCCAGCCAATGACTGAACAAGACTGTGGTCAAGGGCCTAGCAATTTCTGACCAAAAGGGGGCACCTTTAGTAAGCAACACAGATCTGCATTGCGGTTTGAAGGTTCTTTTTGCCTAGTCCTTCTTCCTCTCTTTTCCTATCAGAGTGTTACAATTTTGCATTCCTCACAACGTCTCAGTGTCTGCTTCCGGGAGGACCCCACTGATACAGAGGGCCAGAATTGATCTGAGAAAGCAGACAGTAAGGTGGAGTCTGGGGACTGATCACTAACCATATGGTTGGCAATGAGGACTTCATCCTGGGTGGTATATGGGATATAGATAGTCCCAGGTGCAAGATGGTAGATCAACTGCTAAAACTTACTGGTAGGGATTGGGAGAATTTTTTGGTAGAGCAGACTCTGAGTTGCAATGATTCTGTCTTTGAAAATGTATGGGAAACAACGTATACAAAGACAATGGAATTGGCTGGTTCTTATTAAGTGGAATTGATGCTCTATAAAGGATTAACGAGATGAACAGTTAACAATTATAAACTAAGTATGAAGTCTAGAAGACTACTTTGGTAGCTTATAAAGCTAAACTCCCTCCCTATGGGGAAGACACTCTACCCCTCAAAACAACAAAAGTCTCCCTCAGAGTTTGCTCTTGCCCCCTCTCCTGCGTTCTAGATCAATTACTAGTGTTAAGTTACAGCATAACCCAGCTGGGTGCATGCTGGGTCTGATAAGGGAAGAAAGGAACTATACCCCAGAGGAGATGAAAGAATTAGCTAGCATATACTAGGAAAAGCTGGGGGAATACCCATAGGGTTGGGTTTTTTAAAAAATGTTTTCCCATACAAAAATTTATACAGGCATTGTTATGTGACTCTAATTGCTCTCCCCATACTGTGACAGCACACTTCTCCTTTCTACCCCTGATTCCCCATGTCCATTCAACCAGTTCCTAACCCTCTCTGCCTTCCCATTCTCACCTCTGGACAGAAGCTTCCTGTTTAGTCTCTTGTATCTACTTGAGCTAAGAGGCACACTCCTTACGAGTATCACTTTATGTCCCACAGTCCAGTCCAATCCTTGTCTGAAGAGTTGGCCTCAGAAATTGTTTTAGTTCTGGGCTGATAGAGAATCCAGGGGCCATGCTTTCCAGGGTTCCTCCAGTTTCAGTCAGACCATTAAGTCTGGTCTTCTTACTAGAATTTGAGTTCTGCACCCCACCTTTCTCCTGCTCCATCTGGGACTCTCCATTGTGTTCCCTGTCAGGGAGGTCATTGGTGGTGGCTGGGCACCATCTAGTTCTTCTGGTCTCAAGCTGATGAAATCTCTGGTTTATGTGGCCCTTTCTGTCTCTTAGGCTAATCCTTTCCTTGTATCTCTGCTGTTCTTCATTCTCCTTTACTCCAGGTGGTTGGGACCAATTGATGCATCTTAGATGGCAGCTTGGAAGCTTTTAAGACCCCAGACGCCACTCACCAAGGTAGGATGCAGAACATTTTCTTAATAAGCTTTGTTATGCTGATTGACCTAGATGTCTCCTGATGGGCCCCAGACCCCTACCCCTGCTACTCTGTCCCTCAAAGTGTTTGATTGTATTCAGGGAGGTTCTTAGCCATGGTTTAGTACAGTGTGCTGACTTCCCCTGTAGCGTGTGCTGTCCTTCCCTTCACCTCAGATAATTCTTCTCTACTATCTAGTTAGTAAATAACCTTCCCTCTCCCTCCCCACCCTCGTAACCATCAAAGAGTGTTTTTCTTCTGTGTTTAAATCTTTTCTTGAGTTCTTATAATAGTGGTCTTATACAATATTTGACCTTCTGTGACTGACTAAATTCACTCAGCATAATGGCCTCCAGCTTCCTCCACGGCTGTTTCACGGCTTCGTTGTTGTTCTTTATCTTTGTGTAGTATTCCATTGTGTGGATATACCATAATTTGTTTATCCTTTCATCCGTTGATGGGCTTCTAAGTTGTTTCCATCTTTTTGCTGTTGTGAACAGTGCTGCAACGAACATGGGTGTGCATACATCTATTCATGTGACAGCTCTTATTTCTCTAGGATATATTCCAAGGAGTGGGATAGCTGGATCATATGGTACTTCTATTTCTAGCTTTCTAAGGAAGCATCAAATCGATTCCAAAGTGGTTGTACCATTTTACATTCCCACCAACAGTTTGTAAGTGTTCCGGTCTCTCCACAACCCCTCCAGCATTTATTATTTTGTGTATTTTGGATTAATGCTAGCCTTGTTGGGGTGAGATGGTATCTCACTGTAGTTTTGATTTTCATTTCTCTAATGGCTAATGATCGTGAGCATTACCTCATGTGTTTATTAGCCACCTGAATGTCTTCTTTGGTGAATTGCCTTTTCATATCCTTTGCCCATTTTTTAATTGGGTTATTTGTCTCTTTATTGTTGAGGTTTTGCAGTATCTTGTAGATTTTAGAGATTAGACACTGATCGGATTTGTTGCAGCCAAATTTTTTTTGCCCAATCTGTAGGGTGTCTTTTGACTCTTTTGGTGAAGTCTTTGGATGAGCGTAAGTGTTTGGTTTTTAGGAGCTCCCATTTATCTAGTCTCTCTTCTGGTGCTTGTGTGTTGTTACTTATGGTTCGTATTGTGTTTATGCCATGTATTAGGGCTTCTAGTGGGGTTGGATTTTGAGGGTAGTAGATCAAGGAGTCTGTGGGGGATGCAAATGGCTAATGTGCTTACTACTAACTGAAAGTTTGGAGGTTCAATTCCATCTAGAGATGCCTCATATAAAAGGCCTGGCAATCTATTTCCAAAAAACAAGGTACTGAAAACCCTATGGAGCACAGTTGTATTCTGACACACATGAGTCAAAGTCCCCTCAACAGCAACTAGTTGGGTGGTTGATAGATAAAAGGCACTGAAACATAAGATTGGATGAGGGAAATTTTATTCACTTGAGCAAACTTTCTTGGAATGTGAGATGCAATACCACGAAAAGGACCCCAGAAGGTGATGCAAACTTACTTCTTTGGTGGCTCTAGGAACTTGGAGAAAGGGATTGCACAAGCTGAGTGAAATTGAAATGCCTGAATTGCAATGGCAGAGGGAAGAGCAAGGGATTTAAAGTGTCATGGAAGTGGGCAAACTGGAGTGGCTGTATTATAAGGCCAGAAGATCCACTGGAGGATTATGTTCTACAGAAAGAGCCAGAGGACACAACATTCACCAAGGCTACTAAGAATTCTGGTGAGCAGTGCACTAGCATTACTAAGAAATTCAGTAATGGCTCTCATCTGGAAGGAAGGCTGATGGTAAAACAGACTCTTACAGAACTTGGCTTGTTGACAAGAATGGGGATGATACAACTGCCCACCCCAAAGTAATAGACGCCATGAAGGGCAACCAAGTGGGCTTGACACACAGAGAATTGTAAAGGTTAATAGACATGGCATCCTCAGGGGCAAAATAGATGGACATCCAACGAGGTTATTGCTGAATATATATAATGAAAAGAAAGTAAAGGGGCAATGTCTTAATTTCCTAGCATACCAAAATCTGATGTCAGATGGATCTTCTCTGAAAGCAGAGAATACCAGAAAGATGTTTACTTGTGTTTTATTGACTATATAAAGGCATTCAACTGTGTGGATCATAACAAATTATAGATAACATTGCTAAGAATGGGAATTCCAGAACACTCAATTGTGCTTATGTAGAAACTGTACATAGTCCAAGAGGCAGTCATTCGAACAGAACAAGAGGATACTGAGTGGTTTAAATTCAGGAAAGATGTGTGCCAGGGTTGTATTCTTTCGCCATGATTATTCAATCTGTACACTGTGCAAATAATCCAGGAAGCTGGACTACCTGAAGAAGAATGTGCCATCAGGATTAGAGAAAGACTCGTTAACAGCCTGCGATACGCAGGTGACAAAAATTTGTTTGCTGGAAGTGAAGAGGACTTGAAGCACTTACTGATGAAGATCAAAGACTACAAACGTCAGTATGAATTACACCTCAACATAAAAAAAATACAAAAATCCTCACAACTAGACCAATAAGCAAAATCATGATCCATAACCAAAAAAACAAACCCGTTGCCGATTCCAGCTCATAGTGACCCTGTAACAGAGCAGAACTACTCTATGGAGTTTCCAAGGAGCGACTGGTGAATTTGAACTACTCACCTTTTGGTTAGCAGCCATAGCTTGTCAAAGCTCCTAACCACTGTGCAACCAGGGTTCCAGTAACATTATTATAAATGGAAAAAATATTGAAGTTGTCAAGGATTTCATTTTATTTGGATCCACAATCAATGCCCATGGAAGCAACAGTCAAGAAAGCAAATAATGTATTGCTTTGAGCCAATCTGCAGCAAAAGACCTGTTTAAAGTGTTAATTAAAAAGCAAAGATAAAACCTTGAGGATTAATGTGCGCCTGACCCAAGCCATGGTATTTTCAGTCACTTCATATGCATGTGGGGCCCTGGTGGTGAAGTAGTTAAGTGTTTGGCTGCTAACCAAAAGGTTGGCAGTTCGAATCCACCAGCTGCTCGCTGGAAACCCTATGGGGCAGCTCTACCCTGTCTTATAGGGTCGCTATGAGTTGGAACCAACTTGACAGCACCTAACAATAGGAACATATGTTTAATGTTGTTAGGATTTTATAGCTTAGGCCTGTGTAGTGGAAAATAAATTTGGAGATGGGTAGAAATCAATTTTTGTGAAACTCAGCACTGGATTCTAAGAAAGAACAAGTTTTTTTCTGAAATAAAAGACTTCTTTTGACCTGAACCTCTCTTCCTCTCAGACATTTTCAGTTCTCTAAGATCTAGAATCTCTAATGTCTTACATTCCGACTGGATTGGTACATTTTCTGTTACATCCAGCCCTTAGATTAGATTGTTAACCACCTTCTAGGCAGAAATTTGCACAGCAGGAAGTTGACAAAGTACACAAAATTATGGGAGGGAAAGTTAGTCTTCCAGCTCTTCTAGGAGTTTCCTCTGGCCTTAATTAACCAGTTGGTCCAAAGGCTTCTCTTTACAGTGGTCCACAACCACTCTGTGGATTTGTTTGAATGAAGTACTTTGTTGAGTAGGTCTGTTGTACCAGGGAGCTGGCTCCCATGCTGGGCAGTTTCACTGTCCACAGGTCTGTTTGGGTGACACAGAGTAGACATGAAGTACTTACTGGTATTGCAGTGCCTTTATTTTATTTTTTCCCTAGAAATGATCAGTTAAAAGGCAAAGACAAACCAATCAGTATACTAAACCTTACCCATCAGCTTCTATTGTGGGTGGTGACACTGATCTTAAACTGCTAAAACCTTAAAATTCTCCCTTTAAATCTAAAGTAGCCATGAATAATCCCTTTTTAAAGATGTAGTGCATGAATAAAGCACTGTGCACTTTGAGAGTGTTATTCAAAATAAAAAAAGGTGTTATTCATATTACCTCTTTTACTGTAGAAAATGCATGCTTGCTAACTTGGGCTTCAGCTGTTGTTAAAAGAAAATCTGCAGATAGAGCAAAAGGGCAAAGGGTGACATCTGGCATAACAGACTTTCTAAGATGGTTTTGGCATAAAGCCTGCATTAAACAGCAGAAGTAGAAAAAAAATCTTTTGAAATCAAAAAGAAAAAATGGGGACAATGCAACATTGACTTCTAATCTTTAGTAAACTTGTTTGAAACTAGTGCAATTGTTTTGTTGTTTTTATGACCTGAAATGGGCCATCACCTCTAATATTGGCTCTGAAAGACAGGAGAATATGACCGTGTGATATTTTCTCAAGTGGGAGGAGGTTGAATCTTTTTATAAATTCCCAGCCTCTGTACACTTGACTTTGCCTTTTCACCTGAGTGAGTAATGCACAGAAATGTCCATGTTATTACAGGATCTCCTCCACTTGACTTGTTTGGATACTTGCTAAATGCAATGCATCAAGTGCTACTTGAAGTAATAAAGAATATATTTAATCTCCAAAACAACAGTGGCATAGAAATTATGATCCCTATAGCATGAGAAGAAAATAATATACTGCTTGATTTAAAACAAGGGACAAATTAGGATAAAGCTTTCTAAATCATGTAATTACTGAAGACATTGAAAGATAAGGGTCACTGTAGAGAATTACCTTTGCAGGAAGCAGGTTTAAGACTAGCAATTTTACTTGCTCCCGTTTTTCTTAAACTATATGATTTTGCCTGCATCATCTCAGCTTGAAGCTGAGTGGGTGAGAACGAGGAAGGAGCAAAGCTTTGATTCTGAATGATCAATAGCCCATTGTTGAATGGCTCCAAGGCAGTGATTCTGCTGGATTCTGAGTGACTGATTTTTTTGGTTAGCTCTGATCCGAGCAGGTCCAATTAGAGTGTGCCTATTGCTGAGATATGCATGCTTATCTGTGAAGTGACCAAGCCATGGCAACAATTTTGTTAAAATATCAGCCTTTGTGTTTGGCCTTGGACCCCATTCAGTTACATTGGAGCTTGAACTTTAATGATGTAAAAGACTTACACCTTCACCCTAGTTTCTCACATGGAGATGAGAGTAAGAATATTATCCATGGTGTGACCTTGATCTGCACATGACTAGATCTCAGTGGGAGTTTGGCATGTGAATTGGGGACACAATATGGCCTTTGAGAGCTGTTTATAAATAAAACCTGTGTTGACTCACATGATTCATAAAGCCATGATTGTAGAGTTTAAGCATATATGTTTGCTGAGAGAGTGAAATTCATAGACAAATAACAGAATGTTACTTTTATATACTATCTATTCAAAACACTTTTGAGGGTAGAGTTCTTTGTCTTAGACATTGAAATACATGATTTGCTATTCCTAATTTTCCATTAATTCTAATGGGATGAAAAATTAGGTCCCCCTATTTGGTTATTTTAAATGAAAAAGAACTACAAATAGAAGGAGACTGGGAAGAAAGTCTTAAATAAAAGAAGAATGAGATTCTGAGAACTTTATTTATTGGGGATGTACCTGAGTAATAATGAAGAATGCAATTATCCTGAGTGTCAGGTTGACCTGAAGATAAAGGACCATGGATTTAATTTTTTTTCTCTCTTTGCTGTTACTTTACTTCTCCCTGCTTTGTCTAACTGGGTTCAGGGCCACAAACACTAGATCCAAAATGGAAAAGAATCAAAGTCAAGTGTGGATGGGTGTGAGTATTTGAGGATTAAGGAAGAAGTTAAAAGACTAGATGAGGACATAGGCTCTGAAATCACATTGCATTTCCAATCATAATTCTGCCACTGACTATGTCTGTGGGTTCTTATACTCAAGTAATCTCTGTAGCCTGGGGATAATATGGATGGATGTGGTGGACTGGTACTCAAAAATCACTCTACCCTCCATCCGGTCTTCCTTCCTCATCTGCAGAGTGTAGAAAGCTAAAAACTGTATGTCTGAGCTTATTTGCTTCTACCCATGGAAGATTCAGTCTATAAGAATTGTTCTTCCTCCATAAACTACTAGAAAGATGGACAAACTTTATAAAAAGAACTACTTTCAGAAATTTGACATCAGGCACCATAAGACTATGATCCTTGTGATTAGAGAAACAAGTGAGGTGAGCCATACAGTTTTCCCAGCTTACTGCTTGAGAAGTTTCCAGGCCGCAGCATAGAAATGGGAAATCAAAGAAACCTGATTGTCTTGCTGAAAAGAAGAGATAAAATTAGGGTGCAGTGAGGCCAACTTGGATAAAATTTGCAAGACAGAAGGAGGAAACGGTAAAAAAAGAGAGCACCAGATGTTTGCAGATGGGTCCTCTTAATTTTTTGACTGAATATTGATTTTGCATACTCATGAGGTAAAATTTCATATGGCTGGGAGTAAAATAAAACAACTGGAAGTCAGTAGGACATACAATTCCAGGAGTACATAAGGCCAGAAATACTTCACATTTCTACCAATGAGAGTGGTTAAACTTCACAACACACAAGCCATTGTATAGAGTCCTTAGAAAGGTCATGATTTAGTAGTGAAGATAAATTAGTCTAGAGTAAAGACTGTTCTGAACAAGCCAGGAAAAAATCAATACATAAATAAGAAAATGACAAAAGGATTAAATAGAACTGAAAGTCACTTTATACGAGCCAGAACAAAGCTGGCGTTCTTTAAAGGAATATAAAAAATTTAATACTCAACATCTTTAAATTCATAATACCTGACATTTAATTAAAAAAAAAAATCTGGCAGGTAAAGCAGGAAAATATTAACCATAACCAAGAGAAAAGTCAATCAGTAGAGGCAGACCCAGAAATAACAGAGATGATAGCATTGATGGTAAAGGACCCTAAAGTATCTATTATGAATCTTAAAAATATGTTTAAGGATATAAAAGAAAAGATGAACATTATAAAGAGAGAAACGGAAACTATGAAAAAGACCCACGTAGAACTTAGCACAATGAAAGTACAATATCTGAATAAAAAATACACAAGAGGAGTTAACAAATTTGACAGAGCAGAAGAAAAGATCAGAGAACTAGAAAACATAGCATTAGAGATGATAGAAAATGAAGCATAGAGAGAAAAAAAACGACTGAAGTATAAAAAAAATTGATAAATCAAACATCATCAAAACTTGTTTTTTGGAAGAAATAAAAAAGTCACAGACTTCACAGCAAAGGCAGTTCTCAGAGGACAATTTATAGCAACAGATGCACACATTAAAAAAGAAGAGAGGGACAAAATAAAAACATTAATTACAGAACTCAAACAAATAGAAAGAGAACAGCAAAAAAAAAAAAGCCCACAGCCACCAGAAGAAAGGAAATAATAAAGATCAGAGCAGAAATAAATGAAATAGAGAATAGAAAAACAATAGAAACAAGCAATAGAAAGAATCACCAAAATCGACAAACCCCTGGACAGACTGACAAAAGAAAAACAGCGGAGGATACAAATAATCCAAATAAGAAATGAAATGAGGGACATTACAACAGACCTAACTGAAATAAAAAGGATCATAACAAAGTATTATGAAAAACTATACTCCAATAAATTTAAAAACCTAGAGACTATCACAAAATGATGTTGAAAATCTGAACAGACCCATAACAAGAGAAGAGATTGAAAAGATAATAAAAAAACTCCTAACAAAAAAAGACCTGGCCCAGATGGCTTCACTGGAGAATTCTACCAAACATTCAGAGAAAAGGTTATACCAGTACAACTCAAACTATTTCAGAACATAGAAAAGGAAGCGATGCTTCCAAATTCATCCTATGAGGCCAGTATAACCCTGATACCAAAACCAGGCAAAGACGCCACAAAAAAAGAAAATTACATACCAGTATCTCTCTTCTAGCCAATAGAATTCAGCATCACACCAAAAAAATAATAAACCACAACCAAGTAGGATTCATACCAGATACGCAAGGATGGTTCAACACTAGAAAATCAGTCAATGTAATCCACCACAAAATAAAGGAAAGAATCACGTGATCATCTCAGTTGATGCAGAAAATGCATTTGACAAAATTCAACACCATTCCTGATAAAAACTCTTAATAAAATAGGTATAGAAGGGAAATTTCTCAACATAATAAAGAGCGTCTGTGCAAAACCAACAGCCAACACCATTCTTAATGGAGAGAGGCTGATAACATTCCCCTTGAGAACAGGAACAAGACAAGGATGCTCTTTGTCACCACTCCTATTTAACATTGTGCTGGAAGTTCTAGCTAGAGCAGTAAGGCAAGAAAAAGAAATGAACAGCATCCAAATTGGTAATGAAGAAGTTAAATTCTCCCTGTTTGCAGATTGTATGATACTATACATAGAAAACCCTAAAGACTCCACGAGAAAACTACTTGAACTAATAGCAAGATTCAGCAAATTAACAGGATACAAGATAAAAATACAAAAATCAGTTGGATTCCTATACACCAACAAAGAGAACAAAGAAAAGGAAATCAGGAAAACAATACCATTTATAATAGTCTCTAAAAAAATAAAATATTTAGGAATAAATCTGACCAGGGATGTAAAAGACCTATACAAAGAAAACTACAAAACACTACTGTGAGAAACCCAAAGGGATCTACATAAATGGAAAAACATACCATGCTCATGGATAGGCAGACTCAACATTGTGAAAATGACAATTCTACCCGAAGCAATTTACAAATACAATGCAATCCCAAACCAAATACCAACAACATTCTTTAAAGAGATGGAAAAACTAATCATTAACTTTATATGGAAAGGGAAGAAGCCCTGAATAAGTAAAGCATTATTGAAGAAGATGAAGAAGGTAGGAGGACTCCTACCTGACCTCAGAACCTACTATACAGCTGTGGTACTAAAAACAGCCTGGTACTGGTACAACGACAGATACATTGACCAATGGAACAGAACTGAGAACCCAGAAGTAAATCCATCCACCTACAGGCATCTGATCTTCGACAAGGGCCCAAAATCCATCAAATGGGGAAAAGACAGTCTTTTTAACAAATGATGCTGAAAAAACTGGATGTCCATCTGCAAAAAAATGAAACAGGACCCACACTTCACACGGTATACAAAAACTAATTCAAAATGGATCAAAGACCTAAATATAAAGCCAAAAAGTATAAAGTTCGTAGAATAAAAAATAGGATCAATGCTAAAAGCCCTAATACATGGCATTAACAGGATACAAACCATAACCAACAACACACAAACCTCAGAAGATAAGCTAGATAAGTGAGATCTTCTAAAGATTAAACACTTACGCTCATCAAAAGACTTCATCAAAAGAGTAAAAAGAGAAACTACAGACTAGGAAAAAATGTTTGGACATTACAAGTCAGACAAAGTCCTAATCTCTATAATCTACAAGAAAATCCAACACCTGTACAAGAAAAAGACAATAATCCAGTTAGAAAATGAACAAAGGAAATGAACAGACACTTCACCAAAGAAGACATTCAAGCGGCCAACAGACACACGAGGAAATGCTCGCGATGATTAGCCATTAGAGAAATGCAAATTAAAACCACAATGAGATACCATCTCACCCTGGCATTACTGGCAAGAATCAAAAACACTGGAAATAACAAGTGTTGGAGAGGCTGTGGGGAGATTGGAACTCTTCTGCACTGCCTGTGGGAATGCAAAATGGTACAACCATTTTGGAAATCTATATGGCACTTCCTTAGAAAGCTATAAATAGAAATATCATATGATCCAGCAATCCCACTCCTAGGAGTATATCCCAGAGAAATAAGAGCTATCACACAAATAGACATATGACAACCATGTTCATCGCAGCATTTGTTCACAATAGCAAAAAGATGGAAATAACCTAGATGCCCGTCAACAGATGAATGGATAAATACACTAGGGTACATACACACAGTGGAGTATTATGCAACGATAAAGAACAATGATGAATCTGTGAAGCATCTCATAACATGGATGAAACTGGAGGACATTATGTTGAGTGAAAGAAGTCAATCACAAAAGGACAAATATTGTATGAGACCTCTATTGTAAAAACTCGTGTAAAAGTTTACACACAAAAATAAATCAATCTTTGTTGGTTATGAGGGATGGGAGGGGTGAGGGAAATACTAAATAGACAATAGATAAGTGGTAACTTTGGTGAAGGGTAAGACAGTACAGAATACTGGGGAAGCCAGCACAACTTGTACAAGGGAAGGTTATGGAAGCTCCACAGACACATCCAAACTCCCTGAGGGACTGAATTGCTGGGCAGAGGGCTGTGGGGACCATAGTCTTGGGGAACAACTAGTTCAATTGGCATAACACAGTTTATAAAGAAAATGTTCTACATTCTACCTTGGTGAGTAGTGTCTTGGGTCTTTAAAGCCTGTGAGAACATCTAAGATACTCCACTGGTCTCATTCCTTTGGCAGCAAGGGAGAATGAAGAAAACAAGATACAAGGGAAAGATTAGTTCAAAGGACTAATGGAGCATAACTACCACAGCCTTCACCAGACTGAGTCCAGTACAGCTAGATGGCGCCCAGCTACCAGAACTGACTGCCCTGACTGGGATCACAACAGAGGGTCCCGGACAGAGCTGGAGAAAAATGTAGAACAAAATTCTAACTCACAAAAAAGGACCAGAATTACTGGCCTGGCAGAGACTGGAGAAACCCTGAGAGTATGGCCCACGGATACACTTTTAGCTCAGTAATGAAGTCACTCCCGAGGTTCACCGTTCAGCCAAGGATTAGACAGCTCCCTAAAACAAAAGGGGACTAATGGGGCAAAACAGTCCAGGGACAAGGACTAGAAGGCAGGAGAGGACAGGAAAGCTGGTAATAGGGAACCGAAGGTTGAGAAGGGACAGCGCCGACATGTTGTGGGGTTGTTAACCATTGTCATGAAACAGTATGTGTACTAACTGTTTAATGAGAAACTTTTTTCTGTAAACCTTCATCTAAAGTACAATAAAAAAAATAAATTATTAAAAAAAAAAGTGACAGACTGGAAGAAAATATTTGTCAAATCATTTATATAACAAAGGACTTTTATCCAGAATGTATAACCAACTTTTGTAAACCAATAATAAGACAAGTGTGATTTAAGAAATGAATAATATATTTGAACAAACAATTTTTTCAAAAAGATACGTGAAGTACATGAAAAATGCCATGAAATATGTTTATCACCATTAGTCATTAGGAAAATGCAAATTAAACCACAACATGATAACACTATACACCAGCTAGAACATATAGGAAAAGAATCACAACAGCACGTGTTGGTGAGGATGTAGCACATCTGTAAGTCTCATACATAGCTGGTGAGAATGCAGAATGGTGGGACCACATTGAAAAATGGTTTGACAATATCTTGTAAAGCTAAATATGTACATATCATATGAACCAACCATCCCATTCCTAGGAATTTACTTACAAGAAATGAAAATATGTTCATACACAGAACTGTAAGTGAATATTCACAGTGCTTTATTCATCATAACCCCCCACTGGAAACAACCTAAATGTCCCTTTAGATGAATGGATAAAAATAATTGTAGTATTTCCAGCAATAAAAAAGAAAAAAACTACTCACGATACATGTAATAACATGTAAACTCAAAATCTGTATGCTGAGTGAAAAATCCAGATAGGAAAGACTGTATAATACATAATTCCATTTATATGGTGTTCTAGACAAGATAAAACTATAGTGATGAAAAGTATATTGATGGTTACCTGGGACCTGCGGTTGTGGGTAACAATTGGGAGGGGACACAAGGGAACGTTTTGGGATGATGGGAATGTTCTATATTTTGTATGTATATGTTACGTGATAGCATAATTTCTCAAAACATATCCAACTCTACACTTAAAATGGGTGAATTTTATTAGATGTAAATTACACATCAAGAAAGCCAATTGAAAACTACATCTCCTGGTCTCACTTGCGGCTGTGGCCTTGGATGTGATTTCAGTTAACCAATCAAATGTACTTTCTTGAGATTTGAAAGGCTGAAGTGAGGCAGATGCTGTGTTTCTGCAGCCTTTGCTTTTTCTGTTGGCCAAGAGGTAGTGGAGGTATTTAGTTTGTTCTGTGCAGCATTAAGCAGAGTCCAGTCATTTGCTTTGTAGTTGCCAAGAGGCAGGCATGGGGCATCAGCTCTCCCAGTGCAGATTGTAGCTGGCATGGAACCATTGCTAAGCTGACAGCTTCTGATTTATGGCAGTTCTCTGATTGTGGTAGACACCTGGATGTTGTGGCTTCCCAGCCACTGTTGGCTTTGTGGCCAGTGAATTTCTGATCTTAGAAGAGGTGGCACTTATTCTACAGTGTCACTTTTGGAGCTGTTCCCTGAAAACTCAAACCAGAATCTGTTTCTTCATCCCTTTAAATGATTCTGTAAGCTATGCAGTATTCTATAATAAACAACTCTTTGTTTGAACTAGATAGAATGGAGTTTGTTTTTCATCTGACTGCTGACTAAAATACTGCCTTGTAGGCATATTCTGAGAAATAAATGAGATTATTTATGTGAAGAATTTAACAGTGCCTGGTACTTAGTTAGAAGCTCAGTAAATACTTATTGTTGTTGTTATTATTGTTATCTGATACTAGGTATGTACATGGTGAGTTAGCATGCATAGGGGTATAACATAGAGTTGACCTGATTTGCTTCAGCTCATCTATTCGGTCGGGGAACTGAAATCATGTAATGATATGATGACTCGAGATATCCCTGGTTTTTCAGCCTGTGTTAATTTGCATTACATGATGTGACCATTCTCTACCTCCTTAATTCCATCATCCATTGCTTTCCAGATTACTCACTGGATTTTAGACAAACTGGCCGTCTAATACCCTGTCTAAAACATGCTAAATTTGTATCTGCATCAGAAGATGAATGAGAATACAAAGGTAAGAGTCCTAGCGATCTAACACCTGCATCTTAAGTAAGTCCAAGATGCGGTTGACTTATATTCCAATGATCCTTAGAAATCCTGGAGATAAGATTATTAGTATTTGATAAATAATAAAGAGATATGTTCTGGACGATGGAAGATAGGTAAATGCTGTTCTGATTTAAAAAAAAAAAAAGTTACATTTGGAAAACTGTAGAGTGATAATCTGTAAATATCCAGAAGAACTATGTAACTGATGTTTTAAATGGGTTTTGAGCAGTTGGAAAGAAATAATGTATTAGCATTAGTTTATGGAGAACAAGCCTAGCCAAACAAAATGTGCTGTTCGCTTTAAGGAAGGGTTATATGACTGACAGATTGAAGGGATGCTATAGACTTATTCCATCTGTACTTCAGCAAGGAAGTACTTAGGAATAAGATGGGGAAATGTAAGCTGACTCATAACAATGCAATGACCTATCTGACTCAGTACATCTAATGGGGGACCAATTAGAAAGTGCCCGCTGGCAGGTTCAGACCAAGATGAAGCTCTGAGACCATTTCTGACCCGGGTCAGGATTTAGGTCAGGAACTCAGTGGCTTAGCATTCAAGCCAGCATGATCTCTCATCCTCCCAGACATGTTGCCTGAAATCTTGATTTGGGATCTTGGAGTTATCCTTGACATCCCTTTCATTTCTTGCATTCATTTACCTATTAAATATTGATAAAATTTGTCTTATCCCTATTGTCCCCACTGCCATTTGTCTTGGTGTCTATCCTCATCTTCTTGTAACTCTTGTAACAGTTTCTAACCAGTCTTTCTGCCACAGCTGCTCCCCTTCTCTCAACTCATCCTTCGCTTTACTGCCAATTGTCTTCCTAAAAGTCAAATCTGATCATGTTACTCTTCTGATTACATATCTCAAACTAAATAAAGTTAAAACTCCTTCATAATCTGACCCAGATCTGTATTTCCAGATTCACTTCCTGTGACTGTCTGCTTGTACCCAATACTTATGTTCTAAAACACTTCAAGTTCTCTCATGCCTCTGTGTTTTACGGACTGGTATCTCCACTGCTATTCTCTTCTACGTCTCCACTGCCTAATAGCCTGACTTTTTTCAGGCCACTAGGGGGTGGGAGGATAACACTGCCGATGATGTGGTGCCCTGGTGGCACACGATTAAGCGCTAGACTGCTAACCAAAAGGCTGGTGGTTAGAACCCACTCAGCGGCTCCACAGGAGAAAAGACCTGGCGATCTGCTTTCTGTAAAAATTACAGCCTAGGAAACCCTACAGGGAAGTTCTACTCAGTTCCATGGGGTCACTATGAGTTGGAATAGACTTGATGGTGCCTAACAACAACAGCAACAACAATTATGGCACAGTGAAGTTGCAGAACTCCAGGGGCACCATTTACTTGGTAGTCTATGTGGAAGATACACTGCTCAGCCCCTGGGGGCAAACTATTCACTTAGATTTCAATGTGAATGACGATCCCTGGAGTTCTGAAACTTGGTAGCCATGAAGATAATGTGTGAAGGCCTTTGTTGGGAAAAAAAAAAAAAAATCAAATTGTATACCAATATAGAGAGCACAGTGAGTCTTTGTTTATCTCCCCTCTCCTCCCCTCCCATCTCCTTTACAGAAGTAACGACTGTTATCAGTTGGCCTATGTTATTTCAGACTCTCTTCTATATATTTATATACATATATAAATGTACAGACAAATAAAGTATGATTTTTTTTTTTCTTATGTCACTAAGATCATATACATTTTGTTCTATAATTTGCTTTTTCATGCCTTTTAATATGCCTTGGAAAATGTTGCTGGTCAATATATATAGATCTACCACATTCCTTTTTATGTTGAACTCATTTGTCAGGATTCAGTTCAGATGCAGTCTTCTCAAAATGTTTTTGCAGAACTCCTCCTGGCAAATCAGTTACCACTTCTCTGTGATTTCTTAACACTGCACATCCCTATACACAGTAATGTACCGCATAACGTACGTTCAGGCAACATCCAACTGCATGTACTTCCATGGTCCCATAAGGTTATAAAATAGTTTAGAAATCCTGATTGGAGAACAAAACATAGCAGATGTAACCAGACATAGTGAACACAACAGCTTCCTGTGTGCAACTTGTGTATCTCATGTCTCTTGTATACAAAGTGATTGTGCTACCAGGCATATAATGGTACGGTACACATATAACTTATAATACATATGTCTTGATAGTCATAATAAACGCCTATGTTACTGGGCCTCCCTCATCTGAATCAGAGTTCCCTTCTAGATCATATTTTTTCCTCTTGCATATATAAGCTAAGGCTTATTTTTAACTTTTTTTTTATTGTACTTTAGATGAAAGCTTTACAGAGCAAATTAGTTTCTCATTAAACAATTGATACACATATTGTTTTGTGACATTGGTTGCTAACCCCACAACATGTCAACACTCTCCCCTCCTCAACCTTGGGTTCCCCGTTACCAGCTTTCCTGTGCCCTCCTGTCTTCTTGTTAAGGCTCATTTTTAAAATCTGTTCTCTATTACTTTCCTTTTCTTTCTTCAAACTTCTTCGGTTTCTTTTATTTATCCACCTTTCAGTCAGTTATGAATAGATAGTTGAATAAAGACATTCCTTTGAATTTGCCTTTGTTCAGCAAAACCATTTAGGAGTGCCACCCTAGCTAGTCCGTGTGTGTTTCTCCCTTTCTTTCTTTTGCCCTCCAGTTCCTTTTCAACATTTCCCAATTATGTGATTCACCCACTTTTGTTAAAAATAATTGGGAATATTTGAGGGAATGGTGGGCTTAGAACAAACACAATTTCCTGTCTGAACAAAGACCAAACTTTGAAAACCAAACAATACTTATTGTGCTCATTAAATATATACATAATTATCCTACTCCTTGTCACCCAGTAAGTATATTTAAAGTCACATTAATAGTAATAAGTTAAATTTTTATGGTTTACTATCTCCACCCCTAGCAAAAGGCCTCACTCCGCTACCACACATACAGTTTTCTGGGACACGCAGGATGTCGTATTTCACATTTTCTCAGAAGTAAGTTGCCTTTCATTGACACTAGTGCTGTACTACCTGGTACCAACAATTCCAAAGTTTGTAACAACGGATTGTCTGTACCACTTTATCATGGTGTGCACTATTAGCGATATCTTGGCGTTTTATAGAATTCTTATTTTCTTTAGGACCTTCGGCTGTAGTCACGAGCCAGGGCAGAGTAGAGGGACAGAAAAATTTATTCTCAGAATAATTCTCCCTTTGAAGCACTGAATTTTCTTACTAGGTCAATTTGTCATGCCTGATTTCTTCTTTTCCTGTGTGGAAGAATTGTATTTTCTAAAAAATGGGAATATATATCCAGTCCCACATGTCTTTCAGAACCTTCCCACTTTGCTATCAATAGGTAGAATCTATGTCTCCTCCCCCTGAAACTGGGAGGAGCTTTGTGATCTTCTCAACTAATAATAGAAGTGATGCTATGTGACTTCAGAGGCTAGGTTCCAAAAACGTGATATAGCTTCCATCTGACTGGAACCCAGCCACTATGATGTGAGAAAGCCAGGTCACATGTAGAGGCTATATTCTGGCTAATGACCACATTGAGGACCCAGAAGACAACCAGCTGCAATTGTTGGACATAAAAATGAGGAAGCCTTTCAGATGACTCCAGTCCCAGCAACTGACTTCCTGCAATTACATGAGACCCTGAGCAAGAATCATCTAGTTAAGTCCTGTTAATGCCTAGAACCATGAGACAATAATGATAAATGATTGCTATCATTGTATGTCAATAAATTTGGAGTAGTTTATTATGCAGCAAGAGATAAAAGGCTTTGGAACCTGGGAATGGGGTGCTGTTATAAAAACAAAACATGTGACAGTGTCATTGGGACCATGGTGGAAATTGAAAGGGACTGGAAATGACACTTTGCAGAAGTCCTTTTGAAAGTTATTGGTGAGTAAGATGTTACTGAAAGCCAGAGGAAAAGGCCCTTGTTATGGAGGGGCAGAAAGTTTAGTAACATTGTCATCTGCAGTTACATGAAAAATATAAAACATACCTGATGAACTGATGACCTTGGCTAAGGAGATTTCCAGGTGGGATTTTCAAAGTGGCATCTAATTTCTTTTAGATAAGTTCAAAGAGGATAGTTTAATTTTCAAGCAACAGTTAAAGGAAATATAAAGAAGCCAGGACTTCAGATCAATGAGAGATAATAATAATTACTGGTTTTCTTTTATACCTCTAAGTTTGTATATTTTTATGCAGCAATATACCTGAAAAACCTTGAAACGGGTACTCTCCCAGAGGACTTAATATTAATTATTTTACAATCTCGGTTGAAAATGATAGAAATTCAACTGGAACTGGTTTAGGCAAAAATATGTTTATTTAGTTAACAAAATGCTAAGAAAGGCAGGGGTCAACTGGGACCAAGGACTCAATTAGCCTCCAGACTCCCTCTGCCTTTTTTTTTAGATTGTGGTGAAAATATACATAACAAAACTTACGCGATCTCAACAATTTCAACACATACAATTCAATAACACTGAATACATTCTTCAAGTTGTACAACTATGCCCACTATCCTTTTCCAAATCCTTCCACTACTATTAAAATAAACTCAATGCGCCCTAAGCAAAAACTTCCCTTTCCCTCCTCCCTCTCACCACTGAAAACCACTAATAATCTTTGGTGTCTGGATATTCACTTATTTCATGTAAATGAGATCATACTATATTTGCCCTTTTGCGACTGACCCGTTCCACTCAGCATCACGTTGACAAGGTTCCTCCATATTGTGGCATATATCAGGACCTCATTCCTCTTTACGGCTGGGTGGTATTCCATTGTGTGTACATACCACATTTTGTTCATCTATTTGTCTGTTGATGGACATTTTAGTTGTTTCCTCTTTTTGGCTCTTGTGAAAAGTGCTGTAATGAACATTGGTGCTCCCTCTGCCTTTTATCCCTGCTTCAATCTGCAACTTGGCTTTCTTTTCTCAGATTGCTTTCTTTAAGAATGAGGATTCGTATTTTCAGACTCAAGACAAGTTTTAATAGATAACTTCTATTTTTTATCTCCACTTAGAAAAATTCTAGTTATGCACTACTTCAGAATTTAGTGGATTAAAACAACAACCGTTATATTAACTCTCATGATTCTTTGGATTCCCTGAATTCAATTGGTTGGTGGTTCTGATCTTTATGACATTGCCATGTGGCTTGGGCTTCTCACAGCATGCTGGTTCTCCTAACCTTGGTTCAGAGATTCCGGAACATCACTTCCACTGCATTTCATTGATCAAAGGCAATAAAAGGAGATCTGCATTAAGGGAAGGGGAAATAAACTCCATCTCTTGATCTGAGGAGCATCATGCATGTACATGAAGAGGAGTTGGAGCCTAGATGTCACATGGACTCTGGTATGACATGGGTCATATTCCATCATTCTAGACCAATCAGTATCTAAGCAAGTGTAGTACTGTAAAAGCCTAACTTGTTTTAGGTTACCGTTGTTGTTGTTGTTAGGTGTCATGGAGTAGGTTTCAACTCATAGTAAACTTATATATAACAGAAGGAAACATTGCCTAGTCCTTAGACATCCTCACAATTGCTGCTGTGTTTGAGTCCATTGTTGTAACCATGGTGTCAATCTATCTTGTTGAGGGACTTCCTCTTTTTCTCTGACCTTCTACTTTACCAAGCATGATGTCTGTCTTGTTTATCTAGTGCTGCCATAACAGAAATACCACGAGTGGATGGCTTTAACAAAGAGAAATTTATTCTCTCACAGTCTAGGAGGCTAGAAGTCCGAATTCAGAGTGCCAGATCCAGGGGAAGGCTTTCTCTCTTTGTCTGCTATGGGGAAGACCCCTGTCATCAATCTTCCCTGGTCGAGGAGCTTCTCAGCACAAGGACCTTTGGTCCAAAGGAAGCGCTATTCTCCTGGCTCTTGTTTCTTGGTGGTACGAGATCCCCCGTCCCTCTCTGTTCACTTCTCTCTTTCATATCTCAAAAGAGACTGATTTAAAACACAACCTAATCTTGTAGATTGAGTCCTTCCTCATTAACATAATGGCCTCTAATCCTGCCACATTAGCATCATAGAAGTAGGATTTGCAACACATCGGAAAATCACATCAGATGACAAAATGGTGGACAATCATACAATACTGGGAATTGTGGCCTAGCTAAGTTGACACACATTTTGGGAGGACACTGTTCAATCCATGACTATGTCCTTCTGCAGGGATTGGTCCCTCCTGATAACCTTTCCAAAGTGAGATAAAGTCTTATCATTCTTGCTTCTAAGGAGCATTCTGACTACACTTCTTCTGAGACAGATATTTCTGTTCTTCTGGCAGTTCTTCTGGCAGTCTGTGGTATATTCAACACCATGGTTGAATGCATCTATTCTTCTTCAGTCTTTCTTATTCACTGTCCAGCTTTCACATGCATATGAGGTGATTGAAAATACCATGGCTTAGATCAAGTGCACCTTAATCTTCAAAATGACATCTTTGGTTTTTAACACTTTAAAGAGGTCTTTTGCAGCAGATTTGCCCAGTGCAATGCATCTTTTGATTTCTTGACTGCTATTTCCATGGGCATTGATTGTGGATCCAGGTAAAATAAGATCTTGGACAATTTCAATATTTTCTTCATTTATCCTGAGTTGCTTATTGGTCCAGTTGTGAGGATTTTTGTTTTCTTTACGTTGAGGTGTAATCCATACTGAAGGCTGTAGTCCTTGATCTTCATCAGTAAGTGCTTCAAGTCCTCTTCACTTTCAGCAAGCAGTGTTGTGTCATCTGCATATCGCAGGTTGTTAATGAGACTTCCTCCAATCCTGATGCCCCGTTCGTCTTCATATAGCTGGACTATAGCTTCTTGGATTATTTTCTCAGCATACAGATTCAATAAGTATGGTGAAAGGATACAGCCGTGGCACACACCTTTTCCAATTTTAAACCAAGCAGTATCCCCTCGTTCTGTTCCAAGTACTGCCTCTTGGTCTATGTAAATGTTCTGCATGAGCACAATAAGGTGTTCTGGAATTCCCATTCTTCTCAATGTTATCTATAATTGTTATGAACCACATAGCCGAATGCCTTTGCATAGTCAATAAAACACAGGTAAACATTTTTCTGGTGTTCTCTACTTTCAGTAAGATTCACCTGACATTATAAATGATGTCCCTCATTCCATGTCCTCTTATGAATCTGGCTTGAATTTCTGGTAGTTCTCTGTCAATGTACTGCTGCAACCATTTTTGAATTATCTTCAGCAAAACTTTACTTGGGTGTGATATTAATGACATTGTTCTATAATTTCTGAATTCTGTTGGATCACCTTTATTTGGAATGGGCACATATATGGATCTCTTCCAGCTGGTTGGCCAACTAGCTGTCTTCCAAATTTCTTCGCATAGATATTAGTGCTTCCAGCATTGCATTTGTTTGTTGTTACCATTAAATTAAGTCAAATACTGTCAATGGAATCATGAAGCTTTTATACTAGAAAAGGAACTTCAGGAAAGGAGATCCTTTCCCTTCAACAACAGAAGGAAAAAAAAAAAGAAAGAAAGAAAGAAAGAAGAGAAATGATTATTAGCCCAGATATAGCCACTGATAGAATTATTATGAGTTGCTCAGGAACTTCAGTTAATGACTTCTTCAAGGAACCTGTGGCTTCAGACAAATGGGCATTTTAAAGCCCTAGCTAAAAAACTGGTAGCAGTTTTTCAGATATAACTAAACAAAGCAAATATCTTTTAGATCAGTCTTGCTGTTACAAATCATTTTTAAAGATTATCTGGATTTTGTATTAAGTGTCTGTCCCAGTTATCTAGTGTTGCTGTAACAGAAATAGCACAAGAACATGGCTTTAACAAAGAGAAATTTATTCTCTGACAGTCTAGGAGGCTAGAAGTCCAAATTTAAAGTGTTAGCTCCAGGAGAAGGCTTTCTCTCTCTGTTGGCTCTGGTGGAAGGTCCTTGTCATCAATCTTCCCTGGTCAAGGAGCTTCTCAGTGTAGGAACCCTGGGTCCAAAGGATGCGAAATTCTCCTGGCTCTTATTTCTTGGTGTTATGAGGTTCCTCTGTCTCTCTGCTCACTCTTCTTTTTTATATCTCAAAAGAGATTGACTTAAGGCACAACCTAATCTTGTAGATTGAGTCCTCCCTCATTAACATAATTGCTGCTACAGAGGTAGGATTTATAACACATAGGAAAATCACATCAGATGACAAAAATGGTGGATAATCACACAATACTTGGAATCATGGACTAGCCAAGTTGACACACATTTTTGGGGAACACAGTTCAATCCATGGCAGTATCTAATTTAATATCCTACTGCTCACTTTGTATGTATACTTGGATGTCTAATAGAACTCGTAATCTCTGACTTCTTCCCTATACTTGTTACGCCTAAAGACTTGCTCATCTCAGTTGGTGGCAACTCCATCTTTCACTTGCTCAGGTCAAAAAAGTTGAAATCACCCTGATCAATGCCACCATCTATTCCCTGGATTATTGTAGTAACATTCTGATAGGCCTCTCTGCATCATACTTTTACCGCTTACACTTTAAGCTTCATATTGAGATATAACTCATAAACAGTAAAATGCAAAAATCTTTAGTGTACAGCTCAATGGATTTTTATATAAGTATATTCCTTTTGACCATCACCACATTCAAGACATTGAATATTTCCAACATCCTATAAGGTTCTCCATTTGCCCTCCCAATCAATATCCTCCTCAAAACTAACCACTACTCTGACCTCCGCATCTTGACTCAAACTAGGTCTTTGTATGTTAGCCATTCTGATGGGGATATAGTGGTATCTAATTACAGTTTTAATTTGCATTTCTTCAATACTAATGATACTGAGCACTCTTTCCTATGATTACTGTCAATTTGGATATAGTATTTTGTGAAATGTCTATTCACATATTTTGCCCATTTAAAAAAATAGGTTATTTGCCTTTTTCTTATTGAATTCCAAGAGTTATTTTTATATTCTCGATATGACTCCATGCTGGCAGCTTATTATTTTTTCTTTCTTCCTTTCATCTCTTTAAATATGTGATTTCATTGCCTTCTTGCTTCCATAATTTCAGTTGAAAAGTAAGTTGTCAGTCTCAGTGGCTTCTTTGAGCTAAAGATGTTGCTCAAAAAAGAAAAGAGAAAGAAAATGTAATATTTCTCCCCTCTCCACCTCAGATACCCAGGCCATGGTGTTTTCAATCACTTAATATGCATGCAAAAGTTGGACAATGAATAAGGAAGACTGAAGAAGAATTGACACCTTTGAGTTATGAAGTTGGTAAAGAATACTGAATATACCGTGGACTACCAAAAGAACAAACAAACCTGTCTTGGAAGCAGTACAGCCAGAATGCTCCATAGAAACAATGATGGCGAGACTATGTCTCACATACTTTGGACATGTTATCAGGAGGGATCAGTCCCTGGAGAAGGACGTCAAGCCTGGCAACGCAGAGGGTGAGCGAAAAAGAGGAAGACCCTCAACGGTGGCTGCAACAATGGGCTCAAGCATAACAATGATAGTGAGGATGGAGCAGGACAGGGCAGTGTTTTGTTCTCTTGTACACAGAGCTGCTATGAGTAAGAACCAGCTGGACGGCACCTGACAACAACAACCCCCCCCCCCCAGATTTTTCTCTTCATCTTCAGTTTTTAGCATCAAAGTATGGTTTTCTTTCTGTTTAGTATGCTTGGTGTTTGCTGTGTTTCTTGAATACGTAGTTTTATTATTTTTTTTTAATATGATGATATCTTTTATCAATTTTGGAAAAATTGTGGCCATTATCTCTTCAACATTGCATCTGCTTCATTCTCTCGCCTACTCTCCTTTTGTGGCTTCATTTGTACATACATTAGATCTTTTGATTATGTCCAACATTTCTCTTATACAGTCTCCCTTTCTCCTGTGCATCCCCTCCCCATTTTTCTCTCTGTGCTTCAGTTTGAGTGTTTTCTGTTAGCCTTCTTCCAGTTCACTAAGTCATGTGTTATGCAGTGAATAGTCTGTGATTAAACCTATTGTGAATTCTTCATTTCATTACTGTATTTTTCTGTTCTAAAATATGTATTTGATTTTTTTTTCATAGATTTCAGTTTTCTGTTGAAATTTTTTGTCTTATGAACTCTTGTAAATATTTTTGTCTATGTTACTGAATATATTAATTGGAAATAGTTTAAAGTCTCCATCTTATAACAAATATCTGAATCAACTGTGGATCAATTTCTATTGTTTATTTTTTTCTCTTTTTTGTTTATATGGTCAATTTTAAAAATCATATCATTGTTATTTTTGGTTGAGTGCTGAACATTTTAAATGGAAAAATTGAAGATGCTCTAGATGTTATCTTTGTCCATAAAAGGTGAATTTTTCTTCTGACAGGTGGATAGAATATTGGCAGATCCACTTGATCTTAAGGAAGTCTAATTTTAGGCTTTAGAAAAGTTAGCCTATTTGGCTTTTGGCTTTCTTATAGTATATAATGCCCTTATTCCCAACATATGGTTCTAAATCGTAGGCTATAGCATCTAATCTTTGGAAGTGTTCCTCCTTGTGTCTTCGACGAACTTCAGGGTTTTTGAAGTATGGTCCTCCACCCCCAGAATTTTATGAAAAAGAAACAGTTTTGGAATGCATTCACAATTCTAAGCCAGTGGCCTAATTTTTATTTCTTACATGTTTCAGACAAATGTAGCATCATTGTCTCTTTAAACTAAGACTTAAGATATTCAGTTTTCAGATTCTAGTTATGTTATAGTTGGTTCTTCATGCTCAAAATCAACTTTCATAAAAAAATAAATAAACTGTCATAACCCATTTACTATTACCTAGGGATTGGAGTCATGGGTAAATGATGAATTTCCTTCTCATTCCTCTTACTTGCATAAAGGAAACAAGCTGAGCTAGAGTAAGACACATTGAACTTCAAGTTTCTCCTTTCCCATTCTGATTTAGAAGGTATGTTAGAGCTCAGGACATAACCCTATTAAGAATGGGGAGCATAGCTAATGTTTTAAATATTCTTGTCCATGGTCTGATAAGAATGAGGGGAGAAAAAACTGAGTGGCTTGCTACCTGCTGGTCAAAGAAGCAATATCCCTTGGTGGAAGGAATCTCCAACCTTATTATCATAATAAAGGTTGGACATTGTTGTAGATATTATACATGGGCCCATTCAATATCCAACTCAACTTGTTTCTAGGCGCCCCTACACTCTAAAAAATGAAAAACCAAACCTGTTGCCATCAAATTGTTTCTGACTCATAGCAACTGAGGCTAGAAAGTAAAAAAATTCCTCAATGCTAAGACTCAGGATGTGACTTGGAGTGTCCCAATTAAGTATACTTTCATGAGACTTGGATTTGAAGCTGTGGAGAGGCTGGGGTGAATCATAACAGAGAAAGCGTGGTTCTGGTGTCAGTGGCTGTCATGGCAACATCCTAATTCCACAGACGGTTTCTAATTGTAGTAGGGACAGCATCTCCCTTGGTGGTCTTGTTCTGCAATGTGGCTTGGATGTTCAGATGAGTATCTGTTTCTTCAGTCCTCTCAATGATTCCATATATCATTTGAAATCCTGTAATAAACCCTTTTCAGATATAGATTACAAGGTAGGGGTGAAGTGTTATTCTCTCTGTCTGCTAAGTTGCTCTGTAGCCAGGCCAAGCATTGAGCCTCAAAGAAACATTATTACTGTGTTTCTGGATAGGGTACTAGGTAAGCAAGAAAAGTTAATTTGAAAATGAAGAAAAAAGCTTCAAGGAGAATGACTACTGCTAAAGCCATGGCTCTGCTTTCAGGGTATTATCTCCAATCATCCAATCATATTGGAAGGGACTCCCAATCTTCCTCTACTAATATATAGTGCCCTAAGAGATTTATAGTGGCCTGAGTGGTGCAGTGGTTAAGAGCTTGGCTGCTAACCAAAAAGGTCAGCAGTTCGAATCCACCAGCCGCTCCTTGGAAACCCTATGGGACAATTCTACTCTGTCCTATAGGGTTGCTATGAGTGGGCATCAACTTGACAGCAACAGGTTTGGTTTTTGGTTTGGGTTTGGGGGAGGCACTGGATAGTTGTTGATTCTCCAGTGACTGGCACCACACAAAATCCTCATGCACTGTAAAGTTCAGGGATCCAGAGATTTTCCCACTTCAGAAAACCCTATGTATAAGTGACAATATGAACAGAGGCTCACATCTACCCATTTGGTGAAATCTCAGATACCACTTAGGGCATCAGCTTGTACTGCTACCAGTAAAATGTATACTCAATTACATTTAAAACTTGAGACTAGAGAATCTCAGTTTCAAATCCTTCCCATTTGTCATCACTGACCACTATTTGAAATGCAGCTGCCTTTGCTCATTTGTCCTCTTCTCAGAATCTCATTTCCTTTCCCTGTAGAACTGTATTTCTGCTGGCCTCTTCCCTCACAATCTTTCATATCATCCCCTTCTAGAAAACTCAGTTATCAATGAAGACTCTTCTATATAGCCCTAATCTCTCTTTAATTGACCTCTTCCTTTACATTGAACCCAGCTCTCCCTGAAGTGTCAGCTTCTCCTGGAGATCTCTACAGTGGAAGCTGCTTATTTTCCTAGCTCTGCAATGCTGTTTACAAGTCATTTCTCTTTAACACTCTTGTAAAAACACCTTCTCTGAGGTTGAAGACACTTGGTTATAACATATTACCTATCCTTCTCACTTGTATAATTTGGCCTCTTGGTCACCCCTTCCTCAAATGAGTCAAAGATTTTATACCTGGCTTACAGCCTTCTGTTTCATTTCTAACTACAAATCTCTCTGGATCCATGTTAATGGTCCACTCAACCCCGTTGCCTCAGAGTTTCTTGACTTCCTCAACACTAGTAACTTTAATTCTCCATCTGTTTTTGCTGTATTTCTGGAATCTTAAAATCGAATGTTGTATTTCTTCCTACCTTTTCACTTCATTATTCTCATTACTGGTATTTCCAAAACCTGTTGCCGTTGAGTTGATTCCTACTCATAATGACCATATAGGACAAGTAGAACTTCCCTATGGGGTTTCCAAGGCTGTAATTTTTCTGGAAGCAGACTGCCACATCTTTCTTCCACAGAATGGCTGGTGGGTTCAAACTGCAGACCTTTTAGGTAGCGGCCAAGCACTTTAATCACTGTGCCACCAGGGCTCCTTCTGGTATTTCCAGGTCCTAGATAATTACATTTGCATCCAATCCATCACCCACTGAGGAAGTCACTTAGTCTTCCAGTCAAGTTCAATCCTTCAGCCACTGTCACCTAAGACTGTACATGCCCTGAAACACCTGGGCTCTGGAACAAATCAGAGCATTTGCAATTCTTGATGCCTGTGCAGCAGCCCAAGAACCTTACAAACCAAACTGATTTGCACTTGTAAATTTGTCTCTAACCTTGGGTGGGCCTCAGCTTCACCTTGTCTGCCCTGCATATAACCTAGTTTACATCTCTTTGTTCCTGTAACAATTTAAAACCTTCACCACTCTTCTAAAATACTTCGGTCTTGCCTCTAACTATTGAGAGGATGGAGGCAGTCAAGAAGAAAGACTTTAACTTCTTTTCTTTTGACATCCCACAGACCTACTGCGTCTCCTCTCAGTCTCCTCATCTCCTTCATCCCTCTTTGAGGAGAAGAGAACTCTCCTCTACTGGCTGAGACCAAACCCTCCACCTGGAATCTGCTTCACTGCCTGTGCCCTCTTTCTTGGTATCACCAGCCTCTCCCACATAGTAGGCTCTTCCTCCTCAGTCTGTAAATATGCTTAGTTCTCCCCTACGTTAAAAAACAGTCAACCCTTTCTTAATCCACTCTACCGACTGACTAATCTTTGGCCTTTCCTTCACTATCTAAATTTCTTAGAAGTGCTGTGGGGTACCCTGAACAGTCTTGACCTTAATAGTTTTAAAAACCTAGAGACTAGAAACCCTGTTATTTCAAAACTGCACACGGTTTTCTCTTAAGAGCAGAATAAAAAGTTCCTTTGTTCTGGAGGAAAAAAAACCACTTGATAGGATCCCTTTATTATGTAAATGAAAAGCAGGTATTCACTTATTGTTCTGTAGTAAACAAAACACTATTAACCCAAGCCTGGTTTTTTTTTTTTTTTTTTAAACTGAGACATTAAATGTTATGTTGGTAATATAAATTGTTTTGTGTTGGTGGAGAAGATTAACATCTCTTATATATTCTTAGTGTTTGTTTTGTGGTAGGAAGAGATGAGAACTATTTGTTTGGCTCTGTATAAATTTAGCATGCCCTGTATTGCAAAATGTTGCTGGTTCTTGGGGAGTTGTGGGCATTCTTATTCAAGAGGGTAGGCAGGAGATAAGTAATTAAGGTTGTCAGATGCCTGCAGGGAGGATGTGGAATCCTTATCAGGTGCATTATTTGCACCTGGCATTGAAAGAAGACTCTGGACTGGGTGGGTATTGTCCAATACCCAATGTTATATAAGTCTGAATGGTGCAGAGAATGCTGATGTTGGATAAATTGTACTTCTTAGGACTAAGAGATGCTACACTCCTGTGAGTGGGGATGGTGTATTCTCTGAAGTTGGTAAAAATTCTCTCCATCAATTATCCAAGAAATTGACTATAATCTGGCATAGGAAGTGAGGATTTAGGAGATGGGGTGTTGTGGCTCAAGAAGTATGAAAGGACTTCTGTGTGGTGAAGGATGAACGGTGCAGTGTCAGAGCCTTAGAGGGATAATGAGGGCATCTCTGCAATGGACTGCAGTCTAGGTGGCCCAGTGAGGGGAATCACACCCAACAGGGTGAGGAGGAGCTTTCATGTGAATGGGGGTTGGAGGTAGCTGCTATGGGAGGTTGGCTACGTACAGGGAATTGATCAAATAAGTAAATATACAGAGAATAATGGAAGCCAGTTTCCACTGTTGGTGAAGGAAGTTACAAATATGGAAGAGGAGAAAATTAGCGTGACCTTGTATTATTGGATTGGATTTGGGGATTTGGTGTGAATTCACAGTGTTCTATATGTAGAGGTAGATATAAAAATAAATTTAAATGAAGTAAATGTCTGTCTTTCTCACACCTCATACACAGCTACCACCCAGCTGTCATTGGAAGCTTGAGTGTTGCTTTATGCTTAACAGGTTTCAGCAGAGATTCCAGACTTAGAGTATTTTTGCTTCAGTTTATTGTAATCTATTAGATGGGAAAATAATACAATTGTGGTAAAGATTTAAATAAATATAAAATGCTTAAAATAGTTTTTGGTACATACTAAGCACTTAATAAATGTTAGCTATACATATTATTTTCAGCCCATAATTCTCTCCATGATCCAGACCTATATTCAAATGCCTGCTGGATATTTTCACTTGGATGCCCCACAATATGTTAAAAAATAAGTTCTTCAGCCCAAGACCTGTTCCTGCTCCCATGTTCCCTATCCTGATGATAAGAAGTCAGAAACCTGGGTGCCATTTTGACCCTAATTCTTTCTTTCTTTTTTCTAACTTTTCCTATTTCATTGATGGTCAAATCAATCATGTTAATGAATTTCCTTAATACCTTTCGATTCGTTCTCATCCTCTTCCTTCCTCATTGTTACTCCCTTAGTTCATAATCCCATTGTCTCTCCTGTTAATTACTACCAACAACCTACTATCTACCTAGTTTCTCTGCTTTTCCCTTTTGAATCTCTGCAATCATTTCTCTATACTACCTTAAAAGTTATCTTTCAAAAATGTAAATATGATCATTCTACCCTCTACCTTTAACGAATTCACATTGTCTTCAAGATAAAACACAACTCCTTAGTATGGTTTGCAAAGGTCATTCTCTCTGGCTTCATCTTTTGCCCCTTCTTCTTCCCTTTCTTTTTGCTTAATCATATAGCTCAGAACTAACTGGGTCCCACATATGCCAAAGACTCACTCTCCTAGATCCCCATGCAAATGCTGTTCCCTCTGTTTGGAATACTATTCCCCATCTTCTTAGTTTCGATAACTTCTGTACTCTTTTAAGACTCAGCTCCTACACAAGCACCTCCCAGAAGCTTTTCTTGAACCCTGCTTAAGGTTAGGTGCTCTTTCCTCTTGTTCTTTATTCTTTTGTAACACTCATCACATGTTCTTATAACTGCCTCTTTAACTGTTTTTGCCATGGCTCTGAAAACAACTGGAAGGCAGGACTGTGCATATGTCTATTCATCTCCTATACTGTATTTTTCGCATTGTCTGGAACATAGAAAATATTTTAAAAATTTCTTAAATAATTGAATGATACCAGCTATTAGTGACTTTCCTCCTATTTCTCCATCATTTTAGACTGTCATACAAATCATCATGCAATTATACTATATTGACAAATCAGCCAACATTTTCTATTCTCGGTGTCTGTCATTTAATGAGTGTGAATTAAGAGTGTACTCAATTAACATTTTAAAATGAACATGCAGTATTTAATCAATAAGGCACTGGATCAGAAATTAAATCTTTTCTTAAATGCCATTTTTTTAAATGTATACTTGTCTATCAAATTTCTCTGCCTGTAAGATGTGACCTCTCTACAGCCTTCAAGATCCCAGTTTCTTTTAATATTTTCTAACTTATTAGAGATAAAAAGAATTATTATACTGTAATTTTTCACTGGATCCATTTCTACCATGTATGATATTGGCATTAAGTAGTTCCTCCCCTCCAGCCAAGGCGTTATTTTCAGTTTTCCTGATTTATAATTATCCAAACCTCATATGATACCAAAAAGCAACTAGGGCATTTTATACCACACGAGCTAAGACTTAATAAAACAACAAAAATAACAACAACAAATCCTAAAAATTAGTCCCTTAAAAGTCTTTCACAAAAACTCAGAGTAGTATCTCCAGGGAAAGGCAGACATAGCTTTTATAAAGTTCTAGATTTTCAAGATTTCCTTGAGTGTGAATTAAGACTCGATGGCTTTAGTTCATGTGATTGACTCAGCTATGACTAAAAAGTTTTATTATTTATTTTTATATATTTAAATGACCTGTGGATTGGTATTATAAGCATGTTGCTTATACAATGGAGTAATTAAAATTCTAAACAATGGAATGGCCAAGGACTTCAACAATGGACCTAATTTTGGCATTTTTTACCCAATGATGTACAAGTATTTGACTGATGAAGAGCACCTTCATGTCCAGGATTCTTTCAGGGTTCCTAAGAAGGGTTGATTCAATGGGTCAACTCTCTGCTGTTATTATAGGGTAATCAATCAAGCTGCATCCCCAGAAGAATGAATCCCACTAATAATAAGGATGAGAATATAGCAGAATAGGCCTCTATTGAGCCCTATGCTGTGACTTTCAACTGACCTTGAGAAGATACCACCAACAACTCATGTACATATAGAATATTAATGTTTAGCTGGTGACCCGAGTGTCTAGGATGCTGCAGGTCATTTAAAACATTAAGAGGTCATTATAAAGCAGAGTTGGTGGAGAAATCGACCCTTATAAAGGGTAAACCAAACCAAACCCACTGCCGTGGAGTTGATTCCGACTCATAGCAACTCTACAGGACAGAGTAGAACTGCCCCATAGGGTTTCCAAGGAGCGCCTGGTGGATTCGAACTGCTGACCTTTTGGTTAGCAGCTGTAGCTCTAAACCACTATGCCACCAGGGTTTCCTTATAAAGGGTAAGCTGGTTTAAAATGCAGATTGTAGGATGACCTTATCTTCCCATACTCATATCTGGTGTGGGACCTAGGAATCAGTATTTTTAACAACCACTCTCCAGGTGATTCCACTGTAGGTGGTCCATGGATCACATTTTGAGAAATACCCATCTTCATCACATGGATGACTTAACAGAGAAGCAAGATACCATTCTGTACTGTCTCTTTTTAGAACCTAACATATTGACACTGTCCAGGTTCCATCAAAATACCACTTAAATATATTGTATCAAGCTGAAATGACTTGAATGTTCAGTCTGATCCAATTTACCCTTGATTGTATAGATGGGAACTTAGTTCCCCAGAAGACTTATAGCCATAGGTGCAAGGTAGATGCTATCTGTGGTAGAAGAAAGCAGGAAACAATCATTGATCAAAGGGTATTACAAAACTTCATGAATTTTCTGCTAGGTTTGATATTAAAATCCTTAAGGAAAATCTGTTACATCAATTTAGTAGATCAAAAATAAACAGTGGTATCTTTAGGTCAAAAAAAAAAAAAAAGTCAATCTAATTCTATGACAAAAAAAACTTAACAATCAAAGAATTTTAAGACCATAAGACAATCTTTCCACAAATCTCTCTGCATAATCCATTCTCTAGAAATCATAGAGGAAGGTGTTCTATTGATGCTTTGGAAAAGCTTCTATTCTGTCTCCTCATTAAATTGACTTCAGCTTTAAATTGATCTGCTTAGCATACAGCCATTGACTTTCCATGTGAAGACATCTAAACACCCTCTGTCTAATCCAGAAGTAGTAATAAATCAGTAGAGAGAAGTGATTCATGGCTTCCTTCAGGTTACTGAGATTTCTTACAGTCCTTTTCAATATAACATCAAAGGGCTAGGGTTTTTTTTTTTGGTTGCTTGTTTTTAATGCTAAAATCACAAAATATTTATGATATTATGGTAAGAGATATGAAAGAAGACTATTCAGTGCAAAGGCAAAACAGAAGTGACTGGACCAGGAGCTTTTCCACTTGGATCAGACGTTTTGAATCACTGAACCTTTGAGATGTAGCCTCTATCTGTATGGTCAAAAAACCTGACTTTTTTTTACAGAAAGCCTAATTACTGTCATTTGCACTTTGTGGATTGTTGCATGGTTGATACAACTGTGGCATACCAGACCCCAAAATGCACTCAAGTAACAGGTGGAGACTTTTTTTTTGGAGAAAAAAGTACTAATGTGTACCATTGAATATGTTGGAAGAGGTATTTTATCTTTTGTGGTTTCATTTCCTCATCTGTAAAATGGGTATAAAATAACTTATTTCAATAGCAGATGCTAAATGTTGTCTTTCTTTTCCTTCAGACTAAAAGAAAAGAGTGATGAGGGTGAGGTGGATAGACACAGGTTGGAGAAAATTTATCTTCCCCTCACCCTTATGTTACATGAACTACCCCCAATCCTGAACAGCTGGCTTTAGAAAGATGTGGCTGAGATAGTTGAACTTGAGACATTGTAATCTATCACAAAGACAGATGAATAATGGAAATAAGATAAAGATTGTATAGTTTTGCTTATACAGTTATTAATATAAATATTTCTGAATATTCTATAGAAACACATTCTTCCAATTTAACCAGTGCCCTATTTTATTCATTTTCATAGGCATATTCAGGACTTGAATAATGAACATTGATTAATGGGAGGAATGTTGTGTATCTAATTCCAAGCGTATAAGCATTTTTTAAGTATAATCAAAACATTAATCACCATGTTTATTCAATTATTTTGAATAGGTTAACTGAGAATAGTCCTACCGTTTCCTTACTGTGCAATCTAAGAGTCAATTAACACGCTATGCATATCTCCAAACTTGTTTTATTCTTTTACTTTAATTCCCAACTATTTCACCTCTGGAGTTTTCTTTTTCCAAATGATATGCTCAGTCCTTTGTTTAGACTTAACCAATCATTAAAATGAGCTTTCCCTTACTTTCTTTAAGATAAAAAGGATCTCCTTTTTGCATTACTACTTTTATTTTCATCTAATCGTTTAAAGATCATTACGTTTGTCATGTTTCTAGCAGAATACCAAGACCAGCTTGAATTATGCAGAGATAGTGGATAGTGTAGCAGAGACAACATGGCTGTTCAACTACCATCCTAGTTAGTGGTCTTGACAGGAAGACAGTGAGGGGTATTGGGAGGAGCACTGGGCTAGAGGTGCTATATATCCCAATTGTGGTTCTGCCTTTAGGTCTGTACCTTTACTTTTTAGGGGTGTAATTTCCTTATAAAACTCACAGAGTAGGGTTGGATGGGCTCATAGTTCCTTTCTAACTGGAAAATCAAGAGAATCTATGATTCTATGGATCCATACAACTCTTTATGATCAATAAATCCCCGTGGGCACCATAAACTTATACCGTATATGTAGACCTTGTCAAGCACTCCTAGACATAGATCAATTTAGTATAGCTTTAAAAAATTCTTGTATTAGGCAGAATCTTGTCGGGCAGCTCAGGATGATTTGTGTAAATCCTCACCAACTTCTTCCGTAATGTAATATTAGTCTCTGTGTGTCCCTTATTTATTCCTATTCTTCTCTAAGAGATAGGACCACATACTCGGCAGCTAGTGCAGGGCAAGTTTCCATCCATGAACAATTTCAGCTTCTCTCCCTTGTGCACGCAGGGAACACTGGACTGGGGAATCTCTTGGAAGAAGGTGAAGCAGTGTTTACAAATAGTAATATTCTTCTCAGATTCCTGTCACCGATTATTTATGGTTGCTCTTAATTTTTCAATATGTATGATTCTACATTGAAAAAGAGCAAGCAAATCTCAGAATAACAGTTTCTTTGTTATTTTCCCTCTAAGTTCCTAACTCCCACTCAACCAGTTGTGATAGCCTGTCTCTGCTGATGTTTTCAACACTTCCTACTTTAGTATTAACAGCAAATACATTTTGTTTGCCCCTACTTCCATTTCCTCAATAAGTGTTTCATGTTACTGGAGTCAATCTACCCCGGCAGCACCCCCATTAGAACACAGAACACTTCCTTTAAAGAAGATGAGTACTCATTTATCATTGTCTTTGAATTTTAGTCTTTGAAACATTAGTTAAAATTCTATGTGGCTGTGTTCATAGCGAGCATTGCTTGAGTATATTTTTGAAATAAAATATTTTATGAGACTGATACTTTGCATTCTGATGCACTCATAAAAAATGAACTGGTATGATTTGCTACAGGTAAACACAGTCTGCTCATTCCCCATTAATGTGTGATATTTTAAGTTCATATATTTCCTTAAAAAAATTTTTTTTTTCTATTGCTTTCTTCAGATTCAGAGGATACCATTTACAGGAACAGTCATTCTTTAGAAACTTGTGATTGATTATAGATTAGCAAGTGAATGTTCAAAAAGAACCATGAAAGGGAGTTTAGGTTTTATTATGAACGTGGTAGGATGCCACCGGAGGGTTCTGGACAGAGAAGTGCCATGAACTGATGGGTATTCTGTAACGATCACTCTGTTGTCTGTATGGGGTGGGAGCTGCAGAATGGAAACAAAAAGACCAACTAGGAGGCTCTGGCAGGGGACCAGGTGAGACATGGTTGTGGATGGGGCAAGGGTAAAAGCTGTGAAAATGGTGAGACGTGGTTGGATTTGGGATGTATTCTGAAGTCAGAACTGAGAATTTACTGAGGGACTGGATGTTTGATGTGAGGAAACGGAAGGCGTCAAGGGTAAGCCTTGTGTATTTATATGTCTGTGTGCATTTGTGTGTGTCTTCCACTTTATAATAAAGAAAAAGCTGATTTCTTGAATATATTGTAAAGGCATAACATTTCATTTGGAAGAAAAAACAATACAATCCCATTGTTGTTTCTATAGGCTGTTTTTAGTTTATGTGTAGGATGTGCATATCCAGACTGATCACATATTTTTTTTTTCCTTTAGTTTTTAGATAACTGTTTAGGCTTGCGGGGGTTGATTTTCTGTTGAATATTTGTTGTAGCCATTTTTACCTTTTCACATGTTTTTTCTTTACATATTCCATTGTTAATATATTTAAACTAATTCTACAAATCTAAGTCCTACTTAAATTAAGCCCTAATTCTCTTCATGTAATCATTTCATAGTTGGTTTCTTCATAGCAATGCGTTTATTTTCTAAACAGCAGTTTTTAGTATGCAATTTACATTTGGAAAAAGTGTCAGCAACATTTCGATTTTGTACTTTAAGTGACCGTTTATATGCATATTACACCTTGTATATATGGTTGTGAAGCCAGGAAAGATGAACAGCTAGCTAGCCACAAAATACATCAAGTGTAGAGCTGACTGTAAAAATCACGGTGCGCTGTAAGCCAGCTCATTTGTATTTTCATTAGGATATATTGAGTTGGGTAATTATGTCATTGTTGTTGAGTGGCATACTACAATTAAGGTACCTGTGCTTATTGCCTAAGACCCTGGTAAGTAAAAGTCTTGAGTATTAGAAATAAATTAGGCATTCTGAGATTCTTTTGATGGCTTGCATGAATTTTTCCAAAGTTCTTTTCTCTATGTTTGACATAAACCTCAGCTTTATCTTTCTAGTTCCCTATGTCCCTAGTGGCTGAATCAGGGAGTCTTTCTAGTCAGAGCTCTTCTTGGTCTTAATGATAGAAAAGAGTTTTCTAATTCCCAGAAGTGAGTGATATTATTGACTACAATTCTCATCCACAAGAGACTTTGGAAATCCGATGATCTGGCTCTTATTCATTCTCCATGGATAGGGGATAACCTTTGCAATCAATCACAGTGTAGCTTTGACTTTTATGCTGCCTGTCAACAAGTCTCCAGGGTCTCCTTTCTCCAGTTCTATTTTTATTTCCACATAGGGAACACTCTCCAAAGATGAGGAGAGTGTGGTGGTGGGCTGAGACTCCCAGGAAGTTGAAGCAAGAGCCTCAAGTGCTCTTGTTCCAAGGATAAACAAGATTGGGGCCACTTCCTACTGCCCACAAAGAATTTTAACTGGTGTTGGATGTCTGCAGGGTGAATCAATCAAGGAAAGCAGATTCTGGGGATTTGGAGGTGAATACTAAATGAAGAGGAGAAAAACCCTGGGGAAGGAAAAGTGCACGGGGACAACAGGGCAGTGCTCCTTCCGGTACCGAGGACACATGGTACCATGCTTCCTACATATTGCTGGGGGCTGCAGATCAACCATCAAAGATGTAAGCAAATGCTGGCAAGCTACCTGAGTCAAGCAGTACTCTGTAAATGCTCAACAATATGAGCAGCATTTATTGTTGTTGTTTTGTTATTACATTGAGCCTGCTTTTTTCTTGTAATGTAGATGGCTTGCATTTTCTTAATTGGATCCCGTAGTGACCAGTAGGTCACCCTTGGAGTCAGTGAAAAACAGTTCTAACTGATCTATGTAGGTATCTAATTTTATATCAACTTTGAGTCCACACATGCTCTGCTCTCACCACTAAAAATCCACTGTTACACACTATGTTACAACTATCATGAAATTAAATCTTTACATAGGTACTGAAAATGCCTATCAACTGAACATGAATGTAAAAAATAGATGCATGTCCCTCAGCAGCTCTTTTAATAATAAACTAAGAGTTGGGGATATAGCATTGTCAATGCGTCTCCATTTTTTTTTCTTTAACCTTACATGTCATGTATGAATTAATCTATCTGGCCATATCTACTTTTATAGATGCAGGAGAAGGAATGGTGATGGGTCCTAAAGTATCTATTTTCATTATTGTAATTATCATTCTTGTAACCACTGAGTGAGTGGAGGGAGCAGGGGACTGGGCTACGGAACTTTTAAACAGTTGTTAGGTGTTGTATTAGGAAGTTGACTATTTTATTAGCCAGTAACTCTAGGATGCTTGTCTCATAGTGTTTATGGATAAACTTCATTATCTTAGTGCTATTATACCTATTTCCCCATAATACTTCAAGGGGATGGAAAATGGAATGCTAATGGGTTAGCTCAGGCAGGTAGAATAAGCAGGTAATGACATCAAATATTTTTGCCATTGGAATGGGAAGTGAAGAACTTAGAAAAGCTCTGATGGTTCAAATGTCGAAGAATATCTTTCTGATTTTTGAGTAATTGCTAGCATTTTATGCATTTCTCATAAGCCTACCCCTCTCCGGTGTGTTAAATGGAAAAAACAAACAATCTCCTATTTATTGGTTCTATAAACAAAGAAGTATTCCTGCCTTTTCTTATTTTCACGTTCCTGGTAGGATGTTATTATACTTCCAGCTTTCTTTTCCTCCCAATGGTGATATGTTTCACTGTGTAAATCTTACGTGTATTTCCACATGTAAGTCTTTTAACCAGTTGCCATCAAGTTGACTCCGACTCATGGCGACCCCATATATGTCAGAGTAGAACTGTGCTTACGGGGTTTTCAGTGGCTGATTTTTTGGAAGTAGATCCCCAGGACTTTCTTCTCAGTCACATGGCCACTGGGATTTCCTAATTCTAAAATACCTTGTTTTAGATAGAACTGCATATATTTGCAAACTGAAATCAATAAACATGATTTGTCCTTATGATTAATAGTGCTTTTTGCATTACTTGCCTTAAAGTCTATTTCCTCTAAAATGTAGTTAAACATTTTTTTAATTTAGTTGACAGTGTTTAGAATTCAGGATATTTCCCATGAAAATCTGACATTTTGGCTTGTGGCAGTCTGCTTCTGAAAAGGTCACAGCCTTGGAAAGCACTTCTACTCTGTCCTATAGGGTCGCTGTGAGTCGGAATCGACAGGATGGCAATTTTTTTTTTTTTTTTTTATACTAGCCTCAATCTTAAATTAACAGAAGCTTAGCGGTAGAATCAGATGGGGAATGAGAATTTCCTGGAGCCTGGTATCCAAAGATGAAGACAAAGAGGCATAAAATGCTGAGAAACTGGGGAAGCAAATACCCCTTTGAAGCTTAAAAGAAGCCGAATTATTGTCTTATCCTAATCATCACCTCTACCCCTATCTTCTAAAAGCAGAAAACAGAGTTGGGGGGTATGAATCAGTAGTATGATCAATAGTTGGCCCAAGAGGCTTTGTCTGCCCTTCCTCATAGATGCAGTCTGCTCAGTAACCCCTCCTCCACAATTTCCATCAAACTAAGTGATGGGGCCTCTGAAAACAGTTGCAGACATTAGAGGTGCCTGTAAGAAGGGGAGACTGGTACCCCGATTCCTGGTTGGGTGTCTGTTTCTACAGAAGATTTTCTGTTTTCTCTGCATATATTACTGGAAGTAGGGGCGTGGGAGTGAGGAAGAAATTTGGAGAGAGACAGCAGGTCTAGACTGGGGTCAGGTGTGGAGCAGGTTGCTTTCCTGCTGCTGGATGTGATAAGAATATAGGAATTCTCTATGGGTCGAGTAGGCATAGCAGAAGGTAGCTGGCTTGAGCCATCTTGGAGGTGTGCCACCTAAAAGAATTGACTACTGGGCTTGGTGAGGATAACCCCTAAGAAAGCTGTGAGGTATACTACCAGGTGTGGGAGATGAGGGAGTGGTGAGAAGGGAAAGAGACCCAAAGATTTGTTGCGCTTATGTCTTACAAGCAGATCATGCCCAAGAAATGCGAGGGGAATTTTAAAGGACAAGGAAGACACGTCCATGTGACCAATACCCATTTCAAAAAGAAGAAAAAGTTGGAGGAAAGGCAATAATTAAACAAATAATCAAAGAAAAAAAAATCTCTGCTAGATAAGGACCCTTTACACAAATTTTATTTGCATGTAGGATTGTTGAGGAATTTTACCAGACACATTCTGTTAAAATTCCAGAATTCCAAGAATAAAAATAAAAAATCCTCAAGACATGAACAACAAGCTATTTACCAAAAGAATCACTGGTATCAGACTTGTAACATTAGAAGTTAGAAGATAGTGGAATAAGAACTACAGAATCTGCACAAGAAAGACTGAAACCTGAGAATTTATTATTCAGCCAAGATACCATTTACCTGTTAAGAGAAATTATCTTGATATCATTTACCATTTCAGTGATAGAATGAAAAAACAAAAATACCTATGGACATAACAACATTCAAAAATTACACCAACCACATACTCAATATGAAGAAAATAATTAAGAAAGGATTCTAATGAAATGAGAAATAAATCGCAATAGAGACCTCACGAAAGAGGAAGAGGAAGAGAAGAGGAAACAGTAATGAGCAACAAACCTCCCCTCCCTTTGTACATAGACAGATAAATAGACGGATATTATTAAATAACAATGCATCAGGTGAAAACCTAACGAATAGTCTGGGACAAAGAGTAGTAGAGGAATTTGGCAAAATTAATAATTTGAGGTAGGCGAGAGGGTGGAGAAGAAAGAAATTTCAGAAGTTTTACCTTCTGGGCATGGAGGAAGGAACATTGTTGGAGGAGAAACTGGAGGTGTCTTATTTTCATATGATAGTTGAGATGTAAGTGTTCGACTATATGTTTCGTTAGGATCCTGTTTTTTCTGTTAAGAGAATAGTAAACAAGAACTTTCAAATTAACCAGGGGTGTAAATGGAATGAACAGTTACTAATACCAGCTAAAACATAGATAGTGAAAACAGGAAACCGTAAAGAATGGTGTTGTAGGTGCTGTCGAGTTGATTTTGACTCATAGAACTGCCCCTTAGGTTTTTCTAGCCTGTAATCTTTATGGGAGCAGATCGCCAGGTCTTTCTTCCATGGAGCTGTTGGGTGGGTGTGAACCACCAACCTTTCAGTGAGCAGCCGAGCCATTTAACTGTTGCACCACCAGAGCTCCCTAGAGAATGGTAGTCAAGATAAATTAAAATGGAAGGAATAAAACAAAATATATCGGATATTACACTACACGTGAAGGCTCTAAGTCCCTTTTAAAAGTCTGAGACTCAGTTTAGATTAGAACAAAATCTTCAGCAACATGCACCTCACAAGAAATGCGCTTAAAATAAAATGATTAAAAAAAAAAAAAAAAAAAAGAAAACGGACAGAAATGTACCAGGCAATTGCAAATAAAAAGCAAGTAGTGGTGCCAATATTGTGACAATGTGGAATTTAAATTAAAAACCCTAAACAGGATAACCATCACCCATCGGTCAGTTTATCTTACTGTGGTGGCTCAGGTGTGGGTGTTGCTATGATGCTGGAAGCTATGCCACTGGAATTTCAAATACCAGCAGAGTTACCCATGGTGAAAAGGTTTCAGTGGACCTTCCAGAATAAGGCAGAAGAAAGGCCTGGCAATCTACTTCTGCAAATTAGCCAATGAAAACCTTATGGATCACTATAGAATATTGTCCAATATAGTGCTAGACAATGAGTCCCTAGGTTTGAAGACACTCAAAATACACAGTGGCTGCTGCATTGGACTAGTGCATTCCAAAGACTGTGAAGATGACCAAAGACCAGGCAACATTGTGTTCTGTTGTACACAGGGTCAGCATGAGTGGGAGTCAACTCGACAACAGCTAACAACAACACAAACAGAATAAAGAGGAAATTAGGTAACAATACAGTTGCGCTGGTAGCACAACGATTAAATGCTCAGCTGCTAACCTAAAGGTTGGCAGTTCAAACACATCCAGCGGTTCCTTGGGAGAAAGACCTGGTGATCTGCTTCCATATTGATTACAGCCAGTTCTACTCTGTTGCATGGCATCACTATGAGTGTTGAAAATCAGCTCAGTGGCACCTAACAACAACAAGATGTAACAATAAAAACTATTAATCATGAAGAGGTTGTAACAAACTGTCCTATATTTATAAATATCAGAGTGGATGTAGAGACTACAACTAATTTGAATTGAAGGCTGCCTTGTAAATAAAATGATGAGAGATTTTAGTATCTTCCTTTCTTAATTGGAAATATTGGACAATCAAAAATAAAGGCATGAAATAATATATATATGTATTACATGATATATGTAAACATTATTAAGATATATTTTTATATATCCATGAAAAAAATATAAAAGCAGGTTCTTTACCTAATGAGTAAAATAAACTATATGCCAGATTTTATGTTAATAACTTAATAAAATAAAAAAAAATTAATAATGAAATTAAATGAGGATAAAAATGTTAGCTTCTTGGGAAATTAAGAAATGTTCTGCCAGATAACTTTTGGATCAGAGACAGTAAAAATGAAAATGACTAAATCACTATCAAGAAAGCAATAAAAAGGAAAACATTTCATTCCAAATTATAGGGTACAAAGAAAAACCTGTAATCAAAAGAAAATTAATAAGCTTAAGTGCCTTCATTAGACTAAAAATAAAGAATATTACTATTTCTCTCAAAGAATTGGAAATTGCATAATAAGATAAAGAAACTAGGAAGGGGAAACTAATAAATACAGATGCTGAAATTAATGAAACAGAAGATAGAAGCAAATAAAAAATGGTTGTAAAATAACTGTGGTGGTGCTGTGGTTAAGAGCTCAGGCTGCTAACCAAAAAGTCAGCAGTTTGAATCCACCAGCCAGTGGTTGGAAACCTTATGGAGCAGTTCTACTCTGTCCTGTAAGGTCGCTATGAGTCAGAATCGACTCCACGGCAATGTGTTTTTTTAAATCCCAAATTAGTTTTTTCTTTTTTATTGATGTAATTAAATGAAGTTTACATTTCAAGTTAGTCTCCCATACAGAATTTTTTTTTTTTAACTTACATTGTCATGAGATCCCAACCACTCGCCCCATTTTGCGACAGCTCACTCCTCCCCTCTGCCCCTGATTCCCCATGTACACTCAGCCAGCTCCTAACTTTCTCTGCCTTCCCCTCTCATCTCTGGACAGAAGTCACCCTTTTGGTCTCTTATATTTACTTGTCCAAGAGGCACCTTCTTCACGAGTATCACTTTATGTCCCACAGTCCAGTCCAATCCCTGTCTGAAGAGCTGGCCTCGGAAATTGTTTTAGTTTTGGGGTGATGGAGAGACCAGGGGCCATGCTTTCCGGGGCACCTCCAGTCTTAGTCAGACCACTAAGTCTGGTCTTCTTACTAGAATTTGAGTTCTGCATCCCATTGTTCTACTGCTCCGTCAGGGACCCTCTGTTGTGTTCCCTGTCGGGACATCCATTGGTGGTAGCCAGGCACAATCTAGTTCTTCTGTTCTCAGGCTGATGAAGTCTCTGGTTTATGTGGTCCATTCTGTCTCTCGGGCCAATACTTTCCTTGTGTCTTTGGTGTTCTTCGTTCTCCTTTACTCCAAGAGGTTGGGACCAATTGATGCATCTTAGATGGCCACTTGCAAACTTTTAAGACCCCAGATGCCACTCACCAAAGTAGGATGCAGAACATTTTCTTAATAAGGTTTGTTATGCCAGGTGACATAGATGTTCTCTGAAAGCATGGTCTCCAGACCCCTACCCCTGCTACTCTGTCTCTCAAAGTGTTTGATTGTATTCAGGAAGGTTCTTAGCTTTGGTTTAGTCCAGTTGTGCTGGCTTCCCCTGTAGTGTGTGCTGCCCTTCCCTTCACCTAAGATCATTCTTATCTACCGTCTAGTTAGTGTATAACCCTCACTCTTCCTCCTCAGCCCTGTAACCATCAAAGAATGTTTTCTTCTGTGTTTAAACCTTTTCTTGAGTTCTTATATTAGTGGTCTTATACAGTATTTGTCCGTCTGTGCCTGACTAAATTCACTCAGCATAATAAGTTCTAGCTTCCACCAACTTATACGATGATTCACAGCTTCATCATTGGTCTTTATTGTTGCATAATATTTCATTGTGTGGATATACCATAGTTTGTTTATCCATTCTTCCGTCGATGGGCACTTAGGTTGCTTCCATCCTCTGGCTATTGTGAACAGGGCTTTGATGAACATGGGTGTGCATATATCTATTCGTGTGAAGGATCTTGTTTCTCTAGGATATATTCCAAGGAGCGGGATAACTGGATCGTATGGTATTTCTAGCTTTTTAAGGAAGCGCCAAATTGATTTCCAAAGTGGTTGTACCATTTTACATTCCCACCAAGAGTGTATAAGTGTCCCAGTCTCTCCACAGCCTCTCCAGCATTTGTTATTTTGTGTCTTTTTTTGATTAATGCTAGCTTTGTTGGGGTGAGATGATATCTCATTGTAGTTTTGATCTGCATTTCTCTGATGGCTAATGATCGTGAGCATTTCTTCACGTGTCTGTTAGCTGCCTGAAAGTCTTCTTTGGTGAAGTGCCTGTTCATATCCTTTGCCCATTTTTTAATTGGGTGATTTGTCTTTTTGCTGTTGAGGTTTTGGAGTATCTTGTAGTTTTTAGAGATTAAATGCTGATCGGATTTGTCGTAGCCAAAAATTTTTTCCCGATCTGTAGGTTGTCTTTTGACTCTTCTTATGAAGTCTTTTGATGAGCATAAGTGTTTGATTTTTAGGAGCTCCCGTTTACCTAGTCTCTCTTCTGGTGCTTGTGCATTGTTACCTATGGTTCATATTGTGTTTATGCCATGTATTAGGGCTCCTAGTGTTGTCCCTATTTTTTCTTCCATGATCTTTATCGTTTTCGATTTTATATTTAAGTCTTTGATCCATTTTGAGTTAGTTTTTGTACATGGTGTGAGATATGGGTCTTGTTTCAGTTTTTTGCATATAGATATCCAATTATGCCAGCACCATTTGTTGAAGAGACTGTCTTTTCCACAATTAATGGACTTTGGGCCTTTGTCAAATATTAGCTGCTCATAGGTGGATGAGCTTATATCTGGATTCTCAACTCTGTTCCATTGGTCTATGTATCTGTTATTGTACCAGTACCAGGCTGTCTTGACTACTGTGGCAGTGTAATAGGTCCTAAAATCAGGTAGTGTAAGGCCTCCCACTTTGTTCTTCTTCTTGAGTAGTGCTTTATTTATCTGGAGCCTCTTCCCTTTCCATATGAAGTTGGTGATTTGTTTCTCCATCTCATTAAAAAACACTGCTGGCATTTGGATCGGGATTGCATTGTATCTGTAGATTGCTTTGGGTAGAATTGACATTTTCACTATATTGAGTCTACCTATCCATGAGCAAGGTATATTTTTCTACTTACGCAGGTCTTTTTTAGTTTCTTGCAGTAGAGTCTTGTAGTTTTCTCTGTAAAGATCTTTTACATCTCTGGTTAGATTTATTCCTAAGTATTTTATCTTTTTGGGGGCTATTGTAAATGGTATTGATTTGGTCATTTCCTCTTCAAGGTTCTCTTTGTTGGTGTGAAGGAATCCAATTGATTTTTATATGTTTATCTTGTATCCTGAAACTTTGCTGACATCTTCTATTAGTTCCAGTAGTTTTCTTGGAGATTCCTTGGGGTTTTCCATGTAAAAGATCATATCATCTGCAAATAGAGATACTTTGACTTCTTCCCTACCTATTTGGGTGCACTTTATTTCTTTTTCTAGCCTAACTGCTCTGGCTAGGACCTCGAGCACAATGTTGAATAATAGTGGTGATAAAGGACATACTTGTCTGGTTCCTGTTCTCAAGGGGAATGCTTTCAAAGTCTCTCCATTCAGGAAGATGTTGGCTATTGGTTTTGTATAAATGTCCTTAATTATAGTGAGGAATTTCCCTTCTATTCCTATTTTTTTTTTGAGAGTTTTTATCATGAATGGGTGTTGGACTTTGTTGAATGCCTTTTCTGCATCAATTGATAAGATCATGTGGTTCTTGTCTTTTGTTTTATTTATGTGATGTATTACGTTGATTGTTTTTCTAATGTTGAACCATCCCTGCATACCTGGTGTAAATCCCACTTGATCATGGTGAATTATTTTTTTGATATGTTGCTGAATTCTATTGGCTAGAATTTTGTTGAGGATTTTTGTGTCAGTGCTCATGAGGGATATTGGTCTGTAATCTTCTATTTTTGTGGTGTCTTTACCTGGTTTTGGTATCAGGGTTATGCTGCCTTCGTAGAATGAGTTTGGGAGTATTCCATCCTCTTCTATGCTCTGAAATACCTTTAGTAGAAGTGGTGTTATCTGTTCTCTGAAAGTTTGGTAGAATTCTAAAGTGAAGCCATCTGAGCCAGAGCTTTTTTTTTTTGTTGGCAGTTTTTTAATAACCTCTTCAATCTCTTCTTTTGTTATGGGTTTATTTAGTTGTTCTACCTCTGTTTGTGTTAATTTAGGTAGGTAGTGAGTTTCTAGAAATTTTTCCATTTCCTCTAGGTTTTCAAATTTTTCAGAGTACAACTTTTCATAGTATTCTGTTATGATTCTTTTAATTTCAGTTGGGTCTGTTGTGATATCACCCATCTCATTTCTTATACGGGTTGTCTGCTTCCTCTCCAGTTTTTCTTTTCTCAGTTTGGCCAATGGTTTATCAATTTTGTTGAAAGAACCAGCTTTTGGACTTGTTAACTCTTCCAGTTGTTTTTCTGTTCTCTATTTCATTTAATTCTGCTCTAATTCTTATTATTTCCTTCCTTCTGGCACTTGTAGGCTTCTTTTACTGCTCTCTTTCTACTTGTTCCAGTTATAGGGTTAGTGCTTTGATTATAAGCCTTTCTTGTTTTTGGATGTGTGCATTTATTGTTATAAACTGACCTCTGAGCGCTGCTTTTGCTGCGTCCCAAAGTTTCTGGTAGGATGTGTTTTCATTCTCGTTTGATTCTATGAATTTCTTTATTCCATCCTTAATTTCTTCTTTGACCCAGTAGTTTTTGAGCAAGGTGTTGTTCAGTTTCCATGTGTTTGATTTTTTTCCCTTGCTTTTTGTGTTGTTGATTTCCACTTTTATGGCTTTATGGTCAGAAAAGATGCTTTGTACTATTTCGATGTTTCGGATTTTGTTAAGACTTGCTTTCTGGCCTAATATGTGGTCTATTCTGGAGAATGTCCCAGGTGCTTTGGAAAAGAAAGTATACTTGGCTGCTGTTGGGTACAGAGTTCGGTATATGTCTATGAGATCAAGTTGGTTGATTGTAGCATTTAGCTGTTCTGTGTCTTTGTTGAGCTCCTTTCTGGATGTTCTGTCCTTCACCGAAAGTGGCATGTTGAAGTCTCCTACTACTATTGTGGAGCTGTCTATCTCTCTCTTCAGAGCTGTTAGAGTTTATGTATTTTGCAGCCCTGTTGTTGGGTGTGTAAATATTTATTATAGTTATGTCCTCTGGTGTGTTGACCCTTTAATCATTATATAGTGCCCTTACTTATCTTTTGTGGTGGACTTTACTTTAAAGTCTATTTTGTCAGAGATCAATATTGCCACTCCTGCTCTTTTTTGAGTGTTGTTTGCTTGATATATTTTTTTCCATCCTTTGAGTTTTAGCCTGTTTTTGTCTTTAAGTCTAAGGTGTGTCTCTTGTAGGCAGCATGTAGATGGATCATGCTTTTTTATCCAATCTGCCGCTCTCCGTCTGTTTATTGATGCATTAAGTCTGTTTACATTCAGTGTAATTATTGATAGGTAGGAGTTTAGTGCTGTAATCCTGATATCTCTTTTTGTGTGTTGTTCACAGTTTCTTTGTTCTCCTCAATTCTCTGTGCTGAGTCATTTTTCTTTATGTATTTCTTTTTCATCTTTTTCTTTGTTGTAGGTTTTGTGTTTGCTTGGTCTTTATGTTTCTCTACTTTTTTATTTTGATTTGTAGGATTGTTAGATTCCTTTGTGGTTACCTTAATATTCACCCCTAATTTTCTAAGTTTGTACCAGTCGTTTATTACTTTATATCGCCTTAACTTCCCCTCCGTATAGAAAATCAAAGTCTCCATTTTTTTAGTCTCTCTTTTCTTGTTTTAATATTATCCTCTTTTTTTTTTGCGTTATTGATATCTCTTTCCCTATTTTCAATATTTTAGCTTTGATGTAATTTCTCTTTCCGTATCTGAGTCCATATCTGGTTGCTCTATCCTGTGTTCTAGTCTTGGTTGTTAGCTGGCGTTATTGATTATCTAACTGTAGGACTCCTTTAGTATTTCTTGTAATTTTGTTTGGTTTTTGCAAATTCCTGAACTTCTGTTTATCTGAAAATGCCCTAATTTCACCATCATATTTAAGAGACAGTTTTGCTGGATATATAACTCTTGGCTGACAGTTATTTTCCTTCAAGGCTTTAAATATGTCATCCCATTGCCTTCTAGCCTGCATGGGTTCTGCTGAGTAGTCCGAGCTTATTCTTACTGACTCTCCTTTGTAGATGACTTTTCTTTTATCCCTAGCTGCTCTTAAAATTCTCTCTTTGTCTTTGGTTTTGGTAAGTTTGATTATAGCATGTCTTGGTGACTTTCTTTTGGGATCTACCTTATGTAGGGTTTGATGAGCATCTTGGATAGATATCTTCTCATCTTTCATGATATCAGGGAAGTTTTCTATCAATAAATCTCCAGCAATTTTCTCTGTATTTTCTGTTATACCCCCTGTTCTAGTACTCCAATCACTCATAGGTTATTTCTCTTGATAGAGTCCCACAAGACTCTTAGAGTTTATTCATTATTTTTAATTCTTTTATCTGATTTTTCCTCAGATAAGTTGGTGTCAAGAGCTTTATCTTCAATGTCACTAATTCTAACTTCTACTGCCTCAGTTCTGCTCCTATGACTTTCTATTGAGTTGTCTAATTCTGAAATTTTATTGTTAATCTTCTGGATTTCTGATTGCTGTCTCTCTATGTATTCTTGCAACCTATTAAATTTGGCATTATGTTCTTGAATAACTTTTTTAAGTTCTGCTACTACTGTGTCTATGTTGCCTGGCTGTTTCTGCGTCCTTTCGAATTTCCTTTCTTATTTCTAGAAGAGTTCTGTATATTAATCTTTTGTATTCTGTCTCTGGTAATTCCAAGAAGTTCTCTTCCTCCAGAGAATTTATTGATTCTTTATTTTGGGAGCTTGCTGAAGCCATCATGGACTGCCTCTTTATGTGATTTGATATTGACTGTTGTCTCCGAGCCATCAATAATTTATTATAGTTTTATTTTGTGCTTGCTTAGTGAAACCTAGCTTCTTATTTTGTTTTGTTTTGATATGCCCAAATAGGCTGCTCATGTGCACTAGTTTGGTTTTTGACACCTTTTGATCTCTAATGTCCTGTCACCAGGTAGTTGGTTCTGTAACTAAGTATGTGCGTGCTGGAGTTCATTAAAATTTCCTATATGGGATCAGCTCCGGTGTGCAGGCAGTCAATCACCAAGTGTGTGATGCAGGCTCTCCGCCCCCATCCTAGAGAGGCATGGGTGATTGGTGCAGGCACTGGACTCTGGCTGTGGTAAGGGATCATGTGCTGAGCCAGGCAGGGGACTGAAGGCTGTCCTGAGAGTCTGAAAGAAAAGCATATCCCTATTCTCTAGGGTGAATAGGTAGGTGAGTTCTGAAACCAGGCTAAGAGTGCCCCACTATGTTGGCTTCAAAGACTGGAGGGCACCACTCCTTCCTGAACTCCTGTAGCAGGTGACTAGGCACTTTAGGAGCTATCAGCAGTCCTCAAGACCCTGCTGCAGATCGATAAAAGTGCCTCCTTGAGGGGCAGGGCTGTTTTGAGGATCACAAATCTGCCTGTTCACAGCTGAAGCAGCTGAAGTTAATCTTCAGATGTTTGCCCTGTTGTACTGTGGTAGTGAGGGCTAACACTGTTGAGATGGGTCCCCATAAGTCTATACAGGGGTATATGGCACTCAGAGTCTGCAGACCCCTGATTTCTATGGCCAGCAAAGGAGTTGTGCCAACCCTGTGTTCCTGGCCTAGGGGAGCCAGCAGCCTATTTGTTCCCTCTCCCAGGCTAGGAAAATGGGTCAGGGCGCCTTTTTGGATCTATTTCCGGCCCAGTGGACTCCCAGTGCAGAGAGGGGAGGGAGGCAGTAAAAGGAAGAGAGGTTTTTCCCAAATCCAGTGGAGAGCGCGGAGGTAGGAGGTAAAAGGGAGAGAGGTTTTTCCCAAATCCGGTACAGAGCTTAGAGGTAGGAGGTAAAAGGGAGAGAGGTTTCTTCCAAATGGGCTTTTTTTTTTTTTTTTAACTCGCCGCGAAAGGGTGCATGCATGTACTTATCCTAGCCTCTTGGGAGCTGCTCTTCACTGGTTCGGAGTGTCCAAGCAGAATCTCTGTTGCCAGGTCTCTCTCGATGTGGAAACTGCTTCTCCAGCGCATGCACAGCACAGCTGTTTGCCTGCTTCACCACCGCCCAGAGTGGCTGTGTCTCTGCTGTGTCACTGCCGCGGCTCTAGCGCTCCTTACCTCTTCCAAACGGTCTTCCTCTCTGGTAAGACTCAGATGGATTTCTTAACCTTGCCTTGTTCAGGGCTGCAAGATGTTCACATAGAATCAAATCACTTGTTTTTCCAGGTCTTTGTTGTAAGAGGGATATAGGAAGCATCTAACTAGTCCGCCATGTTGACCATGCCTCCCAAATTAGTTTTTTGGAAATAAAAATCAAAGTGATAAATAGCATACTATCCTGATAAGGGAGAAAAAAACAAAAAAGCAAGAAAGCAAATATATCCTACATTAAGGAATTAGACAAAACACAAATACAGAAGAGATTAATAGATTGTGATTGACTACTGTAAGAAATTCTATGGAAAAAAGTTTTAAAAATTAAAGAAAATTATCAAACATAACCCCCAAAGAAAGAAAAATTTGATGACATCAGTTAACATAAAAGAGATTACTAAAGTGATTAGAGTATAGTTAAAATAAAACACTAGGAAAAGAGGATTTAAAGCTAAATTTCATGTTACTTAAACTATATCAGACCACTGAAAATGATGAATAAGTTCCAATTATTTTATGAGGTGTTAAAAAAAAAAAAAAAAAAAAACAGCTGCTGTTGAGTTGATTCTGACTCATAGTGACTCTATAGGACACAGTAGAACTGCCTCATAGGGTTTCCAAGGAGGGCATGGTGGATTCGAACTGCAGGCCTTTTGGTTATTTTGGTTAGCAGCTCTAGCTCTTAACCACTATGCCACCAGGGTTTCCGTATGAGATGTGGATATATTTAACATAAAAAATAATATATGTAACACCTCATAGGAAACTGTTGACAAAACTCTCTGATGAATATAACTGCAAAATCTATTATCAAACAAAATCCAATAATGCATGGGTGGTTCAATAACAGGAAATATGTTGACTGAACTCAAAATATCTCCCACATTGTTGGAGAAAAATAATAAGATCATACCAATAGATTTTGAAAAACCTTTGATAAAAGCCAACAGTGTTTTCTAATAAGAACTCTAAGATAGTAATAGAATGAAATTGTGTTGTTATTGTCAGGTGTCACGAAGGCAGTTCTGACTCATAGCAACTCTATGTACAACAGAATAAAAACATTGCTCAATCCTGCGCCATCCTCATGATCGTTGTTATGCTTGAGCCCATTGCTGTAGCCACTGTGTCAATCCATCTCGTTGAGAGTCTTCCTCTTTTTCACTGACCTTCTACTCTACCAAGCATGATGTCCTTCCCCAGGGACTGGTCCCTCCTGATAAGATGTCCAAAGCATATAAGACAAAGTCTCGCCATCTGCCCTTTTTAGGAGCATTTTGACTGCAGTTCTTCCAAGACAGGTTTGTTTGTTCTTGTGGAAGTCCATGGTATATTCAATATTCTTTGCCAACACCATAACTTAAATGCATCAATTCTTCTTCAGTCTTCCTTATCATGGTCCAGTATTCGCATGCATGTGAGGTGACTGAAAATACCATGACTTGGGTCAGAGGCACTTTAGTCCTCAAAATGACATCTTGGCTTTATAACACGTTAAAGAAGTCTTTTGCAGCAGATTGCCCAAGGTACTTTGTCATTTGATTTCTTGACTGCTGCTTCCGTGAATCCAAGTAAAATCAAATCCTTGACAACTTCAGTATTTTCTGTTTATCATGATGTTGCTTATTGGTCCAGTTGTGAGGATTTTTGTTTTCTTTATGTAAAGGTGTAATCCGTACTGAAGGCTGTAGTCTTTAATCTTTATCAGTAAGTGTTTCAAGTCCTCTTCACTTTCAGCAAGCAAGACTGTGTCTTCTGTATATCATAGATTGTAATGGGCCTTCCTCCAATCCTGATGCCACATTCTTCTTCATATAGTCCAGCTTCTTGGATTACTTGCTCAGCATACAGATCGAATAGGTATGGTGAAAGGATACAACCCTGATGCACATCTTTCCTGATTTTAAACTATGCAATATGCCCTTGTTCTGTTCAAAGGACTGCCTCTTGGTCTATGTACAGGTTCCTCATGAGCACAATAAGTGTTCTAGAATTCCCATTCTTCACAACGTTATCCATAATTTGTCATGAACCACATGGTCGAATGCCTTTGCATAGTCAATAAAACACAGGTAAACATCTTTCTGGTATTCTCTACTTTCAGCTAAGATCTATCTGACATCAGTAATGATACCTCCCATTCCATTTTCTCTTCTGAATCCAGCTTGAATTTCTGGCAATTCCCAGTTGATGCACTTTTGCAACTGTTTTTGAATTCTCTTCAGCAAAATTTTACTTGTATGTAATATTAATGATATTGTTTGATAATTTCTGCATTATTTTGAAGCATCTTTCTTTGGATTGGGCACTAATATAAATCTCTTCCAGTTGGTTGGCCAGGTAGCTGTCTTCCAAATTTTTTTGCATAAAGGAGTGAGCACCTCCAGTGCTGCTTCCATTTGTTGTGAAACATCTCAGTTGGTATTCTGTCAATTCCTGGAGACTTGTTTTTCGCCAGTGCCTTCAGTCCATCTTGGATTTCTTCCTTCAATACCAATATTTCTTGATCATATGCTACTTCCTGAAGTGGCTGAACACTGACCAATTCTTTTTGGTACGGTGACTCTGTGTATTCCTTCCATCTTCTTTTGATGTTTCTTGTGTCTTTCAATTTTTTGCACATAAAATCCTCCAATATGGAAACTGAGTCTTGATCTTTTTTTCCAGCTCTTTCACTTGAGAAATGCCAAGAACGTTTTTCTCTTTTGATTTTTGAGCTCCAATTCTTTGCATGTTTCATTATAATACTTTATTTTGTCTTCTTGAGCTGCTTTTTGAAATTTCTGTTCAAGTCTTTTACTTCATCATTTCTTCTGTTCACTTCAGCTACTCTACTTTCAAAACCAAATTTCAGAGTCTCTTCTGACATCCATTTTGGTCTTTACTTTCTTTCCTGTCTTATTAATGACCTCTTGCTTTCTTCAGGTATGACATCCTTGATATCATCCCACAAGTGGTCTAGTCTTCAGTCATTAGTGTTCAGTGCTTCCAACCTATTCCTGAGATGTCTCTAAATTCAGGTGGGATATACTCAAGGTCATATTTTGGCTCTCATGGACTTGTTTTAATTTTCTTCATCTTCGACTTGAACTTACATATGAGCAACTGATGGTTAGTTCTGCAGATGGCCCCTGGCCTTGTTTCGACTGACAATATGGAGCTTTTCTATTGTCTCTTTCCACAGATGTAGGTGGCTTTATTCCTGTATATTCCATCCTGTGAGGTCCATGTGCATACCCATTACCATCAAGTTGATTCCAACTCATAGCAACCCTATGGGACAGATTAGAACTGCCTCATAGGGTTTCTAAGGAGCGGCTGGTAGATTTGAACTGCTAGCCTTTTGATTAGTAGCTGAGCTCTTAATCACTTCGCCACCAGGGCCCCCACACATACAGTCACATTTATCTTGTTGAAAAGAGGTATTTTCGATGAATGAGTCATTGGTCTTGCAAAATTCTATCATGTGATCTCTGGCATTGTTTTTATCATCAACACCATATTTTCCAACTGCTGACCTTTCTTTCCTTCCAACTTTCACATTCCAATTACCAGTAATTATCAGTGTATCTTGATTGCATGTTTGATGAATTTTAGACTGCAGAAGTTGGTAAAAAGCTTCAATTTATTCATCTTGGCATTAGTATTTGTTGTGTAAATTTGAATAATAGTCATATTAACTGACCTTCCTTTTAGGCGTGTGGATATTGTCCTATCACTGACAGTGTTGTATTTCTGGATAGATCTTGAATGTTCTCTCTGACAATAAATGCTATGTCATTCCTCTATAATTTGTCATTCCCAGCATAGTAGTCCAGATGATTGTCCAATTCAAAATGGCCAATACCAGTCCAGTTCAGCTCACTAATGCCTAGGATGTCAATCTCAAAGCATTCCACTTCATTTTTGACATCTTCCAATTTTCCTTGATTCATAGTTTGTACATTCCACATTCTGATTATTAATGGATGTTTGAAGCTGTTTCTTCTCATTTTGAGTCATGCTAGATCAGCAAATGAAGATCACAAAAGCTTGACTCCATCCGCGTGGTTAAGGTCAGCTCTACTTTGAGGAGACAGCTCTTCCCCTGCCGTATTTTAAGTGTCTCCCAAACTAAGGGGCTCATCTTCTGGCACTATACAGAAAATATTTCACTACTATTTGTAAGGTTTTCACTGGACAATTTTTTCAGAAGAATATCGTCAGGTCCTACTTCCCATTCTGTCTTAGTCTGGAAGCTCTGCTGAAACCTGTTCACCACGGGTGACCCCGCTGGTATTTGAAATACCTGTAGCATAGCTTTTAACATCACAGCACACAAGCCACCAAAGTATGACAAAGTGACAGATGAGTGGTGAATGAAACTAGTTAAGTATAATAAATATTTTTCAACAAAAACTTATACCATATCATGTAAATATCACCCTTATCTAAATGAATATGTAAATTTAATGATGTTGCAGGTAGAACTCCATTTTTTAGTGATTGCATCATATGATTTTTAAATTCATATAAAAATAGATTAATGAAGATAACTAAAACCATGAGTAATAATGGGACTTGCTTTTCCAAAGAGCATAACTATAAAGCTAATGCAATTAAATCAATATGTTATTGGAAGAGGAGTAGGCAGATTAAAATATACAACAGCATAATAACATCCAGAGATAGTTTCCAGTAAATATGAATTTTTTTGCATAATAAAAGTTTTGATTTTTTTTTCAATTCAACATGAAAATAATATTTAGTACATTGTGATGGTACAGTTGGATATTTATTTAGAAGAAAATAAAGTTGAACTCCTGTCTCACACCATATATTATAAAGTAATTTAAAAAATAGTGACAAAGTTTTTTTTTCTTTTTTAAATAGGAAGGAATCATAAAGATATATTCATTAGTGTGATGGAGTGGTCCATATCAACTTGCAAGAGTCACAAGTGTGCTTCTCTTCACTTATACTCTGGTGTGTATAGTATCTTCTTAAGGGTCAGACTTTGTATTTTTTCTCACAATTTGAGTCTGGTTAAAAGTTTAGAAGAAATGAGAGATGTTGGGGTTGGATCCTGATGAGAAATACCATCCTTTCAGAAGGCTACATCTTAGGAAAGTTCACTACAGGTTTTTCAGTAAGGAGAGGAGAAGCTCTTTGTACAGGACAGTCTCCACAGTCTCCACAGTAGTGGACACTTGGTGGAATTTGGCTATTCAAGGTCCTCAGCTTCATTGGAATCTACCCAATTATTTTTTCCAATTTTCAGGGCACCACTTTTTCCAAGTCGAATCCATAGATGTAATGTAAGAAACTGTGAAATTATGAATTTGATTAGTATTTTACTTCCACCACTCACAGGATCAGGCTTTGGGTTTGGTTTTCAAAAATTGCAAACCTGCAACTAAAAGCAATATTCTTTCAGGACAATCGTTGATGGTTTTGGTTCCTTACTCAGACCTTGAGCTGGGAAATGTAAACTCTGAATTCATGATTTTCTTTTTCCAAGTTTCTAGTACAGTTAAAAATAGCCAATCACTTTTCTCTCCTCCATCTGTATTTACATTATAATTTCCCTTTTAGCAGGTACTTGGTCACCCAAAGCCTCACCTGTTATAGGCACCTAACTCCAAGTAATATCAGGTGATAATTTAAGATTCTATTTTGTAACTGTATTTCATGGTCCATCAGTATCCTATTTGACACTGGCAAGGGATTATTAACGCCTTTACATCTAATCACTCCATAGAACCAATTCCAGATTCCCCTTTTTAAGATTCTGGTCTCCTGGAATTGCTTCTAGTCACAAAAGCTATATCAGTGTGGGTTTAGACAGGAAAATTGAGCCATTATTGTAGTATTACAGGAATAATCGGTTTAATGTGGGAATTAATGTTTACAGACATTTGGGAGTAGCTGGCAGAGTGAAGATCTGGAAGGTTGCAGCTGGAGGATCAGAGAATCTCGCATTAACTAGTCCATTCTGAAGCACAGGCATGAGAGAAAGAGCTTGCAGGGATGTTCCTGGAGTAATGCACAGGACACTGTGAAGTGGGATCTCACGGGCATGTCTGATTCCCATGATGCTTTCTGCTTCACATTTGCCTATAAAATATTTTGTGAGGTGCTCTCTTTGGCAAACTCCAACCTGAAAACATACAGGAAAGGAGATTCTGTGAAACACGGTTCTAAAACTTAAATAAGAGTAGTAGTAGTAGTGGTAAAATCCAGAAAACCTTGTTTCTATCTCTGATAAAACCAAACCAAACCTTTTGCTGTCAAGTCAATTCTGACTCATACTGACCTTATAGGACAGAGTAGAACTGACCCATGGGTTTCCAAGCTGTAAATCTTTCCAGAAACAGACTGCCACATCTTTCTCCTGCAGAGCGGCTGATGAGTTCCCACCCGGGAACTGTTAGCAGCTGAGCACTTACCCACTGTGCCACCAGGACTCTTTTCTGATAGGGTTTTCTAAATTCCCAAATTTTAAAAAGTCCAATCTTTCTAAGCAACACTGATATTATTGTGTTCCACCACCATTTTTTGAGCGCTTTGTGTCAGGCATTATCCTTTAACGTGGGGATCCAAAGAAACAAGTCACATTTCCTGCTTCAAAATCTCATAGGATTACAGGGAAAAAAAGCATGGCAAAAAATAGATGACATATGTTTTAAAGGTGATACAGTAATGGTATAATCCAAGATAGAGTGGGGGAAAAATATGGATGTTTGTCAGGTGAGCAAAGTGAAGAAGGTCATTCTAAGGAAAGAGAACAGAATGTGAAAAGGCATGAGTTCACATATGGAAGAAATTCAACTAATTTTGTACGCCTGGAGAAAGCAAGAGTTCAAAGAGATGGTGGGGGGAGATTAACTTGTAAAAGCAGATGGAGGTAAAGTCAGGAAGAATTTATATAATAGATTTAACAGATTTTTTTTTTGGTAGGAAATAGAAAAGTATGAAAGGATTTAAGCTCTGGAGATTTGTGTTGTATAAAATCATTTCTATAGCAATATTATGGAGGAACTGGAGTAGGTCAAGGTCAGAGATAGAAAGTATGTTAGGAGGCAATTGAAAATTATGTAAATTCAAGTGAAAATTACATAAATTTTGTGGTAGTTGAAGAGGTGGTGGTGATTTCAAAAGGAGGATGCACAGAACTTAGTGATTGGTTGATGAGGCCTAGAGATGTATAGGGAGAGAGGATCTGGAATAGCTTTTCTGATTCTGGCTTGGTTGACTAGATAAATACATGGTAAGAGCCATTACTGAAAACAGGAGCTCAAATCAATGTATTCTTTATAATAATTGAACTATGGAGAAATATCTTGATTTATGTTATTACTTTGAAACAGAACTATTTTTAAAATTATAAAAATGCACAAAATGTTCCTCATAGTCTATCTCTCTGGTACATAAAAGAACATACTTTAGCTATGTCAAAATAAGAAATACAGGTGCAAGTTTACCTACTCCACTTGACCTTTCATATCTGTCAATTAAAAACCCTTGCAATTAATATGCTATGAATGTCAGAAAATGTAGGCAAAGGTGTAGGAAATTTATGGAATATAACCTGAGTGATTCACGTTATGAAAGTCAAGGCATTTTTCATTTACTTACTTTTTTTCTTCTCTTGTTTTCTTTTTGCTTCTTCACTCAATTTGCAAGTTCTGTGGGTTCACGGTCTATAACTTTATTTCATAGTTATCTTGCTACTATATTCCTATAGTTCTAATAATCAGTATACTTTCTGGATAAATAAATGAATAATTTGATCAATATATCAATGAAATGAAACCAATTATATTATCACAATGTAATAACTAAAGCACTAAATTTGGGTAAGGAGACTTACTTCCTGGCCTTGGTTGTGTCACTTGGGCAGGTGACTTAATTCTCTTTGAGCTTGAGTGATTACTTTTATTTTTGTACTTGGCAGATTATATTTTAATGTATTTATTTGTAGGACTACCTTACTGTCAATGAGCTCTTTGAGGGTAGGTTATGCATTCCAGACATCTTTCTATTTCCAACAATTAAGCCAGTGCCAAGCATATGGTGAATGCTTAATGAATAGTAATTGAGTGATTGAATAGTTGATTAATTATCAGAGTCTGACAGAAGTTTAAGGTCTGGAAGATGGGGTCAAAACAATATCTGGAGAGTCTTTATTATCCAAGATCAAGAAGTGATAGGAAAAAAAAAAAAAAAAGGTTTGAAAGAATAACAATAATCAGTGGTAAAGGCAGAGATAAGCTTGGTAACCTTGGCTCCAGTAGAGCAACTCAGCAATTGGGATCAAAAGGCAAATATACACAAGAGTGGTTTGTATCTGGCTTATTTTAATTTTTTAGCCAATTGTGAGAAGTGCTAGATCTGATGATGGAGTGTAAGAAATAATAGTTGGAGAATCACTGCTTCTGTGATGTTTCCATTTGTTAACTGCTGCTGCCGGTAGTGATAGTAGTATTGCATATAGAATAGTTAATATCTTAGAGTAGGCTGTTTTTCTTCAAACTTCTACTTCAGACATACTCTTTACAGTCAGAATCATTTCACGGTTAGAAATCTACCTAGGCTACCATCAACACTCGTGCAGAACATGTGTGCCCTACATAAGGGTGCTTGGCTGAGGCATAAGGACTTACCTCGCGCTTTGCCAATTCATGGCCCTGGGAAGCAGAAAGGGGGGAGACAGCCAGAGGAAGTGATGCCTTTTTCAATTGGTCTGTCCAACAGAGACCTTTGGAAAATTTGCATAAAGTTGCATATGTCCTGGTCCTGATAGTACGAAAAGAACATACAAATTCAATAGCAAATCAACAGCATAGATTCTCACTATATAAAGTAACCAGGTTTCTCTATATAATGTTCTTATCTATCTATAATATGGTATACTTTATAAGGCTAATGCTGGAGAGGATAATGAATCATTTTCAGCAACTTTATGCATCATTCCTAGGTTATAACTTGGTACTGAATGCATTCTTCTGAAGGATCCATTGAGAAATAAGAAACTCTTACGTATGGATTGACTTACTACCATGGGATATTACCCTTTGATCTTTGTAAGAAAACCTTTTCCAGTTGCCATGCCTTAGAGACATATTAATAAATAAATGACTGATTAAAACATTTCTTATTCAATTTATACACTTCCTGGAAAATTAGCTAGGTCAAAATTTTAGATGCTATTGACTATGTGATGTTTTTGGAGACTTTATAGGTGGAGCTGATTTGCAAACATTTTTCTCTTGGGTTTCTAGTCTGTATTAGGTTTTCTCAGTCTTTCATTTTAGAAAAAAAAAACAGGACAGTTTTGAACCAGATTAATATATTCAAACATTTCCAAATATTCAAGTCAATTTGTAGTTTGGTGGTAGATGGGGTTGTATTAATGTCAAAAATTTGCTTTAAAACATACTTATTCATTTTAGTTTGAAAATATATTTCTGTCTCTATCTATAACAAGGAATTTTAGAATTGGGAAATCCTAGAGGCCACGAGGAGTCCCTGGGTAGTACAAATGGTTAATATGCTCAGCTGCTAACTGAAAGGTTGGAGGTTCAAGTCTACCCAGAGGAACCTTAGAAGAAAGACCTGGAGATCTACTTTTGAAAGATCAGCCATTGGAAACCCTATGGGGCACATTTCTACTCTGACACACATGGGGTCACCATGAAACAGAATGGACTTGACAGCAACTGGTAGTGGCCATGCAGTCCAAATTCATATTCCATGCCGGTATCTCTTCTTTGCCGTTTGCTTGAACATTTTCCATAAAAGGAGTGGGAAGAGATGGAGTCACTTGTTTGCTATCTAGTTTACTGATTTGTTAGACAGCTATAATTCCCAGAAACTTCCTCCTGATGTTGAACTGAAACTCTACCTCTCAGAGGATCTACTGCTTTGGACTCACTCTCACCTCTCCTCCTTTTCTAACCTAAGGTACCTGGTAATATTTTCAAGTAGTTAGTATTTTACTAGGTCAAAACTGTTCTAACTTGAGATCTTTCTACTTCAGACTGAATAGTTCCGGGTCTACCAGCTATGCTCTATGTGATCTCATTTCCTGGTAACGTAATCTTGGTTCTTTTCCTATTGACTGTTTTTAGTTTTGCAAAGAATTCCTTAAAAAACAGCTTGTTTGAATTCCAGCCCACTACTTACTAACTGTGTGACCTCAGACAGTTATTAACCCTTTTGTGCCACAGTTTAGTTATGACATGTGAAGGGCATGTTGATAAAACAGCACTGGTGGCCTCAATCAGTCCCAGCCATTGGAGAGGGACTTAGAAAATTTTGAGGTTGGTTCTTTTGGTGACCAGGACACATGGAGGAGTAGGTCTGAGTTCAGGGAACCCTACCTGGATGGTACTGCAGAGGGGATGCTGGAAGTGGAACTAAGAAAATTTCAGTGAAGGAACTCCAAAGCACAGAGTTCTTTGGGGTGCTGGGCCTGTGCCGGGGGCCTGTTTGGTGGGGTCTGAGGATGGTACTGTTCTCTGGCTAAACGATTATTGAATAAACTCAGAATCTATGAGGCATGGCTTCCTGGAGAATGTCATGTAAGTTCTATAACTCTCTGGGTATGAAATGGAGATGTTTTACAATTAATGACTCCTCCTTGATAAGATATGGGAATCCCTTGGTGGCACAGGTGGCTGAGTGCTTACTACTCCTAGCCAAAATGTTGGTGATTTGAACCCATTCATAGGTACTTTGGAAGACAGGGCCTGTAGATCTGCTTCCAAAGGGTCACAGCCTTGAAAACTCTGTGGAACAATGTTATACTCTGACACACGGCGTTGCATTGAGATGGAATTGACTCGATGGCAACTAACAGCAACAAACCTGTGATATGAGGTAATTCTGTGAACCTCACTTTTAGAGACATCATCTATTATTCTGGGCCAGAGGTTCATGGCTGGAACGGGAAGATAGGGCTTATGGAGCTGCCCTTCACGTCCTAGGCATCTTACTTCTTTATCTGAGTGTTTTGATTGCTGTGTCCCTGAAATTTTTAGTAAAACTTAATATTGGGTAAGATCTCTGCTTTGTAATAACCTAATTTGCCAATTGGATCTTGTATGTTACTTAGATGGTAAATAGGGTTGACGTTTGGAAATATGAAGCATTTCTTTATTGGCACATTGTCACTTCCTCTTCTGCCTAACCCTGAAGTTGACAGGTACTGAAGCAATAGCTTTGGTCTCATCTCCTGAGAGAGGGTGGAAGGAGAGAGTGGAAATGATGTGTTTAGTTGCCGTTGAGTCTAGCGTCTAAACGCAGTGTTCCAACAGGATTATACCATTTTCTATTTACGTGGCTAGCTAGCAAATAAATTTAGAAACACCTATCAACAGTTTTGATAAGAATAGAGACAAAGCACTCAAAATTCAAAGCATGCATCCCTTGATCAAAATAAGCTCTACACTTCTACCTCAGTCTTTCCTCTGTAAAAGAAAATTATCACAACAAAGCCCAGCTTCTATGTATTTTTGTTTTTGAGGCTACAAACAATGATGTTGATTTGTATGCGTAAAATCCAGCCAAAATCTCACAGTGTTTATGTGACTTCACAGAAGTCAAGGTGATCATTTTTGGACCCTTGTGCAAAATTGTAGGGAGGTAGGATATTTTTTCGAATCTTAGAGAATAATATTCTAATTAGGTTCTACTGATGTGTAGTGTTCATTTTGGAGAACTTGTCTGAGCCATAGGTGGCATAGTTATTAACCATTATAATTTAATGGTGTTTACTGTAATAAAAGCTATCATTTATTGAAAATTTACCATATGATAGGCATTGTTCTAAGCACTGCATGTGAAATATCTTATTTTTCCCTCTAAGCAACACTTGATGGGTATTATTATTATCCCCACTTTACAGATGAGAAAACGGAGGTACAAGCAAATTAAATAGTTTGCGGATGGCTACATAATTAGTAACTAGTGCGAGTCAGACAGGTTGGCTTAGTTTCAACCTACACCCAAAGTTCAAGATCAGAATGGATGTGGTACCCTAGATGTAGCTAGATAATTATTGATGATTCCTTGCTGAATACTTACTTCTAGGTCCTAAGCTTAGTGACTGGACTCAAAGATCCAGAAGGGGCGAAAAAATGAACTCAGACCATTCTGCTTAGCCATCCATTTTGAGAAATAGTCTAAATAATACTCATATTTTTTTCTTTTAGGCATACTACCCCCTTTTCCCAAGTCCCCACTACATTCTGAGCAACTTCTTAGAATGAAGGAGGGTTTTGATGGGCATTGAATTGATGAGATTTGGCTTCTTTTCCTATTTATCTGTCCATCACACTAACTGCTTATATGTAGATACCACCACTTGTCTGTCAGTTTATCGAACTGTGGTGCTTCGGCATTGCTGTGATACTAGAAGATATGCCACCAGTATTTCAAATACCAGCAGAGTCACCTATGGTAGACAGGTTTCAGCAGAGCTTCCAAACTAAAACAGACTAGGAAGAAGGACTTGGCAATCTATTTTTATTAAAAAAAAATTAGACAGTGAAAACCTTACAAATAGTAGCAGAACTTTGTCTGATATTGTGCCAGAACATGAGCCTCTCAAGTTGAAAGGCATTCAAAATACAACTGGGGAAGAGCTGCCTCCTCAAAGTAGAGTCACCCTTAATTACAGGGGTGGAGTCAAGCTTTCAGGACCTTCATTTGCTGATGTGGTATGACTCAAAATGAGAAGAAACACTGCAAACATCCATTAATAATCAGAATGCGGAATGTACAAAACATGAATCTTTGAAGTTGTCAAAAATGAAATGGAATTCTTGAAGATAGATATCTTAGGGATTAGTGAGCTGAAATGCACTGGTATTGGCCATTTTGAATCGGATAATCAGATAGTCTACTATGCCGGTAATGACAAATTGAAGAAGAATGGCATTGCATTCATTGTCAAAAAGAACATTTACAGTCCTGTTTAATCTTTGTCTGAAGAGTGGGCTTCAGGAATGGTTTCAGTCCTGGGTTAACAGTGTGTCTGGGGGCCATAGATTCTAGAGTCCCTCCACTCTGTCAGACCATTAAAGCTGGTCTTTTTATGTGAATATGAGTTCTGTTTTACATTTTTATGTTGCTATGTCCAGCACTCTTTGTTGTGTTTCCCATCAGGTTGGTCATTGGTGGTAGCCAGGCACCATCTAGTTCTTCTGGTCTCAGGCTGGTGAAGTCTCTGGTTCATGTGAACCCTTAGTTCTTTGGGCTAATAGTTTCCTTGTGTCTTTGGTTTTCTTCATTCTTCTTTGCTCCGAGTGGGATGGGACCAACTGATGTATCTTAGATGGCCACTCACAAGCTTTTAAGACCCCAGATGCCACTCACCAAAATGGGACGTAGAACATTTTCTTAATAAACTAGGACTATAAAACAAAAAATAATAACATGTGAGGAATGTGCTTCTTAGTTCAATAGATACATGAGACCAAATGGGCAGCTCCTGTCCAAAAGCAGGATGAGAAGGCAGGAAGGGACAGGAACTGGTTGAATGGACACAGGGAGCCTGGGGTGGAAAGGCAGAGTGTGCTGTCACATCATGGGGATTACAACTAATGACACAAAACAATATATGTTTAAATTTTTGTATGAGAAATTAACTTGAGCTGTAAACTTTCACCTAAAGCACAATTTAAAAAAAAAGAACATTTAAAGATCTATCCTGAAGTGCAATGCTGTCATATGGATAATATCCATGTGCCAACAAGAAAGACCACTTAATATGATTATTATTCAAATTTATGCACCAACTGCTAATGCCAAAGATGAAGAAATTGAAGATTTTTACCAGTTTCTACAGTCTGAAATTGATCGAACAAGCAATCAAGATGCATTGATAATTACTGCTGATTAAAATAACAAAAGTTGGAAGCAAAGAAAAGGGATCGGTAGTTAGAAAATATGGCATTGGTGTTAGAAATGACAAAAGAGATTGCACAATAGAATTTTGCAAGACCAATGGCTTATGCATTGCAAATCAGTTTTTTCAACAAAATAAATGGCAACTATACATGGGGACCTCACCAGATAGAATACACAGGAATCAAATCGACTACGCCTGTGGAAAGAGCCTATGGAAAAGCACAACATCATCAGTCAGAATAAGACCAAGGGCAGACTGTGGAACAAACCATCAATTGCTCATATGCAAGTTCAAGTTGAAGCTGAAGAAAATTAAAGCAAGCCCACAAGAGTCAAAGTACAACCTTGAGTATATCCCATCAGAACTTAAAGGCCATCTTAAGAACAGATTTGACATATTGAACACCAACGACTAAAGACCAAATGATCTGTGGGATGACATCAAGGATGTCATACATAAAGAAAGCAAAAGGTCATTAAAAAGTAAGGAAAGGAAGAAAAGACCAAAATGGATGTCAGAAGAGACTCTGAAACTTGCTCTTGAACATAGAGTAGCTAACGTGAATGGAAGAAATGATGGAGTAAAAGAGCTGAAATGAAGATTTCAAAGGGTTGCTGAAGAAGACAAAATAAAGTGTTCTAATGAAACGTGTAAAGATCTGGAGTTAGAAAACCAACAAGGAAGAACATGCTCGGCATTTCCCAAGCTGAAGGAACTGAAGAAAAAATCCAAGCCTCGGGCTGCAATATTGAAGGACTCTATGGAGAAAATAATGAACGATGCAGGAAGCATCAAAAGAAGATGGAAGGACTACACAGAGTCACTGTACCAAAAAGAACTGGTCGATATTCAACCATTTCAGGAGGAACTATATGATCAAGAACCTACGGTACTGAAGGAAGAAGTCCAAGCTGCACTGAAAGCATTGGCAAAAAAACAAAGTTCTAGGAATTGACAGAAAACAAACCGGGATGTTTCACAACAAACAGATGCAGTGCTGGAGTTGCTCAGTCATCTATGTCAAAAAATTTTGAAGACAGCTTCCTGGCCAACCAGCTGGAAGAGATCCATATTAGTGCCCATTCCAAAGAAAGGTGATCCAACAGAATGTGGAAATTATGGAACAATATCATTAATATCAAGTGAAATTTTGCTGAAGATAATTCAAAAACAATTGCAGCAGTACTGATTCAGAAGAGGACATGGAAAGAAGGATATCATTGCCGATGTCAGATGGATCTTGGCTGAAAAGAGAGAATAGCTGAAAGATGTTACCTGTGTTTTATTGACTATGAAAAGGCAGTCTACTGTGTGGGTCATAACAAATTACGGATAGCACTGCAAAGAATGGAAATTCCAGAACACGTAATTGTGCTCATGAGGAACCTGTACATAGATGAGGCAATCATTGGAACAGAACAAGGGGATACTGTGTTGTGGTTTAAAATCAGGAAAGGTGTGCCTCAGGATAGTATCCTTTCACCCATTATACCATGCTCATTCAGTCTGTATGCTGAGCAAATAATCTGATAAACTGGACTATATGAAGAAGAACAGGGCGTCAGGATTGGAGGAAGACTCATTAACAACCTGCAATATGCAGGTGATACAACCTTGCTTGCTGAAAGTGAAGAGAAATTGAAGCACTTACCGATGAAGATCAAAGACCACAGCCTTCTGTATGGATCACACCTCAACATAAAGAAAACAAAAATCCTCACAACTGGACTAATTAGCAACATCATGCTAAACGGAGAAAAGACTGAAGTTGTCAAGGATGTCATTTCACTTGGATCCACAGTCAATGCCCATGGAAACAGCAATCAAGAAATCAGATTATGGATTGCACTGGGCAAATCTGCTGCAAAAGAACTCTAAAGTTTTAAAAAGCAAAGATGTCACTTTGAGGACTAAGGTGCACCTGACCCTGTGGTATTTTTAGTCACATCACATGCATGCAAAAGCTGGACTATGAGCAAGGAAGACTGAGGAAGAATTGATGCGTGTGAATTATGATGTTGGCGAAGAATATTGAACATACTATGGACCACCAGCAGTCTTGAAAGAAGTACAGCCAGAATGCTCCTTAGAAGGGAGGATGGCAAGACTTTGTCTTAAGTACTTTGAATATGTTATCAGGAGGGACCGGTCCTTGGAGAAGGATATTATGCTTTTTCAAGTAGATGATCAGTGAAAAAGAGGAATACCCTCAAATAAATGAATTGACACAATGGCTATGACAATGGGCTGACACATAGCAATGATTGTTGGAATGATGCAAGACCGGGCAGTGTTTTGTTCTGTTGTACCTAGTAGGGTAGCTGTGAGTCAAAACTGACTCAAAGGCACCTAACGATAACACCATGTAGACAATGTTAAGCAGTTTTGACATTTGATGTAATACATGATACATTCTAACTTTTATGCTGTTAGCAATAAATACAAAGAGAAAAAAGTGATGAAACAGTAGTGAAAAGTTATGGATTTATAAGAAAGTTATCCTAAAGTGAGCCCATTGTATATTTTCGTAAATTTTTTCCCCTATGGGTGACATACATCTTTATATTATTTGTAGTCCACACATTATGCATTTACTTGTGTAAGTGTATACGCTAGAAACATACTTTCGTCCTCAGTTTTATGGTCACTTTTATAATCATTATTTAAAATTTTGTATATTTTTATAGTTTTGTAGTAGCGGTGACCTTTTTGTTTTTTTATCTCTTTTAAATAATGTGACTATTTATTCAAAAGCAAAGGAAGTCTCCCATCAGTTTATAGTGGTTGGACACTTTGCATTACATTTTCAATTTTGCTCTAGAAGCAGGCAATTAGTTATAAACCAGGCCTGCCATTGTCATTTATTGATGAAGAAACACTGATACTGAGTTCCTTCCTTTGTAAATTCGAGATAAGCTGTCCTCCCAAAGACATCAAGATATGAGGAATCAATGTACATTGCCATTTTGACTGGTCATACTCTCCTGTTAGTTTACACATCTGCTCAAGGAGAGAAAACCATCAGATACTTTTGCTGATAATGATGAACAAGAGAGGGAGTCTTGGGTTGGTATCTGAGGACAGCCTGTCAAGGCCAAGTGGAAACTCAGTCTCGGCTTCTAACGAATGCCTTTGCCCTACAGGGGGAGCCATGATAACAGCTGAGCCTCCCCTGCAGTTTGAAGTCCTTGCTAATGACCTGACTGTAATTCTCAGACCTGTCAACAAGGATACAACATGATTTCTCAGTCCAGTAAGTACTGTGAGCTATTTTCATATGTGTGTGTTGAGGACCTTACACCCTGTTTTGAAGTGACCCTGCTCTGTGGAGGTAGGAACACCAAGGACAATCCAGATGCTCCCAGATAATTTGCAGAAAGAGCTGGTTTATAAGTTAGAAGCTGAGGAAAGTGACATTTTTTACCACAGATACTGAAGAAATTTAAGAAAAAGCTCAGGGGGATAGTGTTAAAATAAGCACTGTGCTGTTGTTGTTGTTATAAGTGCCATTGAGTTGGTTCTGACTCATAGCAATCCTATGCACTACAGAACAAAACACTGCCAGGTTCTGGGCCATTCTCACAATCCTTGTCATGCTTGAGCCCATTGTTGCAGCCACTGTGTCAACCCATCTCGCTGAGGGTCTTCCTCTTTTTCACTGACCCTCTACTTTACCAAGCATGATGTCCTTCTCCAGGGACTTATCCCTCCTGATAACATGTCCAAAGTACGTAAGACATAGTCTCGCCACCCTTGCTTCTAAGGGGAATTCTTGTTGTACTTCTTCCAAGACAGATTTGTTCGTTCTTTTGGCAGTCCATGGTATATTCAATATTCTTCGCCAACACCACAGTTCAAAGGCATCAATTCTTTAGTCTTCCGTATTCATTGTCCAGCTTTTGCAGGCATATGATGCAACTGAAAAATACCATGGCTTGAGTCAGGTGCACCTTAGTCTTCCAGGTGACATCTTTGCTTTTCAACACTTTAAAGAGGTCTTTTGCAGCAGATTTGCCCAATGCAATACATCATTTGACTTCCTGACTGCTGCTTTCATGGGTGTTGATTGTGGATCCAAGTAAAATGAAATCCTTGACAACTTCAATCTTTTCTCCCTTTATCCTGATGTTGCTTATTGGTCCAGTTGTGAGGATTTCTGTCATCTTTTTTAAAATATTTTTTTATTGTACTTAGGTGAAGGTTTACAGAACAAATAGTTTCTCATTAAACAGTCAGTACACATATTGTTTTATGACATTGGTTAACAACCCCGCGACATGTCAATACTCTCTGTTCTTGACCTTGGAGGAACTTTTTTTTTCTTATTGGTGAAAATATACTTAGCCAAAGATACACCATTTCAGAAATTTCTACATGTACAATTCAGTGACATTGATTACATTCTTCCAGTTGTGCTGCTATTCTTACTATCCTTTTCCAAATTATTCCATCACCATTATCTTCAACTCACTGGCCCCTAGGCTTCCCATCAATCCTTTAGAGTTGCTGTTGTCAATTTGATCTCACATAGGTAATTCTTTTTTTTTTGTACCTTAGATGAAGGTTTGCAGAACAAATAGTTTCTCATTAAGCAGTTAGTACACATATTGCCTTAAGACAATGGTTAACAACCCCACGATATGTCAACACTGTCCCTTCTCAACCGTGGGTTCCTTACCACCAGGTTTCTTGTCACCTTCTGCCTTCTAGTCCTTGTCCCTGGACTGCTGTGCCTCATTAGTCCCGTTTTGTTTTATGGGGCTGTCCAATCCCCGGCTGAATGGTGAACCTCAGGAATGACTTTACCTCTGAGCTAAAAGGGTGTCCGGGGGCCATACTCTTGGGGTTTCTCCAGTCAGTCAGGCCAGTAAATCTGGTCTTTTTTTGTGAGTTAGAGTTTTGTTCTACATCTTTCTCCAGCTCTGTCCAGGACCCTCTGTTGTGATCCTGGTCAGAGCAGTCAGTGGTAGTAGCTGGGCACCATCTAGCTATACTGGACTCAGTCTTTTCCTTGTATCCTGTTCTCTTCATTCTCCCTTGCTCCCAAAGGGGTGAGACCAGTAAAGTATCTTAGATGGCTGCTCACAGGCTTATAAGACCCCAGATGCTACTCACCAAGATAGAATTTATACCATTGTCTTTATAAACTGTGTTATGCCAATTGAGCTAGATGTTCCCTGAGACCATGGTCCCACAGCTCTCTGCCCAGCAATTCAGTTGCTTAGGGAGTTTGTATGTGTCTATGGAACTTCCATGACCATTCCTTGTACAAGCTGTGCTGACTTCCCCAGTATTATGTACTGTCTTCCCTTTCACCAAAGTTACCACTTATCTATTCTCTGTTTAGTACCCCCCACACCCCTCCCATCCCTCGTAACCAACAAAGATTGTTTCTTTTTGTGTGTAAACATTTACATGAGTTTTTACAGTAGAGGTCTCATACAATATTTGTCCTTTTGTGATTGACTTATTTCACTCAGCATGTCCTCCAGTTTCATCCATGTTATGAGATGCTTCACAGATTCATCATTGTTCTTTATCGTTGCATAATACTCCATTGTGTGTATGTACCATAATTTGTTTATCCATTCATCTGTTGATGGGCATCTAGCTTGTTTCCATCTTTTTGCTATTGTGAACAGTGCTGCAATGATATGGGTGTGCATATGTCTATTCGTGTGATGGCTCTTATTTCTCTAGGATATATTACTAGGAATGGAATTGAATTTTGTAGTGCTTTTTTTGTGGTGCTGATGTTTTCTTTGTTCCTCTTACCCTCCAGTGTGGAGTTCCTTTTGTTTGTGGATTTTTTTTCATTTCTTTTGTTTTTGTAGATTTTGTTTTTACTGAAACTTTATGTTTTTCTTCTTTAGTTTGATGAGTAGGTTTGTTAGCTTTCTTTGTGGCTACCTTGAAATTTACCCTATCTGCCTAGATTTGAACTAGTTTATTATTACTTGGTATCACCTTGCCTTCCTCTCCATTAGAAGGTTCTATACCTACACCATTTATTCCCTCTTTTATTGTTTTGATGTTGTTGTCATTTACAGATTAACCTCTCCAGTTCCATGTTGTAATTCTTTTGGTTTTGCATAGTCCTTAAGAGTTCATTTCCTTGGTTGGTATCTGGCTAGTACAATCCTGTGTCCTATATTCAGCCTATTGTCTGATGTTGTTTGTTCTCAGATTGAAGGACTCCCTTTAATAAGTCTTGTAATTTTGGTTTGGTTTTTACATAGTCCCTTAATTTCTGTTTATCTGGAAGTGACCTAATTTCACCATCATATTTGAACGAGAGTTTTACAGGGTATATTATTCTTGGCTGGCAATTTTTTTCTGTCAAGGTTTTATATATGTCATCCCATTGCCTTCCTGCCTGCATGGTTTCTGCTGAATAATCTGAGCTTAGTCTTATTGTTTCTCCTCTGTATGTGACTTTTTGTTTTTCTCAAGCTGTTCTCAGGATTCTTTGTTTGTCTTTGGTTTTAGCGAGTGTGATTATGATATGCCTTGGTGATTTTCTCTTGGGGTGTATCCTGTATGGGGTTCGTTGAGCTTCTTGGATAGTCAGCTTTTCCTCTTTCATGATATTAGGGAAGTTTTCTGTCAGCAATTCTTCAATGATCCTCTCTGTGTTTTCTGTTTTCTCCCTCTGTTCTGGAACTCTGATCACTCGAAGATTTTTGCTTTTGATTGTATCCCACATAATTCTCAGCGTTTCTTCATTTTTCTTTGTTCTTTTTTCTGATTTTTTCCTCAGAGTTGTTGTATCCAAGTGTTTGTCTTCAATTTCGCTGATCCTATCTTCAAACGTTTCAAATCTGCTCAGCCCTTCTATGACACTGTCCATTTCTGAAATCTTGTTATTTATCTTCTGGATTTCTAATTGTTGTTTTTGTATGATTTCTAGCTGCGAATTTATTTTAGTATTTTTTCCCTGTATTATTTTCTTTAATTCTTCCTTTTTTTTGTCTGTATTTTCCATGAATTTGTCTGGCTTTTCCATGAATTTGTCTATTTTTTCCTCACTTTTGTCTGCTTTTTGCTTCAACTCTTGGATAATTCTGAATATTAGAGATTTGAATTCCCTATCAGTTATGCCTAGTGCCTTTTCTTCTACTGGAAGTTCATCTGGTGTTTTATTTTGGACACCTACTGGAACCATCCTGTCCTGTTTTTGTAAATGTTTTGATATTATCTGCTGCCTTCAGGGCATTCAGTGGTTATTTTCCTCGTTTATTGATTGTAGATTTGTTTGTTTCATCCTGCTTTTTTGTTTTAGTTGATTATGTCTAGCAGGCGGACTTTGTGTTCTTTGTTGTTTGCTCATCTATGGGCACGATACTTTTCACCTCCTTCTCCAATGGACAAGGTCAGTCACTCAGGTATGGTACAGCAGGGCATGTCCAGCTGAAGGGGGGTTGCTGGGATGGGTTTTTTGTGGCATGTGCCAGGGCTGACAGTGCAGACTGGGAATCCCTGCAGGGCAGGTTCCCGTAGGCCATGCCTGTGCTGCTTGGGAGTGTGATGTTCAGCACACGGTGCAGGTAGGCAGGAAGAAGGAGGTAGATTGTGATGTGTGGAGCTAAGATGGGTATGGGAAAGATGAGAGAAAGGCGAGATGAACAGGAGCCAAAAATGTACACACAAACAAAAAAGAGTACTAAGGGAGCTTGCTATTGGAGTGGAGAGATGAGAGACTGATAAATGAGGAAAAACAAATAAAAGGAAAGAAAAAGTGTAAAAGAAAAAAATGAATAAATTGAAAAACTGGAAATGAAGAAATACAAAAAGGGAATTGGAGAGAGAAGAAAACAAAACAAAGAAACAACAACAACAGAAAAAAAACCCTTAAAAACAAACAAACAAACAAACAAACAAAACAAGAAAAAAGAAATGTCTCCAGGGATGTCCCTGTGTGTCTGCATGGACCAAGGGAGTAGCTTCCAAGTCACGTGGTACTACCTGGCTAGAAGGGGCTCCCAAGCCAAGAAAAGAAAAACAAATAAACAAACAAATGAAAATAGAACAAATTAGAGCTAACAAACACACAAACAGAAAAGCCCTGGGGGTCCCACCAGCATGGCAGCACAGGCCGGGAATCAGTTTCACAGTCAAGAGGTGTTTCACAGCCTTTCAGGAAGAAGCAAAGATGGCGCATGGAGTCAAGTATTTAAGAGAAAGGAGGGGGAGGTGGTGAGTGGTAAGGATGAAATCTAAAGAAGCGGAAAAAAGCAATACCAGCAGCCAACAAAAGGCACTCAGGGAGCCGGCCAGTGTGGGCAGGTGGAAGCCAAGTGACACCGGGGTGAAGCTGGTGCTTCCCAGGCGAGAGACTGTGGCTGCAGGAAGCAGAGGAGGCTAAGTGGGGGTGAAGAAGGGTGGGGGGTGGTAAAGCCTATATCGCTGGTTGGCGGTTGTTCTGTCTCCTGCTGGAACCTCTGTGAAGCTGCTTTCTCATACCCCCTGTTCACTGATCTCCAAGAGGAGTCCAAGATGGTGGATCCATGCTGTGGTAGCTGATAGGAAACCTCTGCATGTATCTCTCCTTGTGCTCTGTTATCGGTCAGTTTCTTATTCCATTCGGTGCTTGGCTGAGTTCTTTATTTCTTCATTTGATACTTAGGGTTTCAGGATTGACGTGTGAGTCTTTTTGACTTAGTTTTTCTGATCTTTGCTGTGGAGGGATGGTGTGGTGCTTCTGATTATAGAACCATGTTGCCAGGAAGTTCAGATGTTTGTTTTCTTTATGTTGAGATGTAATCCATACTGAAGACTGTGATCTTTGATCTTCATCAGTAAGTGCTTCAAGTCCTCTTCACTTTCAGCAGGCAAGGTTGTGTCATCTGTATAATGCAGGTTGTTAATGAGTCTTCCTCCAATTCTGATGCCCCGTTCTTCTTCATGTAGTGCAGCTTCTTGGAATATCTTTTCAGCATACGGACTGAATAGGTATGGTAAAGGATACAGCCCTGACGCACACCTTTCCTGACTTTAAACCATGCAGTGTCCTCTTGTTCTGTTCAAACAGCTGCTTCATGGTCTACGTACAGGTCCCTCACGAGCACAATTAAGTGTTCTGGAATTCTCATTCTTCGCAATGTTATCCATAATTTGTTATGATTCACATAGTTGAATGCCTTTGTGTACTTAATAAAACACAGGTAAACATCTTTCTCTTGTGGCCTAAGTATTACAAAATATGCTTCTTATCCCTGCTCCTTCTTTCTTTTTTAGGATGTCAGCTAACTGTGAGATTGGCTGCTAACAAACATCACTCTTTTCCCTATTTTCTTAACTCTCTTCTTCCCTTCTTGTGTCAGAAAATACAGAATTTTTTTCTCTTTGAATTACATTAGAGAAGTATTGATGTATTTTCACAGACTAACTAATCAGAACCAATGTGTTAGGACAAAAGGGACTAAAGTAGGTCTGAAGTTTTGTTCTTAAAAAAAGATAATTTCATTAGCAATTAAAACTAAAAAAAGTATAAATTTTTTTAATGATTTTTTTATGATTTTTTTATGATTGCCTGTAAGAGAATTTTAGGTGAATAATTTCTACACATGCAGAATAAAGGGCAAGGGTGGAAAGGAATTATTAGAATAATTAAAGTATCAAAAAATTGCAAAATTGAACTTTTTCCAGTAAAACAGAAATGTTGGTATGTTTAACTTGCAAAATAACCTTGATTTTCCACCACAAGGCTTAAATGGACTAGTAGGTGATAAGATTAAATAGTAATTCAAAGTGCTCCCTCAGGTTCTGGAATTTGTTGTTGTTGTCAGTTGCCATTGAGTTAGCTCTTACTCATGGTAACCACATGTACTTCAGAATGAAACATTGCCTGGTCCTGAGCCGTCTTCATGATGCTTGGGATACTCAAGTCCATTGTTGCAGCCACTGTATATTTGAGGGGTTTATCTTTCTGCACTATATTGGGCAATATTCTGTTGTGATCCATAGGGTTTTCACTGGCTAATTTTTATAAGTAGATTGCCAGGCTTTCTTCCTAGTCTGGTTTAGTCTGGAAGCTCTGCTGAAACCTGTCCACCCTGGGTGAGCTTGCTGTTATTTAAAATATTGGTGGCATAGCTTCTAGCATCATAGCAACATGCAAGCTACCACAATAAGACAAACTGACAGATGAATGGTGGTTGGAATTTAATAGGTGTGAAATGAATGTCAATATATGAATGATGACCTCTAACTTTGATCTTTTCTCTAAAGGTAAGATCTTAGAAAGTTTATGATGTGTGTACTGGCTTATTTTCCTTTTATGATTATTCTTATGGTATAGGAGAAGAATGATAAGGATATTGAAAATCCCAGATTATTTTCATTGCTGTCTATTGACTTTTACAAAGTACATGGGTACCTGCATCATCAATAGAGTTATGACATCCATGCCAATTGAAAATACTGAACTCAGTGGACTGGACTTGTCACAATTGATTTTACAGCCCATGACCTGCTGTGCTGAGTTCTTATAGGTATGGCCCATTGGTATAAAGTCTTTTGGGATCTGATATAAGGCTAAAGGCACCCATGCCAAAGAGACCTACAATGTAAGTTTGCTGAAGTTATTTTTGTTCTACTATACTATTCCTCCTTCTCAATTGCATTAATTATATTCAGGGGAAAACATGATATAAAGGGGGAGCCAAGAATTAGTTTCCCATGTCCTTTGGAAATGATTATTATTTTGTCAGTATGTTTGGTACTTCAACCAAGTCTCACTGAATGAGTTCCAATATGGATGTGCCTTGTCCCAAATTCAGTCCTTTTAAACAACACCGTACACTTACTAAAACATAAAAATCTTACTGTCAAAAAAATCATCCTGATTCCTTTTTCTTTAGCTTGTTAATATAAGTTGATTATAGTTTCCTGAACCTGAATTCTATTTGGGTTTAATTCATTTTTGATAGCATAAGGGAAGAAAACAGCTCTTTCTAAATTATTCATTGTGTTGTTTAATAAGAGAGAACACCATACAATGTGATGGGCCTTGAAAATCCATTAGTCTATTGTGAAATATGTAATTATAGACTATTATGAAAATAAGATATTTTTATTACACATATGTATTTGACAGCCTGCAATTAGTTTAGACTAATTAACATATGTTTTACCTAATGGTGAGTGATTATTGATTATCATTTAATCACGGATAATTTCAAATAGTCATCTGTCTTTTTTTGGCGAATCTGAAAAATAAAAAATAAGCATTTGTAAAGAGCAAGAGTACTGTGTTTTTCTGTTTTGTTTTTGTCCACTACTAAGAACACTATTATGAAATAAATAGTAATAAAACAGCTTCCCTTTGAGTAAATTGCTATATATTTTTTACTGTATATATTCTGCTATCATATTTATGAATGCTCTGCTCTTTATGAGTTATTCATGAGCAATTTTTTACATAAACAAGAATCAATAGTACAGAAAACTATAAAAGCTGTTGTGATTTGCATTAATTGATTACCACTTTTTTACTGAGTAGTCATACTGTCTTATACTGGGTTCTCTAGAGAAGCAACACCAGTAAATCATATAAATATATATACACAGAGAGAGATTTATATCAAGGAAATGTCTTACGTGGTTGTAGAGGCTGTAATGTCCCAAATCTGTGGGTCAGGAAAGAGGCTTCTCCTGATTCACGTAGCTGCAGGGGCTGGTGAACCCAAGATCAGCAGGCCTGAGAGCAGGGCTCTTGCTCACAGGCTGTGAAGATTGATGAATCCCAAGATCGGCAGGCAAGACCACAGTTATGCTGCTAGCTCAAGTCCCAAGAACCAGAGGTCAGATGAACAGGAGCTTTCTGTAGGATTCAGAAAGAGCTAAAGCCCCCAACCGTGCCTGAACATCTTCCAACACATGATGCAGGCCACACGCCCAAGGAAACTCTCTTTCAACTGCTTGGCTACTTACAGTGGATCCCATCATGGGGGTAATCATTTATCAAATCTCAACAGGGAAGTGATCACAACGTTATACGACTGCCAAAACACTGAGAATTATGGCCCAGCCAAGTTGACACACAGTCTTAACCATCACACATACTAAAGGAGCTGGTGGCACAGTGGTTAAGAGCTTGGCTGCTAACCAAAAGATTGACAATTCGAACCCACCAGCCACTCTGCAGAAGAAAGATGTGGCAATCTGCTTCCATAAAGATTTACAGCCTTGGAAACCCTATGGGGCAGTTTTACTTTGTCTTTCAGAGTTTCTATGAGTTGGAATCGACTTGATGACAGCAGGTTTGAGTCATACTAAATGCTTGGATTTCTTCAGTCTATTCTAATTAGAAAAATACGTTTATATAATAGGTTATTGAGTAAACTACTTTGTAAAGTATTGATACCTGACCATCTTTGAAGGTTGTTCTTTTGTTTTTATATAATGTTTGATGAACTCACAAAAGTTTATCTACTTGGTGGTTGAACCATATCTCAAAGATAAATTTCTGTTTAAAAGAAAGAATGTAAAACAGGAAAAACATGAAGGATAAGTATCCATTTCTTCCTCTAGCTGCCAAATGAAACTGTCATCATAACTTCCTTGATGTGGCATAAAAGGACTAGAGCAGAAATTCTCTGACACAAGGGCAAGTCTTTTGAAATACTATTGATCGTTTTCTCTTTCAGTAAGTCCAGAGTGAATGGGTTTGATGAACTAATATTTCTAAAATCTGAATATCTTGATGCTTGTAAGCGAAGGAAAGATATTTAGTAATTTCTTGCAACATCTATCTTTGTGTTTATGTTTTAGTTTGCATTTTCAACAGAATGCATTGCTTTTTAAATAACACAAATCTACATATTACAAAAAATAAGTAGAGAGACTGGTTAAGTTTGCACTGGGTAGATGTTCACTGAAACTAAATAACGCCCAAAAACAGATTAAAAAAAAAAAAAAAAGAGTGCTAGAATGATTGACTGTAGCTGTATTTGAAATGTAAGTGTCCTATATAGTTGTATTGCTTCTCTTTATGTTTAGTAAAATCTCACCTAGGATGCTAGGTGAGTGGGATGTACTTATTAACTTATTGTGGTAGGCAGATTAATGGCTCCCAAAGATGTCCACAACCTAGCACTCAGAACCTGTGAATATGTTACAAGACAAAAGGGATTTTGTGGGTGTGATTAAGTTAAGAACTCTGAGATGGGGAGAATATCTCAAATTATTGGGGTGGGCCTAGTATAATCACAAGGGTCCTTATAAGTAGAAGAGGGAGGCAGAAGATGAGAGGCAAAGGGAGATGTGACTACGGAAGAATGGTCAGAGAGGAACAACATTTCTCCTTTGGAAGATGAAGGAAGGGGGCCAGGAGACAAGGAATGTAGTCAGCTTCTAGATTCCAGAAAATGCAAGGAAATGAATTCACCCCTGTTGTTGTTAGGTGCGGTCGAGTCAATTCCGACTCATAGTGACCCTATATACAACAGAACAAAACACTGCCAGCTCCTGCGCCATCCTCACAATCATTGTTAATGCTTGAGCCCGTTGTTGCAGCCACTGTGTCAATCCATCTTGTTGAGGGTCTTCCTCTTTTTTGCTGACCCTCTGCTTTACCAAGCATGATGTCCTTCTCCAGGGACTGAGCAAAGTATGTGAGACGAAGTCTCGTCATCCTCGCTTCTAAGGAGCATTCTGGCTGTACTTCTTCCAAGACAGATTTGTTGGAGTTCTAGAAAGGGATGTAGGCCTGCCAACATCTTTTATTCCAGTGAGACAAAAGTTACACTTCCGACTTCCCCCTAATCCCAATTTTATTTTTGGTAAGATACAACTGTAGGATAATAAATTTGTGTTATTTTGAGCCACAAAGTTTGTGGTAATTTGTTAGAGAAACAAAAAACAAAACAAACAAACAAACAAAAATCCCATAAACCCCAAAACAAATAAACCAATAAAAAATAATACACTTATTTAATCACATCTCCAAGACAATGATAACTAATGCTAATAACAACAAAACAGCTGGTATTTATTGACTCTTACCATGTGCCAATAGCAAGGTAAGAATTTTGCCAAGTTTTTCTAATTTAAATCTCACAGCAAACTTACGTGATTGGTACTATTGTCAGCTTCATTTTGTTGTTGTTTGGTGCCACCCAGTCATTTCTGACTCATAGCAATCCCTACGTACAACAGAACGAAACACTGCCCAGTCCTGCGCCATCCTCACAATCATTACTATGTTTGAGTCCATTGTTGCAACTACTGTGTCATTCCATCTCCTTGAGGGTCTTTCTCTTTTCCCTGACTCTCTACGTTACCAGCATGATATCCTTCTCCAGGCATTGGTCCCTCCTGATAACACGTCCGAAGAACATGAGAGAAGTGTCACCATCCTCACTTCTAAGGAGCAACCTGGCTGTCTGTCTTCCAAGATAGACTTGTTTGTTTTTCTGGCAGTCTATGGTATATTCAATATTCTTCACCAACACCATGATTCACAGCCATCAATTCTTCTGCAGTCTTCTATATCAATTATCCAGCATGCATATAAGGTGATTGAAAATATAATGACTTGAGTCAGAGGCACCTTAGTCCTCAAAGTAACATGTTTGCTTTTTAACGCTTTAAAGAGGTGTTTTGCAGCAGATTTTCCCAATGCAGTACTTTTTTGATTTCTTGACTGCTGCTTTCATGGGTGTTGATTGTAGATCCAAGTAAAATGAATGCTTGACAACTTCAATCTTTTCTCCATTTATCATGATGTTGCTTATTGGTCCATTTATGAGGATTTTGGTTTTCTTCATGCTGAGGTGTAATCCATACTGAAGGCTGTAATCTATGATCTTCATCATTAAGTTCTTCAAGCCCTCTTCACTTTCAGCAGGTAAGGTTGTGTCATCTGCATATTGCAGGTTGTTAATGAGTTTTCCACCAATCCTGATGCCCTGTTCTTCTTCATATAGTCCAGCTTCTTGCATTATTTGCTCAGAATAGAGACAGAATAAGTATGGTGAAAGGATACAACCCTGACACACACCTTTCCTGATTTTAAACCATGCACTATCCCTTTGTTCTGTTTGAATGCCTGCTTCTTGGTCTATGAACAGGTTCCTCATGAGCACAATTAAGTGTTCTGGAATTCCCGTTCTTCACAATGTTATCCATAATTTGTTATGATCCACATAGTTGAATGCCTTTGCGTAGTCATTAAAACACAAGTAAACATCTTTCTGGTATTCTCTGCTTTCAGGCAAGATCCATCTGACATCAGTAACGATATCTCTCATCCTCTTCTGAATCTGGCTTGAATTTCTGGCAGTTCCCTGTCATACTGCTACAATTGCTTTTGAGTGATCTTCAGCAAAATTTTACTTGGGAGTGATATTAATTATATTGATCGATGATTTCTTCATTTTGTTGAATCACCTTTCTTTGGAATGAACACAAATATGGATCTCTTCCAGTTGATTGGCCAGGTTGGCCAGGATCTCTTCCAGTCTTCCAAATTTCTTGACATAGAAGAGTGAGCACCTCCAGCACTGAATCCATTTGCTGAAACATCTCAATCAGTATTCCGTCAATTCCTGGAGCCTTGTTTTTTGCCAGTGCCTTCAGTGCAGTTTGGACTTACTTCAGTACCATCAGTTCTTGATCATATACTATGTCCTGAAATGGTTGAATGTCAACCAATTCTTTTTGGTACAGTGACTGTGTGTATTCCTTCTATCTTCTTTTGTTGCTTCCTGTGTCACTCAGTATTTTGCCCATAGAATCCTTTAATATTCCAACTCAGGGCTTGAATTTTGTCTTCAGTTCTTTCAGCTTCATAAACGCCAAGCTTTTTTTCATTTTGGTTTTCTAACTCCAGGTTTTTGCACATTTCATTATAATACTTTATCTTCTTGAGTGGCCCTTTGAAATCTTCTGTTCACCTCTTTTCACCATTTCTTCCATTTGCTTCAGCTACTCCACATTCAAGAGCAAGTTTCAGAATCTCTTCTGACATCCATTTTGGTGTTTTCTTTCTTTCCTGTCTTTTTAATGACCCTTTGCTTTCTTCATGTATAATATCTTTGATGTCATCCCACAACTCTTCTGGTCTTCATTCACTAGTGTTCAGTGTGTTAAATCTATTTTGAAATGGTCTCCAAATTCAGGCGGGATATACTCAAGATCATATTTTGATTCTCATTGACTTGTTTTTTCTTCAACTTCAACTTAAACTTGCATATGAGCAATTGATGGTCTGTTCCTCAATCAGCTCCTGGCCTTGTTCTGACTAATGACATAGAGATTTTCCATTTTCTTTTTCCACAAATGTAGTTGATTTGATTCCTGTGTTTTCCATCCAGTGAGGTCCACGTGTATAGTCACTGTTTATGTTGTTGAAAAAAGGTATTTGCCATGAAGAAGTCATTGGTCTCGCAAAATTCAATCATGCGATATCTGGCGTCGTTTCTCTCACAAAGGCCTTATTTTCCAACGACCGATCCTTTTTGTGTCCAGCTTTCTCATTGCAATCACCAGTAACTATTAGGGCATCTTGACTGCATATTTGATAAGTTTTAGACTGCAAAAGTTGGTAGAAATCTTCAATTTCTTCATCTTTGGCCTTAGTGGTTGGTGCGTAAATTTGAATAATAGCCGTATTAACTGGTCTTCTTTGTAGATATATGGATATTATCCTGTCACTGACAGCATTGTACTTCAGGGTAGTTCTTGAAATCTTTTTTGATGATGAATATGATGCCATTCATTTTCAATTTGTTATTTCCAGCATAATAGACCGTATGATTATCTGATTCAAAATGGCCAGTGTCAGTCCATTTCAACTCATTAATGCCTAGGATATGGATCTTTAAGCATTCCATTTCATTTTTGATGATTTCCAATTTTCCTAGATTCAGAGATTCATACTTCGTACAGTCCATGTTCTGATCATTAATGAAAGTTTGCAGCTGTTTCTTCTCATTTTGATTCATGTCACTTCAGCAAATGAAGGTCCTGAAAGCTTGACTCCATTCATATTGACTCTACTTTGAGGACACAGCTCTTCCCCAGTCGTATTTGGAGTGTCTTCCAACCTGATGGTCTCATCTTCCAGCACTGTATCAGATAATGTTCTGCTGCTATCCATAAGGTTTTGACTAGCCAATATTTTCAGAAGTAGACCACCAGGTCCTTCTTTTAAGTCTGTCTTAGTCTGGAAGCTCAGCTGAAACCTGTCCACCATGGGTGACCTTGCTGGTATTTGAAATACCAGTGGCATAGCTTCCAGCATCATGGTAACACACAAGACACTACAGTATGACAAACGGACAGGCGCACAGTGGAGCTCCATTTTAGAGATACAGAAATTGAGACTAAGTTTGAACTGCAAGTAAGCAGATAAAGCATAAGCATTTAGGAAGGCTGAGCTCAGTAACTTCTCTCTGAACCCCTTTCTATGTCCCTCCTTTTGGTTAATGATGCATTAAATAGAATACCCTTTTTGTTCAATTTTGTTATTGAAAATTTTCCTAGTTATCTAGTGCCACTATAACAGAAATACCACAAGTAGATGGCTTTAACAAAGAGAGGTTTATTTTCTCTCAGTAAAGTAGGCCAAAAGTCCAAATTCAGGGCATCAGCTCCAGGGGAAGGCTTTGTCTTTCCAGGGGAAGGCTTTGTCTCTCTGTTGGCTCTGGAGGAAGGTCCTTCTCATCAATTTTTCCCTGGACTAAGAGCTTCTCTGCACAGGAACCCCGGGTCCAAAGGATGCCCTCTCCCCCCAGCATTGCTTTCTTGGTGGTATGAGGTCCCCCCGTCTCTCTGCTAGCTTCTCTTTTTTATATCCCAAAAGAAATTGGCTCAAGATACAATCCAATCTTGTAGATTGAGTCCTGCCTCATTAACATAACTACTGGCTATCCCCCCTCATTCACATCATAAAGGCAGGTTTTACAACACATAGGAAAATCATATCAGACGACAAAATGGTGGACAATCACACAATACTGGGAATCATGGCCTAGCCAAATAGATACACATATTTTTTGGGGACACAATTCAATCCATTACAAAAATCTCTCTAAAAGATTTTCTAAGTTCAATGTTCATTTAAATTTAGTAAAATATTATAAATGTAATTTAATCCTTTTTTTTTTTTAAGAAGTGAGGGTCTTGCAGTACCTCAAGTTTATAATTCAAGCCACCAATTCTTAGTGGGTAAATTCTGCACTGACTCTACGATATAGTTAAGTCCCAAACCTCAAAAAAGTTACTATTCTCTTGTTTCAACTGAATAAAACAAAATGTATCACTTAGTCAAATTTTATACTATTTAGATTCCCATCATCCAAGACTGGATATTCTGATTAAGGTACGGATTCCTTCTTTGAATTCTCTATCCCACTCCACCCTGACTGTTTTTACTCTCTTATTCATTTGAAAAATTTGAAAAATATAAAATGTAACCAATCATTTTATTTATCTGAAAACAGTAAGTCATAAAGCCATATCATATTTAAAATAGGTATTCTGTGTTTCTAGTAAACTTGTCTGTATAGGACTTTTACTTAACTTCCCTACATATTTTTTTTTAATCTTTACATTTTTAATCCTTTTAATGTTTGCCATTTTTACCTGCTTGTCATTTGCCTTATGAATCTGATTAATCAAATGTATATACTTTTCCTAGATAGGTTTTTATTTTTTTTTCTGGGTTCATATTGTGTACAATTGTGTACTGAAGTTATTTTTTTTGGACTCATTTCTCATTTTGTCTCCACTTTTTAGTATGCTAATGTCATTCAACTTCTGTTTTTCATTTAGATAATATCTGATGATGACAGCTGTTGCTGTATAAATTTTATGCAAGGTAGTTTGGAATGCATTTTGATGACTGTTCCTTACAGCACAAGGCAGGGTGTCAAGGCTTGTCCATCTTCAAACAAATCTTCCTCCATAAAGCTTAAGGGGGTTTCTGATATCAGCTTCCTGACACTCACAGATAAACAAACAATAAACAACACAATAAAAATAACCAATATCAAACGTCATTGCTTAAGAGCTATGGAATAATAATAATTGTTATTATTACCATTGTTGTTATGATGGAGGAACCACAAAACCCACATTGTGTATCATTGGCCATGTCTCCAAGGCTGAAAGATAGAGAGGTATGGGAAACTTTTATGTGATTCCTCAGTCAGCATTCTGCCACCAATGCAGGTTTATGAGAGAAGGAGAATTACAGAGGAGAAGGCCAGGCATACAGATCTTTCAGATATCTTGGATTTTGACCCCAAATTTTTCTGTGGAACCTGTGGCCCCAGTAAGTTGGTTAACCAGTGGTTCTCAAGTGTTGTCCTCAGAGCAGCAACACCAGTATTACCTGGGAACTTGTTAAAAATGCAGAATTTCCAGCCCCACTTTATAGTTACTGAGTTAGAAACTCGAGAGTGGGCCCAGAAATTTGTATTTTAACAATTCCCCTCTGCCCCAGGTGATTCTGATGTGCTCCAAAGTTTGAAAAGCACTGCATTAGATCATAAGAGAGCCAGGAGGATTCCTTTTGCAAGATCTAGAATCTAGTATAAGCAGTTTAGATGATGCTTCCTTTCTCTGTAGACCCTATCTAAGCTCTCTGACCTTCCAGGGTAGGAAAGCAGCTCCAGAGAAAACCAAAAAATAAAAAGATAGATACATAAGATCTTATAGGCAGAAGCATTTTTAACCTCTTTTCACACCACAAACTTTCTTTTCTAGCACAATGGGCCAAAGGTTTCCTCAGAGCTGGGCCATTTGGGCATGTGATAGGATCAGGTTGCCAATTTATGACATGCACTAAAACATCAGAGAACTAGGTTAGAAAATACTGTAGTTAATTCGGGGTTCCATAGGTGACTGATCCACTCCCAACAAAGTTACCACCCTTGAATGAACAAATGAGCAATCATACTCACTGATGGTAGTCTAGCTTCAGGATTACTTTTGCGGCTTTTGATACAGGTCGTACTGTACAACTATAATGTGCTCTCCAAACCCTGAGGCCAGTCACTTGACAGTTGAAGTCACCTGAAAATTTGAAACTGAATAATGCATGGCATGGTAGTGTTTACTTGAAATGAGTAATCTATTTTATTAACTCATTTAAATACCTCTATTCTGCCTCTTAAGAAGTTCTCTGATTTGGAAAATTGTAATTTAATAATAATTCAAGTATTAAAATCCTATTTTACATTCAATACATAGAATAAATCTCTTATTTCAAACTTAAATAGAGGCATATAATTTTTATTAATAGAAAATTTGATTTTCACTGCCACCAGTAAATAATGTTATGCAAATATTTTAAAAATACTAATGAAAAGATAGTAAATTCTTGGCTTGCCAGAGATACCCACTTCTCTCCATTTGTATTTCTCTCAGATTCCTGTGAGCATTGCTCTAGAGAATGGAACCAAGATGGAGCCTTTTGCAGCCACTAGGGCATTGGTCACACAGGGTCACCATGAGTTGGAATCCACTCAAGGGCAACAAGCAACAAGGTCATTGGTCATTCAGTGGTAGAATTCTCGCCTTCCATGAAAGAGATCTAGGTTCAGTTCCCAACCAACGTACCTCATGTGCAGCCACCACCCAGCTATCAGTGGAGGTTGCCGAGTAGCTAATAACAGCAATAACAACAAGGTACAATCCCTGCCTATAGCTAACAATAAAATCTAAGTCAATTTTTAGTTGGTACCCAACCAACTCGGTGGAAGATTTCTTTACATTTTTCAAGGAGTAATGCTAGTTAAAGGACTCTCCTTCTTTGCCTAAAGTATTTCAGTAGCTTCATAGTTGATCCCCCTCATTCTAGAGTTTTCTCCGTCTAATCCAGTCTATTGAGATAATCATATTTTTCTCCTTTTACTCTGTTAAGATGGAGAATTGCATTGATTTTCAGTTGTTAAGTCATCCTTGAATTCCTGAAAAAAATGCCACATGGTCATGATATAGTATCTTTTTTATATTGCTGCATATTTACTAATTTTTTTAAGGATGTTTGTGTCTCTGTTCATGAAGGATAATTCGTTGTAGGATTCATTTCTTGTAATGTTCTTGTAAGGTTGGTATTATTATTATTATTTTGTAAATGTTTGATCAACTAGACCAATTAAGCTATCTGGGCCTGGAGTTTACTTGTGGAAATATTTTCATTACAACTTGAACTTTTTTTCTTTGATAATTTATTTTATTTTTGTTGTAGTTGAAAATATACATAGCTAAACATACACCAGTTCAACAGTCTCAACTTTTTAACATATACCTGGTTATTTATATTTTCTATAGGTCCTTGTTTCAATTTTGGCAGTTCGAATCCACCAGCTGCTCCTTGGAAACCCTAGGGGGGCAGTTCTACTCTGTCCTATAGGGTGCTATGAGTCGGAATTGACTGGATGGCAACGGGTTTGGGTTTTTGGTTATAGCACCTTGTTTCAGCTTTGGTAATTTGTGTCTTTCATGGAATTTATTCATTTTATTTAAATGGGCATAAAGTTGTTCAAAATATTCCTTATTATCATTTTTTAATATTTGTAGGATTTGTAGTGTTAACCCACCTTTTTTATTACTTTGAATCATTTATTCTTTCTTATTTCTTGATTTTCTGATATTTATCAATTTTAATGATTCATCTGAAGAACCACCTTGGTTTCATTAAATTTTCTCTTTTTTATTTTATTGATTTCTGTGCTTTATTATGTCCTTAATTTGATCTTCTTTTGAAGGCTTTTTAAGACTGAAGTTTAGATAATTGATTTTAGATCTTTATTCTTTTTAAATAGAAACATTTAAAGCTATGTCTTTTTAAGCAGTGTTTTTTACATCCCACATTTTTGTATGTTCTCTTCCATTATTATTAAGTTTAAAGATTTTCTAATAGCACTTGTGGCTTCTTCTTTGACCCATGGACTATTTAGGAGAATGTTGTTAATTTTCTAAGTATTTTGTGATATTCCATAAAACTTATTTTAAAAATTTTGTGATAAAATATGTGTAAGAAATTTGCCACTTTAACCATTTTAAGTGTACAATTTACTGACATCAATTACATTCCCCATGTTGTGCTACCATCACCAATATCCATTCCCAAAAAGTTTTCATCACTCCAAACAGAAACTCAGTACACCTTCAGGAATAAGCTCCATTACCTCCTCCACCCAACCTGTGGTAACCGCTAATAAGATTTTGTCTCTGTGCCTTTCACTATTCTAGATATTTCATTTAAGTGGGAGTATACAATATTCGTCATTTTGCCTGACTTATTTCACTCAGCATAATGTTTTCAAGGTTCATTCATGTCATAGCAGGTATCAGAACCCCATTTCTCTTACAGCTGAGTAAAATTCCATTGTATATGTATACAGCATTTTGTTTATCCATTCATCTGTTGATGAATATTTTGGTTGTTCCCACATTTTAGCTATTGAGAATAATGCTGCAATGGACATTGGTGTACACATATCTGTCTGAGACTCTGCTTTTGAGGTCTTGGGTATATACCTAGGAGTGAAATTCCTTACTCATATGGTAATTGTGTGTTTAACTTTTTGAGGATCACTCGAATTGTTTTCTGCAGTGACTGCATCATTTTACATTCCATCCAGCAATGGATGAAGGTTCCAACTTTCCCACATCCTTACCAACACTTGTTAGTTTCTGTTTTTCTGGTAATAGCCATCCGAGGGGCTTTGAAGTAGTATCTTACTGTGATTTTGATTTACATTTCCATAATGACTAATGATTCATAGTGACCCTATGGGACAGAGTAGAACTACTCCATAGGATTTCCAAGGAGCCTCCAATGAATTCTAACTGCTGACCGTTTGGTTAGCTACCATAGGGTCACTATGAGTGGGCACCGACTCGATGACAGTGAATTTGGTTTTATTTTATGGAATGACTAATGACGTGTAAAAACAGTGTGAGGTAGGGGTCTGACCTCCTCTCTCTTCAAAAGAGGGAGGGAGAATCAAGATCAACAGCCCAAGGCTGATTCCTATGAGACGGATGTCAGACAAGCCTCCTCTCTCCCTCATCTCTACTAATTATGATACCAACTATCCCTCCCATGGCACTCTTTACTTCTCTGTTGGATTTGATAATTCATTGCAATGGCCACACAGAATTCACAGAAAATACTCACAATCATGGGATTTATTAGGGAAGTAACAGGTTACAATTCAGGTTCAGAAATACTCAGGATACAATTCTTCCATCAGGACAAGGCTTTTCCTAGCCTTGTTCATAGGCACGCCTCTCCCTGGCCTTCAGCCTCTGCCCGAAGGCACTTGGCTTTCTCCGTTGGCGGGGAAGCCCACTGAACTGTCTCCTGCAGCTGGGTCTCTGCTGCCGCTTATCACTGCCTTCAGTGTTACAGCTTTCTCTCTCTCAGTCTCCTGGTTCTGGGAACTTCTCAGCGCAGGGATCCAGGGTCTAAAGGACATGTTGGCTCCTGGCTATTCTTCCCTGGTGGTGGTGGGATCTGCCTTTTCTCGCCTCTGGGGTGGCTCATTTCAAGCTCAGCAGAATGGCAAAACTGACCAATCCGTTTGGTGTTCACAATTCCCCTATACACAGTCCCACCCAATTATTTGGGTGGGAGTTACAAGACCATGGCTAGAAAGGCCACACAGAAGTGATCCATCACACTGAACATGAATCATCTTCTCTTGTACTTTTTTGGCCATTTATATATTTTCTTTGAGAAACGTCTGTTCAAGTTCTTTGCCCATTTTTAAATTGGGTTGTTTGTCTCTTTGTTGTTAAGTTGTAGGGGTTCTTCATATACTCAGGATATTAAACCTTTACCAGATATATATTTCCCAAATATTTTCTTCCATTCTGTAGGTTGTCTCTTCACTTTCTTGATAAACTCCTTTGATAAACAAAAGCTTTTAATTTTGGTGAAGTCCAGTTTATCTATTTGGGTTGTTTTCCTTGTGTTTTTTGTGTCCTATCTGAGAATCCATTGCTAAAAACTAGGTCCTGAAGCATTACCCCTATGTTTTCTTCTAAGAGTTTTATGGCTTTAGCTCTTATATTTAGGTCATTGATCCATTTTGAGTTAATTTTCATATAAGTGTGAGACAGAGGTCCAACTTCATTCTTTGACATGTAGAGATCCAGTTGTTACAGCACCATTTATTGAAGAGACTATTCTTTTCCCATTGAAAGAACTTGGTATTCTTGTCAAAAATCATTTGGCTTTAGGTGTATGGGTTTGTTTATGAACTCTCAATTCTATTCCATTGGTCTATGTGTTTATCCTTATACCAGTGCCATACTCTTTTTATTACTGTAGTTTTATAGTATGCTTTAAAACTGGGAAGTGTGAGTCCCCAAGTTTTGTTCATCTTTTCAAGATTGTTTTGGCTACAAATCTCCTTGAAATTCCATATAAATTTGAAAATAACTTTTTAATTTCTGCAAAAAAGACTGTTGTGATTTGACAGTGATTGGATTGAATCTGTACATCACTTTGGGTAGCATTGACATCTTAACAATATTAAGTCTTCTAATTCTTGAACTTGAAATGTCTTTCCATTTATTCAGATCTTCTTTAATTTCCTTCAGCAATATTTTACAGTTTTTCATGTACAAGTCTTTCACTTCTCTGGTTAAATTTATTCCTAGGTATTCCATTCTTTAAGATGATGTTGTAAATGGTATTTTTTTCCCTTAATTTCTGTTTCAGATTATTCATTTTTGGGTATAGGAACACAACTGGATTTTGTGTGTTGATCTTCTACCTTGCCACTTTGCTTAAATCATCAGCTCTACTAGCCTCCTTGTAGATTGTTTGGTATTTTCTCTGTGTATGTTCATCTGCAGATACAGTTTTGCTTCTTCCTTTCCTATTTGAATGCTTTTATTTTCTTGCATAATTGCTCTAGGTAGAACTTCTAGTACAATGATAAATATCAGTGGTTCTGTAAAACTTTTAAAAAATGATTTCTAATTTATGTATGTTGTAGTTAGAAAACATACCCTGTGCTCAATCCTTTTATATTTATATTTTTATAGTTATTGAAACTTTTATATTTATTGAAACTGCTTGTATAAGCTCAGCAGATGATCTATCTTGGTGAATGTTCCATGTGCACTTGAAATATTGTTGAATCTACGAATATGAATTAGATAAAATTGGTTGATAATGTGGTTCAATTTTTATATATCATTACTGATTTTTTGTTACTATTTCTAACAATTACTGAGGAATGTTGAAGTTCCAACTATAATTGTGAATTTGTTTATTTTTCCTTTAATTTCTGTTAGTTTCTCTTCACATTTTTGTAGCTCAGCAAACCTGAACCTCGATCTCTGTGTCATCAGCTCAGTGAGACTCCCATACTGTGCTTGGGCTCCCCCTCCATGTGCTATAGTCAAGAATGTTCTTCTAGGCCAAAAGCCAGGACAATTGAAGGGTTCACTTTATCTTCTTTATCTTCTTTCAGAAATCACTGTGTTTAATAGCTGAAAAAAATTATTTCACATAATTTTGTTTTGTTTTTCTTTCCCCCCAGTATTCTGGTTGTTTATTGGGGAAGGGAAAGACCAAACTTCTTAGTTCAACATGGCAGAAGCCTTGTGAGAAATTTTTAATTGATATTTTGCTAAAATTTAATACAGTCTTCTAGTTGAAAAGTACAAGGAGTAGAAAAGTACATCATGCAGTCATAAGTCAAGAGGCTTCTTTTAATTTCTGAAAGTGATGTGAATGCTACATGAAGGAAAAGCTTACAAAATACATTTAAGAAGAAACAGAGGAGAAAAAATAAAACCATTTCATATTTGTTTCTCTCCACGTTCAGAATATTTAGTAGACTGGGGATTTAGGTGAGAATATTTTTTAGGAATTCTTTTTTTCTTCACATTTGTAAGAAAAAAATTCTGTTAGGTTAAAAAAAAATCATATTTTGCTAAACAATTTGAGCAGAAATAAAGTTAGACTGGCCACACTGATGTTTTTCAACTTTAGAGGCTACTGACAATCAGATTCCTGGTTTCTATTAGAGGAATCAACTCCTTCTCATTCTGTTTTAATTCCCTGGTGAGTTGAATGTGGTTTGTTTCAATATTTATATCACTTCTGCAAAATTTCATAATGTCTGTTTGGATACCTGCTCACATTTTGATGCTGCTTTAACCTCTCTTTATACTTGAAATCCCACAAATATATTATTTCTTGGGTTTGGTGATGAGATCAATGAAACCACTAAGAAATTTAAAGTATTGTTTTTCTGTGGACCATTCCTCCAGGGACACGAGAATCAATCAAAAACAAAAATTCATCACTACATTTATCTATAAACAGAATGTGATGAATTGGAATACGTCTGGGGGTAATTTAGCTTGGGCGCTCTGATTCTGGCCTCTGAAATTTGTCTGAGTGCCATCTTTCTCCTCCTCTTTGCCTATTTTACTCACAATCCAGGGCCCAGCTAAAGTTCCATTTTATCTATTAAGTCTTCCCTGACCACTTCAGCCCACGTTGATCACTTTGCCTGTATAACTTGAACAGAATTAATAATATACTAACTCGTTATATATTTTAAACAATTTAATTTATGAAATATTCCTGTTCCTATCTTAATGTGTATGAAGGCAATTGTTACTCCTTTGTTTACTCACTTTTTCAAGTATTTATCAGACGTCTACTCTGTGCCAGGCACTGTGATAGAAAATGGATATATGTCAGTGAAGTAGACGGATAGGTTTCCTGTCCCTGTGCAGCTTAGAGTAGCAGGGGAGATCTGCATTAAGCAAAAAATACATAAATGCATAATAACAAATTGTGATGAGTTATTTGCTAAAAAGGAACTGGGCTTTATGAAAGAACAATCTTAGGCAGGACCTAATTAATTTTGGGTGGTTAGAGAAAGTCTCTCTGTGAAAGGGAGGGCATTTGAGCTGAGATAGGAAGAATGAAAAGAAGTCAGCTAGGCAACGAGCGTGAGGAAATACTGTGTAGGCAGTAGACATGTGTGGTAAAAAGCCCTGGACTGGGGAAGAGCTTGAGACAATCAAGCAAATGGAAGACAGAGTGTGGCCAGAGCAGAGTGTGCACAGCTGCCACTAGTATGGGATCGGTTTGGAAAAAGAAGAAGTCAGGTCTGTGGGGCTTTGTAGCCACATTATGCAGGTAATTGTATTCTCATATCCATAGAAGTTGTTTAATCACTATATTTTGAATGAAAATTAGTCCAGGAGGCAGAACATTACTTAAAAGTGGAATGACTTAAATCAAGAGTATAAATAAAGCAAAGATGTGCTAGGGTACTAGTTTGCAAATTTACTGTTAATCAAAATCATCTGGGTATTTATTAAAAATGCAAATTTCTGACCCTCAACATTAGTTTTAGTCAGATAACCTTCTTAGTTTGTGGCAGGAAGGGCTGAAGAAAACACATGGGCTAATAAAGAATGATCTCAGAATTGTGAGCTGGGTGGTCCAAGGTACAGTATCAGGAATGATTCGAGACTCAGAGCATCTGAATCCAGAGTTCTAACCTGGTGATGGTGGCAATGGAAACTGCGGGAGAGATGTATGGTGGTGTCCAATTTGTAACTCAGGCAGGTGGCATTTTCCTTCAGGAGATTGGTCTTTGTTTGGTAGAGCCCTTCGGAGAAGCATGGGTAACAGAATTTAGCTCAGGTGAAGATGATCTGTTGGGAATGAGGCCATAGATGTGGTTTGTGATAGGACCTTGGTCTAGACAGGGACCAAACATGGAAACTAGGTGAACTGAGGTAAAAATAATGTCAAATTAGTGTACAGCAAAAGACTTGGTAAATCTTGTTTCTGTGATTCATTGTTACAAGAGTCACTTTATGTATATATATGGATGGCTACAGAATGTGCCTAAATGATTCGTTTAAATTGTACATGACTTGATGGTACTATAAGGCTGGTCTCACTCATTTTGAAAAAAGCAGGACTAACTAACTGTACAGCTGAGAAACGCATTGCCTTGCAGCCTTACAACCAAAACCAAACCAAACCTGCTACGTTCGAGTTGATTCCAACTCAGCAACCCTGTAGGACAGAGTTGAACTGCCCCATGGAGTTTCCACAGATATAATCTTTGCAGAAGCAGAATGCCACATCTTTCTTCTGTGGCGTGGCTGGTGGGTTCGAACTGCTGACCTTTAGGTTAGCAGCCTAGCACTTAAACCACTGAGCCACAGGTTTCCTTATTAGTTTATTTAAAAGCTTCTTCTTCTTCTTCTTTTTTTTTTGATGCCATAAACACTTGTTTATGAAGAACATTTTCAGTGTCTCCTTAAGAACAGCTTAAACGGACGGTTTTGTGTCAGCTGGTGCCTGGCTTTTCATCACCTTCATTCTAAATTTAATTTTGTTGTTTCCTTTCCTTGTTCCACTGAGCCCTTCCTTAATTATCAGATTACAGTGTTCAGCATGATTCCTGGCATTGTTCATTTTGTCAACTAGAAAGAAAACAGACCATTGATATATGTAAGACTATACTTCCTCATTTAATGATTCTCCGGTTAGTGTCCCAGTCAATCTCAGGAACTGCATCTAAAATAACCAGTGAGCAAACGTTTGTTCTTGTTGCTTCCTAATCTCCTACTACTGGCTTCAACCATAAATTGTAAAGCAGGACTTTTGTGAAATTGTCAGTCAGATAAATGTCATGTAGATATTGGTTCACTGTACTTAGCTCTCTTATTTGGTGAGTCTGTCCTAATCTTTTTTGGTGTAGAACCCAGTGTGCACATGTCTGCTCTTTGTCACTGGCTCTGGAAAATGCTAATTTCATTAATTAGATAAACAGGCATCAGGCTGCTGTGGGGGCTGGGAAGTATGTTGGCCATAAAAACCAAAACAGTATGTCGAGGCTTCATGGAGTCACACAGGGCTCGTGCTTAGTAGGGCCCCACATTTGATTTAATGATCAACTGTCATTTTGGAATTCGTAACTTTATTTTTGAACTTGAATTTTGTAAGTGAAGTTTGATGGCACAGTGGGGCATGTGCATGAGCAGAGGAGATAAGCACAAAATGTATGTGTACCCTTCGGGTCACCTCACTTGCATATATGTTTGTGAAGCCCCATGAGCCCAGAATCCCGATGGAACCACAATGTGTGGACGTTTAGCAAGACTCAAAGCCAGTATGAGGAGACTGTGTTACACCTATGACTCAGCAAGTAGGAGTACTGGCAGCCCTGAGATGCTACACTTTCCCTTCCAACCAGAACTTGCTTCAAATGAAGACAGTAGGCAATGGTGTTCTAACAAACACGAATGACAGAAGATTCCTATCGTATCTTTTCTTACTCATGTTACTTCCTCATATTAGCCAATCACTTATGCTAAAAATGAAGATATAAAAGGAAAGAGAAAAATAGGGCAACCCATAGTTCCTTTTCCTTTAAATTCTTCCTTACTCATTAGTAAACTAAAGGTAGAGAGTGTTGGTAGAACGTGTGGGTATCAAAAAGTGAAATAAAAGCAGCTGAGTTACTTTTGTGCAGTATTTCCACTGTTCTGGTTAAGAACAACATACGTATGCATGTATGAACTAAGGAATATGAATTGCATAATTTTGATGATTCTGCAAATGTGTTAAATGCTCTTTTATTTGCATTTAAAACAGGCTTTGCACAACATAAAGAGGAATGGTGAAATTCGTGTTAATAATCAAAAATTTAGATTTTTCTCTATTTAGAATGATATTCAACAGTAAATGAAAAAACACTATGACAAGTTGAAAGAAAGATAAGGAAGACACAAAAACTGTTTTTATTTTAGAACTTTTAAGGAAACTTTATTTCTGCCTTTTGAGCAAGGGGTCCCACATTTTCATTTTGCTCTGGGCCTTATAAATTTTGTAACCGGGCCTGCAGGATGTTATCAGGATCATTTCTATTTCACTCTTTCTTCATCATTAAAAAAATCCATTGCCATCAATTCCAACTCACAGTGACCCTATAGGACAGAGTAGAAATGCCCCTTAAGGTTTCCAAGGAGCAGCTTTTGGGTTCGAACTGTCAACCTTTTGGTTAGCAGCTCTTAACGACTGTACCACTAGAGCTCCTTCTTCATTATGGATCCCCCAAAAGTGTCTGTGGCCCTGGGGAGAGGCTGAGTGAAGGACTGCTCTGTGTAAACCCCAACATAGTCAGACCACACGACATAGGCTGACTTCTCCATTCTCTTGGAGGACGGTCTTCTTTGTAGAAAATCCTTGTCTTCCAAGAAAGGGGACTCCATAATAGGGTAGATCTTGCTTCATGAGGAAGTACAAATGTCTTTCTGCATTTCCTCTCTTACACTTTTCTTCATCCATGATTGATGGTGGCCCTACACTGCTTGCCAGAAGCTTTTGGAGTCAAAAATGGAGGGGACTTTTTTTTTTAAAGAGATTTATTTATTTTTTAATAAATTTTTTTTTATTGTACCTTAGGTGAAGGTTTACAGAAGAAATAGTTTCTCATCAAACAGTTAGTATACACATTGTGTTATGACAATGATTACCAACCCCATGACATGTCAACATGGTCCCTTCTCAACCTTGGGTTCCCTATTACCAGCTTTCCTGTCTGGAGGGGACTTTTTGATTGTTTGAAATGATGCAGCCACTCTAGATCATCATCAGCTGGGGACACACGAGTTGGAGTTTTACACACTCACTGACTTTGGCACAATGTGACTTTTCGATGCCAAGGCACTGAGTCTATATAGCATTGTGAGTGGGTACGGGTGTGCACACGTGTTTTAGTAGTGGTGGAAGATTGTGAGTAGTTCTATCCTTTTTCGTCCTCCCCACTTCTCTACAACCAGTGTACTTCAACTATGAGAAATTTCTGGAGATTATTTTAATCATTTGAAGGCCACGGGTAAATACTGTAACTTTAAAAATGTTTGTTTTATCTGAACATAAATGCAATACAAGCTACTTTAGAAATCACAGGAAAAAGTATGAAGCTGAAAGGAAAAATTGCCTGTAATCTCCTCACTCAGTTGACCATTGTTAACATTTTGCTATATTTTCAGTTTATCTCTTTCTCTCTTCCTTCCTCCTGTCTCTCTATTTCTTTCCTCATCTTCTCCTTCTCTTGCCTTCCCTCTTTTCATATGTAAATATATACATGTACGTCTACATACACATACACACATATATACACATGCATGTGTACATAAAAACCAAACCCACTGCCGTTGAGTCGATTCCAACTCGTAGCAACCCTATAGAACAGAGTAGAACTGCCTCATAGCGTTTCCAAGGATGTAATTTTTATGGAAACAGACTGCCACATCTTTCTCTTGGAGCGGCTGGTGGGTTCAAACCACCAACCTTTCAGTCAGCAGCTGAGCACTTTAACCACTGCATCACCAGGGCTTCATATGTATGTATGTACACGTACATATATATATATATAATATATATTAAAAAATTATATATATATATACACAAAGTATATCCCACATATACTCTTTATATGGTTTTATCACCTGCATTTTTCCTCAACATTGTATGAGCATTTCCCAAGTCATTAAATCTCTGAAAGCATTATTTTAAAGGTTGCGTGAGAATGACACTTGCATGGATGTATTATCATTTACAAATCAGTCTCTTATAGTGGCACATGTAAGTAATTTGCAAATTAGTCTTGGTTGCATATGTATGTTGACTACATCTACTTTTTAAAACTAGAAAATACAGTAGAGACTGGTCATGTCTATATTATCCATTGGATTAAGCAATGACCAATCTGGTATTGTTTGCAGTTTTAAGATTTAGATTACAGCACAGTCAAGTTAATCAATTGTGTGGTGATGGAGAATTTAAAATGACCAAAAATAGAATTGACAGAAACTGTCAATTTGATATCCCTGAATAGAAACAGCTTCAATCATCACAAGATTAATCAGTAAGATGTTAACATAAACCAGTAAAGCAGAGAAGACTTCGGATTAAAAACTTTATATTGTCTGAAGTCTCAGCCCATTATCCTTTCTATACAAGTGCCCTCAGGCTTTCAAATTAACTGCATGGTGGTTTAAGAAGATTTAAGACAAAGGCGATACACTCGGCAGAGAGCAAACTGGACCACTGCTATCTTACTTTAATTAATCTGTTTATCTTCTGTCTTTCAGTTCACCCAACACTTGATTCAAAAAAAGGAAAATCATGTTCTTTTGAGCGGAGGAAACAACCGAATTACAAAATAATCTGATACGGGGAGGAACAAAGACTGTAAAACTTAGAATTCCTAAGCACTGGACCTGAATTGAAAGTCCTTTTACACCAAGTTTTTTATACCTCAGTGGCAGACTTTTCTTCCAGGTTTCTTGGATCGTACCCTTAACCCCTTGGGGTTTGTGAACATAAAGTTTTCTTCCTTTGACTTCCAGCCTAGGCTAGCATTCTAAAAATGATCAGGTTCAAAAAGCTACTCTTTTTTTTTTTTATCTCTGTAAGAATTTAAGGCTCCTTTAGAAACTGAAAGCCGCTCGAAGACGACTGAAAGTATTCTTTTCTTCAATAGCAACCCTTTCAATGCATGTCGGAAGGTCAGTTAGATTATAAGTGCTTTTGTGCCTGTATTCATTGATTTACTCATCATCTACTGTGTGGCCAGCACCATACTACTGTTATTGTTAGCTGCCATACAGTCAGCCTCCAGCTCATGGAACAACATGCACAATGGAAAGAAACGCTGCCTGATCCTGCACCATCCCCATGATCAGTTGCAGATTGGACCATTGTGATCCATAAGATTTTCTTTGGCTGAATTTTGGAAGTAGATCAACAGGCCTTTCTTTCCAGGTGCCATGCTATGTGAAATAAAAACAATAACCTCTTTCTTCTTGGAGCTCACTGTCTTCGGGACAGATAGACCTTAATCAAGTGATTAAAATGAAATCACAATTGTGAAACGTACTAGGAGACACAGTTGGTGCTAAAAATGCCTATTCAAGGGCCATAACAGTCACAGAGGGAAGGGGGCTTCCATGAAATCTGACTGATGCGTAGAGGTGAGTCAAGGGAAGGGGTATAGGAAAGAACTCTCCAGAAAAGGGAACTGCACCTATAAGGGCTGTGAGGGGAGGCAGTATAGCAAAAAAAGTGTGTGGCCTGATTAGATTCTCATTTACAAATGATCATACTGACTGCAGTAAGCAAAATGGATGGCCTTCGAGGTCCCAAGGCTGTGAGCTTCTTTGGGTTGGTGACGAAGTCTGTGCAGTAAACAGGCCCCAGAGATGACACAAAATAATCATATAAACTTGCTGTTAAACTCATCCAACAATGCCCTGTATTATTTACTGTGCATTTTACTCAAAATATTAAAAAAATGCAAAAAAGAAAAGATTGCGACATTGAAGGTTCTATGGGACAAATGACATTTGACAGTAAAACAACTTACAAAGTCTTTTGTCTTTCAAGGAAAGACAAAACGTAGCAGCTTCAAAAATATTCCATCCAGCAACATAGTGTGTTAGATTAGGATGATGGTGGTGAGAAAGATTTGAGAGAGGCAGTGTTCTGGCTACTAAACATGCAGTGACAACAGAGGACAGAACCATTGCCTTCAGGGAATGCAGACAGTGACCAAGTCCTTAGAGCCCACTGTGACATGTGTTAAGGCAAGTGAGCACGTGGAGCCCAGGACGAAGAACACCCAGACAGAGCCTCCAACTGTGTGGGCCATCTGTGAAAGTTTCATGGAGGATATCATGCTGAATCAGAGTCTTGAAGATAGCCTGGGAATTGACCAGGTGAATGTGAAGAAGAAAAGCAAAAGAGGCAAAGGAAAAGAATAAGCAAAGGCGTTATGGTATACTAAGGTAACACCAGTTGCTGTCAAGTTGATTCTGACTCTTGGGGACATCATGTGTGTCAGAGTAGAAATGTGCTCCATAGGGTTTTCATAGGCTGAGTTTTCAGAAGTAGATTGCCAGAACTTTCTTCAGAGGCACTTCTGGGTAGAATCAAACCTCCAACCTTTCAGTTAGCAGCTGAGTGCATTAACCATTGTACCACCCAGAGAATCCTATACTAATGTAATTTTCAGTATTACAGAGTAGTATTTTCCAAAAGTTGTTTTGGGATTACATTTTCATTGGTTCATAACGAAGTGAGGAAAAGAAAAATGATGAAGAGCACACACGTTTTCAAAGAAACTTAGTTTTCTCCAGGTGCTGAGAGTACAAAAGTGAAAAAAAGTCCCTGCCCTAGGAAAGCTTACATTGTAAAGGGAAAAACAAACGATAAATAAGTATTTTGAAATTTAGACAAGTGCCTTGAAGAAAAATAAAACTATAATCGAAAGTGACTGGACGTAGTATTTTAAATACTCAGGCAGGTATTTCTGTGGAGGTGACAGTTAGATGGAGACCTGAGTTAAGTGAGAAGTGAGTCATGCAACTATCTGGGTGAGTATCTATTCCCGGTAGAGCGAACAGCAAGGGCAGAAGCCCAGAGGCATGTTTGGCATGTTTAATGAAGAGTAAGAAAACACTGGGACTGGATAAAGAGAGTAAGAAGGTGAAAGATAGTCTATGTGTATGAAGAGGTAGAAATACCTGGGTGGTGCAAATGGTTAACGTATTTGGCTGCTAACTTTGAACCCACGGAGGCTCCTCTGAAGAAAGGCCTAGCAGTCTACTTCCAAAAAATCAGCCGTTGAAAACTCTATGGACCACGGTTCTACTCCGATACATATTAGGTTGCCATGAGTTGGAATCAACTCGATGACAACTGGTTATGGTTGCTTTCTTTCTACACCAACAGAGTTGAATAGGTGAGACAGAAATCTTATGGCTTGCAAATCCTAAATATTTACTATCTGCCTATTTACAGAAGAAAAAAGTTTGCCAATCCTTGGTCTAGATGCACTTTATTTTAAAAAAAACTTTCTCTTAGATAGTGATATCTAGAACTATGCAAAACCTGTTTGGGAAATGATCAGTGAAGAATGTTACTTCTTTCATGTTGAAGATTATTCTTCAATTAATTTGATTTCAAAGACTGTTTTTGATAGTCACTTCACACTTTTGATCCTCCAGTTAATTAAAACTCCTGGTCTTTGCCTCCTGGGTCGTAATGTAATATGTTGGAAAACCACTGGCCTGAGTCTCTGGAGATGACCTGTCGATATATTGGGCTGCTACTAGTAACTGAGTCACTTTAGTCAAGTCACTCTTGACTTTGGTCATCTGTTTCCTTAGTTACACTGAATGGACTTGGAATAACTTTGAGACTGTTTTTAACTCATGAGTTTGTCATATTGTGGTGCCTTCTGTGTTGCTGTGATGCTGAAAGCTATGCCACTGGTACTTCAAATGACAGCAGGGTCACCCATGGTGGACAGGTTTCAGTTGAACTTTCAGACTAAGACAGACTAGGAAGAAGGACTTGGCGTCTACTTCTGAAAAAATTAGCCAATGAAAACCTTATGAATAGCAGCAGAATACTGTCTGATATAGTGCTGGAAGATGAACCCCTCAGTTTGGAAGACACTCAAAATATGACTGGGGAAAAGCTGCCTCCTCAAAGTAGAGACAACCTTAATGACATAGATGGAGTCAAGCTTTCAGGACCTCCATTTGCTGATGTGGCACAATGCAAAATGAGAAGAATCAGCTGCAAACATCCGTTAATAATCAGAACGTGGAATGTACGAAGTATGAGTCTTGGAAAACTGAAAGCCCTCAAAAATGGAATGGAATGTATAAACACAAATATCCTAGGCATTAGTGAGCTGAAATAGGCTGATATTGGCCATTTTGAATCTTGTAATAATATGGTATACTCTGCTGGGAATGACAAATTGAAGAGGAATGGCATGGCATTCAAGCTCAAAAAGAACATTTTTAAGATCTATCCTGAAGTACAATGCTGTCAGTGATAGATAATATTAATATGTCTACAAGGAAGACCAGTTACTGTAACTATTATTCAAATTTATGCACCACCCACAAATGCCAAAAATGAAGAAATGAAAATTTTTACCAGCTTCAGCAGACTGAAATTAATCGAACATGCAATTAGGATGCATTGATAATTACTGGTAACTGGAATGTGAAAGTTGGAAACAAAGACGAAGGACCAGTAGTTGGAAAATATGACTTTGGTAATAGAAATGACACTGGAGATCGCTTCATAGAATTTTGCAAGACCAATGACTTCTTCATCGCAAATACCTTTTTTCAACAACATAAATGGTGACTGTATATGTGGACCTCACCAGATGGAATACACAGGAATCAAATTGACTACATCTGTGGAAAGAGACGATGGAAAATTTTAATATCATCAGTCAGAACAAGGCCAGGGGCCAACTGTGGAACAGACCATCAATTGCACCTATGCAAGTTCAAGTTGAAACTGAAAAAAATTAAAACAGGTCCATAAGAGCCAAAGTATGACCTTAAGTATATTCCACCTGAATTTAGAAATCATCTCAAGGATAGATTTGACTCATTAAACACTAATGACTGAAGACCAGACGAGTTGTGGAATGTCATCAAGGACATCATACATGATAAAAGCAAGAGGTCATTAAAAAGACAGGAAAGAAAAGACCAAAATGGATCTCAGTAGAGACTCTGAAACTTTGCTCTTGAGTGTAGAGTAGCAAAAGTGAAAGGAAGAAATAATGAAGTAAAAGAGCTGAACAGAAGATTTCAAAGGGTGGCTCTAGAAGACAAAGTAAAGTGTTATAATGAAACGTGCAAAGACCTGAAGTTAGAAAACCAAAAGGGAAGAATGTGCTCGCATTTCTCAAGCTGAAAGAACTGAAGGAAAATTCAAGCTTCGAGTTACTGTATTAAAGGATTCTATGGGGAAAATATTAAATGATGCGGGAAGCATCAAAAGAAGATGGATGGAATATACAGAGTCACTGTACAAAAATGAATTGCTTGATGCTCAGCCATTTCAGGAGGTATCATATGATCAAGAACCCATGGTACTGAAGGAAGAAATCCAAGCTGCACTTGAAGGCACTGGAAAAAAACAAGGCTCCAAGAATTGATGGAATACCATTTGAGATGTTTCAACAAATGGATTCAGTGTTGGAAGCACTCACTCGTCTATGCCAAGAAATTTGGAAGATAGATACCTGGCCAACCAACTGGAAAAGATCCATATTTGTGCCCTTTCCAAAGATAGGTAATCCAACAGAATGGGGAAGTTATCAAAAAATATCATTAATACCACACACAAGTAAAATTTTGCTGAAGATCATTCAAAAGTGGTTGCAGCAGTACATCGACAGGGAACTGCCAAAAACTCAAGCTGGGCTCAGAAGAGGACATAGAACAAGGGATATCTTTGCTGATGTCAATGCATCGTGGCAGAGAATACCAGCAAGACATTTACTTGTGTTTTATTAACTATGCAAAGGCATTTGACTGTGTGGATCATAACAAATTATGGATAACATTGCAAAGAATGGGAATTCCAGAACACTTAAATGTGCTTGTGAGGAACCTGTACATAGACCAAGAGGCAGTGGTTCAAACAAAACAAGAGGATATTGTGTGGTTTAAAAACAGGAAAGGTGTGTGTCCGGTTTGTGCCCTTTCACCATACTTATTCAATCTGTATGCTGAGCAAGTAATCAGAGAAGCTGGACTATATGAAGAAGAACCCAGCATCAGGATTGGAGGAAGACTCATTAACAACCTGTGATATGCAAATGACACAACCTTGCTTGCTGAAAGTGAAGAGGATTTAAAGCACTTACTGATGAAGATCAAAGACTACAACCTTCAGCATGGATTACACCTTACTCCATGGAAGCAGCAGTCAAGAAATCAAACAATGTATTGCACTGGGAAAATTTGCTTTTTTAAAGTGTTAAAAAACAAAGATGTCACTTTAAGGACTAAGGTGTACCTGACCCACACCATGATGTTTTCATTCACCTCATATGCATGCAAAAGCTGGACAATGAATAAAGAAGACCAAAGAAGAATTGATGCCTTTGAATTATGGTGTTGGTGAAGAATATTGAATATACCATGGACTGACAGAACGAAGAAGTCTCTCTTGGAAGAAGTACAGCCAGATTGCTCCTTAGAAGCAAGGATGGCAAGACTTCGTCTCACCTACTTTGGACATGTT